>OZ004600.1:18416489-19133868 GCA_963924605.1 Malthinus seriepunctatus
TAAAAATTTAAAAACGGCATTGCACAGCCAGAATATAGGGCTTTTGTCATAACCAAGCCGATTTCCAAAATTGTTTTAAAATTGCCTACCTTTAAGGGGCCAAAGTAAGTCAAAATTTTGAAATGGATTTTCTCAAAATTTCCTCTGCCATATTTTTTCTTTTTTGGATATATTACAGACAATGCTATTCTCTATCGAAATATAAATTTTTATCAAAATCGCCCGAGCCGTTTTGGAGTAATAATTTTTGGAATGTCAAAACTTCAAAAATTTTTAATTTCTTTTGTAATAAAAATGAAAACTTAAAAATGGATATATGTATCAATCCCATGAATATCTATTATTTGACACTATTTTCGGTTAACAAAACGCTTCCAGTTAAACCGGTTAAAAATATCAATATTTTTCACACCCTGTATATTTTTAAATATTTTGAAAATAGTTTGAAAGGTTCATCTTTTGGGAATAAGCTATTTGAGTGCCAGCGAACATGAAAACCCAGTTGACTGCCAAAAGTACTGGCTTAAGGACTCAGAATCCTTCAAAGAAATTCGGCATTCGGGATGCAACGTTGACATTGTTTCATTCTTATCAAAAGAATCGACAAAAAGATTGGCTACTCTGTACAATCGCTCTGAGAGCGTGGTAGTTGGGTTGAAATGGTTGAAAGTAACGTGTTTTTGATACACACCCACACCCATGCTCTTTTAACTCATAAAGGGTATTTCGGTTCCCCACTGGCAAAGTAACTACTTTTTACATAAAAAGCAAGATTTTACTTTTCCATCCCTCTCAGGTGGGTTTCCCGCCCTCCTCACCAATTAGAAGTTTAATATTAACAGTCCTCATGCTTTAAGACAGTGCTTTAGGCAGCCAATCAGATTTTCGTGTTCGCTGACACTCAAATATGACATTCCCAAAAGATGGGCCTGAATAAGATCACCCCGATTTTTCTGTCGGTCTTCGATAGTCTAATACTATAATTAACATTTTGCCGAATTGGAACAATAGCAAAAATTTGAATTTTATCTATCAGGTCAACATATTATTGGGGGGGCAGACCATGTTTTCAAGGGGATCAGCGCCCCCTTTCCCCCACGTGACGTGTTCACTATCCATAAATGTTTGGTTACGCCACTGATTAGATCAGTTATTATTTTCCTCTGTAGATCCACGGATCTAGACCAAACAATATAGATTAAAAAATTTTCACTTAAAAAAATTTTGCTTCTGGCCATCTAGAAGCAAGTGATGAGGTCGACTTATTGTTGAACTAATTGGAATTAATCTGTAGAGTCGCTTCGCGACTTAGCTCCATAAATATGTTTTGTTACACCACTGATTAGATCAGTTATTATTTTCCTCTGTAGATCCACGGATCTAGACCAAACAATGTAGTTTAAAAAATGTACTCCACAGCTTCTAAGCTCTCTCTCAAAAAATAATTGAACTTACAAAAATATTTTTTTCTATAGCAAACGTTAAAGTATGCTTTGATCAACTAAAATTAGTCGATAAAATAGAATTTTAACAGCAAGGATAGATAAAGTAATACAATCCCATTATCAACCATGAAGTTATAGCAACCCCACTACTCACATAGCAACCGCACACTACTCAAATATTTTTAATAAATTTTGTAAATAATAATTTAATTTGTAATTGGTTTTTCTTTAACATTTGCTATAGAAAAAAATAGCATATTATACAGGACGATAAAGGTTCTTTAACTACCTCGTGAAAGTTAATTCACTCGTGGCTAACGCCACTCGTGAATTAACACTCTTCCACTCAGTAGTTAAATTATCCCTTTATCGTCTTGTATAATAAATAACTATTTTCTGGATTGGAATCAAACGAGTGAAGTAGTGCATTGAAAATAATTGTAATATTTTTACAGAAAACTGTAAAATAACCTACATCCCTTGCACGATGTATTTTTAATCTATTGAAAAGGGGAAGGATGAGGGTTTCGATAACATTTTATAGTTTTATTGTGATTGAATAAATTCAAATTATTATTTTTTAAATTCCATTAGTAGTTTATGGGGATAAAAATGATTTTCTATTTGAAAGGTTGAAAATTTATAAGTTGTGTTAAGGATATAAAATAAAATTTTATATAGAGGATGGATATAATATGAAATGGTTTCCTTTAATAAACAAAAACCATAGGAAACGATAACTACAAAATGTGAACAGGGGGGTCTTTACTCAAATCAATTACTTGACCAACGATCTTCCTAACTGCCGTCATCCTTAGATATATAAAACTATAAATCGTTTAGTAAAAATCCGGTTTTACGCCACAAAAACCATCTTTGTTCATTTTATTGGCATATTTATGAAGTACGAGAAGGATAAAAGTCGACTTTGGGGTTGGACATGATATTCCGGATTGAAATGGAAGGCAATATGGATTGACCGACAATATACATATCGAGCACATGTCAAGGGAATAAATAATGCCAATATAGAGGTTGCTGCATAGGCAAAAGTTTCCGGAGCACGTTTCACGCACACCTCGTGCACAGATTCCGGAGTGCTCGACTGGAAAAGTCAAAGAAGATGTAGGTGATTTCATGCAAAACGGGGGTTGTTATAAAGCTATTTGCCCTGAGTTAAAGTTATCGTAGTTCGTTTGTCGTCTATTTGCTTGTTACATTTTCAATAAATTTTCTCTACATTAACTAAATAGTTTCACCCTTATTATTTACTCGTAAAATACGTCTCATTTAAAACGATATCCTTCTAAATAGGTTACATAATTACATTTAAATTCAACCCTCGATTGTTTTTCTATGAATATTTAAAGTCGTTTTGATGAAATTTAAAGTTTAAAACGTAATCTTTTCTAGATCTCTCCAACTATTTTCATCCCTTATTTTCAAATAACAAACCAGAAAACACAACCTCTATCAGTTGTGAGAGCGTAATCACAGCTATGCAGACGTTTAATATAAAGCTATTACTATTCTATTGCTCCCTTTCAGTCGAACTAAGCCGCAACCTTTTTAAATACCACCCGCTTAAGATGACTCTCATAATTTTAGAGATTGCGACTTGGAAACAGCCTCTGTACTGAAAATTGAAATTAAAAAGTTATTTCAAGACGGATTAAAATTTGAATATACTATTAACTACATGACAGATCTTATATTTTAAGGTATTTAATTTTGGAAAATTGCTATCTTTTTTATTTAACAAAAATTTAAGCAAAGGACTATTTTTTTTACAAAAATAATTTAAATTAATATCATCATTATTGATTTACAGTCTTATTATTTTTACCCGAAAGTCGGCGACACATAGGGTGGTTAAAATTAAACGCAATACGAAGATACAGCCTAATTCGATTTCCCCCCCTACACTGAAATTGTCCAGGGAAAACGCAAGTAAAAAACAACAAAACGTTAAGGTATTATTCTCCAGATGTCCCATTTCAGTTTTAAAGGTTTGGCCGAGGGGTTATCCACTCTCGGCAGTCAATGCACAAAAATTGAGCTTTCAACGGTAGTCATAGCAGTCATACCAGTCGTTAACATGGGCAGTCATCGGCAGTCTGTGTACAAATTCAGAATAGGGTTGATCTCTCGGGTTTTATAAGTGGTGGATGTGGAATAAGATATTGTACTAAAATCTAAAATCATAAAAATGAATTGCTTTGATTAAAAGCCTTCTGCAGTGATTCGTTTAAGTTTAGGTAAGTCATGAACCTACCTGCAGGATGCAGAACCAGAGAGCCCAGAGTCGGACTAGCTTCATTTCGTCCTGTTTGCAAGAGCTGTAACTTAACTCTTCCACCCTAAGAACTGCCTAGCAATATCAATAATTTTCAGAATATAAAGAAAATTAAAATAAAGAAAAGTTCCTATTTTATTTTTATGATAGGTTAGGGTGGGTTAATTTATGGTAGTGTAAACATAAAGGAACTTGAATTTACTTATAGGTAAATTCTTGTCGACTTGAGCAGTCCGACCCTGAGTAGAGTGACCTTATTTTTAATAAACTCTGGCTAAAGTTAACAAAGGTCACTAGAGTTTGAAATAATCGTTTCAATAATCGCTGAGGGCGGCTGAAACAGGCTAAAGGTTAAAATAATGGGAAAAAATTAATTATCTTGCATTTTATCAATACTTTTAACCGTAGGGTCTGAATGTTGCTGATCGTATTATACTAGCGAAGCCACCTTAAAAAATGTGCTCGAAGCAACGTATAGAAAAACACATCGTTACAAGATTCAAATACCTAATTTGCAACTAAGAAGACCATTTTTTAGCCCCAAAGTCGACAAGATCAAGATGAGAGTCTATTCGACAGGTGTACTGACTTAAATAATAGATGACAATTCATACGTACAGTTTAGACAGCTTAAGAACTGACGAAAAGAAGTGAGAATCTTGAGAAGTAACGTTCGCCCTAGAGAAGTTTCAGAATACGTATATATAAATTATATCAGCGCTGTCCAACTTATCATAGCCCGCGGGCCATATTTTCTTCACCAAACATTTCGGGGGCCAAGAAAGTTGATAAATAATATGAAATTAAGTTAATAATATATAACACAGTCACCACAAATCAAATTCGCGGGCCGTAAAAATAATTTGGCGGGCCGTATACGGCCCGCGGGCCGCCAGTTGGACAGCCCTGAATTATATGTTCAGGCACTGACAAAACAGTTGATTTTAACCCCAATATCGTAAAAACCGTATGGTTTTTCAAACTCTTCGATCTTTTACTAACATTTTCTTCTATAAGGGCTGTTTGACATGCACTAAGTATCTTACTAACTTTTAGTAACTGAATCAACTCAAGGAGCAAAATCACGGGAATCTAAGCTTTAACGTCGTCCACGGTCATGCGTCAAAATTTCTAATGACGACGTTAAAGCTTAGATTCCCGTGCTTTTGCTCCTTGAGCTGATTCAGTTACTAACAGTTAGTACGATACTTAGTTCATGTCAAATAGCCCTAAGGGCCGTTTAAGATCCACTAAATATCGTACTAACTGTTAGTAACTGAATCAACTCAAGGAGCAAAACCACGGAAATCTAAGCTTTAACGTTGTACCGGTCATGCGTCAAAATTTCTAATGACGACGTTAAAGCTTAGATTCCCGTGCTTTTGCTCCTTGAGTTGATTCAGTTACTAACAGTTAGTACGATACTTAGTCCATGTCAAATAACCTTAAGATGTCAGCAGTTTCCTTTGCTTTCAAATAATGAAAATCTTGATGTGTTGATGCGGGGCGCAAAGAACGAAAAGTGGAAACAAACTTCCATTTTAGATTAAATGTCCAGAACAGACCAACATAACAGTGTCACCATGACCTTGGAAAGGAAAACTATAGAAATACACTAGGCATGAATTGCGGCTAAACCTTGGTTCTTTAGCATAAGACACCAACACCACGAATTTTATTGCCATTCCACAATTATTTAGAATCAGTGTCTTAAACCCACTCTATTTAATTACCATACTTTAAACGATTTCTGTAGAAACAATAATTTAAAAACAAGAAGATCGCATCAAAATGGAAGCTTATCAAATTTCCTACAAGATTGTTTCTATTCATGTTTTCTCTATTCCTTCTAGTCTCGTCAAAAAAGAGGTTATATAGAACAAAGAAGAGGTTGAAATTTTTCAACCAAGAGGGAGGGGTAGAAAGCTTCGTTTTTTGGAATTTTTGCTTATAGCTCGAAAACGATGAGTTGTACTAAGGATTGTATTGTCTGTGGTTGTACTGTGAAAAGCGCTTGGTTTAGCGACATACGCTCGCTCTATACAGCCGACTGTGACAATTTAAATCGAATGTAGAGAAATTACCAGATCTAAACGACTCTAAATGGGCAGAAGAGCAAGTGAAAAAGCTGTAGAAAATGACGCCCAAACATTATTTTCACAATGGCTTTCACTTTATTATGTAACCTTGGTTATGAAGTAGTACACAATTTTGCTTTCTGCGCAGGTCGTTTACATCTGGCAATTACTCTAAGTATCCATCAACATGGACGTGCAGCTAAAGGGTTTCAAATGATTTTAGAACGTGAGAAGAGGGTTATGTGAATATATTGTATCACATGGACGTCATTATTTATGTAATTCCAATAAGGATTTAGTACAGGTCCGTATAGCTAGACTGTGTCATCAGAGCAGGCTCAAAAATATTCAAGAAAGGCTGAAAGCTAAAATCAGGGTTTTTTCTCTTCTAGCTTTGTATAAATCTGTTTACCACTGTAATTACTTCTGAGGATGCAAGTTTTTGACTTTCTCAAAACCAATGTTTTCTTATTCGGCACCAATTAGAAACTTATCATTATTATTATTGCGAAATCTTTAGAAAGCTCTGGCTAGAACAGGCTTAAAATTTTCCAGGGCAGGCTTAGCCTGCCTTAGCGTATCCCTGGCTACGGCCCTGATTTAGTATGTTAAATGTTACGTATAAGCTATGAGCAGTATGTTACAGACTTACAGAGTGTGTAGATCTGAGGACGGATTTGAAAAAATATTTGGACACTGTAGGTGTGAAGTCTTGAATGCTAAAAACTTTTCAGAAATTGTAAAATATTTATGCCTTGGATGGAGACATGGAGAGCGACATTATATGGATGTTTCAGAAGACCATGCCAACTGTTAAAACCTGATAATAGAGTTAGGAATTGATGCTAAAATTAACGTTCAATTGAGCAAATAGGGAGGTATGGACAGACTGATTGAGAAGTGAAATGAAACTATCAGTGAATAGCAATATTTTGGTTTAATTTTGTATTCATTGCGTCAGCTGGCTTCAGCCTAAATCTAAATAAGGAAGTAAATTGTAAAAAACATTTTACCTTCTTATTACAGTGATTGAATTTAATCCCAGTCCCATGCAGGAGTTAATTTTAATTAAAATCAAAAGAAGGGTCTTTGTTTCTCATACTTATTTTGTTAGTGATAAAGGAAGTAGGAGAAAGAAACACCCTTCATCTGATTTGATATGATTCTTATGGTCTTTAAGAAAATTTTCAAAACTTAACTTAATACAACTACATAGAAGTAATAGGGTCGATAGAAAAAGAAAATACCCACATATGGAAACTGTATCAGAATGCTAGTAAATGCGACTCGATGAAAGATTTTGAATAATGTAATTGAATTTTCTAATCAATTAAAGTTAACCCTGTTCTTAAGAAACCTTCTCCTAAAAAAGGATTAACCGTCCCATCTAATATAATTCGGCACTGTTATACGTGCCTGTTTAATAGTTTTAAACAATGCTTTTTGAAAATTTGAAGTTGTTCTTTTGATCGTCAACATGAGCTAAAATTAATTGGAGTGGTTTTCGGAAAGCTCAAGGTGAAAACTAATATAACTGGGTTAACAATATAAAAAAAGGTTCATCCCATCTCCAATAAAAAAAAAGTTAAAATACTTAATGAGAACAAAAATTTTCAATACAATGTCTTTGTGAAAAAAAAAACTCCACATTGTATTTGCAATTTCGTAGCGTGTTTGAATGTAACAAAAAGTGTATTTTTTTATCACACAAGTATCTAACGAGGGTGGTACGCGCACCCTTGTAAAAGACATGAGCGGTTCGGGTTTAACGCTCCGGTCAGATTGTTGATAGGTCACGTCCGCTCTTAAAGCAACTTCCTCGATCGCCACGATATTGACACGAGGAATAAATGCCCTTTAATAAACGAATAATTAGTGAACGAACCGTGGTGTTTGCGGTCTGTTACGGCGCTCAAATTCACCTGATTCAGCAAAATTAGATGTCTGTGTGCTCGTGGTGGCGCATCATCCCCACGACTCATTAATCAACCTAAAAGAGACCTCACTTTAGTCGCTTCGTTTTAATTATGACCGCACTCAATGTATCAGTACAAGTTATTACTAATAAATCTTTGTAATAATTGTGGAGTTCCGCTTCGTTGCTCGGTTATTGCATCTGATTTATCGTGATGCAGTCCAACGCCACTTTAATTCTAAATATTAATTACGGCACATCCAGTCTAAATTATCGTGTTATTTGCACACTGATTAATCCAAACTATTTCTAACTAATGTTTTCTTTAAAAAAGACATATTTTAACGCGCGTTTCACGGTGATTGAAACGTAAGCAGTAAGACTGAACGAGGGTAGACTTATTCCCCAATGACTGTTAAAGGCACAATACTGTCATTAGTAACCACCATACCACGGTGATCAGCACTCCAATAATAGTTAACATTCGGGTAATTTCCTCACTATTCGCTCCTAACTTTTACAGCCAAAATGCATCGATCAAAAGCGGTGCTTGTGGTTTTCCCAACTTGAAACAATGTCGTTAGTCGCCCGCATTTTGTATCGACTTAAAAAACGTAATATAATACGAAAACGACCCTTATACTATGTAGTACGGAAAACAATAGAGTATGCAGAAGGCGATTTTAAAATAAAGTTACGATAAAAGATCCGTTTGAATTTTGGGTGTTGATGGTCATCAGCATTCCCTTCAAATCCGCGGTAACCAAAGCGTGGAAATTGCCTATAAAACCGACTGTATATCTTAAGACACATGGGGATGATTCGAGCAATGTATTATGTCAGTGATGTGCAAATGCCGAACTATAGAAGTCGATTCGTCCGATATCTATCGTCTATAAAACCGGCGTAGGGCAAACAAACAAACAACAAGATAACGAAAGAGTGGATCGTATCTTCTTCTGTCGATACTGTGTCACCCCTAACATACTGCCCTGGGTTTAGCAATCCAATAACAGTCTTCGCGGACTGCATTATATTTAATTTGTCGTGTTTCAGTTGGAATATAAATATTCGATTCATATAAATCTGAATGGACGTGGGTCTCGGGCGGGTTGAGTCACAGTAAATCTTTTAGCACCAGTGGCTTGGATGTCGAATTCCGAGGGTTAAAATTAATTGTCTATATGTTTCATTTTTTTGTATAACCAAACGTCGAGAATTTATTTAATTTACTCTCTTTAAGGAATGTGACGGAAATTTTTAAAATAAATTTAAAGAAAAACTATCGAAAAAAAAGGAAATTTGGAGAAAAACGATAAAATCTATAACAAGTTTTATAGTTTGGTAAAGTTTGGATCTTTTTGAGAATTATTGATTCCTTGACTTGTATTACGTGTTGATAATCAGCGTTGATCAAAACTTTTGGATCGTAAATAAAATTTGAAAAGTTTTTCTTTTATATTATTAAAGTTTCATCTACGCCACTGAAGATTGAAATATACTGCGCGAATTTAATGAAATTACTATATTAAGAGAGGATTAAATGGTTCGTCTTAACTGATACTTTGTTTAGTTTAATCCTGTCTTTGCCGCAGAACAACTTCAAAGCTTACAAATATGAACGCAATCAGAATCAAATGTGGGTTCGTTTCAGTAAATAGGCGATCCGAATCGTGTCTCTTTATATCGATAGTGGCAAATCGATATCAGTTTGAACGACCCCTAACCATTGCGATTCTTGTCACAAATAAACGAACAAAATACAGGCCTTAGGAGTCCGGCCGGATCGTTGATTGAGCGCATTATACGGAAATGCAGTTGGTGTTTTGAAAGAATGATACAAGACGTAGGTAGACCCGGAGGCAATAGTGGCACATAAAGTCAAGTTCGTGTGATTGGATTACGTTTAGAGGGTAATCCCGTTGACGAGCGTCGAGGGACCACCGTCCTTTAATGACCCCGCGCGACAAATCGAGCGCTTAACCTCGCTCCCGAGGGATACGAATAGTCCGTGATTCACGCCGCATCTTGCCACCGGAAGCTTCACATATTTTAGCACGTATGATACATATTGGCCCGCTCCGGATTCGACTGATTTATGCTCATCTTATACTTTATAGCCGAGCTTGTTCCGGCCGTTATTATATTAGAGTTCGATACTATACTTTATCTAACACCCTTTACAACTCTTGACAGTTATGTGCGAGGGGCGGGTAACTCAAGCGCCGGGCCGTGGTTAAGTGGCGCGCTCAGCCTCGCGGCTTCCTATCAAGTCTTTGTCCGAGCACGAATCTATTGGTATTCTATATGCTCCGGAGACTGGCCTAACCGAATACCGGCCAGGAAATAATATTACAGACCCGAAGACACGTTGAGAATGCTCATCATCAATCCAACTCATTGTCTCATTATCTTCACTCTCTCTTATTCCGAGCTTGAATTGTTAGAAATGTGTCAAGGAGTTGTTGGAAATTTTATATAACGACGACACGATTTTTGATTACACAACAAAAAATACGTAAAAGGATTTTTAATTTTTAACGTAAAAATATCGGTTATGTTTATGACGAACGAATTAAATTATAGATAATGATTATAATAGGTCAATAATTGGCCATAATATTTATTTACACCCCATAAACAACGATCTATGCGTTTAATGGCATTAATCGGGGCAACAAAGCATGCAGTTATTTACAATCCTGATAAATTCAGCGCCGGTGCGTGATCATTATTTTACCGCTTTATCTGGGGGTGGCCATTAGCGACACCACCGTAACTTCATTATTTTGAGGTCCGGTGATCGCCTTCGCTCAATTAGCTTCGAGAAGAATGGCACTGGGTTTTCTACCCTCCTCGGTAGCCGTTGTTAACGGTCAAGGTGGAAAACCGCGAGATTATACCGCTTTTATGAGCTACGTATACGTCAATTTTACTATAAACGTCCGATGCAGGTTTAAGAAAAAAAAAGTGTAGTAGAAAAAAATACGTTATCGGTTAAAAAAAGAAGCTGTTTGTATCAGTGTGTGTGTCGCAATGACGCATGGCTCGGTGCGACGCTAACTTTTTACGACAATAGACATTATGTGCCGGACCCGGATCCGATATATTTTATGGGCGATGTCCAGTCAATAAATAGCCGGCCACCTTCCTGCAAGGCACCTAACGTAGCTTCATTCCGATAGATGCGATAAAGTCGGCCCCGAGCCATTACGGCCCTCGCCGGAGGCGGAATACACAATATGTGAATACGACTTTTAGTCATTACTTCTATCGAACGTCTGGGGTCGATGGCAATAATCAACCGATGGTTCGTAATTAGATGCGCCGCACATAAAAGAGCCCTACTGACCCCCCAAGACTGACCGTCATCTGCTTTTTTACTGTTTCCGCATAATAATAAAACGGCAGCCTTAGACGGCAGTTACGAGCAAATGTTACTTCGTATTTGCGTTTTTGGACATTTATTATCCGTCGTGATGGCGATGTCCTCGCCTGGACCTCCCCCGGGAATCACGACATAGTATTCCGCAGATGGGATTTGTTTTATTGAGTCTATCCTCAAGCCTCACGCTCTATTTGTTCCTTATTGCACGGCATCTAAATCCGATGGCATATTGATTATTACAAATCTCAGACTCTCACAAATTCATATCTGTAACTTAAACGGAAGCCAAAACCTTATAAAAGTTTTGGATTTATCTTAATACACTTGTAGAGAAGCAATTACCCGAAACTAAACGAAATTCTATCATAAAACGACTTCACGATTACACTTCCAATAGAAAAATATTTGCAATAAACCTTGATCATGAAAACTTATCAATACGTTTTATTACTTCGAATTTACTCTCGCTCTCGCTCTTTCTCTTCTTAATAAAACAAAAACGATAATTTAAAAAAAAATGTGGAAAAATTGCTGTTTTAATTTAACAAAGGCGAGATGTAACAGAAATGAATAGGTAAAGAAATCGTAAAATTCAACACCCTGTTGTTATATCGTCCCTTTAAAAAACGAGATCATTTGAAAGTGAAGCTTTGCAATTAAGAAAATTAAAATTAACGTTGAGAATCACATTCTTAATTTAACAAGTGATGGGTGGGCGTATCTCTGTAAATTGCACCGTTTTGGCGCCTGTCGTGATTTTCGTGTTCCCTAAAATCAGCTACCCCTAAAGAATCACCCCGTATGATAGACTGCAGCAAGGGGATTTGGACCTATATCACATAAAGCGATTGCTAATACAGTATAAGTGAACTCAAGCGTTCTTTATAAATGGATTTTATCAATTTAAAACCGGTGGATCTTCCAACGATGATTATAGATATTGATATAATAATTTTTTAAATTATTATTTTAGTGTGCTTCCGCAGTAGAGCTCTTCAAATTTTTTTAAATTGATACTTTTTACGTCATTTGGTTAAAACTACAACCTTATCTCATCAAATTAATTTTTCAGGACGAAGCTAAATTACTTTATATCCTCATCGAACTTATTCTTGCCTTATTAGGGCCTATAAATCACCTTAAATCAGTAATTTTGAAAATACTAATTCAACGCTCAATTATAGAAAATTTAGAAAAGTTGAAAGACATTTGAAACGGAAAATGAAAGGGAAACTTAAAAAAATAATATTTTTTTCCTTAGATATTTCCCACAAAAGGGTGCTTGACTTCAGTTTTATTTACGCAGAATAAATTTATCTCAGATCAAATTATTCTCAATTTTTGGAAATTTGTATATTTGCTAAGCTTCATGGAACAATAAGCTAGTAAAATTATTTTTCTCATGGGCCGAAAGGCCCCAGAAACTCAAATTTAATCCCTTAATCTTTTTAGCTTGAAGCAAATTAATGATCTGAAAATATAAGATTTGAAAAAGTTGATAGGCGAGAGAGAGATTCGGAAGCATAAAACCAAAGCAGAAATTAAAATCGTCTGAAGTGAGTTTAAGTTTAAATATCACAATAATGCAAAAAATAACTCCGATTTTTCAAAACAAGAAATTGGAAGGCTTCAATCATTTGAAATTTTGATATCGATCGGAAATAAAGTAAATTTGTGTCTGATATTCTCACGTGGAGATGAGAGAGTACGTGACAGATAGGAAATCCATATCTTTGTAGTGCACCGAGATGCAAGCTGGTTGATATGAAATGTCTGTAGATGGCTTTGCAAGATTGCAAAGCCCAAAAAAACCCTTAATAATTCTTTAATTCATTTGTGACGTTTTTTGACCTTTAGACACCCTCAATCATCATCAAAATGAATTTAAATGAATAAACGTGTTGATTTCCATAAATTTTGGACGTTCAGAATGAAGAAAAATATTTTGAGTTTGTTTTTCTAATTATACTCATCAATAATTTATAAAAGAAAACAATAAAACTAAGTTTGGAAATTATTGACGTAAGAAGTCGTGAAAGTAGTCGTAGTAGAGTAACGTAATATATAGAGCTATCATGTTTGTTGAAGTAGTTTCCAATAACATGATAAATCCAAAGCTACCCTAGTCTTAACGAACCTAATTTTCACCCTCGTCTTTCGCGTTGACACATATTCGCGGCGTGACGTCACTAATTGTAATCTTGTCGGTCTACAGGCTACAAATGCGATTTTATCCAATTGGATTCCAAAACAAGAATCCTTAATTATCCTTTTGACTGAGTTTAAGCAATTTATACATTTTAATTCTAATTGTTCTTTATGTTGTAAATCTTTTAAACTTATTAATTTTTGTTTGAGAATTACAATTTTTTTAATAATGGGTTTTTATGGTGCAGGGGTGTACTTTAATGCAAAAAGTCAGAAAGTAAGAACACGAGCGATAACAAAACAAAAACTACACTTGAGAGAGTTGTTTGATTTCGTCCCATAATAGTCGATACTCAATATCCTCCAGTGATCTTCGATTTTCCATTTAGATGTTGCCTATAATATTACATCAAGTTTTCTTACACTATTATTGAAGGTTCAAAGTGTAAAAGTGGTAAAATTTGTTCTTAGTTTATTTAATGACACTATTATTTCATGAATAGCTGGTAAAATATTTTTTTCTCCTTTTAAAATGGCTTCTAATTTGTCTTTTGTGCATCCTGCTCTGATACAGAGTAGTAGAAATTTTTTTATATTATTTTGTTGATTTCTATTACTATTTTTCTGTTTGTTTAGAGCGTCTATTTTCTTATCATCTCACTGTCTTGACCTTCCGAAATGTTTCGTTTGCTGCATGTTACACAGTTTAAAACAACTTTTGGGATTCTTATTCTTAACATGTTTCTTTCAATTTTCTTCGTTCTTTGTAACGTTTTACTTTTGCTTTTCAGTTTCTTGCAATTGTCTTCAATTCCTAAACAACCTTCTATATTGTAAGTTTTTTTACAGAATATACAAGTAATTAAGTTGTGAAGCTTTGAAGGTCGCGAGATTTTATTGTCGATAGTTTTTCAATCATTATCAGAGCTGAAAATACTGAGAAGCTGGATGTTGGAATTTTGTGAATGCTTTCCTACTGTAATGTCAGATCCTCGATGAAGTACATTCTATAAAGTACGCCATAGCCGATACATTTTTATAAGTCACACAACACTAGAAATTTCCCCAATTTACAATTAAGAGTTGGATAAAATCTGAAGAGACAGAATTCTTGGTGTTTCCTATGTTATCATATACGGCTGCAAATCATAGACGATAAAGCAAACGGGAAAGAGAAACATATAAGCTAAAAGATGTTATAAAATAATTTAAAATTAGAAGGCGATTATCCGGCCAAATTCAACGGTTTCAACTCCCGATACTTTGGTCTTGCAATAAGAACGAGACAAGATAGCATGGAGAAACCAATAACTCAGGGAAAATGACCTAGTGATCAAGATAACCGGGACCAAATATCATGCACACCTTCATTAATTACCATAAATTTAATGTATGTAGGTTTTCGCTCCAAGGTGCTCCAAAGAGATGGATGCTGAGTATGAAGAATAAATAGTGCTCATCAAAGTGAACGAACTATGTATTTATATCTTTTTTACTCAGGAATCAGGAATAGTGAATAGTATACCAATAAAGAGAAGACTTGAAATTTATTGTGAATTGTGCAATATGGCGCTTCTTCTTAATTAAACACATCATAAAAAAAATTTTTTTGACCCTCGTAGCGTCCATTACCTTCTGGTCGAAGTTTCATATGTAAAATACACAAGTTTTTTGGATATTATGGTATAAAATGTTTTTCTTCCACTAATTCGTGGTCTAAAAATCTGAAACCTGGTAGATAACATGTTGATGGATAAACAAACTTATAACTATTAGGTATAGTTTACCCTAAAAATATGTATGGGTCATTCCATTTCATTAAAAACTTTTTATGAACAAATAATACCTGCAAAAACTAGAAATACCCGAATAACACCGGAGAACATTGACAAACGTCTACAGTGGTTTCCTGGACCCAAAAAAGAACATTTAGTCCTCTTGCAATTTTTTCAAAAAATTCATCTCCAAAAAGTTGTAGGCTCTTAAAGTTGGGGTTAAAATTTAAACAATCGCTTTATCTCCAAAAGTACTGTAAATATTTTAATGATTTTTATATAGTAGGCTTATCTTATAAAAGTCATCCTGTGATAGAAATTTCATGAAAATCGCAGCACTAGAACTACCTCTTCAGGGGGTGGCGCTAACTTTGAACCCCTAAAATTGGTACTTAGTTCTTCCTAAAAAAATATTATTTTTTTAAGTTTGTTTGTCTTGAACATGCTCTCTATAAAGTTTCAAATTTTTAGACCACGAATTTACGAAAAAAATTTTTAATTCCATTTTATCCAAAAACCCTGTGTATTTTATATAAGAAACTTGGACCCTGCTGGTAATGACCCCTATCAAAAAAAAAATTTTTATGATGATAATTTTTTTTTAATTATTTGGAGTTGATTGAGGGGTAAGAAAAAAATTCCCAATGACGCCAAATAAGAAGCACCCTATTGTGCAATTGCAGATTATTTTTATAATATGATCAATTATTAAATTATTATAAAAAGGTATGGCGAAAAGAACCTCTAGCAAATCATTAACAATTAAAGTACAATAAACAAACAATAGATGGCATTAGAAGTAACAAATTAGAAAATAAATAAAATAAAATCGATTATTTTGATCTATTTTGTTATTGATAAATATTTTAGTAATTCTCAACAAACAATAGATGGCGCTAGAAGTAACAAATTAGAAAATAAATAAAAGATTATTTTTATCTATTTTGTTATTGAAAAATATTGTAATAATTTTAAATAAACAATAGAGGGCACTAGAAGTAAGAAATTAGAAAATAAATAAAATGAAATAGATTAGTTTTATCTATTTTGTTATTGATAAAGATTTTTTTAATTTTAATTTGAATATCAGAAGAATTAAATATTTTGCATAACAAAACAAATTAAAATTTGTAAGCAAAAAACTAAATTTTCGAAGGTTTAAAGTTGCGCCACCCCCTGTAAATAAGGCTTGTTCTTGAAATACGATTTTCTGAAAATTATTCTTTCCTGTAAAATTAAGTAACCGAATTTAAAATTTATTCAAAAAATTCAATCATAAGTTGAATGTTAACGCTACCCCTCTGAAAGTTTTTTAAAGTACAGTGCACTAGCCTTATTGTGACACGCGGGTAATTGTGACGTATAAAAGTATTTTAAAAACGGCGCGCTTTATTCACCCGAAACTGACCCTGCGCAGTTCCCTAATATCACCCCAAAAAGCGGCAAACCATGTTGAGAAGTTTACGTCTGTATCAAGAGTAGTCGAGTATCATATTTAATTTATGTTATTTTTCTAAGTCACATTTATCCTCGACAAGTGTCGTCTAAATGCGAATTTAAACTCGAGTCACAATAATTATACTTCTCTTGTGTCACAGTTAGCCGATTTTACGGATAATTGTGACACTTGGAAGCCCTTTAAAAAAAAATTCTAAAAATCTGAAACGTTTCTGCTAAAAGGTGGTTCACACTACATGATTTCTCATAGGAGAAGTCATATGACTTCTCCTATGAGAAATCATAGCTAAATAATAAGCTAGGTCATAGCAAAATAATAGGGAATTTTCAGAATAAAACTGTTGGTTATTTACTATATTTGGTTATTTACCCCAAATATGGTAAATAACTAACAGTTTTATTCTGAAAATTCCCTATTATTTTTGGTTATTATTTTGCTATGATTTCTCATAGGAGAAGTCATATGACTTCTCCTATGAGAAATCATGTAGTGTGGCCAACCCTTTGACACAAAAAATTGATATAAAGCAAGTCGGGGGAAGATGACATACATTTTTAAATTAATTTATAAAAACGTTATTATACACATTTAGATTAATTTAAAAATATGTGTTTATCCCTCAAAGAATACACTATTAGATAGCAATATCAAATCAACATAAATTATTAGTTAACATAGTTAAAAAAAAATTTTTGTATTTTTCGACAAAAAAATCTTGGCAAGAATGCCCCATGGGGTAAGATGCCATAGTGAGTTTTAGTCCCGAATAGAAATATATTATTGACTTCAATCGTTACATGTGTCATCAATCCATGTACATCTTTCGTGTAACCCTTGCAAATTATGCAGCAAATCCAATCTACGAAGCCCATTGCTATCGTAATAGTTTTCATTACACCTTTTCATCATTGTGGGCCCTATTGTCGCATTATTACTATAAATCTAAATAAAATGAGTCTAAGTTACATACTTTGCACTAATGTGGCGTCTTACCCCATTCTATGGGTGAAAATGCAAAACTCTCTAACTAAATCAAATTTGATGCGAATTTTTTTGCAAAAATTACAATAGACGTGAAAAGTGCCGTCTTTTCAGCTAACAATTCGTTGATATCGATAACACAAAAAAAACGCCTAATAAAATTTAAAAGCTGAGATGTAGCAAAAACTTCGTTAAACATAAAAACCTCATTTTTTAGAAAACTTTTCGATGACTTGCGAAAACTCGTTTTCAACGATGTTTGCTAGTAGCTTATAATCACAAGCAACATATACATAAAATTTTCCTGAGATAGGTTGGAGGAATTTTGAAAAATGCTGGGGTGGCATCTCGCCCCACAGTGGCTTCTTCCCCCGACTTACCTTAAATCAATTAAAAATATGTAACATTATAATTCTGCACTGTTAAAACATTTAATTTATATCAAGTTCTAATCTGAAGAAGTATTGAAGTAAAAAGTTAGAGAACGTGTCGCAATTAGGCAAGTGCACTGTACTGCAATTTTCTTGAATTTTTCTACCATTGTGGTAAATTTTACTTTTATAAGACATGTCACCTGGAGGTATTAAAAGCAACAAAAATTTGGCACTTTTGAAGGTAAATAGCTTTGTTTATATTGCTTTTAATCCCCAAATTTGAAAGCTTATAACTTTTTAGGGGTCCTTTTTGGATATTATTTCAAGAGGAAGAAATGTCCGATTTAGGTCTTAAGAACTCACTAAAGAATATTGTCGGTTTCCACCGGCAGCACTCTTGTGTTGATCGAATTAAACCCTAATATCTATAATTAGGATAGGGTAGAGGATTAAGGGTAAACTGAACTTTATGTGCACTTAGGTTACATAGCCGGCCCATTGAACTCACAACTCACAGATACGCGATGGTGAAGTGTCGCTGATCGCTGGTGCTGACTATGTAAGAACAATATTCTTCTAACTCTACCTAGATAACTCTGGATTGGAAATCGATACGATTGAGAAAAAATACAATTATCCTTCCCTTATTGTAAGAAAACAAGTTAGTAAGAAATTTTCAGCTACTTAATGGATTAGAAGAAGAAGTGATAAAACTTGGAATTTGGACTCGAGACTCGAGCTTAAATATTTCGATTGCTAGTTCAGATCTTGAAAGGCGCATATTCGGGAGCATGAATTCCAATTATCATTTGCTCTCGAGAGATCATAAATGTAACGTTAGGACACGTTAGGTTAGATTAAGATCTATTCCAGTGTATAACGCATGCGTTCCTGTTGCAAAAAGTCGGCTATTTATGCATTATGGATTCCTAAAGACTCAATGCTGCCATCTCTATTTTCAAGCCCTAATTTTACCAAATAAAAAGGACCTCATTTCCTCATTAACGTTAGTTTATCTTTTCTATATCGGGTGACACAGGGGGTTTCGAACACTCTTATAACTCCGTTATTTATCAACATATCAAAATGAGATTTGGTGTAGATTATATTCACATAAATTGCAATTGTTTTAACTACTAGTGAAAATTTTGTCACTTCCGATTATGCCGGAAATGAAGTAAACTTTTGATTTTAAAATAGAATACCATAAATGTTTCAACTTTTTTGAAATTTACATTAAATTTTGAATACTACAGTACTCTACAGTAGCATAAAAAAAATTAAAGGAAATGTGACCAAATTACCTTCTGAAAGCTCCACAAAACCATCTTT
The DNA here is from genome assembly GCA_963924605.1 of Malthinus seriepunctatus. NCBI lineage: Eukaryota > Metazoa > Arthropoda > Insecta > Coleoptera > Cantharidae > Malthinus > Malthinus seriepunctatus. The sequence continues at coordinate 18,435,681 of OZ004600.1, forward strand.
TAGCTTTTGTGGTGTAAACGTAATTTCCATTGTGCAAGTACTTCTCAATGATGATTTTATACCTCATCACACCACTCTAAAAACCTGAGTAATTTTAAAAAAAAATTTTTCTTTTTGCTTATAAAATTAATTTTTTTAATGCTACTGTATTCAAAATTTAATGGAGGTTTCAAAAAAGTAAAAATATATATGGTGTTCCATTTAAAAATCAGAAGTTTACTTCATTTCCGGCGTAATCGGAAGTAACAGAATTTTCAATAACAAGTAGTTAAAACAATTGCTATTTATGTGAATATTATCCACACCAAATTTCATTTTGATATGTTAATAAATAACAGAGTTATAAGAGTGTTCCAAACCCCTGTGTCACGGGGTATTCTTCTTGTTCTAAAATTGCTGGCCCCGTTTGGAAATTATTTTGTGGGTAACTCCGTAGGTAAACACCAACCAGTTTTTCAGCATCTACGCAAAAGGTTTCAACTTGCTATTTCTAGGGTTTATTTACTGAGGGAGGTCTAGCAAATGGATCTTAGACTAAACACTTGTAGGGGAGACTGGGGCAGGTTCGGACACTAATTTTTAAACACCGATTGCGCTATTATTTATAGTGATGTAGTGCCTATTTTGTATTTAACTTGTAACACCATCATTTGCCTACGACACGGTATACAGTGTGTCCAGTATAACGTGCACAGCATGGGGATCTCGGACACCGTAAGAGATACGAAATCGGTTAAATGGAGAAAATTGTGCATAATTTTACGGCCACTTCGATGCTGCTTTTGTTTTTCAAACAAATATATTAGCTCTCTAGATATTTAGGAAAAACTGAAAAATTGCATATTCTTTAAATGTTTATAACTTTTTTATTAATGGAGATAATTTCAATTTTCAAAAAATAGATAATAGGCAATACTAAAACACAAATAATTAATTCATAAAATAATTTTTTTAGTGCGCCGTTTGAGAGATATGATGCAAACTTATGTTTTTTTAAATACAAACCTAACCTCACTTTTATGTTTTTAAAAAGCTAATTTTTTTCTCTTTTAAAAATATAAGGGTTGATAGGGTTGATTTTTTTAATACCTTTACGGTAATACTAAAATATAATATTTTGTTATTTATGTTCAAATAAATTTTAAAAATCATGTTTGCTGTGAAACAATTTCATAAAAAAGAAACAACTGAATTAAATAAATAAATATCAAAAAACGATCAAAATAATTCGAAAAAAAGTACCTTCGTAAAAATTTTTAAAAATAAACCTATCAACCCTTATATTTTTAAAAGAGAAAAAAATTGCTTTTTAAAAACATAAAATTGAGGTTAGGTTTGTATTTAAAAAAACATAAGTTTACATCATATCTCCAAAACGGTGCTCTAAAAAAATATTTTATGAATTAATTATTTGCATTTTAGTAGTGCCTATTATCTCTTTTCTGAAAGTTGAAATTATCTCCATTAATAAAAAAGTTATAAAAGCATTTAAAGAAAATGCAATTTTTCAGCTTTTCCTCAATATCTAGAGTGCTAATAATTTTTTTCAAAAAACAAAAGCAGCATCGAAGTGACCATAAAATCGTGCACAATTTTCTCCATTTAACTGACTTCGTATCTCTTACGGTGTCCGAGATCCCCATGCTGTGCATGTTATACTGGACACACTGTATAGAAAAAACAGTAAGATAACACAGTTTTTCTGTTACAGACTTCTGTTTCAAAAGTAGTTTTTGTCCGAAACTGCCACACATCGGGTCACGTTCGGACTACATAAATATGGAGTACATTGGGACAAACTTAGTAAAGCATTGAAACATTGCACAAACTCTTTATTCATAAAACTGATAAAAAACAATGCCGGTATATAAAATAAACAATATTTTTCTATTTGACGGGGTCCGAAGCAAAGGGATCTAAGTTGAAAAAAATTTAAAATCGAGTTAATGCAGAAACTGTAAATGGATACGTAAATTCACTATCCGAATGTGCCCCGCATAGTTTGTCCGAACGTACCCCACTTGCACGTAGTTTCATTAAAACGGTAGAAAATTTTTTCCTTGATGTTAAGTGAAACGAAACTACTACGCGTTTATAGGTTATGTAATGAAAGTTACCGGATTTCAATCGCCAGTAAATTTAATTGTAGGATTAAAACAGGAAAGCTTATGTTACTTAGCTCAAAAATTATTGCAGGATGTTGAAAAACAGATTTTCGTCACTCAAAATTTTGCTTTTTGCACTAGGCAAGCGAAACTACCGTCAACAAACACGCTTCACACTAACGACCTACTGTTACCTCCGCAGCGCAATAACACGAACTTTTGGCCGAAATTTTAAAAAGTCCGGATGCGCCCCGCGTCCGAACCTGCCCCAGTCTCCCCTAATTAAAAACGTGTCATGTTTTCAACTTTTCTTTGTCTGATGTTTAGCTACAGCTAGGTACACAATTTATTACAATTTCAAAAAGTTTTTGTTTAATTAGGGATAACGGGTGGTGACCGGACCCCTAGGTCATAGGGATTTAAAATGTAAATTCTTACTTTGGTAATTCCTGCTTCCCAATTTATTTTAGAAAAATATTTTTCAAATAAAAGTTTTAGAGCATAAACTTCTGCATCTTAATCAGTAAACAAAAATTGTTTTATTGTTTTGTATTTCATGGCAATCGCTGTTTCGGCTAATTTTAAAATATCTTAAATTAAATTTCTGCTCGTTATAAAACATGCAAAATGTTTATTGATTACGATGCAAAATTTTATGCCATAAAACTTTTATTTGAAGATTATTTTTCTAAAAGTAATTGGAAAGCATGAAAATACCAAAGTATGATTTTACATGTTAAATCCGTATGACCGAAGAGTCCGGTGGTCCGTACGTTATATGCATAAACGTTTTGATAAACACCAGAAATCGCACATTGTGAGTGCCCATTTGTTTCAATAAGGACTAAAGAAATAATAAGCAGCAAGTTAGTGTCGTAGAAATGCCATAATTTTTTACTGTCCGTGTTCCTCAATAACCGTGTTAATACGCTGTAGAATTCCGCAATTATCCTCTTAATTTATTAAAATAAATTATTACATAAAATTTTTATACCAATTGGTCATTCAACCCTATATAAATATAAATAATATTGCGTATTTGAGTTGCTTCAACTTACAATCCTGCAAATTCTGCAAAATGTCACGAATATTACTAATCATTATTTCCAACGTAATCTAGGACGATAAGGTATTGACATCAAAAATCTAAATTTTCCTCAGTAATAATAAATTAATAGTTATTTAAATCTCTCAAAATTTTAAATTAGTAAGTTGAGAACAACGCCATTTAAATTTAGTTCTTGGAAATCTAAAAATTGTAAAGCTCTCACGAAGGCCATGTTATATCAAATCATCGAAAGTATCATTAAGATTTGGTGTTTTGTTTCCAAAAGCAATTTGAAAATTAAAGATAAAAACAATTTTGTTTTTTACTTTACGTCTCCATCGTTTTTGGTTTATAAAAGTAACCGACTAATGTATGTTTACATTTAGACATAATATTTCATAGCTTCACGTCTAGTTATTAAATTGGGTAACTGAAATCCTCGTGGCGTATTAATATTAAACAATCCTTTAATGTTTTCGAAGAATGGCGATACATTAGCATTAGCAACGTTGCTAAACAATTCAACAATACTAAATTATATTTTGGTACAAACAGTAATTAAATTCACGAAAGAGTCCATTTATAGAACTCAAATTTCAAAAAATGTGTCCTATTTCAGCTTGTAGCACTTGATGGTTACAAGATGATGATAGTAGGGCCAACAATAAATTGTTTTTGGTTTTTAGCTTTGGGAAAAGCAAAAATCATATTCTGATCTCTTGTGTTTGATCATAACTCATAAAGTCACACACAACCTATCAACACCTATCTTGGAGCAAAGTTTAAAAAAGTTAATAAGTCATTTGCAACAAAGTATAAGGTTTATCAACAAAAGCTTCATTCATACATACATTGTTTATTCATTTAGGTAAAAAGATAAAATTATTATGTGTGCTGAGAACCATGCTGAGGTGACAAGGTGACATCTTGACTACTGCCGAGTAAGCATTCTTGTAATTATTGGCGAGTCCTATGTTGTTATCAAACACCACCCCCAGAAGGAATAAGTGTCAGCATACAATGTTGGTTATGTAGAAAATTAACACGTTCATTACGATTATTAAAACCGGAATTGAGGTACAATTACAATTTTACAATCTTGAAAACGTGATAAAAAGATAGTAGATAGAGGTGGTCACGTTGTTTGTTTTGGTGAATTTATATAACTTTGAGAAAATTATTTTTCTTACGTTTTTGAACTACTTGAAGAATTTTGTTTTTTATAACACCCCCAAGATGTAATTCTTAGGAAACAAAAATTACGTACACAAACGTCCCATACACATGCATATAGATTAGCATTTCCCAAAGTGTGGGTCGCGACCCGGCACCGGGTCGTAGAAAAATTTTGCTGGGTCGCGGTAAAAAATAGTAAAAACAATGTTGTAGGTATATGAAATAAACAAACAAATAACTTGATTTTATTAAAAAATAAAATTTGTTTTGTTAATAAATATTTTCTTTTAAATAAGGTGGGTCCCGAAAAATTTTAAAACCTTGTATAGGTAATACAATAATAAGATACTAATAATAGCATAAATAAGATAATATAACAATAGAATTATACAATTATCCTACATAATCCTAATTTAATGGTCCTACAGGACCTAAACCGTGAGGTGACTTAGATGCTGTGCGTAAAGTGTATTCTTTCTTCTTTTGTGGACTTCGACAACTTTCTCCCATATAAGTACGATGATTACCTAGTACTTCATCTAAACACACAGGTAAACCACATGCAAAACAAGAAGTCGAATGAAAACCATTCCTATTGATACTTTCTGCAAACAAATAACAACTTCTTCCATGATTGCAAAGAATAAAGTTTAATGGAATATCCAATATATCTTCTACTGTAGTTATAGCATATAGAGGACATCCAGGTTGAAAATAACCACAGTTGGGATAAAAGTCAACGTGTCCTATATCACTAGTATAACCAAATTGACCTTGATTTGTATGAATAATATCGACGAAATGAGCATCACTTTTATCCAAACGCAAATCTTTATCGATACCTTTATAAAGAGGCCCTGCTGGATCGAGTCCTGTGATTCTTCCAATTGTGCCACACGTTTCTTGAGTTAGACGCCCAGTTAATCCAGCTAACTGTGCACCCATAGAAGTGCCCACTACGTGGACAGTTTCAATACTAACATTTTCGTTTAAATCGCATAAAAAGTTGGCAAAGTTTTCTGCAATTTTTGGCAAAACACAAAAAGATGAGAAATAATCATAATCTGCGTATTTTCCATAATCTATACCAATAATGTTGGCATCGTAACGTATATTATAAGCATCACGAATTATTTGCATGTATTCAACGGTTACATCCCCTTGCCAACCATGAGCCAAAATAATTACAGGTTTTGACGGATCTATGGAATCCAAATTTTGAATTTGAACATAATCTGGAGCTGCTCGTGTCGATAACCAATAAGTAACTTCAGGTGCTTGTGGATCAACAGTACAATTGCCTACAACATGCACTGTACCAAGCACTAAAATTGAGAAAATATTTTGAATTATTTCTAAAGGAAGATCTCCAACTAATGAAGCTTTAGAATTTACAATTTAGCAAAAAGAAGAAAAAACACCGAAATTAACTTCATCGTGATGAATTTTTTAATGTTAGTTAGCAACCTGAGCCCGGCTTAAATAGGTAGAAAAAATTATATCTTAAATTCAATCTCAAATTAAATTTATGCAATTAAGATAATACTTGTTCAAAATTTAATTTGATAAAAAGTTTGTTTGCATTTTGTCGCCTACGTTTAAAAAATGGATTGAAGTGCATATTAACCATAAATATACTTTTGGCAGATAAGATTTAAAATAGGGTACAAATTATATGACTATCATTTTAAATTTATTTCACATTTGGTTCACACACTATAAAGTAAATAGAAGAAAAAACACCGAAATTAACTTCTTCGTGTGGCATTTTTTAATGTTAGTTGCATGTTGAGCCCAGCTTAAATAGGTAGAAAAAAATCTTATCAAAAATGACGTAGCAAAAATTTAGCTAATAAAAATTAATTTTTTCTTCAAACGTCAGAAAAAGTCGCCTTTGTGTCACTCAATAGGTAACGGTGAAGTTTAACTTTCCCGCCGAGGCAGGAAAAATTGTCAGAAAAGTAATTTTTGTCTGTCTAGGAGGGAAAAGTAAAATCTTAACCGCACATTATTTTTATTTTTAACGTAAAAAATGTTTTTTAAGCATTTGTAATGTAAACAATTTAATGTTTTTTAAATTTTCCTTTATAATTAGTTCGTTGTGTTTAATAATTAGCTTTTTTTACAAATTTAAGTTAATTTTAAAAAATATTTGACAATTGAACTACAAGTAATTGACAAGAGATGGTGCTCTTTCAAAAATCAAAATTTTCAGTTTTACGCTTTACGTTTGCAGAAAAAATTTAATGTTTTATACGGAGTCAAAGTAGTTTTGTGTGACTCGCCTGTATTGCCTGACTCGCTCGCTACGCGCTCGCTCTTCAGCCAAACACAGTCTTGTCACACAAAACGTCACCAACGTCACTTTGTCTCCTTATAAAACAAATAACTATTTCGTTTCTATGTTGATTGAAGATAATTGCAGTAAACAAATATGAATAATAAGATATTAAAGATAGCGGATAACCAACCTAAGGTTCCTTTAATTATTGGGGATCTCTTTAATTTTTAAGGATCACAACCAGATATTCAGTGATGGGTTTAGAAAGTGACAAGGTTAAAAAAACTATTGGGAGTGCCTAGTAGGTTAGATGACAGTTACTCGTAAATATTTGTTAAGCTGCAGAAGCGTGTATCCTGGTTGTGTTCTTTTTGTGTCAAGCTGATGAAATTCTATAAAAATGAAAATATAAAGAAAAGGCAAAGTTTGACAAGGTTCCAGAGAACTCCGTTTTGAGAAAATTATTGAAGGAACTAATGTACTAAAAGCTCAATGTAAATTCTCTGAAAGATGGTCGTGGGAGTATAAAATGCTACAATGCTACGTAATGATAATGACACATGCGCCCACGCCACGGTTTGATTCTGATTCAAGTCAACAAATGTCTTTACGACCACCGAGAATAATTTTCCTAGTGTGTTCCAAAAGTGGAAGTGACACTTTCCAGTGGTTTGAAGTCTTTGTTAAACTCTTGGTCCTTTTCACCCGTGATTAAATAGTTACACACCCGTCGCTTATACGTTCGATTACGGATATGACATCTAATGGCCATTTGTACTAACGCTAAGCAATGGCTTAGGAGTTACCTAAGTTGTTGATTTGTTAATAAATCAAATTGGAGCAATATATTTAGGCGATTCTTAAGTCGTTAGGAATCGGAATCGGAATCGGAATCGCCTAAAGATGGTGCTCCCATTTGATTTATTAACGAATCAACCATTTAGGTAACTCCTAAGCCGTTGCTTAGCGTTAGTGCAAACGGCTATAAGCGTATACTTCATCTTTGTACTTCTCCATTAATGACCTAAATGCTTACTAAAGCTAAAGAAGGCCTTATTGATTTACAGATGGAGATATGTCAAATGCAAAGGAAGAAGTGTGTAATAATCTCACACTAAAGATTTTAGTTCCACACTTCTAGAATAATTGTCAACTCAAAAATTGGTATCGAAACCTTCACCTCAAACCGTCTTTCGCTTTACACTTTACTAACTATAATACTGAATGAACAGAAACGGCGTCGGGATAGTTTTCTCAAACATAGGAAATAACATAATGGGAAATCATGTGTTTGAGACTTCTGATGTCCTGATGCCACATATTTTAACTATGCGGAAATGCGGATGAAAATGGGACTAATGGATAGAGAATTTTTGTCTGCGTTTGTTAACGACAAACACCTGACGAATCGATGATTTTATTTGTTAAAAATTTAATGATAAAATCAGACAATTTTCACTTAATCTCCCTTTTGCCACGGAAGTTTTTGAAAAAGTTTGACAGTAACATCTAATATGGGTCATTCTTTTACAAACCGCACAACAATTTAACTCGACATTTTAGAATCGCCCAAAAATTTTTTTACAGACTCTATTCATAAAATTACTTGACCCGTATTTCAGGATTTTGCTGAAAAAAATTTATTTTTGATAATTTCCTTCATCTGTCAAATCTGACATTTCAACAATCAAATTCGTCAGTTTACTGTTGTTTTTAACCAATCAGAGAAAAATTAAGCGCTAATTTTGGAGCAGTGCAATTATCGATAATTGCACTAGTGCAATTATCACTTAACCAATAGGAACTTGATTTTAATTTTAAATTAAGTTTTCGTTTTTTAATTTTTGTAATTATATTTTATTAATTTTACTCACACAAGTTGAGTGAAAAATAGCTAATTTATTTAATTTTTCATGGTTCAAATTAATTATTACGTATATTATTTACTTAGTTATATCACTATTTATAAATAAATACATTCAAAAAATAAGTACAGAATAATGCTTAAAACATTTTACACTAACTTGATAACCTAGGAAAAATCGAAAAGTGAGTCAAATAAATACATTATATTTAATTATTAAAATTTTGACAATTAAACACGCAGTTATTATAATTAATTACAACTGGACCCTGTGAAGTACTTTGTGTAGAAATAATGTTATTTGATGTTGAAGTTGAAGGAATATCTGATCCTTGAGCAACACCTTCACACTGTTGTGGAGATTTTAACTGATTTCTTCTCATCTTATTAACAACTTGATTATGAAAATCAGAGTCAAGCTGCAAATAAGGTTTTATGGAATTCACATTTCCATGCCCAGTAATTTTCGTTAGCTGGTTTTCTTCTACGCCCATTTTTGCTAAGTGACTCACTGCAGTTGCTCGGTGAGAGTGATTAGTAAACTTCATTTTTTTATCAGAAACTAGTCCTGCTTTTTCCGCAGATTTTACTGTCCATTTAGACAACTCGTTTCTTCCTACAGGAATATTTTTATACCAAATGTTGGTCTTCTGCCATTCTGGATTTGGCGTCAGAAAAAGACGATTTGTTTTTATATTGTCTCCTCGCTTTGAAATAAGTTTCCTATATAATCTAAAATAAATAGTAAACGTAAGTTTGCAAAAAATAGCTTTTAGAATTTTACTAAATACCTTACTGGGCATATGTCTTGATTTTCAGTATTCAAGATTAGCCATTTGCTATCACTTAACTTGTGAGCGCCCCCCTGGCAAGTTTTGGAAAAGATTGGATTGTATTCGATCCTGTTCGTTGAAGAACCACAATGAAGAAATTCTTCATTAAAAAATTCTGTCAAACAATCCACTGCTTCACCCCCTCGAAACGCTAACTCAAAAGACACGATGTGAAAAAATTTTTTCTGGAGCCCCTCCGGGGTATTTTCATCCCAAGAACTTAAAATTTTTAAATACTCTGGATGGGTAAAAGCCGTGGCACTTCTTTTTCTTTTATCTGGTTGCTGCTGCAAAGATTTGCGGACAGAATCTCGAGCAGCCCTTGCAGATTTAAATGTAACATCGTGGAATGGATTTATGGTGATTCCATAATCCTTAAAATACTTATCCTGCAATAGTTTGGCAGTAACGTTCCACATTGTCTTAATGACACTTTCTTTATAATATGAACCATCTTTTCTTCTCATGTTACTTGCCCAATCTTTAAGAAATCTCGCAATTTCATCTACTTTAGTACCTTCTTCTAAAACGTATTTTCTTTCGACACAAAATTGCTGGAACTGCCTCCAAATAGATTCCTTTGATTTTTTTGTATTTACCGGGGTTAGATTGTTAATTTCTTGGTCAATATCGTGCATAGAAGCATCACCAAAACGCGACATTTTTATAAAATTATAAATTAACGAATTTTACCTCCACAACTACCTACTTAAAGTTTCTTTTTCACAAAAACAACCACTAGTGTCATAGCAACGCAAAAAAATGCTAGAGAAAGTTGGGTTGATTTTTTTGCATAAATTGTTTTTGAGTTGACAGATAATAACTTGATTTTAAATTTTTAATTGACAATTGTGATTCATGAAATTATCTGATAAAATACAATTCGTGCGTTGAAAATTATGAATAATTTTTAACAAATCTTCACTCATGCAAGTTGAAACATAAAAAAGCACTCGTGCACTACGTGCACTCGGGCTTTTTTCAGCTCAACTTGCATTCGTGCATATTTCCAAAAATTATCGATAATTTTCAATGCACTTATTATATTACTACTGAAAATATTCACATGAATTTTCGATAATTTGCTAGATTTTCTCCAATCTTTTATCATACTTTAAATTTATTATCTCCAGTTGTACTGATCGGATCAAATGTCGTTTTTTTTATTTTACACTTTATTATGTTAGCTTTCGAACTGTATTAAAAAAATTTGTTTTATTGTGAATAAATGAAAAATAATAACAATTCAATTGTTTAAATAGTTTTAACATGCCCGTCCCCCAACTTGAATTAATTGGAAAAAAATCATTTTTTTCCTTATTCTCTTATCTATAAAAATCATTTTACAAAAAAGTGGGGTCTCTATTAGATCGGAAGTTATTAAATATTTTCGAGCGCAAGAACTTGTAATCGAGAGATTGATGCGTCTGAGATCTCTGACACACCCACTGTTGTGGGTGTGCAAATCAGTAAAAATCATATTCAAAATATAAGCTTTCTTGGAGCAATTCTAGTAAGTTTCAGATTTTTACTGCTTTTTTTACGCTTTTGAGAAAATAAAAACATTATTTTACTAGAGTTAAATGGGATTTTTCACTGTAAAATAACGACCCCTCCACTGGCACGGGTTGATAGGTATTGTGATTGAAAAAACAAAATTCAAAATTGCCTGTTTACCAAAAAACAGAAATTTTGCTAAATTTTTTGTTGTACAAATGAAACATCATTAAAAAGAGGGCAAAAATCACCATGGAATAAGACTAAAAAATAGGTGGAGTGCTATTTAAAAAAAGATAGGAATGGCGCCCCTGTGCTTCCAGTATGGGTAAAAACAATTAGAATTTACAGGAATAGAAGATATTTTTGAATTTTTTTTCCGACACGTGATTTTTTAGAAAACTCAATAAATTAATAATTATTAATTGAATAATAAATTTTCTGCCCCCCGCCAACTGCCATATTCACCCTTTAATTTTTTAAATTAATTTTAGCTGCGCAATTTTTAAGGTTGAAAATTAAACTTTAACAATTCAAAATAAACCACGTCACCCAAGGAGAATTCCTATAAAAATAAAGAGATGTATTGGTAAATAATTAAATAAAAGGCGCAATAAAATTTTGTTAAGCCTCGAGATATGCCAATTGATAATTTGACCCTTTATCATAGTTTTAACAAATTATTGGAATTAAATTGTGTTTATCTGCACACCTGCAGTTCATAATTTCTATCATGACGGGCAGATCAGTTGAAATTTGCAATTATATTAGCGAAAATGTGTCGGTCCTCGGTCAATACCTGCTTGTTTAAGGTTTAATTATATTAGTGTGAAAATCGAAGTGTTTTTAATTAAGTGAATTTAATTAAGAATATGATATGGGAATGTTATTGGATTTTCTTAGATTTAAAACGAGGTATAATACCCAATGAAGTTTTGTAGTTTTAACTTATCTACTTGAAAAAGATTGAAAACCATCAACTGATATAATTAATTGACATATTTTTGTTTCGTTTCAGATGAGTGGAGCATCACTTTGCTATCGAGACATGATCTTCATCAAAGGTAAGTCCTCAAAGTTGAGGATTTTTCATAAACTTATATTTTTTTATTTTAAATCTTTTACTGATAACGACTCAAGGAATTAAATAGAATTTTTGATAAACTTTCCGGTTTTTAAAAGTACCTAATAGACATTATAAAAATCGAGGTGATAGTACTCGTGCCCATTTCTTGGAGATCAGCTATTTCAGTGCCACTGAACAAAAAAATCCATACTAGCTTTAGCGCTCAGGAGAAGACTTCTAACGATTAAATTTCAATTGATAATAATACTTTTTATGTAAAAATTAAAAAATAGTTACTTTGTCAGTGGATAAATCCCAAATTATGAGTTCATGAGTTGTTCGTATGAAAACCGTAACTTCAGCCAACTTCAGCCAAGCTGCCACACGCTGTCAAAGCCATTGTAGAGCATTGTCAGGCACGTAACTAGCTTTAAAAAATCAGGTGGGCCCGGAGCGGGCCCAATTTTTTTTGGGTGGGCCAAGTACAAGTACGAAATTTTTAAAGATTATAGACCGTGGGCCCTTAACAGAAAAAACAGGGTGATCGTATTCAGGCTGAGCTCTTGGGGATAAGTTATATTTGAAACTCACAGAACACAAAAATCTGGTTGGCTTCCGTGGACACTGGCTTAAGCGCTCACAGTCCTTCAATGAAATTGTTAAAAATATTCGGTAAAAAAGTTTACAGTATTCGGGTTGCCACTTTGCCATTCTTTCATTTAGATGATATTAATCGACCAAAAAATTTGGCATCCTTCCACAGTGGCTTACTCAGCGTTGAAGTTGGGCCGAAGTCAACATTTTCAGACCATACAATTCCCAAACAGTATTCGGACTGCCTTTTGGCAAATCAACTATTTTTGACCTAACAACTAAGAATTTGCATTTGGCAGCCCTCTCTGGTGGCTTACCCGCTCTCCTCACTAATTAAAAGTTGTGTGTGAAGAGTTGATAAAATGCCTGACAGTATTTGGGCTAAAATTTTAATAGTAACTCACTGGTAGTGTACAAGATCAAAAAATGTCATTGGCATCCAAATTCGATGGATGCTTCAGAATGCTTCCCAACAAAGAAATGAAGTTAAAAGTTAGCTTTTTGCAATAGGTACATGACAGTATTTGGGCTCAAATTTTTATAGTAACTCACTGGCAGTATACAAAGATCAAAAAAGTCATTGGCATCCGAATTCAGTGGATTCTTATATGTAAATAATAAATTGCTAACTTTTGAAATGTGCCGAATGTAGGTTTGTGTTTCCTACATTTACAAAAATGCTTAGATTTCGCTATCTTTACTTTCATTTTTCCAGGGTGGGCATAAGGGTGGGCCAGCAATAATTTTGGGTGGGTGGGCCAGGGTGGGCCCTGGCCCACCCGTAGTTACGTGCCTGAGCATTGTAGAGTGTTGTAGTGTAGTAGCCAATTTTACTGTAAATTGTACTGTAATTTAACTTGAGCTACCCACAATGAAATATTTAGGTCCATTGATTTGCCTAGAACCCCCATGAAATATTTTTTAACCCATATTTGTTCTTTATCGAATTACCGAACCTTATTAATACGCAAAAGAAACAAGAGGCACGAAAATTTAGGGTTTTAAACACATTTTTATAATGTAGGCGACTTTGAGCACTTTTTTCCATATTTCTTACAGTAAATAATTCTAATGGAACATCGATCTAAACTCACCCTGTTTCCCGGGGGGTGGGGGTGATTAGTGTGACGGATATTTCAACGAAAAATTCTTAATGTTAAATCCCCTAATTGTTTTTGAGGCGGAGGTAAAGAGGATTTATGTTTTTTATAGCGAAAAAAATTGCATCTGTACTATTTTTAACACTTTTCCTCCTTTAAGGGGTTATAAACCAGTCAAGATATGTTCCAATGGGATTGGGCCTATGGAGACTTTTATTAACAAGGCTTTGAACTATAACATATCAAAATTTCTGAAAATTCCACTGAAACTTATTTCTCATTTAAAGTGTGTGGGGTCCTTTACCGCTTTCAAAAAATATGAATTAAAAAACTATTTTCTCCAATTTAATGAAAAGTGATCGACGGAAAAATTTAGTAATCAACTCTTGTGTTAATTGCCGATTAATAATCGAGACATTTTAACGCGCGAGAGTAGCGAGCCTTATTAACACACTAGTTGAACTAATTAATAAATAGGTCCTGACCAGTAACTTTGTACACGGGTACTAAATAAAAAAAAATTTGCGCCATTTTGTTTGGCCCCCCCTTCGCAAACTTTTAGCTAGAGATACATTTTTTGCGAACGTACCGTTAGAGCGCTAGGCGGCGAAGAACTAAAAAATCTGTAATTTTTCAATGCCGCCAACACAAAAGTCAAAAAGGTCAGGGTTTTTTGTATCGAGGGAGGTCAAACCTTCCCTTTCTGATAACGCCCGTCGAAACCACCACCGCTTCTAAAGGAGAAGCGCTAAAAATTATTTTTTAAGGTCGTGTTTGCTTAAATTACAATACTTTACGTATAAAAATAACACGTACGAAACTGTGATAATATTGCCAAAATTTGAGGAGTCGTAAAGCCCTTAAAAAAGTTATTTGTTTTATAAGGAGACAAAGTGACGTTTTGTGTGACAAGACTGTGTTTGCCTGAGGAGCGAGCGTAGCGAGCGAGTCTGGCAATACAGGCGAGTGTGTTTGCTAGACTCGCTCGCTACGCTCGCTCTTCAGGCAAATACAGTCTTGTCACACAAAACTACTTTGACTCCGTATGAAACATTATATTTTTTCTGCAAACGTAAAGCGTAAAACTGAAAATTTTGATTTTTGAAAGAGCACCATCTCTTGTCAATTAGTTGGAGTTCAATTGTCAAATATTTTTTAAAATTAACTTAAATTTGTAAAAAAAGCTAATTATTAAACACAACGAACTAATTATAAAGGAAAATTTAAAAAACATTAAATTTTTTACATTACAAATGCTTAAAAACATTTTTTACGTTAAAAAATAAAAATTATGTGCGGTTAAGATTTTACTTTTCCTGCCTAAGGCAGTAGAAAAGTACTTTTCTGACAATTTTTCCTGCCTCGGCGGGAAAGTTCAACTTCACCGTTACTCCGTTCGTTACCTATTGAGTGACACAAAGGCGACTTTTTCTGACGTTTGAAGAAAAAAAATGTATTAACAATATTTTCTGTTTTTCATGTTTCTTGGACTGTGTTTTAATACTTCTACGTAGCAATATACCCGGTTTCAATTTTTTTAAGCAATTTTTAAATTTTTTAAAAATCATCAATTTGTAATTTTAAGATTTTCGTCTAACTTCGAGGGGTCGTGATGCCCTTACAAAAAAACTTTTTAACTAATTTTATTTTTATTTCATGTTTCGCAGACTATATCCTTATATCATGTGACAATTTACCTGATTTTAATTTTTTAGCGTTTTTAACACTTTTCAAAATTTAACTATTTTTAATTTTAAGCTTTTCGTCTAACTTCGAAGGGTCTAATTTTTTTTTTATATTTTATATTTAATTCGTGTTTCGTGGACCGTGTCCTATAGGTATATTTTTAGTATGTTGAACAGAAGTATGTTACCTTCAATTTGCCACAGGAATTATTTCTGTAATAATTAGTTTCAGCTTAAGGTGTTATTTGATCTAGATCTACTATACTATATTGAAAAGCAGGCCCTAAAAATTGATTTCTACAATAAAGTTCGAGCCAACACTTGTGCGTACTTTTTGAAAACAACCGGTGATTAAAAACAAGGCTGGATTTGATTTGATCGATAAACTTTAAACTTGATTTCAGTTATTTAAAGAGTGAGTTCCATAATATCTCTTTAATAATTAATTAAAATAATAATGTGCCCGATGCCCGAAAAAAATATGCGTAAAGCGGAAAACATGTGAAATGCACGCCGCCGCACAAATTGTATTATTTTTGTAACAATTTTTAGGACAAATTGTTACCACAAAAGGACTAAAACATTTTCTGAAAATTTTCATTCATCTTCGAGAAAATTAACTTTTAAAATTAGTAAATCAATCATTAATAATTATTACATAACTTTAGCAATTATTCCAATGGCCTTTCACAACTCGAAGGATAGTTTTTCACTGAATTTTCCTTATTTTAGGTTTATTCAAACTCCAAAATCTTTTTATAAGGGTGGTTGAATGTTGAATAAATAGTTCTGCAAATTTCTAAAGACTTGTAAAAATTAACTTAGCATTTTTCGAACGGGTGATTTTTCAGCTTATTATTTCCAAAGCCCAAAGTTTTAATTTTAAAAGTCAAATTTTTAATTTTTGTCAACGTAAATTATTTCTTCAATCAGGTGAAAGGTGTTGTAATTTTTTGTTTTTCCTGCCCCTGCCACATAATATGATTATCATAATTCATTAATATCATTAAAAGAAAACAATTAATTATTTTAGTCTATTTATTTTAATTGATTTGATAACATTTGTTTAGAAAACCATTATGCATTTTTATGCTACAAATTAATAAATAATACTTTGTATAAGTGATAAGCTAGTACTAGGCGTAAGTATTTACAATGACTAGGAAATTTCTTAATTTAGAAAATCCGTTACTTTGAAATAAAAGGTTACAGGTGAAACTCACAGGAAATTTAAAAAAATTTTCAATTGGTTGTGTGACAAATTAATTGAGCACATATTTCATAAATCATTAAAAAATATTTTTTGGAAGTACTCTATAATGAAGTTAATGAAAATGACGTCAGTGAAAAAGTGTGGGGATGTACAGGTCAAATTTGACTGCTAACCAATAGTAAGGCTGTATTTCTGCTATTGGTGCCAAGCGTCGCGACGGCGCATCTTACGCCGACGCCCAATACAATTATGCATACCTGAGTACTTCGCACTACACATACTACAAACAGTTTTACCATTTTGCTTTATTACCACTTTTAATTTTCATTTGCTTACACAGGGAGTTAAATTCGACTCCAAATTTTCTGCTTACTTGCAAGGATGTTGGAGAAAGTTGTAAAAGCTCAAGGAACTGTTGGAAATTCATTAAACTTTTTTTTGAAAATTTCCAAATAAAAAATTCTTAATATTTTTAAAACTATTTAATTTTTCAAAAGAAACGATTTTATTTTTCATAACTTAAAATGAGATTTGTACAATAAAAATAAAATTGTTACTCTAAACCATAATTTATTGACGCTAAATTTATTTACAGTAATAGTTTTTTTATAACATATTTATATAACATCGTATTTTCAACACAACCATATGACTTTAGTTATAATAAAAATAACTAAGGGTCGTTTTTAAGCGATGCCCAAAAATCGCATTATTATCATCGTATAAAAATAGAGACAGAAATACAAAAAACAAAAATGAAAAACGTTCGCCCCCCAATTAAAAAAAACTACTAACTAATATGATTTATTTATATAATTAAAAAAGATATGCAAGTTTTACACCCCCAATTTTAAAGGGTATTTTAAAAACTACCAACAAAATAAAAAATTCTTAACATTAACAAATATAGTTTTTTTTACCTAAAAGCTACAAAACAAATACGGAAGCAACATTGTGCAACATTCTTTATTTTTTTTAAATTACCGGAATTTAAATTCACTCATTTAAAAAATTTCGAAACGTAACGCGGGTGTTTTTCTCTTTAAAAATTTTCAATTTTTAGAGGCAGATTGTTGTGAACACCAGCGTCGGGCAGAATGCTACGTTCTCCTGCCCGGGAAGTAATGTCACAGGTAGAATTCGGGTGTCGTTTGGTTATCGGAATCCAAATTTTGAATTTGTGTGCTGTGCGGATGTCGACCATTTAATTGTATTTTTTGTTTTAGTATGTCGCGTTCTTGAATCGCCCTCGCCAATTCTACCTTTGTACGATTAAGTTCAATTTGTAAATGACGATTTGCCACCTCTAAATCTTGACGCTGTTGCAGCCTCTTCGAACGACAATTTTGTGCGTATCCTCTATTTTTTAATGTTCTTCTTTTTTGTTTTAAACGCACCACTTCTTCCCGCGGACACCCGTGTAATTTTTTATTTAGTTCGCGTACCGAAAGTGAAATTAATAAATCATCGTTCATTAACATTTCTTCACTGCAGGTAGAGTAACCACTATTATTATTGTTCATACGGGGCGAAATTGCACTTCCGCCACTGCTACACGATTGGGGTCGTTGATGAATTAATGAATGATGATGATGATTATGATTGTCGATTAACATTCCCGATGGAATATATTCCCGACGTTCCCAATCTCCTGCATCTGCCATGGATGAATGCATCGGCCGTAAATCTAAGGGTTGTGGTTCAGATCGAATATTTGGATAAAAACACATCATATCGTCCATAAACGGTGGTGGACGACAAGGTAAAGGTGATTGACTTGGTGGAGTATCGGGTGGTGTTCCTGGATCTGTTAAACCCATACTTAAAAACATGGGTTGTAAACCGTAAGTTGTTGATTGTTCGTGGTGTGGATGAGGCGAAATTGGTATTAAACGACGGTCGTCGACCCAATTTCTAGGAGTTCTTTCAGCGGGTTCATCGGGAACCGATGCCCAATCGCTTTCAGGTGGCGATCGTTTTTCTTCACGTTTTACCGTAACATCTTCTAAATGATCGAGAACAAATTCTTGCACATATTCCTCAGCTAAATGCTGTTCGTCCTGCTCCATGCCGGCGGCGTTGCGCACCCCTAACGTCTGCTGCATCGGTATGAGCGTCTACACTTCACACACGTAACTCGCGTACTATCCTTCCCGTGATGCTTTCGCGTCCGGACGACTTCGAAATGCGCCTATTCCGGTAGAAGCTGCGACTGCAGACTGCGGTTAGGGACGGACGGCCCCACGAACCGCCTCCGCCAGTGCCGGATAGGCCCATTTGACACAACACCGGAAATTTGTTTATACCTCGATGGCCAGTCAAACATTGTCAGATTCGCACCATATTGTTGTTAGGTTCAATTTTACTACCGCCATCAAACATCAAATATACATAAGTACAACAATTGAGTTAAGAAATTACTAAAGAAAAACCTAAAAGGAAATTTATGGTTTAAAATTTATACTATTCATTTAATTATTTTTCTTGCGATCGAAATTTTACAAATCTAAACGAAACGTTGGAACGTAATTATTATGAACATAAATTTAAATTTTGAGCGCTTTATGATTTGTTTTTATTGACGTTTTCACAGCTTTGTATTGTTTTTAGAAAGACACACACGTAGTAAAAATAAGAAATATCTCTCAATTTACATATTTTACGCAGTAGAAATAATTAAAAATGTTGAAAATCCATAATTTTATAATTAAAAATTTGAGTTATCAGGATGATTAAAATCCGGAAGTTGTTGATCTTTAATGTACTGGTAGTTATTTCAGGATTAATTTTAGATTCTCAGATTTGAAAGCGTTTCTTTTAAATAAGTAAAATTTTACAAATATTTTTGAACTATGGAAATTTTTCAAATAATTTTAGTTTTCAGATTTTATAAGTGGTATAGGTTCAAATTTTTTTCAACTGTGGAAATTTTTAAGATAATTTTAGTTTTTCACTTTTCTATTCATTTTTACAAAAGCGGTCCAAAATTTAAAAACCACAGAATTTTTTAAAAAATCTCGATTTTTAGTATAAGGTGAAATTTGAAAATTTTCTATGCTAATTTTTAAAAGTTCTATGAGGTAGAATTGAAAATTCCTTATCCTCAATTCCAAAAAAAACATGATCTTAGTAAATTAAAAAAATTTTAAATATACCTATACCATTAATTTTTAGATTTTCATCAGGTTTGAAAAGTGCTTTTCTTAAATAAAATTATAGAAATTTTGTTTTTCAATTTGTAGTACAATTTGAAAATTTTAAGTGCAATACACATTTTTTATTGACTTTTTAAAATTTTTAGGATGTGGAAGTGGAAATATTTTTTTAATAAACGGTTAACAAATTTTCAGATTTGAAATTTGATTTCCTGAAATGAAAATTTTCAGGATGTGGAAGTGGAAATTATTTCCATTCTCGTTCGTCCTCAAAGAAACTGATATCTATAAATTATTTTTTTATGAAGCATATTTTCAGATTAGAAAAGTGATTTTCTCAAATGAAAATTTTAAGGAAAATGAATGCATTTATTCATTTTTTTTTAAATACACATGTTTTATAAGGGTTGCTCTAGAATTAAAAATATGGAACTCTTTTTACTCCCAAGCATGCCAGTTTTCTGATTTTCTATTATTTGTGGTGAAATGATCACTTTTAATTAAATAGTACTTACTTTTCAAATCGATTTGTTATACGAAAGTAACAAAAAAATACCTAGGTAGAGGTATCGATTAGTTTGTACTGTAAGTACCTACGCTTAGCTTAATTTAATGAAGATTCTTGAATCGAGACACGACAGCGAGCTTTTGTGATCAGCATCAGATACTTTCTTAAGGCTTCCGTTTTACTATTTTTTGAATAACTTCGTTTGAGTTGGTCGGATCGGAACCAAAACATTTTCGTTTTGTTTGTAATGAATCTCTCTTTAAAACTGCCTGGGTTAAAATAATTTATATTAATATCCTAACCTAAAAAAATACAAAACTGTCGTCATTGATGGATCTTGGTTTTTTATAGATAACTTTAGTTTTAATTAATTTTATGGTATGAAACTTCAGAAAGTTGTAGCTGATTCAGTAACACATCCACATTGCAAGTTTGGTTCAAAAATATTAAGAACAACGGCTAAAATTTGTATTTTGGCTCAAATTTTCTTTTTCATGTTTGTTGTGAGCAGTTGGTGGTATCACAATAATTCTTCTCTTGAAATGTCGGAAATTTAACGCTCTTTCAGATGAAAACAAAAACAATCACATCAGACCATTTTTCTTCTTCTGAAACTTGAAAAAGTCATAATTTTACATTAAAGTCGAAGAATTCTTCCGGTCAAAATTGGGTTGAGAGTTGAGACATTTTATACACAAACTCACAGGAATGCTTTCGACCGATTAAGAAAAAAATATTGCTGTTACAAAAAAAGTCCAAAAATCAGGATAAATTTTGATTCGTTGACTACACTCATTATTTTTCCTGTTAATCTTAGACATCAAAGATCAAAGGTAACAATTTTTAGTGGTCACGGCTGCGTAGATATGGACGTTAATAACAAAATGTTAAAATGTATTATACTTATACAAATGACTTCCTAAATTCAAAAAAGTAAAAATAATAGGCCCTCTATTTGAATTTGAAAAATTAAAATTGTTATCATTTTCGGTAAAAGTAGAAAGTCATCTCAAACTCAAAAGATAAAAAAGTTAGAGATGTGTGAGCCTTATTTCAGTTACATCCGGTATACCTACTGTAAAGCTCTTGACAAAGCTCTATTTTAGTTACAGAGGCCAACTTCAAGATACAGTGTGTCCCCGGATGGGGTTGACAATAGGGATAAAAATTTTATTTTTCATTTTAGGTAAAAAACGTATTCTTTATAAAAAGTTTTGCTTCATTTCAAACTCCCAAATATAAAATATTAAAAATAAATTTTCAAATAAAAAAGTTATTGAGCTTTTTCTCTAAATTTTTGAACATTTACAAGTCTGAAAATTTTAAAAAAACTTTGAGGAAAAATGAGCTTTTACTAGAAATTTTTTCGGAATTTTCAGACTTAGAAAAAAGAATTTTTGATCATTTTCGAAAAATGAACAAAAATTTAGAGAAAAAGCTCAATAACTTTTTTATCTGAAAATTTCTTGTCAATATTTTTGTATATTTGGGACTTTGAAGAAAACCAAAACTTATATAATTATAATTATATAAAAATATATTATATAAAATACTTTTTTTTTACCTAAAATGAAAAATAATTTTTTTTCCCTATTAGCAACTCCATCCTGGGACACACTGTATACCTATTACTATAGGGTACTTACTCAATCTCAAAATATCAAATACAATTTGTTAGTAGCTACCTATCTTTGGTTATTGTTTTTTATTTATAATTTTCAACCCCAATTTTTAGAACGACTAGGTACTGTACTATTTAGTGCTCAAACTTACCCAATTTTGTTTAATCGTTGCTAAACATCTATGCCTTTGAAATCAATAGATCTATTCGTTATCAGAATAGTAATTATGGTATTCATACACTGTTAGATAGATTCATAGATAAACAGACTGATGGACTGAGACACAGTCAGACAGAGAATTTTGATGTTTGAAAATTATATTTCTTACCATAAAACGTGGAGGTTCGGAAAACTCTTGAGTTTTAAGTTTCTTAAATTTTTTTCAACATCTTTAATAAGCAACGAATTCACTTGGGTGGGTGGCTTTAATGCAATTTTTTTTTAATTCATTATAATTTATTAAAAATGAAAATAAAATACAGAGCCTCTCTAAATATTATATAGAACAAACTTTATCAAAAATATTGGGACCCTTAATTTTGTTTTAAATTTTATACTTTCTTCTTTATTAATTATCCGTTTTTTTCCACTTGACTACTTAACTTTTCACCCGTTTAATACTAAACGAATTACATTATCATTCCCTTCAGTTCTAACAAATCGATAATCCTTTGCTGAAAATCAAGCACTACATGTACTACGTATAGGTACCTATATGGAAAAAAACGTTCCGTGAGATACTTTTAACATTTAATATTTATAATTACATAATAATAATTTATTAAGCCGACCCTGAAAATATTATCAATTTATAATAATAATTGATAAATTAATAGCACTTTGTAGTAAAAATGCAAGAATCTGAATTATTTAATAACAAAAATTAATAAAATTTGGTAATTTTAATATAATTTTTGAACTTCTTATTAAATAATTATATTTAACGCCATATAAATTTACAAAATGCACACGCAAACAATATAAGTAAACTTACTTTTTGCAATTCTGAAACTTTATTGCGGAATCGGTAAAATTGCAAACCTACAGTTCATTTACATCTATGGTATTCCATTTAATATAATCAAGCGTATTGTTCAAATAATCCGAGTATTATTTGTTCACAATTAAAATTTTAAGCATATTAACCCTTTAGTCCTTTCTACCAATTGATATGCTCGTGGGTTAACTATAACGATTTGTACTCAGTTCGAAGAGTTGCTTTAATTATCTAAATGGTACAATTACCCAAAGATGCTAAGTTAAATTTACCTACCCTCATTTTGTTTGGAAAAAATTTAAACTTTTGTTTCTAGTGTTTGCGGTTAAAACCTTAAATGAACTCTACTAGGGTGCAGACGATTGTAAAGCAATTTCTATTTTAATCCTTTTTATAGTGTCAATTTTCTTGTGATCAATGTCCTCAAGTCCTATGGTAAGAATAAAAAATATAATAGTAATCATAATTTGATTCCATCACTTCCCTTTCTTGCCAATATTTCTTATGCCTTCATATTACGTCTATGGTTTTCTTTTTGTTTTGAAAGATTTGATTTTTAATAAGAAAATTGAAACTTTCTTTTATCTCTTATTTCTCTCATAGAACTTCGTTTCCTGTAGAGGCATTTGACACTATTCTTAATGAAAGTAAAAAGGTTAAAAATTTAAATAAAAAGATAGTTACAATTATGAATATGCATAAGAATTGAATTTTTCATCGTCAATAGAGTGGAAATTAAAACATGAGAAATAGAGATAATCCGTAAAATTTAAAGAAGTGGAAGAAGAGACTAATAAACTATATAGAGCTTTTTTCAGGTAGTCCCAGAAAAATAGTTTTGTAGCGTGCCAAAAGTAGCAAGGACATCAGTATGTTTGCAGTTATACGTAGTCTTCTCAGATAATTTTAGCATTACCGATTAGGCAGGGCCGGATTGATACGATTAGAGTCCCTAAGCACTTGAAATTTTAATGTCTCCTTATCTAAATAAATCAAAATCAAAATTCTGTCGGCATTTGTATTTTTGGAGAGTGTTTATTCGCGAAATTTCCCGAAAAAGCTCTTAATAGAGGGACTTAAACGACGTAGGTAACATGAAGTAATCAAGATCATACCAAGATTTCCAGAAAAGTGCGAATTTCCAGAAAAGTGCGAATTACCCGAAAAACCACTGGAGAACCTAATGAGGGTGTAGTGGTATAATAGGTACCACCTATATCCTGAAAAAAAAGAACTTTTTTTTTCATTCGAGTTTTTTGCAGTTTTAACAATTTTAGAGTTGGTAGAGACTAATCAAACTATGTTAATCTTGTTCGTTGTGAAATTTCCGACAAAAATTGTCCGCTTTACTTTTTTCTACCATCATTTGTTTCTTATTTATTCGCGTGCAAACTTGAAACGAAACAAGAGATTAACATAGTTTGATTAGTCTTTGCCAACTCTAAAGTTGTTAAAACTGCAAAAAACTAGAATGGAAGAAAAATCTTTTTTTTAATAAATAAAAAACCATGATTTAGGCAAATGAGCTTCAAACAACCTGAAAGTCGTAAGATATCTTCTCTAACAATGTCGGATAACAGGTGAATTTTTTCAGAATTGTAATTGCATTGCAAATAGGTTAAAACATTATTTTGTTAATTAGCAGTTTGGAAAAATGACTACTTTAAGAAACTGTCGTATCATCTGCATAGATTGTCGAAACTAAAAACATGCCAAATGTTTTTTGTTAGTAATTTTATGGTCAACAAGATCGGTCCTATACATTTTATCGATATTTGGCTTTCTTTTCAAGCAAAAAATCACTAAAAAGCCTCTTTTTCTTAGATGGTCTATAACTTTGTATGTATGCAAAAAACGGTAGACTTTTTTTCCCCTGTTTTTACTCACCAAATGAAAATTTTTAAAAGTGGTCCCGTCCTGTTACTAATTTGTTAGAGGTCCAATGTCTAATGTGATTGAACTATTATGTGATACATTTTTTTCTACTTAATTGTTATGCACATTCGCTTCGCCCGGTGTTCCTTTTTCTAGATTCCCTAAGCACGTGCTTATTTTGCTTACGCTCGTGATTAGGTGATCTAGATCTAGTACTCAGGAAGATATGTTTTTACGTCCTATTTCCATATGCTTGTATTAAAAAGGATTTAGAATTCGGTATATGAAACGTTGAAGGAAAATTTCTTAATCTAGTGACTTAGGCATTTAGATTTAATAATTTTGGAACTCTAGAAACTGATGCGTTCCAGGAACTTCTCCAGTATGGCTTGGTAGATAAATAGATATCTAGACAGGATGTTTGTGAACTAATGCTTCCTTATATCGGTAGCGTAATGGTTAATAATTTTTATGCATCGGGTTATAAGTTGTCAAAGCGTTAGGCAGTTCTTACGTAGGCAATTGCTTAGGAACCGTTGGTGAAAACGAGCATTATTGTCACAGATTCTCTGTCTATGATTTCCTCGAATTTCTTTAGAAGTAATTTTAAGTTCATACGTTCCTCTTGATTTAGTTGTAGATCGTAAATGAGCCTGAGCTATATGATGTGTAGTATAGGTATAAGTATTCCTGAAACAGCGACTTACCTAGGCTATCATTATGAATGGTGTTATGCAACAAGGAACCAACCCTCATTTTTACCAAACCGAGATAATCACGTTTTAAAAGTTTTGATTAGTGTAGGTTGGTTTTAGTTTTAGTCGAGCTTTGTATTATTTTTCTGCATTCTAAAATGTTCTAAAGTATGTGGAGTAAGTGGCCCGACATGACACAGACATGAAATACATTATATCTCAATTTTTTTGATTTTGAAGGTTGATTTCTTGTTGCATTACACGATCCACGTCATTTCAATTTTACTCTCCTGCAGCCCAATTTAGATCCCTTAACTGCAGCAGTTATTCTAATTCTTAGCGTCCACATCCACATCACTAAAAATTTCTGTTGTACGTTGTATTTGGCATAAATTTTCTCGTATGTGTTGAAATTTTTGTTGATGTGGACTTGAGTAGGTTTGACAATACTAGACACAAGATAAATACAACATAAATTTTTATTGATGTGAACCCGACTTTACTCGATTTAATTTTTGAAGTTTTAACTGGTTTTTCTTTTTAATGGAGTTGTTTTTCAGTAGACTAATTAAAATAATTGTTGGCTTTCGGTTTGCGTCGAAAAACAATGAGGAACCAACTAGAAGGACATTTGCTTTATAAAATTCAACCTTCTTGTGCTTTAAAATCCAAGGTCTAGGGGAGGTAATCAATGGTGAAGAGTAATTATTTGTAACTTTCGGATCCAGGTGATCTGATCTGCGGGGGTACTCTAATATGAGGAGGTTGCTGAGGAACCTCCTCTAGAAAATTAAAAAAAATAAGGTTTTAAATAAGATTAAATAGAAAAACCGCCACTCTTTATTTCTTTTATTTTCCAAATTTTTGTCTTTCAGAAGTTTTTTGGTAAGAACGCACTTGAGTGCTAACTGAAGGTACGCTACGCTATTTAGCAACTGGCTAACGCAAAGTCCAGGTCAGGTATAGGGGTGAAATCCTCTATAGTCTATACATTCGTATATAGTTTTTCAGCAAATGTCAATGTTTACTGTAAGAAAAAAGATCTGTTTAAATTAATTTTTAAATAACAACGTAAAACTCCGAAGAATATCTTGTAGACTATAAACAAAACTATGAATTTGACTCACTTTACTCACTTTACCCTGTTATTCATTGGCATTGTTATAAATTATCTTCATTTTGTGCAAATGGCAGTGCTTTACATTTTTTCAGAAAGAAGATACGTCTGTAATTGTTGATTTGTATTATCATCGTCTAGCTGTTGTAGTTGCTGATGTAGAAAATTTAAGCGTCGTTTTTCTAAGTAATCAAGGCTGACTTTTGTCTGATGTCCTTATTTAACAAACAATATGTCTTTATAATTTAACAATAAATTTTACAACTCTAACAATTTAATTGCTCATCATTAATTGGTACAAAACAACTAATACAAATTTACTCGTCATTAATACAACTTGATTTTTAAATAAAAGAACTGTGAACAAATAGCAAGGGGTTAGTCGAAAATCCCCATCTATTTTACGTCGAACAATGCCCTAATAATACAGTGGAACAAATGAATGTAGATAGAATGTAATGTTGACTTATTAGCTAATCTCTGCAAAATGACAACGATTATTTATAAAACTACCCCTTGGGACGAATAAAATGACATCTCGACGACACCATAATTCCTTTATTATTACGCTTGCATATGATATTAACGACCTGTTGCATAAATGAATACAGCACTAAAATAGTACATTTGTTTGTAATTTATTTTTATTTTAAAAATTGGAAAATTTTATTTTTACGAGTTCGCTTTTTACTAGTTCATCTACGATTTACAGTTTTATTACTACCCATCAAAATATGATTGTATCGAGACATCAAGGCAGAAATTTTCATCCTCTTTTACACTGCGTTATTACCGATTAGTAAACGCATCAATTGTCTACTAGATTCTCGAGTATTTTCTATAGAATCTATAGAAAATAAACAAAAAGTTGGCTCCGAAAATTGAAAAAGTTGGCACATGCCTATTATACAGGGGGTGGCCGCGCATCTGGGTTAGAGTTTTAAAGCTTCATTTAGATTAGATTAGTGCAGTTCCAGTGTACTTGTAGTGTATTTAGTAACTAGCAAGGTAATAAATATAACAGGTATGCCGACGGACTATCTTAAAACTCATAGGAAACTGAAGCCACTTGTGAACTACTTTGTGAGACAGAGAAAGCATATCAAGAGTAATTGTCGCGTCAATATAAGACAGAGAAAGCATATCAAGGGATACTATTTGCACCAATCAAATGCGCGTATTCGCGTTTAATCAGTCATCAAAAGGTTCAAGTTTGGCTTCAACTTTGAACGTTCGTCGCTATACCTTCTAATAATTTACCAAGGTAACTAGTAAGGTAATTCTTAAAGTCGAGCGTTCACATAAACTTTGTGCAGTTGTATAAGTAGAAAGAAGACGTGTTAACAATTTCTAGATATAGTGTCCACAACATGTTTTACAAGAATAACAGCAGTCATCATCAACATTAATACTCAAAAACGTCTTTTTTGAAAAATATTATTACAATTTAAATTATCCCTTTATAGTACAGGCAAAATACCCTAAAATCAGCGGTTACCTTGCATATGCTACGGTCAAGCTGAAATTTTGTAGACACGTTGTCTTCGGTGTTCTAAACAACATACTAAAAGTCCCCAAGAATCCCCTGTGAGCTTCCTCCAGTATCGTGGATCTTAGCCCCTCAAGTGCAATTTTTCGCCATTTACTCCGTCAGGTTTCATTTAATCGTAAAAGTAGCTTAGTAATATTTTATTAAGCATCAAATTATCTATTAAATAAGCTATAGAACACATTTCTACGATCAAAGAGCGTGGAGGAGTACGCTATTAAAGAATAGTGGTTCAGAAGGATTTTTTACGCGGAATTACTTCGATGTTACAATTTTTTAATATGTTTTATAAAGTGGTCTCCTAATGTTAAATCCGAGATTTCGACCTTAGCGAGCCTATGCGCGTACCACTATCTTGAAAATAACAGAGGAAACTCTAGTTTTTCTTGTATCTCATTTTCAATCCAAATTATCCTAAAATAGTCTTAACAAATTTTTTAGACCATAAAATTTTCTACAACTTTTGTATTTACAAAATTAACATCGAATTTTGTTTAGGACACCGAAGACAACGTGTCTACAAAATTTCAGCTTGACCGTAGCATATGCAAGGTAGAATTGGATTTTGCCTGTACTATTATAGTGGGGTCGAAATACGGTTTGAGACTAAACTTTTGCGGATAGAAATGTTATGATTGAATAATGTTCAGGACAATGTCAGGAATAATGTTGTAAGTTTTGGACTTCGAACTCGCGCGGCGTCCTCCTCTTTAATATAAGAAACTCCATGGCTGTTACTATTTTGACGGGATTTTCGATAGTTTCTTGTATAATTTCTATAGTTACAAAGCACGCACCATTAATTTTATTTACTGACTTCTTCTTTTTAGTCTGGTGTGGAATTAGAAGATGCATAACATACTTAGATATCATATATCAACAAAAGAATGTTTTGCCTTTCAGTTGAGACAAAAACGATTTAAAAAACAGTTAGCCTTTTAACCACTGCAGTTGTAAATACAAAAATATCCATATTTGGCCTCCAAGTTGATGAATCGCGATTTTTGTTATTTGAAATCAAAGGTTTTGAAAAGATCTATCAAGTTAAAATAATGAATTTTCTATTTAACAAGTATTGACAAAATTCTTGGCGATTTAGAAAAGTGCGTTTCTAAAATAGAGTCAAAAGTGCACTAAGATTAGCGAAAAATTATAAAATTTTTCCTTAAGCAAATAGTACGTTCAAAGACGAATGTTTTCATAAAAAAAAGATTTTTATTCATCGCGGTCGCATTAAATGACAACCCTTACAAATTTTGATTTCATGAGCAGTTTTTGGCTGTTTGGTTGCACTTGAGGATCTCAACTTTGGCAAGTTCATTCTACTCATCAAGTAGTATCTTTTACATGAACAAAAGAATTTTTGATTACTTCTTTGCAGTGCACTGAATAAAACAATTTTTGGTTCGCATTTGGTGCTTAAGAAGTTTTATCTCCAAAGCTACTGAACCAAACTATACATTTTTAGTCTAGAATTCATCGTCTGTCAATTTCCCATAATCCCATAATTTTTTATTACGATCCGATGTTTAGAAATTGAGGAATTAAATAAAACGTCGAAGAAAACGGGTAAATGTTCTTTGGAATGCTTTTTTCGGAAGGACGCCGCGCGAGTTCGAAGTCCAAAACTTACCACATTATTCCTGACATTGTTCTAAACATTATTCAATCATAACATTTCTATCAGCAAAAGTTTAGTTTCAAGCTATTAATTCCCGTAATTCGACGCCGCTATTAGGTTTTTAGAGGTAAAAAAAAATAATAACAACTGACGTTTATAAACATCACAAATGCGCCAGCGCACGTCGTGTGTTTTCAGAGACGAACTTAAGGAATAATTTTGAAGGGGGAGCGACCTGAAATTTGCCAACTGTGAGCCTCTAAAATGCCAACTAACGTTTTTTTCAAAGATTCTTTACGCCCTCCCCCTCAAGCGCCGCAGGCAATTTTTTTTAAATTTTCAAGGTCAAAAGAGCTTAGATCAACTTTGGGAATTTTTAAACGATTCTGTACTCTGATATTAAGCAATTTTTGATATCCAAAAGAACTTTATCTGATAATAATTTATTTCTTAGACCATTAATTTGATAAAAGGCATTCATTGTTCATAAAATCATAAAAATAAAATATTTGTAGTTTTTACATGTCCAGGTCCACATTATTAAAAAAGAGGACATTTTTTACAATTTACAAAAAAGTCCGCTCTTCCGGGCCCCCGAAACTCAAGAGATAACAGATAGCACTACATCTTTTCCAGTTGTAATTCAGAGTATTTCAATTGTAATTCAGAGTATATCAATTGTAATTCAGATTAGGCAATTGTATTTGAGAAAATACCAATTGTAATTCAGATTAGTCAATTGATTTTCAGAAAACATCACTTCTAAATCAAAATTTCTATTCTGAAATACAATTGATGATCTCTGCGAAAATCAATTGACTATTTTAAATTTATAATTATAAGTGATATTTTCTGAAAATCAAGTGACTATTTTGAAATACAAGTGATATGTTTTGAAATACAATTGACTAATCTGAATTACAATTGATATATTCTGAATTACAACTGGAAAAGGTGTAGACAAATCAAGTTCCAACATCACTAGCTCGTTTGTGCGCGGGATATTTAAATTCTGAGACGCCGCGCCGCGTCCGTAGCATTTGCCACTTTAGTCCACTGCCTTAGCGACATAAAAGATCCGAAAGGTTCACTTCCGGAAACCAGCACCAACTTTTAGTATGTTATTAGGCATGTTATCCTGACTATAAAAGTGCCGGGAGACACTCTCTAAAGTGTCAAGGTCAGGAGTTATAAGGTCATCAAGATGGCCGCCGCCGCAATTTTAGAATTTCGAATAACTCCAAAACGGCATAACGTATTTGCTTTTTTTTGATGTCATATAAAAGCTTATTAAATTTACTACAAATAATGTTTGATAACTAATGTGCGTAAGTATTACAGGTAGCCAGATATTTTAAGATAAGCGTAATTTTTATTATTAATTTGTTAGTATTTGTTGAATATCAAGCTAACCAATAACTTTACGTAAATATGACCTATATTAAATATTATTTATGCGTTATTGAGCTTTCTAATGAATTTTAAAAAATTAAGATCTGACCCAAAATAGCTGAGTTACGCTTATTTGTTGTTTGCGCCGCGTCGCCTTGCTGATGTTATTACTGAGGTAGTCAGCCGTTAAGTACCTATGCTGCTCTTGAAATTACTTGCAAACTTGTTAATCCATAGGCATAATGTGTTTGATACCATCAGACAGTTCTCCATATTGTAATATACAAAATACGGTAATATTTTAAATATTATAAAAAAAATGTAGTTATACACCTAATTCTGTTGTTACATGTTGGTAGATTGTTTTTTTTTAAATCTGTACCCATGTGTAAAATTCGTGTAAAAAATATAGAACAATATTAAGGAGAAATTGGAGAATAATGCAAAATTCTAAATTAGTCAATCACATTAATTCTGTAGCGCTCTCCAAGACCAGACGCAGGGAAACAATGCAGACCTCTTCCTCTGAATTCAGAGATCTGCCACAATATAAATATTATTATTTCAGCTTTAAAAAAGTTAAATTCAGAGCAAACTCCAGTTATAAATGCAGGCCTACACCATTGCAAAACAGATCCAGTTGTAGTATGTAGAAAACTAGACAAATTATGTTACATGCTAGGGTCACTATATTGAAATGGTTGTGATATCACTGATAGTGGTTTGAAAACAGTGGCTGGATTAACAACTAGTGGAAGCTGCCGTAACTACAACAGGTAGAGCAGAAAGCATTCTCACATCTCACATCATCACATGTACAGAAAAGCCGATACGCAGGTAAGCATTGCAGCTCTTAACATACTGCTAGAGAAGAGGCATTTCTTGCTGAAAGCGACAGGCAGACAGGGAATTTTTTGCAGTGGTTCGAATGAAATCAAAAAGAATCAGTCCAGTTCAAATACTGAACAACTGGCTTAGAAACCAGCTCCTCTTGCTCGTACGAAGTATACACATTTCGATATTTCCG
Source organism: Malthinus seriepunctatus (assembly GCA_963924605.1). Taxonomy (NCBI): domain Eukaryota; kingdom Metazoa; phylum Arthropoda; class Insecta; order Coleoptera; family Cantharidae; genus Malthinus; species Malthinus seriepunctatus. The sequence continues at coordinate 18,467,701 of OZ004600.1, forward strand.
CTTTTGTTTGTAAGTTCTCTACAAAGCATATTTCTTTGGATGTTTCAATGGGGGTTCACTGTTATGAATTTGTATACAGACTGTCGATGATTGACATTAACTGCCTGTAATTGCTAAATTTTTGTACATTAACTGCCGAAAGTCGATGACCTCTCGGGATGTTCATTCTTGAACTAACTAAGTACGCTGTGGTTGTCTTTAGTTGTACACGACCTCTAAAAGTTCCCAAATGTTGCGAGCCAGGACCGATGTGGAGAAATTTTTTGTCATGAAAATCATTACAAAAATTTGGTGCTGAAAATGCAAATTGTTGGTAAAGTTATAATTTGCACCTGTAAAAACAAGGTTCTAACTTCAATTAAAACCGAAAAAGTAGTGTCTTCTTCACATGAAGAAGCTGATGGTAGGTTGTTACTTACACACTGTAGATGCTCCAGAAAATGGCCACTCAAACCAATTTACCAAAAACAGTAAATTCTGATGAGTTATTAATAGCGCTCTTTGCATTTTCACAAATACCTGGCTTGGTAGAACTGTTTGCAAAGCTGTCCCGTGGAATGTCTGAATTATTATCGTTGTTCCACGTGTTCAATGGTTGTAATACCGTTTTGTCGTTTTGTGGTATCAATAAGAAGAACGCATAGAAAACGTGGAACTTTTTCAAGGAGGTTGATGGATGATGGACCTTCTAGAAATATTGTTCTGGAGCAATCACTGTTATAACAGTAAAGAGTTTGCTCTATAGTGCTGTAATTATAACGAATATTGCAAGAAGCGTTTTATTCACAAAGACTAACATAACAATTGCAAGCATATCGTCTACCCAAGAGACTCCCCTTCAGCATTTGAAATTAATTATGTTACAAACCAGGATATGTGGCGAAATTAACCCTCTGCTGCTAGATCCACGCGGTTGGGGTTGGCAAAAGAACATCGACTTATTTACTAGTTGTGGGAAGACTATTCGGTATTACCGATGTGAACCTAAATTGGCACGAAAATGTGCACAAGAAGTATTTGTACTATTGTACTCTCCTCTGCGCCTGCAAAGGTCCAAAATGAAACCGCAATGATACGAATATATTAGAATTTCTACGAATTATAATTTTCTCTGCAAACGTCAAAAAAGGTCGACTTTGTGTGACTCAATGGTGGAGTTTAACTTTCCCGCCTCGGGAGGAAAAGCTCTCAGACAAAGTACTTTTCTCTGTCTAGGACCTAGGCAGACAAAGTAAATCTTAACTCAACATAATTTTTATTTTATAACGTAAAAAATATTTTCTAAGCTTTTGTAATTAAAAAATGTTTATGTTTTTAAAGTTTTTCTTTATAATTTGTTCGTTGCGTTTAATAATTACTAGCCTTTTTTTACAAGTTAAAATTAATTTTAAAAAATATTTGAAGTTTTTCAAAATTCAAAATTTTTAGTTTTACGTTTGAGAAAAAAAATAAAATGTTTTATACGAAATGAAAGTAGTTTTGTGTAACTCGCTTGTATTGCCAGACTAGTTCGTTACGCTCGCTCTAAGCCTAAGCCAAACACAGCCTTGCCACACAAAACAGTACTTTCTCTCCTAATAAAACAAAATACAAATTGTGTAGGGAAGGTGTGCTTAAATATTTCAAAAATGTTTATTTAGTTTTATTATCAAATTATTAGAATTATGTACTACTGTTTTAGTCTTTTTTATGGCTATTTCAGCGAACGATTCTCCATGTAATTTAAAGAGCAGCACACATACGTACTCAGCGGCCCGCTATAAATACCTTAGTGATAACATCAGCAAGGCGACGCGGCGCAAACAACAAATAAGCGTAACTCAGCTATTTTGGGTCAGATCTTAATTTTTCAAAATTTATTAGAAAGCTGAATAACGCACAAATAATATTTAATAGAAGAGGTATTTACGTAAATTTATTGGTTAGCTTGATATTTAACAAATACTAGAAAATTAATAATAAAAATTACGCTTATCTTAAAATATCTGGCTACCTGTAATACTTACGCACATTAGTTATAAAACATTATTTGTAGTAAATTTAATAAGCTTTTATATGACACCAAAAAAAAGCAAGTACGTTATGCCGTTCTGGAGTTATCCGAAATTCCCAAATTGCGGCGGCGGCCATCTTGATGACCTTATAACTCCTGACCTTGACACTTTAGAGAGTGTCTCCCGGCACTTTTATAGTCAGGATAACATGCCTAATAACATACTAAAAGTTGGTGCTGGTTTCCGGAAGTGAACCTTTTTTTCGCTAAGGCAGTGGACTACTTCTGCTACATAGCTACATGCACTGTTGTTACCTTCAAGCAGTGTTTCTCAAAAAGCACTGTGTCGCGAAATCTTCAAGTGTACCGAAAAATTTTGTTTTCACTTTATAATTTTTGCCAACTGCGGCAAATTTTTCCAACTGCTTCAAACATTGAGGGGGAACTGCTTCAAACATCTTTTTTTATTAAAAAACAAATTAGTAATATTATCCATTTATGTAATTAATTAAGTTGATTTGAAAATTGAAACAAACAAAACACTTAATTAAAATTGAAGTTATTAAAATAGCTGTCCATTCTGTTTTTAAGATTTCAGCCGTTGATTGTGACTGAACGATGTTTAACACCCATTACAATACCTAATGTGTCTCCAGAAAACGTATATGCGTCCAGGCTAACGTGTTATTATGTCGGAAGAAGAATTGTTTTTGTTACTCTTTAACTAAAACTAACCTTAAAAACATTACCTGCTACTTTATTAATCTTGTGAATGCGACTTTTCTGAAACCGTCATTGAAAAGCAGGAATCAAAATTGAAAAAATTCATGTACGTATCCGTACTTATTATTATTTTATTTCTAAAAAATAGAAACAATCCTAAACAATTTAAAGGGAACTCCAATATCACCAGCTGTATTTTAAATCTTATCTTCCAAAAGTTATATTTATGGTTGATATGCACTTCAATCTATTTTTTAAACCTAGACGACAAAATGCAAACAAAGACTTACTTTTTATCAAATTAAATTTTGAACAATTAAGTAAAGTATTATCTTAATTACATTAACTTAGTTATAGATTTAATTTAAGATATAATTTTTTCTACCTATTTAAGCCGGGCTCAGGTTGCTAACTAACATTAAAAAATTCATCACGATGAAGTTAGTTTCGGTGTTTTTTCTTCTTTTTGCTTTAAGTGTAAATTCTAAAGCTTCATTAATTGGAGATCTTCCTTTAGAAATAATAGAAGACATCTTTACAATTTTAGTACTTGGTACAGTGCATGTTGTAGGCAATTGTACTGTTGATCCACAAGCACCTGAAGTTACTTATTGGTTATCGACAAAAGCGGCTCCAAATTATGTTCAAATTCAAAATATGGACGTCATTGATCCGTCAAAACCTGTAATTTTCTTAGCTCACGGTTGGGGTGGAAATAGAAGCGTCCCCTACATTACAATAATACGTGATGCTTACAATGTACGTTACGACGCCAACATTATTGCTGTTGATTATGGATATTATGTAGCAGGTGATTATTTCTCATCTTATTGTGTTTTGCCAAGCATAGCGGAAAATTTTGCAAAATTCTTATGCGATTTGGACGCAATTGTTGGTATTCAAAACGTCCATGTAGTCGGTCATTCTTTGGGCGGACAATTAGCTGGATTAACTGGGGGCCTAACTCAAGAAACGTGTGGCTCAATTGGAAGAATCACAGGACTAGATCCAGCAGGACCTCTTTATAAAGGAGTTGATGAAGATGCGCGTTTGGATAAAAGTGATGCTCTTTTTGTTGACATTGTTCATACAAATCAAGGTCAATATGGTTATAGTAATGATGAAGGACACGTTGACTTTTATCCCAACTGTGGTTATTTTCAACCCGGATGTCCGAAATTGGCAATAACTTCAATAGAAGATTTATTGAATCTTCCACTAGACTTTATTACTTGCAATCACCAAAGGAGTTGCGATCTATTTGCTGAAAGTATCAATAGAAATAGTTTTAGGTCGACTTCTTGTATCGCATGTGGTCTACCTTTATGTTCTTCCGAACTAATAAACCCTGAGCATGCTTATATGGGAGAAAGCTGTAGAGGTCCACAAGAAGAACAAGAATATACTTTACACACAGCATCTAAGTCACCTTACGGTTTAGGTCCTGTAGGGCCATTAAATTAAATTAAAATTAAGCAATTCATTAATGTAGCTAATATTCTCTTAAAATATAATAGAGTTGCACTCTCATACGTCAATTTTAAGTTAAATGTTAAATTTTTGTAATATTTAGAGGTAGTACAATATATATTATTCCTAAATTTTCAATCATTTTTTAAAATCTTGGCTTTTTAGTCACTTTATTTGAAAAATAAAATTTTGATTTAAAAGATTGTAAGCTGACACCTCGAAACAGGATGTGACGTCATAGTTTAGGTAGTGTAGCCCTGCGCAGTTAGTATCTTAATTTACGTTTGTCAGATTGTCAATTTAACAATAAAAAAAATAAAGTTATAACTTGTCAAAGTGTTTGGTTCTTGGATTTTATGTATTTATATTTATTTCGGCAGAAGTAAACAACTTTAGAGGGAATTAAGGTATTTACTTTTAGTAATATTGTAGTTCTAAGCTTTCTAAAATAAATTTCAGAATGTTATACGATGTAAAGAAAGTACAGATGGTTGCGTTGACACTTTACGATTGCTCACGATAGTGACGTATTTGTTTGGTACAAGCGGCCATGACACTTAAAGCGTTTTTTGCGGGAGTTTTATTAATTTGAAATTGCAGCATCAAAAATAAATAGAAGGACTTTAATTTAAAAAAAAATTATTAAGCTATTGCTGTTAGTTATGTTGTGTTTATTATAATAATGCAATAAAAATTTTGTGCAAGTAGATACTCTATTATAATCTCGGCATTGATCTAATCAAAGTAACCGAATTAAGTTTGGAGAGCAAAATTAATCTGTTTTATTTTTATTTTAATGATATAAACCACTCCATGGATTTTTGAAAACACAAATCAATAAAATCCTTCAACTATTGATTCTATTGACTAACATTGGCATATTATACAAAATTTGTTGGTAATGTTGTTTGATGAAGCTGATGATGTTCAACTCATATGGAGTAAAGGGGCACTGTCATTGCAGTGACTTACTTTATTTCTGCAAGCACAATAGGGATGGAAGATGAATATTTTTAAATCTATATTAAATTTCCTGCTCATAGGTTTTTGTATCGTCGATTCCAACTCTATTTCAGGTCTCACATTATAAGAAAATAATTCCGGCGCATCCAAAACGTATAATCGGACGTATTCGCAGTTATATAACCAATAAAATTACATAGATAATCACCCCCTCTACAATTTTAAGCGGTTTTGAACGAGTGCGCAGCTTTACGATTATTTTCTTATAACGTGAGACCTGTACCTCCTTTAGGCTTTCATCGTCTTCTTGATTTCTTATAAATTAATAATTATGTATAGGACTAATAATAAAGGTAAAGATTTTATGGAATTCGCTAGGTGTTAGGTAGAATGGGAAAATTGTATCGTTTTTTTGTGGTTTTACATCCTAAAAATTAAGCTGCAATTAAGAGATTGAGAGAGGATGAGAAATAATATAAGAATCTATTATCGCAAACATTAAATTGCCATAATATTATGAATCACCTTTTCTTGTTATTTCCAAACGAATTCTTTGGATCTATCAATAACAACATTTACAACAATTAGACTCGAAACATAAATATAACCATTACGTGTTTGATGGTCAAGTCCTTTGATAATAAAATGTAGGTACGCGTTTTGTTCCGTATTTACCTATAATAAACTTTAACAAAAATATAAATATAATATAAATTATAAATAAAAAGTAAACAAATATCGTGTCACAAATTGTATCTATCTAAATACGGAAGAAGAGCTTAATATATTATCAAAATTGTCACCTTGATGTCGTTGTTAATTATTTTTCATCCTTCTAATAGTCTCAATAAGCACTTATACCCTTATCAACTATCATTAGTCATTACAATGGATGACGCTTTTATTCGAAACATGGGAACATAAGAAATTACAATTTTGAGATTTCTGATGCTCTGGATTTTAACCTATGGCGATGAAAATGGTACCGTTCAAATGATAATTTGTTGTGCATTTATTAAAAGCAAAAACTTGAGGGTTGGATATATTTATTAGAAGGTTAAAAATTTAATGACGACATTAGTCTATTTCGACTGGCTAGCCATGGAAAACAAAATAAATTCTAAAACATCCTTCACTTTTGATGTACTTTTGATAGAGTTTTAGGTTTTATATAGTTCTCCATGGTAAGAGAGATTACTTCAAAATCGACTAATTTTGTAATAAAAAAAGCCTTAATTATTTCTCAGTTTCTAAATAAAATTGTCCCTCACCTATATTGGAAATAATATAATTTTATTTGTAATTCTATTTCACTTCCAGAAAACAACATGACAAGTGGGGTCACGTGGGGTTGAAGGTGCTAATTAATGAACTGCATTTTCTTTTATGCAATGAAATATTGAAAACATATACCAATACTAAAGTCATGGTACTTATCCTTCTTTGAAAATTAAAAAATCTAAGTCTAAGTCCTAAATCATAACTCATGGTACATTATATAACATAACGGAATTTAAGCTGACATCCTGAGCTTCAGAGAAAATGATAACAGAATCTCAGAATCAAACAATAACCCCAATAGTTCCATCAGTAGGTATGCTTTCTTTTTTTATTCTTTTGAAGGAAACTATTAACGCGTTTTAGTTTTATGTGGATTTTTTATGCAACGTTTTTTAATTGTAATTTTAGAGAAAAACCAATAAGCTTCCAAAGAAATGGCAAATTGTTTTACTTTTTCTTATGCAATATTAATTATTATTTATTATTAATCGTTATTTATAAATTTTGCAATTAGATAAAACAATTACTTATTAAAGATCTAATTTAAAATAATGTGGAAATTTATTTATTTATTTCAAAAAGGAAAAAATACGAAGAACAACATATCAAGATCAAAGGTTGCACATGGCACTCATTCTTATTTGTTACCATTTGATTAAATTATTTTAATCTAAATTTTTAAAAAAATCTAAATTAATTTAACATGTGTGTTAAATACAACGTTGCAATTTGTATGTGATTTTTTTATCATTAAAAGTCAATTATCAGGTTGCATGCAATCGAATTTTCTATTTTCCCCTCAACCAATGTCAAAAAGTTAATTAGTCTTTATGGCTTTCTTAAACTATGTTGTCGAGTTACCTTAAGTTTTTGTATAACAGTCATATTATACCGTATGGTGACGACTAATGGCCCGGCCCGTCCACACACACAGTTTGACCTGTGCAGACAACCTGCACAAGCCAAACCAGAAGGCAAGACATGTGTGTCTGGAAGGGCCTTTACACTACCATAACCATAAGCTAGATTTCTTTTAAAGCTCTTTTTGTGGAGTAAATAACTATACGGTTAGATCAGACGAACACACCAAAAACTCATTTTCTATCTAATTTTGTAATGATTTAAACACTAGCACTATAGTATTCTCTCATAAAGAACTACCTAGGTGAAGTTTTTAACCGCATTTATTCTGCGTGGAAATGTGCCCATAATATTTTGCTCATGAGGTTGGTCTTAAACGAAAGGTAAACGATCCGTGCAACATATCCATCAAAAATGGCTTATTGTACGTGTTGTATGGACTCTTGCCTTTCATTTATACTCAACCTAAGCAAAACTGAATCGTTCATTCCAACGCAACAGGTTTTTAAAACCATCCAGAAGCCTTTCCAAATCTTCTTAAGTATTTTACGTAATATAACAGTCCAGGAGATTTAAAAGGGCTGTAATTCTTTATGCTGAATTTAATTTTCTGCAAACCAATAAGCAGATACGCTTCTGGTTTTTTTTTTGGATACGGAACTTTTGGTTCTATGTTCTGTGGCAAATTTTTAACCGCCCCTCAATTTTTCAAAGCTTAGCTGAGAATCATTTAAACTATTTCGGTTGAATTGCTTTTGATAGAGAAGGAACTACTGTTACACAAATTCTTTTCGAGGGCTCTTTTGGATTTTAGGTATCCAATTTCAGGCGATTATCCATTTTTTCAAGGGGAAACCCCAAAGAGATTTCGTAAGGCAGGTAACGAATTTCATCAACTCTTTTATTTACCTTTTCTTCATTAATACTCTAATTAATTAGGTAACTAATCGTAATTAATATTTTATCATAGTTAATTAAGCGCAATCAAATCTGATAAGCCTGAAGTGCAAATTATTTGTATAGAGAATTCATGAGACTCATCAAGTTCGTATATTTTGTTTTTTTTTATCTAGAAACTTGAAGGACCTACCTACATACATTACATTTTCAAAAATAAAATAAAATCTATTCATAAGGCCCTGTAACTTTAATGTTTGATCTATAGATGCACCAGTTCAATTGTAACAGTTTTTGGCAGTGATCCGTAAATATTATCTCATCGCGTGTAAAATGAATATAATTTGATAGATATACATCTTATGATCTCATTGAACTTTCTCTTTTTTACGTAAAAAATATTTAAGAGCTTTGTTAATGCATGAACTTTGACCATGACTTTGTTTATTAGGAATGTTAATCTCGAGTTTCAGAAAGCAAAAAATTCCTTCCTATTAACTAACAAGTTAACTATTCTAAAGGCCATCCCGACCAGAAATTCGTTAAGGTAAACCCTAGCAGTCAAGACCACATCGGGCATCACAAAGGCATACCGTATTAGGATATTCTTATATAGGTGGCCCTGATCAGTTTCAAATATAATTAGGGCATCTCTAATCAGACACGGCAAAAGATAGCCCTATTCTAACCTTTATCAAGGTTTTTTTTATCAGGCCCTGATATTTTTTTCTGATTTTATCCCTTTTAAGGCACGCCATATTTAAAAATATCCGGCCCTGACTAGCCCCTTTCAAAGCGGGCCTTATCTACACTGTTCCGACCCTGATATCATTGTCGGATTTTGTCCTTTGTAAGGTGGATCCTATTTCAATTTAACAGGCCTTTTTATTTTTGCCAGAATTTACCCCTTTTAAGGTGTGCCTTATTTTACTTTATCCGGCCCTGATATTGTATCCTGATTTTATTCCTTTTAACGCATGCCATATTTAAACATATCCGGTCCTGATATTCTATCTTGATTTAACCCCTTTTAAGGCAAGCCATATTTAAACGTATCCGGTCCTGATGTTCGTTCCTGATTTAGCCCCTTTTCAGGCGGATCTGAAAATTCCGTAGGTACCTGATATTATGGTCACATTGTGCCCTTTGTAAGGTGAATTCTATTCGATTTATCCGGTCCTTGTATTTTTGCTTGAATTTACTCCTTTTAAGGTGTGCCCTATTTTACTTTATCCGCTCCTGATAAAGGCGGGCCTTATTTACACTACTCCGGTCTTGATATCACTGTCGGATTTTGCCCTTTGTAAGGTGGATGCTATTTAGATTTACTGTATTTTTTCCTGAATTTACGGTGTGTAAATTTGGTGTAAATTACGGTGTTGTAAGGTGGGTACTATTTAGATTTATTGTATTTTTTCCTGAATTTACGGTGTGCCGTATCTTACTTTATCTGGTCCTAATATTGTATCCTAATTTTATCCCTTTTAAGGAACGTATATTTAAGCATATCCGGTCCTGATATTCTATGTTGTTTTAATAACCCATTTTTAAGGCAAGCCACAGGATCAAATTTTGATCCTGATTTAGCCTCTTTTAAGGCGAGCCTGCTTTATACTATTCCGGACCTGATATCATTGTCAAATTTTGCCCTTTGTAAGATGGGCCATATTTTCATTTATCGGCCTCTTGTATTTTTGCCTGAATTTCCCTTTTAAGATGTGTCCTATTTTACTTTATCCGGCCCTGATATCTATGATGATTTGTTTGTTGTTCTAGCAACTACCTTAACGGTATCGTTTCCCACTAGTGCACAGTGATATATTTTAAGAAACATAAACATAAACCTAATAATAATGATTGTCATTATAGTCCTGATCTTTTATAAAGAATAGGGCGGAGCCAATGTGCTATAACGGAAATGTGTGTGGTAACATCTGGTCCATAGTATCTGGTCGCATTAATTTTAGAGATACAGAGAGAGAGAGAGAGCACTCGCTCCCTCCATCCGTACTGTGTACTATACGCAAGATATTGGCTACCCCCTATTCTTTACGAAAGTTCTGGACTATACGACCCGACCTCCAGAAATGCAACTCTTTGTAGGATTAACTCCACGGATGTTCCATGAAACTTTAAGGTTTAAGTTCACACTGCGTTTTTTGAACCACAAGTTAAAAAATTTTGAAAAAAATATATGTTATGTAGAGTAAACACAACGTAACCTGAGCACAGCACGTGACCAAACCTGTGCGAGGCAGTTCAGCTCCAGTGGCAGAGCTAGTTTTTTCATCTGTCAAAAATTTATTTTTAAAAGTTGTCAAAATTTAAAATAATTACTTAATTAAAATTTTTATTTGAAGTACTAATAATAATTGATTACTGGTTTAATACTTTGTGAATGAGATCTTCACATTATTAAAATGCTCGTAATTATTTTGCTTCGACAATAGTAATGTAATAACTATACGCCGACATACTATAGACATTGGTCTAATAGCACGTCTATAGTAGCGCATTATACACAAAAACTGGACCAATTATTTGAATTTTCGAAAAAAAACTAAATTTACGAAAGAGAAATATTCAAATTTATAAGTATTTGACAGAGCTGTCATCAGCGCCACCACATTAAAATACATATAAATTTTGCGGATGAAATACACACTATGCATTACCAAGCACTCTTGAATTTAAACCTTAAACCTATATGATTTATTGCTTTACGTATGTCTGGTTGCTTGATTTTAGGCGTTTCCAAAAATTCAGGAAATGCAATGCTCATAGCGGCCGATATTAGAACTGCCCTATACATACATGCCATGCCATTAACTTTATAATTATAAGCCCTTTTAGTGCCGGTACTTTCAGTATCTTGAATTTTAATTTCAATATAATCAAAATAGATTTCTATAACTGATGCATAATTTTATTCATTTGAGTCATCCGATCTCTATGTAAATCTAAAATGCTTTTTTTTTAATATTTCCAAATAAACCTCTAAATCTTGAACAATTTTTATGGAACAACCGACTTTAATGAACGCATTTTTATACTTTTGGTGTGCTTGTTTATTAAATCCGTTTTTAGTTTTTTTGATATCTCCTTTAATTTCTCTTGGTATTTCATCTTCTTGATAATTTAACTTTCTCTTTTAGGCAAGAATAGATTTATAATTCAATTCAATTTCATTTTTGAGTTGGAAAACTTCAGCTGTTAAATCAGTTTCTTGCTTAGGTTTAATAAAATCGCTTTTAGAAGTGGCATCCACAAATAAACTGTTACCTTTCCCAACATTACTCTCATGTAATTTTTATCAACTTCTTGAAGGCGTTTAAGCAATGCTCTCTTATGCTTTCAATACATTTGTTATACTCGGTTGCGCGAAATACTTCATCAAATAAAGTAAAAAATAAATAAAATTCATCATTTAAAGGCCAGGCCGATTCTTCTTGATGACAAAATATTACACTATTAAAGATAGCCGTACAAATGCCTAAAACATCACAAATGGTGGTTTCGATACCAAAACTTTGTAAAGAAATATCAGTTAATGAACAGTTCTCAATTATTTTCTCTAAAATTGTTTCAAATCGCTTCAATTGCAGTTCTATTTGTAAGTTAAATGGTTTTCATAACAATGTAATTACTTCCTTTACCGTCTCCAAAGCTTAAACTAACTTGTCCTTAAGTTTTGACCATGTACCATGTACAAACATTGACCTTGATCAGAACCTGGTGGTACTTCACCAGAAGAAGCAAATTTTAAAGCTGTGCCAAATTCAACCGATTGTACATCTTCTTCATTTGGACGAAACAAACTTTTATAGGTTGACTATGATCAATGTAGGTGTACTAAAATTAGTTTTTAACTTCATTAGATAGCATAATTAGTAAATAAGTGGTATACAAGACAATGAGGTACAAATAAGTTTATTTTCCTATTATAAAATTAATTTTAACAAATGAAAAAAAAATCATGCCATAATTTTTCAAGATATACAACTTAACTTAATCTCGCATTTCTCCTTCTTCATCTTCTTCCTCTGCTCCTCGTATGTATAAGACATTATTACATCTAATTAGAACTTCGCCTAAGTTACCTAAAATCAAGTTTCAGTTAGTAAATCGACAACACAAACACAAGATTGGTAAATACCACTAGGAACCGAGTCGATGTATTCTTCTGTATTAGCTAGTTGCAAATTCATGTAACCATCTACAGAAACAAGATATCCTTTATATTCGTGGCCCCATTTCAGTTTCACCATTACGGCTTTACCAGTAAGATCGTTTAAGTACGGTTTTGGGTTTACAGGCATAGACGCCATTTTAATAACTGTTTAATATCCTTTAAAAAAGAAATACCAAATATCTTACAAGCTGCAGAAGCACTTTTTGGATTAAAATTCGAAATTAATGCGATTAGCCGGTTGTTAGTAAAATCACATAACCTCAAAACATATAACGCAGTTAGTACGAATTTGGTGAATTTTGATTTAGTTAGGGAAATAGTGAAAGTCCCTACAATGACAAGGTAGAAAAACAAGTAGTGTAAACAGTGACATTAGATATTAATTATTTCTTAACTATTCAAAGTTCGCGATAAATAATAAATGTACCAATAGTATGAATTAAAAATATGGTAATGAACATGAGTATCGTAATAGTCCTTTTAATCTGATTTTTAAAATTGTTGTCAGTCTTCTTAAAATTATTAATATGTAATGAATATTTTTTTGTGAAGTTAGTGTTTATTAAAATTATAAATAACAAAGGTAAATAACAACGTAGTTAGTAATTAACATTAGTTGCATAATGTTTATGTAAATAAAGTATTATAAGTTAAATTAATAATAATCAGGTACAGGAGCACAGGCAATTTTAACAAAATCTTCAAATCGCACCATACTGTTATTTTGTACATTTGCTTCACGAAAAATCCTATCGACCTCTTTAGAAGATAGACGTTCGCCCCAATTTTGCAATAAGTGTCTCAGTTGTTTTGCTGAAATTGTTCCTGTGCCTCTCAAATCGGCTGCTTTAAAAGCATTTACAATTTCTTTCGGTAACTCTTCTATCCTCGAATGAACGTGCATCACTTCTAAAAAGTCTGCGAATGACATTTTCCCTTGCTAAAAGTGTAGGTATTTAGTTTATTAACTTATGTTGTTTTGTAACTATTACTTTTTGTTTTAAGTATCCCGTTAGTTCGGATATTGTTGGAGATAAACCAAGACTTCTCATTATTACAGTTAGTTCATCCAAAGTTTTGATTTGACCTGACCGAGCAAATAAGTAGAAGCATTCTCGAAATTCTGTAAAAAGAAATTGAATTAATTGTGCGACTTACCTATTTTTAAATTATAAAAAGGAAATAGGAAAATTAAATTTAATTTTTTATAAAAATAATTATAAAGTGATAATTAAATTAATTTGTTACTAAGTGTAAACTTGCCATCAATGTCCTGCTCTTTAAAGTATCTTGCCTGTAATGTAAATAAATAATATTATGAAATGATAACACTTAAAGTAAATAATTTTTTTTAATGTACTCACTACTCACCATTGTTAAATCTTGGCAGAAAAATTAGTTATTTTATATTATGCGTACGTGTCACTGTGCTAGATTTGATTCAATTGATAATCACAGGTAAAATACAGGTGTAGTAAGTACAGTTGGTTTAAAAAAAATTCAACAAACCTGTTTCGTATCCAACTTATGATTGTTTTAAAAGTGGTAGGAAGTTAATGTGAGTTTGTTTGTTTTGTTTAAATATGCTTTATTAAATAATGATTTTTATTGATTTATCACGACTGATAAATTATTTAACTATGAATTTATTCAAAATCTCTGATGTAAGATATATTTGTTTAAATTTTATAAAATAAATTAGATAAGAAGTGTAAAAAATTGAACGATCAAACGAACTTACCTGTTGTGAAGTTCGATCGTAATTTTATGAACCTTCAGTCCGAGACATCACTTAATAATTACAAGGTAGTTGTGGCTCTTCGCGTCGATATTCGCTATGTTTAAAGTATAAAAATTCTCCGTTCCCCTCGACTCCCACCTAACTCCGCATATACTTGGTCCTTCATTAGTTCAAAGGATTCCAGAGCAACTTCTGGTGGAAGACCTAAGTCCGGGAGGGTGGGAAGTGATGTCTCGGACTGAAGGTTCATAAAATTACGATCGAACTTCACAACAGGTAAGTTCGTTTGATCGTTCAATTTTATTTCCCTTCAGTCCGAGACATCACTTAATAATTACAAGGTAGATGTTTAAAGTAATACGAAGTTGCGATAAAGAGAGTTCGCTTATCTCATATAAAAGCAACTCAGTGAGGAAGTCGGACAAAGTAGAAAATATGTCAATAGGAATTTGCAAGTACATACTTACAAACAAGGAAGAATTATTAACATAACATTCTTCTACTAAAGGGTGTTTGTAAAGACAATAACATGTGCTCCTACTGAAAGGATAAGTAGAACGAATAAAGACGATGTTCCTTGTAAAACTAAATATGGAAACACCAATCCCTATTTACATGTACCTCCATGCTAACCTTTAAGATTGCTTAGCAAAAGCATATTCGTCTTCTAGAGCAGTTATGCTGTAGAATCGGCTACAAGACAAAACGAATCCTTGGTTTTGATTCTGGAAGATAACATATATTCGAACCCGTTCCTTATACGCTACTAATGTAGTTGGATGACCCCTAGAAGGGGTGTAGCGGGTATATGGAAATTGCTAAATGTGGACTGTTATAAAATTCAAAAACCGAAGCTACTAAATGTGGATCTTTTAAAAAATCAAAACACAGAAGAGATTCGTTCTTGAGAATCGACTTTGTTAGCCACAGTGATGTGAGTCCTAATTTATTGTGTTCAAGTACCGTTAATTACCATAGAGTTGGACAGTGATGTACGTTGTAGTTTCTATCAGAAAGTAAGAATGGAGTACCGGAGTACCGTAAGTTACGAAATGAATACTGTAAGTTGCCGGTAATTTACCGTTTGAAATTACCATTAGTTAAATTAGTGCAGTAATGGTAATGATTGCAGTACTGCATATTCTTAGCGGTAAGGTACAGCGGTAATTTACCAATGTCAAACGAAAGTACCAAAAATTTTAAATTAAGGGAATTTTACATCACTGGCTACCATGTACCTTGTTCGTGCACTTCCCACACGAAGTGCCGGAAGTGAAGGTCTTAGTTGTAGCAAATCAACCTATCCCTATTATATTGCTTTCAGTTCCAAAAAATGTTTGTACTTGTTGTTGACTTCATCACGCTAATGAGTGCTTTTGTTTTTGCAATACACTCTCTACCCAGAGAGTGAAAAATCCAAGGATTTCCAGTGTGAGGGCGATTTGTAATGTCGTGATACGACTTCACCACTTTAAGTCAGTGTGGATTGTTTTATAATAATCATGATAGCGTCAACAGTTCTATTAATTAGTCGCAAAATCTTTAATTGTTTCTGTCGCTCTAAAGTAGTAGCGAACTATGGAAGTAAGTCCTCCGTGTGAATGTTTCACATTGCTAGCAGACCGATCCTGCGTTGGTATGATAAAACGTGTGATTTGATATTACAACTCTTTATCAAAAGTGTATCAGAGACATTGATCGTATGCCTGACCAATGTTCACAGAGAAAATTTTTTGTGTACCAACAGAAACAGGATTGAATCTGTAAGCATATGAGGTGACATATGTAAAGTCTGGCCTTTAACTTTTCACACTCCTTGAGTTGAATGGAACTTTGTAGTTTACGTGTTTGCTATTAAAAACACACCCAAAAAACCATTTTGCCCTGAGATATGTTTGCAGTGAACTGTGTTCCTTATTTATTTTTTATTTATTTATAAGGAAACCCAAAGGAATTTAAGAGTTCCACCCTACGGTGGCAGGTATTTTGCGAGCACTCCGAGTACGAAGCTGCGACGATTAAAAATTCGTCTAGGTAATTGACGCAAAAATACCCGTTATTCCAAGAAACTGTATAAAGGGCATGAGCTTGGTAAATGTAAAAGGTGCAGTATGCTGTAGAGAAAAATCGCTCGGAATGTGGTACACAGACCTGTATTGCCCCTAGTTATAACAAGTCGTTTACTGACTTTTAAAATTGTAATTGCTCCTGTTGTGAACGTTTCTCACTTGTAGGAAGCTGTGCCTGTCATAGTGTCTGGAAAAAAGGGGATTTTATAACCCCTTATCCAGGAAAGTATTAAGAGGGCTAACATTTTATCACAGAAGAAGTGTAATCTACCAATTCTCTTCTGAGTAATTAATATCAGAAAGTAATCTCTCGGCGTCTCCCAATCTCTGGAGATATAGCCTGTTCCCCCCCCCTCTTTTTTAAGCGTGAGGGTAAGGGAATACCAATGGCGAAGAAACCAGCATCGAGTTGGTTTTGTAGTTGTAATAAAAAGAGACGCAAAGTGGAGTAGGTGGTCCACCTAGCCCAATTTGCAAAAAGTAATGCCCTCCATTGACACCAAGGTCAGAACTTCTGCGCTCCGCAAGGAAGTGTCATCATCTATGAAGCATAGAAAATGAAACAATTAAAATAGTGACCAGCCAGAAAAATTTATAAGGATAGAAATGGAAGGTTTGTCCAATATTTGTCATAAAAGTTTTTATGACTCCTTATAATTACTGTCGTCAAAATTTTATTACACAAAGTTAGAAATTGCGCAATGTTAAAGGCGTACTATGACGTATGCTGTTATCACAAACAGTAGACAAAAGACTAAGTAAATGTATTGTGTAAAAGAAAATTGTTATCACAAACAGCAAAGAACGCAATAGCTCAGGGGAAATGCATGCCACGAGGTATACTGTTATCACAAACAGTAGAGAAATAGTAAGGAAATGTATTAGGTAAAAGAAAACTGTTATCACAAACAGCAAAAGATGCAAGAACTTAGGGTAAATGCATACCACGACTTATATTTTATAAAAGTTTTGCCCAGCAGTGTAACATAGCAGGGCAGTGCAGGGAACTGTTAGCTCAAGCAGTGTAAGTTCTAACCTGTATCCTCAAACAATTGATGAGCTTACCAGAATCACTGGAAATCCATACTAATGTTTTTTAATATAGTAAGCTGTTATTACAAACAGACAATAGCAGTAAGTGCGCAGGGTAAAATACGTACTGTACGACGTACACTGGTAGTGTACAGGCAACCAATTCCATATTTGTTAGCAGAAAACATACAGTACACTGTTATCACAAACAGTAAAGCAAAAACGCAGTAAAGGTTTTTAAGATAAAAATCTGTTATTACAAACAGACCAAAAGTAGGAATTGCGCACTGTAGAGTACGTACCACAACGTACTACTACACTGTTATCACAAACAGTGAAGCAAAACCCTAATAGAGGATTGTAAGAGAAACATCTGTTATTACAAACAGATAAGAGGAATTGCGCACTGTAAAGGATGTACCACGACGTACAACACTGTTATTACAAACAGTAAATCAAAACCCTAGTATAGGGTTTTAAGATAAAAATCTGTTATTAGAAACAGACAATAGTAATTGCGCACTGTAAGTTACGTACCACGACCTACTACACTGTTATCACGAACACTAAACCAAAACCCTAGTAGCGGTTTGGACGATAAGAATCTGTTATTACAAACAGACCAAAAGTAGGAATTGCGCACTGTAGAGTACGTACCACAACGTACTACTACACTGTTATTACAAACAGTAAAGCAAAACCCTAATAGAGGGTTTTAAGATAAACATCTGTTATTACAACAGATAATAGTAATTGCGCACTGTAAAGTATGTACCACGACGTACTACACTGTTATCACAAACAGTAAATCAAAACCCTAGTATAGGGTTTTAAGATAAAATCTGTTATTAGAAACAGACAATAGGAATTGCGCACTGTAAGTTACGTACCACGACGTACTACACTGTTATCACGAACAGTAAACCCAAACCGTAGTAGAGGTTTGTACGATAAGAATCTGTTATTACAAACAGATCAAAAGTAGGAATTGCGCACTGTAGAGGACGTACCACAACGTACTACTACACTGTTATCACAAACAGTAAAGCAAAAACCCTAATAGAGGGTTTTAGGATAAACATCTGTTAATACAAACAGATAATAGTAATTGCGCACTGTAAATTATGTACCACGACGTACTACACTGGTATCACAAACAGGAAATCAAAACCCTAGTATAGGGTTTAAGAAAAAAAATCTGTTATTATAACACACAATAGTAATTGCGCACTGGAAGGTACGTACCACGACGTACTACACTGTTATCACGAACAGTAAACCAAAACCCTAGTAGAGGTTTGTATGATAAGCATCTGTTATTACAAACAGATAATAGTAATTGCGCACTGTAAAGTATGTACCACGACGTACTACACTGTTATCACGAACAGGAAATCAAAACCCTAGTATAGGGTTTAAGAAAAAAAATCTGTTATTAGAAACAGACAATAGTAATTGCGCACTGGAAGGTACGTACCACGACGTACTACACTGTTATCACGAACAGTAAATCAAAACCCAAGTAGAGGTTTGTATGATAAGAATCTGTTATTACAAACAGATAATAGTAATTGCGCGCTGTAGAGTACGTACCACAACGTACCACTACACTGTAACACAAACAGTAACCCAAAACCGTGGTAAAGGGTTTTTAGATAAAAATCTGTTGCGCAAATTAAACAATGCACTTAAGACATTGTAAGGAACTGTTAAAGCTTCAGCGTCCATCATGCTGCGACTAAAAAAGTAAAACTTACTTTTACTATGTTAGCATGTTGCACGTCTACCATAATATTGCCCCGCTCCCAACTCGGGCCTCTCGGGATGATGCAAGTGAAGCTGTTAGTCGATGATGTTTTACGACGTATAAAATGAAATTGTAGAACAACTAAATTTATAATAAATTTTAGTCATTTTCGTCACAAGTTTTCCAAAATTGTCTTCTAAGTGCCCAAAAAGGCCTAAGAACCTTTTGGAAACCATGTATTTGTAAAACACTATTTTAAAATAACAATGTAATTAAACGCGAACTTACTAGCGTCGACGCTAAAGACACATTGAAGGACCAAGTATATGCGGAGTTAGGTGGGAGTCGAGGGGAACGGAGAATTTTTATACTTTAAACATAGCGAATATCGACGCGAAGAGCCACAACTACCTTGTAATTATTAAGTGATGTCTCGGACTGAAGGGAAATAAAATTATTACAATTAACTACTTAATTATAGAACTTAAATTCTAAAATTAAAATTGTTACAAAATAATCTTTTGAATACCTTACTAACGATTATAGAATTTATTTTGTCAAACTCTAATTTAATCAATTCGAATTCATAAATTATAAGAAAACAACGCATGTGGCCATACGAGGAACTTTTTCCGTCTGTCAAATCTTGTAATTTTGTATTCAATTTGTTTAAAGAAATTTTTTTTTAAATTGAAAGCAGTGTGAAAGCAAAATTTTTAGGTATAAAATATTTCAAAAATTACATTTTTTTATAATTTTGGCATAAATTGAAGTTCAAAATATACATTATTTTATATCTTCAGAAAGCTAATTTTACGAGCTGTGAAAATATTTAAAAATATACAGGATATTCTATTTAACTTGAGAAATTTGATCTCATTTCCGGTAAAACCGGAAGTCAAAATATAAAGTGTTTGGTATCGTGTAATAGCTAATTCTAGGAGCTTTCAAAATATTTATAAATATACAGAGTGTTCCTAAAAGTTGTGATATTTTTGCAATTTCCGGTTTAACCGGAAGCGGTTTGTTAAACGAAAATAGTGTCAAATAATAGATATTTATAAGATTGTTAACTATATGTATTTTCAAGTTTTCATTTCTATTACAAAAGAAATTAGAGATTTTTGAAGTTTTGACATTCAAAAAGTCATTTTTCCAAAACGGCTCTAGAGATTTTTACAAAAATTCATATTTCGATAGAGAATTACGTTGTCTGTAACATATCCAAAAAAGAAAAAATATGGCAGTGTAAATTTTGAAAAAATTCATTTCAAAGTTTTGACCTACTTTGGCCCCTTAAAGGTAGGCAATTTTGAAACAATTTGGAAAGTGGACTTGTTTAGGACGAAAGCCCTATATTTTGGCTTTATAATGCCATTTTGAAAAGTTAATAATAATAATTACCGGCCAAGTTATAAGGGAAAAACCACAAAATGGGACAATCGTTCTATTGTCCGCCATTTTGAGTAAAAAAATTTGAAATTATTTTTTTTCAATTGAGGCTCAGATGTACTATCTTATAGCCAAGTAAAACTGAATTTGGCCCAAATTTGCAAATATGCCCTTAAAATATCCACCTTATTTTTGGACACCCTGTATAGATTTTTTATAAAAGCTTATTACGTGGAAGAGATAATTTTAAAGTGGCTAAAATCAAATTTCATCAAAATCGATTCAGTAGTTTTTGCTCTAGGGTGAGACATTCGAAATGACAGACATTTTAGTTCAAAAAATCGAAAAAATTTTTTTTGCATTTTTGGAAACAGGAAGATTCAAAACGTCGAGAAATGCAAAAAGAAATTTTTATTATAATTTTTTTTTTCTCGATTATAACAACTTTTTCTTGGATTGGAAAAAGTTAAAAAGCTTTCTCGTCAACAAACAAACTTGAGAAATTGATTTAAAAAATAGCTATTCAATGCTCTCAGTTTTAGTACCTAGGTATAAATAATTATACCTAAATATGAACGAGAATGTATGGTATTAAACTTCCAGTTTTTTGGTTTTTAAATATGTATAAAACGAAATTTAATTTAGTTTTTAGCATTTTTTACCATTATTTAAAGTTCAATTGAATTAAAATCTTAATAGACTTTGGAATCCTTTTTAATTTCATACTTCATTCTACTTTAAATAATGTTCTTTATAATCACTGATATAATTTAAAACCTGTTACGAACGTTATTAGAACATAATTGTATTTATGTATATGTTTTAGTGCAATTTTTAAAGTGATAAAATGAGCTGATTCTTCTAGTCTTCCAAAAATATGGCATCGTCAAATGCAAAAACTCAGCCATCTCTAGTCAATGATGATCGTAATAAGCTAACAAAAACCGAAATTGTTTTGACGAGTTTAATTGCCGGTGCTACAGCAGGTGCCTTAGCTAAAACTACAATAGCACCTTTAGATCGTACAAAAATTAATATTCAAGTTGGGTAGTTATTTCCTAAATTTTAATAGTTTTATTTTATTATTTTATGCAATTTTAGAAAGACACCATATTCTGTAAAAAAAGCAATGTTTTTTGTAAAAGAGACTTATAAAAAAGAAGGGTTTTTGGCATTGTGGAGAGGAAATAGTGCTACTATGGCAAGAATTGTTCCTTATGCTGCTATACAATTTTCAGCTCACGAGCAATGGAAATACATACTGCATGTGGATCCGACAGGGTATGTAAGTAGATGTTTTAAGGCTTAATTTATTTTATAGGCAATATTAAATGTATCTGCTTTACATTATTTTTTTTAGAACGACTCCTTACAAACAATTTATGGCAGGATCTCTAGCAGGAATGACATCTCAGTCTCTAACTTATCCTTTAGATTTTGCCAGAGCACGTATGGCAGTTACGCATAAAGAGGAATATGCAACTTTAAGACAAGTAATTAATTAATATCAAAATTTTTTATCTTAATAATTAATAGAATTGTAGGTATTTTTAAAAATTTACAAAGAAGAAGGTATTCTCAGGTTTTATAGAGGATTTTTTCCTACAATTCTCGGAGTAATACCATATGCGGGAGCTTCATTTTTTACTTACGAAACTTTAAAAAGATTATACAGAGGTAAAATTAAGCTTAAAATAAATTGTGCTAATAACTAGTTCTATTCTATTTACAGAAAACATTGACAATAGTCCTCAAATTAATCCTATTTATTCTTTAGCATTTGGTGCTTGTGCTGGAATGTTTGGTCAATCATGTAGTTATCCATTAGATATTGTACGTAGGAGAATGCAAACTGATACTCAGAATCAGTATCGGACCATTATAGGAACTCTTAAAACAATTTATAAGTTGGTCTTATTAGTGTGTAAAAGGCTTTCCTTAATTTATTTTTTTTAGATACGAAGGTATTAAAGGAGGATTTTATAAAGGGTTATCGATGAATTGGATTAAAGGCCCTATTGCTGTTGGTATTAGTTTTTCTACTTATGAAAATATAAGAGATTTCACACGAAAACTAATTACAAACGTAAAATATAGTCACTGGAATAGTTATTAGTCTATTTTAGCTTTTAAAGATTTTTTACAAGTTTTTATACAAACTGTGTATATAGTGCCTGAATTGATATGATTATTATTGATTGATATTTTAAAGAAAATTTATGTCAGAGCGATATTATAAATGGATTGTTATGATTTTGTTTTTAAATAAAATGTTTATGTATACGAAAGCAATTGTTTAGAATGTTTTGTAATTGAGTACCGGTTCATTTAATGAGCGTTAATTTACGTCATTTAAGAAATTTTTACAGTTACTTGATAAGAAAAGAGTGATAAGTAAAATCTGATTATATTGAAAAGTGTTTCTAAGAGCTAAAACTAGTGTGAATGAATTTTAAATAATCTACAGTCTTAGAAATTTTTTAAAGCAAATTCAAGCTCCATAGAAGAACTTCGAGTCTGTAACAAATGCTCAAGATATTTTAAAACCAATAACTTATAAAATTCTTGCAAATTTAAACAAAGTTCATAGACCTTTAAATTTTAATAGTTTATACGAAATGTAATTCAAAATCACAGAAATTTTAAAATAGAAAAACGTACTAAAAATACCCAAAAATATTTGTTTAGACTTTTAATTTATTCATTTTCAGCAGGATTCTGATAAATTGACTCATATATGAAGGTTGAAGCTAAAAATATTAAACTAATAATTTACAAAGTTGTACGTTTTGATAGAAACTCCTGGAATCCCAACAACAGATAAATTTCCTGGAACCCAAACGTAAAAAGTTTTTCTCTGAAATGGTCATCTATTCCTCGGTATTAACTGTAGTTTGCTAATTAAATTGCAGTTATCAAAATTATTTTAATAGTAATTAATAGATAACTTGAGTAATTAAACTTGAAAATAAGAAACGTTATCTGAAAGGCGGAATTATTTATGTAATCTACTGTGTAAAGTTCACATATCAATTTATGTCACTCTCAAGTTAATTCGTACTAAATTGTAAATTATGTTTTGATAATGATGATGCATTTTAATGTTTTAGAGTTTAGACGTTTAGAGCTTTCTATGAGCTTGCGTTTTTTGAGAAAAAAAAAAATTTTTTTTGCATTTCTCGACGTTGTGAGTGCCCCTGATTCCAAAAATGAAAATTTTTTTTTTTTAATTTTTTCAACCAAATTGTCAGGATCAGGCTTTTGTACTAAAAAAATCGTTTTTCAAAATTGTTTCAAAATTGCCTACCTTTAAGGGCCAAAGTAGGTCAAAATTGTGAAATTGATTTTCTCAAAAACTGGTCCTGCCGATTTATACAGATTTGGATGTGTTATAGACAACGTAATTCTCTATCTAACTCTAATTTTTTAAAGACTTGTATGATGCGGATTCGGAGTTATGATTTTCTGAATCTCAAAACTTAAAGAATCTCTAATTTCTTTTGTATTAAAAATGGATATGTAATATCAATCTCATGAATATCTATTAGTTGACAATATTTTCGGTTTAAAAAACGCTTCCGGTTAAACCGGAAATTACAAAAATATCAAAATTTTTAGGAACACCCTGTATATTTTTCAATATTTTGAAAGCTCGTAAAATTAGCTGTTACATAATACCAAACACTTTATATTTTGACTTCCGGTTTAACCGGAAATAAGATCAAATTTCTTAATTTAAATGGAACACCCTGTATATTTTTCAATATTTTGAAAGCTCGTAAAATAAGCTTTCTGAAGATATAAAATAATGTATATTTTGAGCTTCAATTTATGCCAAATTAAAAAAAAACTGAAATTAGATTTTAGCTAATTTATACCTAAAAATGCTGCTTACACGCAGAAGTTTAGGTTCGATCCCGGACGAAAGCAATTTAAAAAAAATTTTTTTAATTTTTTAGTAACATGTACTTAATTTATATTAACATAATAATAAATTTAATACTAAACAACGGATACGAGGAACTGTTTTCATGCCTAACTTCAATACCCAAACGTTTCTTTAGTGCGCTTTTTAAATTTTTTTTTATGTATTTTATTTATAAGATATTACCTAAATGAAATTTTAATTAAAAAAAATACAAAATTAAAAGATTTGAGTGACGGAAAAACTTCCTCGTATGGCCACGTCCGTTGTTTTTAATTTGGCGTGCACAAAGAAAGAACAAGGGTCAAAATAGCAGAATTATTGTGAAGATGCAGATGCATCATGAGAAGAAAAGGCTATTTTGCCTCAAACTTATTTATATTGACTAGACTAGAAACTAGAATAATTAATAAAGTTGCAAAAATTCAGATATTATTATTTAAATGTTGTCAAGCCTTAAATTAATATGTAGTTTGGTTCTAATCTTTTAAATATGGCCATTTATTGCCAATATTGTTTCAGTTTTCAAATTGATTTAAAACCTAAAGTGAAATTTTAGGTTTTTCCTTTTTATTGTTTTGAATAACGTGCTAAATAGCTTTTAGTTCCAATAGTAACCATTGAGGGAGCGACGAATGTGGAGGTGTTTTATCGATAATCACGTGATTATTATTTAGAAATGGATGCTTTGTGGTATAATATGCATTTAGAATTTTATAATTTATGTTATAACTTTTGATAAGGAGTTATTTTAAATTAAATATATAAGTGAAGTTAACTGTTACAGTGTTTTAAGAAGTTTAAATTGTTGTATTAAAACTAATTTTTAGTTTGTTTATATTAAGGTAAGTTTAGCATGTTTAAACAATCTTATTTTTGCAACAACGCAGTCCCGCTCTCAAATGACCTTGGCTGTTGTAATTACAAGTTCTATGCAAATTATTCAAGTTCCATATTTACTTTTTTGCTGTTCTTTAAATTTTCTTATTCTTATTGTATTAATAGATACATATCACCATGGCTCTGTGGGCCAAAGCACAACAACTCCCCCCTGAGAGTTTGCAACAAATTCGAGCGATTTATGGCGAGCATTTTCCAATCGAGGTGAGGCACTACCTGGCACAGTGGATTGAAGAAAAGTTTTGGTATAATTCGTTTGTTTTGATGGAAATGCAATATTAATTTACATAACCTAAAATTTTAGGACTGATATCGAACCGGTACCTGACAATCCTCAACACGAGCAGTATGTAGCAGGACTTCTTAATTCTTTAGTACAAGAAATCGAAAACAAAGCAGCAGTTGTTACCGATGCTGAATTCTTTTTGACAAAATTAAAGCTCGCCGAAGCAGCAAAAGCGTTTCGGCAGCGTTTTAGTTCAAATCCTATGCAACTGTTCAACTACGTGCGTCAATGTTTAGCTACAGAAATGCGTTTGGTGCAAGCTGCTAATGGGGAAGGAATTTCTGGTTTAGGAAATTTAGTTGCTAGTAGTTCGAATGCTGAAGTTATGCACAAGTTAGAGATCTTAAGAAGTCGAACTAGAGTATGTTCTTAGTTTGTTTTTGTAATCAAATTTTTAAACTATAATCTTTTAGGAATCCGCGGAAGATTTACGTCTTATTGAACAGGAACAAGAAGCATTTGCTTTACAGTATCACGATTGCACAAAAAAAATTGGTAAGTTAACTCATCGGTTGTTTTAAAAGAGCTTTACTTAAATATATTGTTTTTAGCATTTTTGCATCAAGCTGTTAGTGAACAAAATGCAGCTACAATACAAAAGACGACACTTGAGAAAGAAACTTTAGAGCAAATGCTTAATCAAAAGGTATTTGAAAAATCCTCATTTTCATACAGTTTAATTTTAACTTTTTCCAATCTCAGAAAAAGTTGTTATAATTGAAAAAAATTATATAATGATAATAATTTTTTTATTGCATTTCTCGACCTTTTGAGTCCTGATTTCAAAAATACAAAAAATTTTTTTTGGATTTTTTGAACCAAAATGTTAATTTGGGCGCAAATTTGGGCCAAATTCGTTTCTCCTTGGCTATAAGATAAAACATGAGAGCCCAAATTGAAAAAAAAATTTCAAATTTTTTTATTCAAAATGGCGGCCAATAGAACGATTGTCCCATTTTGTGGTTTTTCCTTTATAACTTGGCCGGTAATTATTATTATAAAAATTTAAAAACGGCATTGTACAGCCAAAATATAGCGCTTTCGACCTAACCAAGTCGATTTTCAAAATTGTTTTAAAATTGCCTACCTTTAAGGGGCCAAAGTAGGTCAAAACTTTGAAATGAATTTTTTCAAAATTTACACTGCCATATTTTTTCTTTTTTGGATATGTTACAGACAACTTAATTCTCTATCGAAATATAAATTTTTATCAAAATCGCTCGAGCCGTTTTGGAAAAATGACTTTTTGAATGTCCAAACTTCAAAAATATCTAATTTCTTTTGTAATGGAAATGAAAACTTTAAAATGGATATATGTATCAATCCCATGAATATCTATTATTTGACACTATTTTTGGTTAACAAAACGCTTCCGGTTAAACCGGAAATTACAAAAATAATTATATTTTTAGGAACACCCTGTATATTTTAAATATTTTGAAAGCTCGTAAATTTAGCTATTACATGATACCAAACACTTTATATTTTGTTTTCCGGTTTAACCGGAAATGGGATCAAACTTCTTAATTTAAATAAAACACCCTGTATATTTTTCAATATTTTGAAAGCTCATAAAATTAGCTTTCTGAAGATATAAAGTAATGTATATTTTGAACTTCAATTTATGCCAAAATTATAAAAAAATAAAGTTTTTGAAACAGTATAATATCTAAAAATTCTGCTTACACACAGAAGTCCCAGGTTCAATCCCTGACGGATGCAATTTAAAAAAAAAAATTTTTTTAAATTGTTTTTAATATCATATACCTAATTTACATTAACATAAAAATAAATTTAATACAAAATTACAAGATTTTGAAAGACACATCCGTTGTTTTTTACATTAAATACCATTTTATTTCAGGTTACAAGATTGGTCCAACTTCGCTTAGCTTTAGTCGATAAATTAAAAGCAACTTACCAGATGATAAATACTTTACAAATGCATGTGCTTGATGAAGAATTAATAAGATGGAAACGAGAACAACAGTTGGCTGGAAATGGTGCAATATTCAATAGCAATTTAGATACGATACAAGAATGGTGCGAAAGTTTAGCAGAAATTATATGGTCTAACAGGCAACAGATACTGACATTAGACTTGTTAAAGAAAAAATTAAATATAGATCCTGTAGGTGTTGCGGATATATTGGCTCAATTATTAATCGATGTAACACAATTATTGAGTTCTCTTGTTACTTCTACTTTTATTATTGAAAAGCAACCACCACAAGTTATGAAAACCAACACTAGGTAATAATTTTTATAAAAGTGTTCTATCGAATTTCATTATTTGTTTTTAATAGATTTACTGCAACTGTAAGGTTGTTGGTAGGCGGTAAATTGAACGTCCATATGACTCCACCTCAAGTCAAAGTTACTATAATATCAGAATCCCAAGCTAATATTTTGTTGAAAAATGACAAACTTGGTAAAAGTGGAGAAGCCAGTGGTGAAATTTTAAATAATACTGGAACAATGGAATACCAACAAGCTACACGTCAATTATCGGTGAGCTTTAGAAATATGCAGTTGAAGAAAATTAAACGAGCAGAGAAGAAAGGAACCGAGAGTGTTATGGACGAAAAATTTTCTTTACTGTTTCAATCTCAATTTAGTGTCGGAGGTGGTGAATTAGTATTTCAAGTTTGGACTCTTTCGCTTCCAGTCGTTGTTATTGTACATGGAAATCAAGAACCTCATGCGTGGGCAACTGTTACTTGGGATAATGCTTTTTCAGACTCAGGGCGTGTCCCATTTGCAGTTCCAGATAAAGTAAATTACCTTAGCTTTATTAATTTGAACGTTTATTTGAGTATTTTTTAGGTAATTTGGTCCAAGGTTGCAGAAACATTATCTCTTAAGTTTAGAGCAGCCACTGGTCGGCCATTAACAGATGAAAACATTCAATTCTTAGCAGAAAAAGCATTTCGTGGTAATTACACGGATACAACACAGATGCTTACGTGGACACAATTCTGTAAAGAACCTTTAAGTGAACGAAATTTCACTTTTTGGGAATGGTTTTATGCTGTTATGAAGTTAACTCGTGAACATTTAAGAGGACCGTGGGTTGATGGGTAAGGTATTTGGTAGTTTTAACTTATTAGTTTTTAACTGAATTATTTTAGTGCAATAATTGGATTTGTTCGCAAGAAACAAACTGAAGAAATGCTTCAAAGTTGTACAAATGGAACATTTTTATTACGTTTTTCTGATAGTGAACTTGGTGGAGTAACAATTGCTTGGGTTTCAGGTAAAGTTTTATTTGCTGGAAACTATTTTAAAATTGAACAATTAATTTTTGTAGAAAATTCTGAAGTTTTCATGTTACAACCGTTTACATCAAAAGATTTTGGGATAAGGTCGTTGGCAGATCGTGTTGCAGATTTAAACCATCTTGTTAATTTGTATCCTAATATTCCTAAAGATATCGCTTTTAATAAATATTACACTCCTTATCAAGGTAAACTCGTTACTTTTAAATTGTATTCAAAGTTTGATGTTGTGTTTTAATTAGAAAATCAATCGACTACAAACAATGGATATGTTAAACCTTTATTGGTTACCCATGTGCCTGGCTGGCCTGGTCCTGGAGGTATAAGTTATCCTAATACACCACAACATCCTTTTATGCAATCACCAGATCCGAGTAGAGATACGCCATCAGTAGCTAGCAGGTTTGTTCATTATTAGTAAGGGTTTGGAATTAATTTTAATACTTCTTTCATTTATTAATTGCTTAAATTGGAACAGCACGAGGTATGGTAAATTATTCAAAATTTTAAATTTAATTAAAGACTACGAGAGCATGCTTATATGAGACTGTTTTCTCTTAGTTTTAAAAAAATTTTTTGAAGCTGTTATAATAGTTACAACGTTTCTGAATCATTCATTATTGGCCTTATTTATTTAATATTACATTACATTTTTATTTCATTTTAATAATATGAAATCAACAAGTTATTTTAACTTGAGGTTTGTATACAGGGCAATTTTTTTAAGTGGTACACTAACATTAGGATCTCGGAAATCGTAAGAGTTAGGAGGTTGGTTAAATTAGCAAAAAGTTGCATATTTTAATGGTCTTTAAGAATCCGTTTAGAAATTTTCAATATTCAAAATAGTTTCAGAGATATCGCAGAAAAACTGAAAATTGGCAATTTAGTTTTTTGGCTGTAGTTTCAAAACGGCTTACTTTAGAAAAAAAAAATTCCAGAAAAATTTTCAGGAGGTTAAAAAAGCTATCAAGCGATATCAAACTCGACTTTTTAATACATCGACGCTAGGCGTCGCGACGTTCAACTTTTCATTTTCTTATGGGAGACATAATTTTTTCCGCAAAAATTACTCATTAGGCTTATCTAAATTCTGATATCAAACGAAAACTTTCTATCTTGTACCTTTCTTGATGTACACAATTTTACAGGTTTTTTTAGATGTTATTTTTTACGAAGAAAATTAACGACTAAAGCTTAGTTTATAAAGTTTTCAAAACGTAAGTTGATCAGGAAATAAAATTACATTACTAATATTTAATAAATAATCATTTGACTTGGTTTTATTTTTGATCAACTTACGTTTCCAAAACTTTAAAAGCTAAGCTTTAATCGTTAACTTTCATCGTAAAAAATAACTTACAGTGACATATTAACATAACATAACATAATCTGAAAAATTGTATAAATCAAGGAAAGTGCAAGATAGAAAGTTTTCGTTTCATATCCAAATTTAGACAAGCTTATTGTTTACTGAGTAATATTTGCGAAAGAAATGATATTTCCCCCATAAGAAAATGAAAATTTGAACATCGCGACGCCTAGCGTCGATGTGATAAAAAGTTGAGTTTGGTATCATTTGATAGCTTTTTTGACCTCCTGAAAATTTTTACAGAGAATTTTTTTTCTATATTAAGCCATATTGAAACTACAGTCGAAAAACGAAATTGCCAATTTTTAGTTTTTCTGCGTTATCTCGGAGACCATTTTAAATTTTTAAATTTCCTAAACGGATTCTTAAAAGTCATCAAAATATGTATGCAACTTTTTGCTAATTTAACCAACCTCATAACTCTTACAGTTTCCGAGATCCGAATGTTAGTATCACTTAAAAAAGTCACTCTGTATAATAACTAAAAGGATTTGATTTTGCTTAAAAATTAATTTATTTGGTTCTGTTTTTAAATTTTATCTGCACTTAATTAAATTAAAAAGTTTTTCTTTTGTCTTAGTTTTCAGAGTATGCTCGATCTATAAGAAACCTTTGGATGACTTAAGTTTTAAAGTTAATTAAAGCTGTTTTAATTTTATTGATGTTATTTTATACGTTTTTTACGAGAATATTTGTATACAATTTTATATCTACATATTATATTGTTTTAAATAATTAATTTTTATTTTAATCATATAATTGACGCGAAATCGAGCTTAAATTTTTTGGAGTCATCGATATCTTGAAGCATATTATAAAGATGGTGTAATTTTAATTGAAAGTAAATTTGTATCTTGAGTTACTACTTTTATATTTTCAGGGAGGTGCTAGAATCGGACCTTTTTTTTGATACTTTCAAGACCGAGCATTAGAAGTGGTTTCAAATATTTTAATTATTGAAAGAAATTAAGCTTTTTTAATTTTATACTTTGATCTATTAAATATGAATTAAGATACTATGACTTGAAAAAATTTATATTTTTGTCTGGTAAAATAGTTTTTAAAAAATTTTAAACTAACGGGGTATTTTAATAATGTTTCTTACAAATTATTAATCAGAATACGTTCAAGTACTTATATCTGCTGTGTGTCACATTTTTATTTGCTTTAAAATTTTTTATAATTTATTTTAAAATGAGGTATTTATAAAAATAATAAATTGCCTTTTATGATTTGTGTTATATTTTTATTTAATCGATAACTAACAGTTTCATTGGGATGACTAACTTTCATGTATCATAATTTATCATTATGCTGCAAACAGACATAACCCGACATCTTGCAACATATTTAAAATTTAGTTTTAGTTTCAGCACTTACAGGTTTAGCTATGTCTTTAGTTTATCATTCATTTTTTACACATTTAATTGGTTAGTCTGTGTTGCAGTATGTGATGTCTGGTTGTGTTTGTGCAGTTATGCTGGTTCTGTGGCGACAACCATGACAGGTGCCGGTCAAGGGATGGAATATTTGGACCAGTTAGATGAGTGCAACATCGATCTTAACGGTTTGGTCAACCTCAGCGAGCTGATGCAGGGATACAGGCCATAAGGTAAAGAATGAGAACAAAAGTTTAAGTAGAGGCAGTTCTTTTTACCGAATTTTATTTTTTTAAATACATGGTTGTGAATACCATTTGTGTACAATATTAGTCATTTGTATGTTTTAATTTTTATAAAGAGAAAAAAATGTAAAAACTTGTGAAGTAATTGGAGCTGCCCCTAAAAGTTCAAATTAGAATAGTGTATATTTTTAAATCATTCTTTGATGTTATACATTTCTTTATGTTATTTTTATTGTATGATTAAAGTGAATTTTATAAATTCTGTATATTTTGGTTAATAGTTTGTTGATCGAAATTGTAAAATGTATGTGCAACTTATTTTTAATTGCTTGTAGTTTTATTTAGTACGAAAGTATATTTTGTAAAGATATGGAGAAAATTAAATATTTACATAAATATTTTAATAGATTTTACAAGTTGATGATAGCGCACTGAATTTACATTACCATATAACGTAATTGAATAAAAACTTACAATCACTTTAGTTTAGATGTGATTAACTAACACGGTTGTATAGTTGTTTCAACGCAAGTTTATGTGCCTCTAATGCCTCTAACATTCAATTAGTTGTATATATGTGATATCCCTTACTGTGGTGCATAAAAACAGTGACGCCTCTTTGATGTAACATTTGTAGTAAAATTAATTATTTGTGGGCCTAATTAAATTGTAATTTGGCCTCTTTGATGCTTAAATGAGACTGCAAGTTGTTTAAAGAAATTTATCGAAAATACTTGCCTAATTTTTGAACTTGTATAATTGTTAATTGTTAAAATTTGAAAAAGAAGAGTATTTGTATTATAAATAATTGGATTTAAAAATATCAAAGAGATATATTTGCTAGTAAATTTGAGCTTGTTAAATGTTTTGATGTGTAGTAAAGGTTGTTTATTACTACATTGGGTTTTCTTTACTACATAATTATTTAGTTGTAAGATTATTTGTGTTTATATAGGTGCTACTTAGATGTATTACTTGCAATTTTGAATAACTGTAATGTCTTCACTTGCAATATTAAATTTGTTGAATTCGTCCATGTTTTATTTTTACTTTGTCGTAAAGCCTATGAATTTTTTAGCCAACCTTGCATGCAAATTTTCTATAATAAAGCAATTCTAATTGATAATATATGAAATTAACTTTAATTTCACTTATTAAAAAACGTTTTGTAAAGACATAGGCCTAGTGCTGGTCGTCGAATGTTAATAATCGGTCAATAATTTTGAAGGATTGAAATCAGTACGTATTTCATACTCCTAACGTATAGACAACCCAAACATCAATCGTTAGCTTAAAAATACCCTACGCCAGGGCTGTCCAACTGCAAGTGCCCCAAGGGTCGCTTTAAAAAAAGCGATTTGGAGGGCCAAAAAATGTGAGAATTGTGCATATTTCGTATTTGAGGGTAATTTAAAGGGCCGCAAAAAGTGAGGTCGCGGGCCTCATGTTGGAGAGCCCTGTTAAGACTGTATATTCATGTATATTTATAATCTGTGGCCCTGCCCTACGCTACGTAGCATTGGTTTCCCTATAGTCAGCTCAAGGTTAAAGCTTAAGTTAACGGCCAGCATAAACGATCCCTTATTTATTACTTGCGGTATTTTTTCCAAAA
The DNA here is from genome assembly GCA_963924605.1 of Malthinus seriepunctatus. Classification (NCBI taxonomy): domain Eukaryota; kingdom Metazoa; phylum Arthropoda; class Insecta; order Coleoptera; family Cantharidae; genus Malthinus; species Malthinus seriepunctatus. The sequence continues at coordinate 18,501,059 of OZ004600.1, forward strand.
AAATATCTTGTCTTTTGCAAACTCAATTCTGAAACGTAACTGTAGGAATGTTGGTAATGTGCTCTTACTAACTGAATTGATTGATTGCAGCTTCAGAAATCACTATTATTAAAATCCTCAAATCCTGTAAGTGCATACCGGTGCACATACAGTGTGTCCCCGGATGAGGTTGCCAATAGGTGACAATTTTTCAATTTTTTTAAAAATTGCTTTCGTCCGGGATCGAACCTAGGACTTCTGGGTGTAAGCAGAATTTTTAGACATGAACTCTCTGAAAAGCTAATTTAATTTTTCTTTAAATTTGGCATAAATTGAAGTTCAAAATATACATTATTTTATATGTTCAGAAAGCTAATTTTACGCGCTTTCAAAATATTGAAAAATATACAGGGTGTTCCATTTAAATTAAGAAATTTGATCCCATTTCCGGTTAAACCGGAAGTCAAAATATAAAGTGTTCGATATCGTGTAATAGCTAATTTCACAAACTTTCAAAATATTTAAAAATATACAGGGTGTTTTTAAAAATTTTAATATTTTTGTAATCTCCGGTTTAACTGGAAGCGTTTTGTTAATCGAAAATAGTGTCAAATAATAGATATTCATGGGATTGATAAGTATATCCATTTTCAAGTTTTCATTTTTATTACAAAGGAAATTAGAGATTTTTGAACTTTTGACATTCAGAAAATCATAACTCCGAATCCGCATCATACAAGTCTTTAAAAATTTAGAGTTAGTTAGAAAATTACGTTGTCTATAACATACTCAAATTTATTGAAATCGGCCGCACCAGTTTTTGAGAAAATCCATTTTAAAATTTTGACTTACTTTGGCCCTTTAAAGGTAGGTAATTTTGAAACAATTTTGAAAATCGACTTGGTTAGAACGAAAGCCCTATATCTTGGTTGTACAATGCCGTTTTGAAATTTTTATAATAATAATTATCGGCCAAGTTATAAGGGAGAAACCGGAAAATGGGACAATCGTTCTATTGGCCGCCATTTTGAATAAAAAAAATTTTTTTTCAGTTGGGGCTCACATATACTATCTTACAGCCAAGTAGAAACGAATTTGGCCCAAATTTGTAAATATGTGCTCAAAATAACCACCTTATTTTTGGACACCCTGTATAGATTTCTTATAAAAGCTTAGTTTGCCGATGAAATAATTTTAAACTGCTTAAAATCAAATTTTATCAAAATCGGTTCAGTGGTTTTTGCTCCACAGTTAGAGACAGACCGACAGACATTTCAGTTCATAAAATCGAAAATTTTTTTTCCCATTTTTGGGAGGGGGGCTCAAAACGTCGAAAAATGAACGATTATTTTTTTTTTCTTCAAACGTCAGAAAAAGTCGCCTTTGTGTCACTCAATAGGTAACGGTGAAGTTTAACTTTCCCGCCGAGGCAGAAAAAATTGTCAGAAAAGTACTTTTCTACTGTCTAGGCAGGAAAAGTAAAATCTTAACCGCACATAATTTTTATTTGTTAACGTAAAAAATGTTTTTTAAGCATTTGTAATGTAAAAAATTTAATGTTTTTTAAATTTTCCTTTATAATTAGTTCGTTGTGTTTAATAATTAGTTTTTTTTACAAATTTAAGTTAATTTAAAAAAATATTTGACAATTGAACTACAAGTAATTGACAAGAGATGGCGCTCTTTCAAAAATCAAAATTTTCAGTTTTACGCTTTACGTTTGCAGAAAAAATTTAATGTTTTATACGGAGTCAAAGTAGTTTTGTGTGACTCGCCTGTATTGCCAGACTCGCTCGCTCTTCAGCCAAACACAGTCTTGTCACACAAAACGTCTCTTTGTCTCCTTATAACACAAATAACTATTTCTGGATTGTAACAACTTTTTCTTGGATTGGAAAAAGTTAAAAGTATTCTTTAAAAAAAGCTTTGCTTCTTGAGAAAATTCAGAATCAATTCTTAAATTTGAGCTCGACTTTGAAATTTGACCACAATTTGACACACAGTGTCGAAAAAACTCAATAGTTCATTGAACAAATGGAAAAAAATAAAACATTTAAACTAAATTATTCTACTCAAATTCAAATTCAAAAACTCAAATTTAGGAATTGATTCTGAGGTTTCTCAAGAAGCAGAACTTTTTATAAATACCTGTTTGCCTAAAATTAGCTTTTTCTAGAAATTTTTTGCGAAATTTTCGAACAAAAAAAAACTGCAAAATTTTAAGAAAAAAGTTAATAACTTTTTTATTTGAAAATTCCTTTTTAATATTTTTGCATAATTAGGAGTTTGAAAAAAAGTTAAATTTTTTATAAAAAATACTTTTTTTACCTAAAACGAAAAATGTTTTACCTATTGGCAACCCCATCCGGGGACACACTGTATTTCCACTGACACCATTCCCTAGATTACAGAAAATTGCTTGGCAAGACCAGACAATGGCATTTCAAATTTGTACTTGTAACGTTTTGGTTTTCAGTTTGTTTACAATGTCTGTACAATGTTTGGAAGTTGTACTTGATTAATACCATATTAAAAATTATGCTTAAATGACGTCCGAGTTTGAAATCATTATTACAAGTTTGTACAAATTAATGATAATGTAGTGTTTTACAATAAATAAATTTACAATGTTGGTTTTTAAGTGCTATTATATTATTTTTGCTGTTAGTACACTTTTGCATAATCACAGCCTTAGTTATCTAAAACTAACATAAAATCCAAATTTTGCATTTATCTATACAAACGCATTTTGCAATTTCTACTCACTTTACCTACTCTCAATCAAAAGTTATCTATTATATCTTACAGTACTAAAATTTTAAATAAATTGAAGTAATGCAGCATTCGTGCATTAATTTTATTGATGATGCACATTGCTTAGTTTATGAAGTCTTTTTAACACTTGGTTATTACACGAGATAATTGATTTACTTAAGTAATAAATCTTTGATAAAAGAAATGTAACAGTAAAAATTAATATAAATATTAAACAATAAATTATTCAACAAAAAATAAAGAGCTCACTTATATCTAACATCAACGTTGACTTTGTACAAGTACAAAAGCTCATTATTCAACAAGTAAAATTTCCTAAAAATCACCAACGGATCAATTCTTTATATTCTTCATTTACTGATACCCTTTTAATAGTTTCATAACCAAGAATTATACTGAAACTAAATGTTGCCGATTGAACTAAACGTGCACTTAATCCCTTAGAAAACATTTTTAAACCTTCTTCTAACCACAGTTCTCTAAATGCTCTATTTATAGAATCTATTCTTTGCACTTGTAATCTTGCTCTAACAACATCTAAAGGATTTGTTAAAACAGTCGTCGTAAACCCACCCAAAGTTCCTGCAACACTTTGTATAAAAAGATGAGATACCCAATTGGGTAAAACAGCGTATAGCTGATCTAAAAATTAAAATGTTACTTTTTAAATTAAAGTTTGCAGATTGTATACCTTGATAAAAATGGTAAAAGCCCCACCATAGTGCAGAATTAGGCACGTATGCACATAAGCTGGCAGTGTAACCTCGGTAAAATCCACGAAGTCCGTCACATTGAAATATTTGTTTAACTATTTCACTTGTTACTGCAAATTTTCCTTTTTTAACCACATCTTCTGGAATTTGAAATGTGTTGTGCTAAAATGTATTTAAATATTAAAAAATTGTCACACTTATTTAACTTTATTTTGATTTTATCTCCCTACGAGATAAATATTTTTAACGGTTTGCTGATATTTTTAGATCTAGCTTATATTTAAATAATACTTTGTTATTATTGACATTATAATCTCATAATAATTGATAAAAATTATTTTACATACGTAAACGCTCTATTAAACAAATAAATTTGCAGATAATAAAAAATTGAAATTACTGAAAGTGATTACCGTTTGGCTTTTATTATTTGGTGCTCCAAGCATCATTAAATGTTGGCTAACTACATCGAAAGGTACAATCATTGTTTGGCCCACAGCAGATGCAACACCTCCAGCGACTAACGCTCTAACTCTTACATCCACATCTCTTTGGGCTAATAAATGTCTAACGCCTTCGTAAGCAGAAATATAAAATACACCTAAAATCGGTTTTATTAATAATTACAATATTGTAAGCAACTTATTATAGACCTTACCACTAACTATTTGAACCGAAGAAACCCAAAATCCTTTATATAAACCCGATACACCTTCATGTTTGAATATTTTATAATACGCATCGAACATTCCTTAAATAAGTACGGTAAGTTGAATTAGTTAATGGTATTTGTTAAATTTTACCTGTATACATAACGTTACGTTTTTGAACTTGTAATCTAGTTTTTATTAATGTTAATGGATATAATGCACACCGTACCGAGAAGGAACTCAGCATTGAAAGTGGAAAAAATTTGGTCTTGTCCATCATATCCCATTCTATGGTTTTTATAAAATGCGGTGGTGTCTCAACCATTGAAGACATAACACTTTACAAACAATATTATAAAAAATAACTGCTATTTACTTTTGGTAATTTTCTTCTACTTATTCCAGCACTTTGAACAGTAATTATTGCATCATACATGATCATTTGACACTTAACTAAAAGATAAAAAATTCACTTTTAAAGTTTTTTTGACTCTGTAGTTTTCGTTATTTCATAATCACAAAAATTGAGTACGAATTTGACATTGCTTTATGCCATTTTATAACATCTGATCTTGATATTCATTCATATGGTTTTTTACCACTACGTGTAGATATCTGTTTTAACTACTAGTGGTTTAGTTGCACGTATAGATGGCACTACTAATGCTGTTTTGATTCTTTTTGAAAAATTAACTTTTATTAATTATTGAATCCACCAATTCACAATCAAAAGCACAAAGATTAGGTTCTATTTGTTTATAAAATGAAAAATTAATTCACTGTTGCAATAATGTAAACAAAATAAATAATTTTCTTAAAATAAATTTAAATCCTGGTCTTGATAATTTGCAATCTAAAAAATATAAATAAAAAACGTTCTTATGCAACAGTAATTTATTATAACTTTAAATTACAAATGGGCAATTAATCTGCAGCAGCTTCTGCAGCTTCTGGTTCAGGTTCGCCTTCTGCTGGTGCTTCTCCTTCTGCAGGAGCTTCGCCTTCGGCAGGAGCTTCACCTTCTGCAGGAGGAGCTTCTTCAGCTCCTTCGGCAGGTGCTTCACTGCCTTCTTCTGCAGGAGGTGCCCCTTCATCCGGTGCTGCTTCCGTTTCAGCTGGTGCTTCGGCACTAGGAGCTTCTTCTGCAGCAGCTGGCGCTTCTTCTGCAGTAGGTGGAGGAGTTTCCTCCGCTCTTGGCGATTCAACTTCAACCGGTGTTGCCGGTGGTGGCGGAATTTCTTCGGCAGCTGCAGGTGCACCACCTTCTACTGCGACACTTGCGCTCTTTGTTTCATCTTTGCTAGATTTTTTGCTCATTTCTTCCGCAGCCTTTGAATCTAAACGTCTCTGCGTACCAGGAACAGGTAAAAATAATTTAAATTCGTGCGGCATTTCGTCGTCTCCGTATAATCTGTCGGAAAAGTATATGCGGCGTATTCTAACATTTGCATGAACTTGAACTCGAACCGTTTCTAAATAAGTGGAGCCTTAAAATAAAATGAAAATTGATTAAATAAATAAAATTTCAAATTTGGCATTTACCGTAAGCACGTTTAGTGAAATCGGCTAAATTAAATTGTATTTGATTCCAACCGGGGCTCAATCCAATCGGCATTGTAGTGCAAAAAGGACGAACTTTGGTAGTTGACTGAAAATTAGAAACACGGAATCTTCTTCTCATATCTTTATCATCTTTAATTTGTGCAAAATTATTTTAAAATTCAATTCAATGTTAAGAAAACTGAACAAACCAGCAATTTGTATTTCAAAGGTAAAATATTTTTTCATATTTTTTACGACCATCACAAGAAAGGGTAATTTTATTCCAAGAGATGCTCTTGATTTTATTGGACAAGTTATGTATGTCGTCGCGACGTTTGTTCCTGATAGTTCCAACACTAAGGATTTTACTTCATCATCCACAACTCGACGTATGTGTCCATTCTTTACCTTTAATTAAAATTAAAATACGTTTAGTAACATACAGTAATGTCCGCCTATAACGAACCCGGTTGTAGCGAACTCTTGGTTATAACGAACTTATCTAAAAAGTACCTACTACAACTGCGTTTTTATTATTTTATCACTTATAACGAACCTTGGATATAACGATCTGATTTTATTGGTCCCTTGAAGTTCGTTATAAGCGGACATTACTGTAATTGAATTATAAATCCATCGATTTTAGTTTAAATTGGACTGGAGGGCGAAAAAACGCATAAATTATTTACAAATAAAAAATTGCTGAAAATTTAAACAATTTAATTATGTGTGGATTCTTGTTTAAATTAGTTACAATCAATTATATAAAATTAATTAGTGATAAATTCACGGAGCAATTAGCGTTCGTGACATTTCGCATTTTCAGCTACGGCTAAATCAACAGAAATTACGTATTTAAAATAAATTTGTGCCAAAAACACGCGAAATATTTCACCCAACTACAACAAATAATAAAATTTTTCTTTTTCTACTTTTTATCTGGAATCTCAAGAAAATAAATACTTTAAAGTGCTGTAATCCTGGTTGCCGTCGAATCCATTAAACTTGCTCGATGTGCTGTTGTTGTTGTTGTTGTTGTAAAGAAGAAAATCAACAATAATAAATTTAATATATCTTAAGGCATTTCCATCTAAATAATAGGCAAAGGGTTAGGGTGCACATCGTAGATTTATTACAAGTATATGTTATGTCTAAGAATATTTACGATAACAGAGCTGACCCGTCTGCGTATCGTATTACAAATTTTCACAGAGTTAGGTGTTTAATGTCATGAATTCAAATTTTGTGAAAATTTATAAAATATTTTTTGTACCATGATTAGCTAAACATAACAGCTTTAGATCAGCTCCCCATAATAGTTGCTTTGCTGTAGGAGCAACAGTGACAAAATCAACTTGGAAAATTCAAGCTTCAAATCAGAAGGAAATTTTTTAAGATTTAAGATGGGGGTGCAGTTTGTGCGAAGCACGGGGGCTCCGTCTAAAAAGAGCCCCGCCCGCTGCCATCTTCTCCCAAATTTAATTATTTTAAATTAATTTTAGCTGTACAATTTGTAAGGTTGAAAATTAAATTTTAACAATGCAAAACAAACCATGTCACCCAAGAAGAATTCCTAAAAAAATACAAAGATGTACCCTTTGGTAAATAATTAACTAAAAGGAGCAATAAAATTTTCTTAAGCGTCGAGTTATACGAATTGATAATTTGACGCTTTATCATAGTTTTAACAAAATTGTTGCTATCGGAATTAAATTTATTGTAAGTTTATCTGCACACCTGCAGTTTACAATTTATATAGTGACGTGCATTTCAGTTGCAATTATATTTGAGAAAAAGTGTCGGCCAAATGTCGGCTTGTTTATGGTTTAATTCTTAATTATTAGTGTAAAAATCGAAGTGTTTTTAATTTTAATTACGTGAATTTAATTAAAAACACGATATGGAAATTGTGTTAGATTCTCTTACATTTAAAATGTTTTAAACAAGGTAATTAACAAAGTTTTGTAGTTTTACCACATTAAAAAGATCGAAAACCATCCACTAATATAATTAAACACTATTCGCCTACAAGATGCAGCTAAGCCACTCCCAAAAAAAGCGCGCGATATTCGAATATAAGTTCCCTATTGGTCGAATTTTGAAAATTCGGTTTACAACACTCACACAAGAATCGACATGCGTCAACCTTATTTGACAGAAATTTGTAGGGAGTGGCTTAGCTTCATCTTGTCGGTGAATAATGTATAATATCTTTTTGTTTCGTTTCAGATGAGTGGGAGCATCATTTTGCTAATCGAGACAAGATCTTCATCAAAGGTAAGTCTTCAAAGTTGAGAATTTTTCATCTTAGGGATCAACTGCTTGAGTGCCACTGAACAAGAAAATAGGGAGTTTGAAGAAGAAAACTTCAATTATAGTGCTGAACTTTTATAAACGATAGGGCAATGACGACTAGGGTTGGGAAAAATATCGATATATCGATATTTTTATCGATATATCGATATTTTTATCGGTATATCGAAATATTGATATATCGATATTTTTTTAAAAACATCGACTAGTCGATATATCGATAAAAATATCGATATATCGATATTTTTCCCAGCCCTAGTCGTCATTGCCCTATCGTTTATAAAAGTTCAGCACTATACCTATATCTCTGTGTGTTAAATTTGTCAGATAGAACCTTGTAACACCAAGGTAGCGAGTTGTCACTAATCACTATCAAACTCATCTCCATTAGAGTACAAGCAACTTATTTATGAAGAATTTGAAATTTGTTTTGTTATCTGCAAGATTCTACTTTTTGTTTTGTTTTAAACACATTTTTCTTCTACGTTTTCTATTTTATATCGATAAGAGGAGGGCCAGACTTTCCTCTTGAAATTTTTTCTCTTCCTAATTTATTGTTGGACTGTTTATGGAATTAAACTCAAGAAATTATGTAAAATTTAACTGCGTCTGCTCTATTAGAACTTGAAATTAAATTAGTTACTTTTATTTTAAATAAATTTTAGGAGTTGATTGGTCGAATTCTATACTCGTTTCTCGTTAGTCTTAAAAAAATATTTTTTGTACGTTTAGTAGGATTAGTGTCCCAAGATGATTAATTTCTTTTCGAAGATATCAATTAACGATTGTGAAAAAAGTCAATTTAACTAAATATTTTGTGAGAAATAAAATAAATTAGCTCTGTACACAAAATATGTTATTCAAAAGAGGATAATGGATATGAAATGTGAAGTTTACAAATTATTCGAGCGTTTGATAATTTGACTAAATTTGGTGACAATAATTACAAAACTTTTACTTTAATAAACGTTAAATTTATATAAGTAATTCTGTTACTTATTTTCACATAAATCACATCTTAATTTAAACTTTTAAGAAGTTCTTGCTAGCTACTCGTGTTGCTTCTTGTCTGATAGGTTTTTCCTTGTTCATCGATCAATGTTAGAAACACTCGTCATGATTACTTTTATACCTTATACTCTTTAAACTTTTTTAAAAAGCAAAAAAAAATGAAAATGTAAAGAAGAAATTTTGTATTTGCAATTAATTTATTATTTATGTTAAGTTTAATACATGTATAATAAATTTCTTTGGTGTTCTAACACAAATTTGTGCTTTGTTCCTATCTAGTTTGTTTTATCACGAAATTGCTTACAAACTCCAGTTATGTGAATTACACGAGTTCGTGATCAACTTGACGCTTTTGATTTCAAGTTGATCCCAATGAAAATTATTTACATATTATCTATCGTAAGTAATTACAAATTAATTTACAGATTACCTATAAAGTATTAGAAAAACTGTAATATTGCTATAGTCTTATTTTGTACTTTTAATGGCAAAAATTGTTGCTCTATTTTATGAACGAAACGAAGAAAAAAGAACGACACTAACGTCGTATAACGACATCTAGATAATTGTCAAAGTCAAATGATAACGCTTTTATGTACCTAAACAGGAACTTTATAGGCTGTATACGTAGAAGGAAAATGTCTGCTTTTCGATTGGGGTATAAAAATTTATACTGATGGACAGATACCGACTTACATTTTGTTAAAATATTTATGCAATACATAGGGTGTTTGCAAATAAAACGCTAAATTAAAAGACGCATTCGATTGCCATTAATGGCCGCGCCACACACACAGGCTTACCTTCCGATTTCCCATATAGAGGCCGACCTGCACAGGCCAAACCGGAAGAAATTATTTAAGTCAAAATCTCAAATTTATGGAGTCGTATCTCAAAGTGCAGTGACAGAGGTAATTTTCCATTCGAGGTATCTAAGCCATAATAATCGCTTTAAAGGTACTGTGAATCTATACAGGATGATAGTATGAATATTGATCTTCCTTTAGGACTTGATTCTGAGGGAAGGACTGGTAATCTAGGACGAAAATCCCCTTTGTAATCTCTCCAAGCCTATATTGTTCTCTCTTCACTCACTCTCTCTTAGGATTAATCTGATCTAACAGAAATCCAGGAGAGCGGTCTAGCCGGACGCAAGTTTCCCCTCTATCGTCCCACCCTTGTCCTTTCAGGACTAACGATCTCTTTGATTTAAGGAAAGGAATTAGTTATCTTGTGGGATAACTCTCTGAGGACTATTAATTATTGATCTCTCTCTTAGGACCGCTCGGATCTCCAAGAGAAGACTAGGTGATCCGGGAGGTACCCTTAGTTCTTAAGACTATTAATGTTTTGATCTAAAAAAGAGGGCTAGTGATCTGTGGACTAGCCCGTCTATGTCTACAAAGCTGGTCTAAAGCTTTACGCAAAGATTGTAATAATTTACACCTTTATTGAATAGAAAAATTGCTCTTCGTTGTTCTTCTCTTTACCAAGGCGTGTGACGACGTTTACGCTCACGACATTCGAGTTTACACTTCCTTCATTGCCAAAATAATTGCTGAAGCTGAAGTTAATCAATGCAAACTTGAAGAAAATATATCAATGGTTGAATCGTCAAACGATGTCTTCATTAATTTCAACAGTTACTGTAGCAATTACTATCATGATTCAGTCCTTCAACACAACTCAGGAAATGTGAACTTTTATCAACAAGTTTGATCATGTTACTCCATTCTATCATCAACATCAAAATACTGAAGATTAAAAGAGAACTGTCTCGCTACCAAAGGATAAATACCCTAACGAATAAGAAACGACTCAAGCGCAAAATCCCATGTTAATTTTTTGCATAGATTTTTAATGTGCATGTCCGCTGGATATGTCAGAAATTGTTCCTAAACCAACCATATGATCTGAAATACGCGCCATTTTTTAAATATTTAATTAAAATGAAGTTTCTCTTCAAATGTCAAAAACTTTGCTACTCAATATACAATGTATATTGATATACATTATCAATATATTATTATAATATTATATATTATTATAGACTAGGCGCAAAAGTTAAAGTATTTTATGCAAGCGGCATTTCATATAACATTTTGGTAACCGATGTTTTCCCAGTATTTCAACCCTGCTGAACACGAAAATTGCGGTTATCAAAGCGAAATCTTAACCGGAAGCGTGATATTCAAGATGACACCCAAGATGTCAGCTTTGTTATTTTTGATGGAATCATTATGGACAATTAAGACAAGTATTTTTATTGGTTCGGATAGATAATTTTATACCCTACAATTTTTATTAGAGGTAAAATTATCTTCAGATCACTCCTAAAAGAGCTAGAGTTGATAAAAGCACCAGTGTTGTATAAACCTTCTTAATACATAAAGCAGTATATGGAAGCATCTTGGTGAGTTCAGCGAGGTAGCTTTCCCAGTATCCAGCTAGGATGTATCTGTTAAAACATGATCAGAGCAAATCAAGTCCATAAAAGTCGATCATAAAGAGGATATTGCGTCTTCTGTATTGACAACACACGGTGCTTCTCCCGACTCTCTAGATCCTTAAAGAGTGACTTTACTGTAATTTTTTGTAGACCATAAAATTATCTATCCGATTTAACAAAAATATTTGTCTTAATTGCCATAATAATTAATCCATCAAAACAAATAAAAAGAGCAAACATGTATATTACGACGATTTTTACGCACACGATGTCTTTAGCTGGCTTTCGCTCCTTAATAAGCAATCTAACGGTACTTTTACATTTAATAATAATTGTAGAGAACCTTGTATATCTAATTCAATCAAAACAGTTTTCCAAGTTTCAATAATAATTCTTCCATCCAAATAAATCTTAATTAATAAAGCTGACAACCTAGTCGCCATCTTGAATATCGCGCTTCCGGTTTAAATTTCACTGTGGGTAACCGCAATTTTTGGATTCAGGGGGGTCGAAATATTGGGAAAACATCGGTTACCAATATGTTATATGAAATTCCTCTAGCATTTCGATACTGGGATTTTGTTCCAATTTCACGGTGCTTCTTCCGACTGTAGCTCCTTAAGGAGTGATCTGTAGATAGTTTTACCTCTAATAAAAATTGTAGAGTATAAAATTATCTATCCGAACCAATAAAAATATTTGTCTTAATTGTCCATAATGATTCCATCAAAAATAACAAAGCTGACATCTTGGGTGTCATCTTGAATATCACGCTTCCGGTTAAGATTTTGCTTTGATAACCGCAATTTTCGTATTCAGCAGGGTTGAAATACTGGGAAAACATCGGTTACCAAAATGTTATATGAAATGCCGCTTGTATGGTTAAGGATACGTTTTTTCCGATAACAGTCCTAGTCTATTATATTAATATATTATTATAATATTATATATTATTATATTATATTAATATTATTATATGTCAGATTAATACTGTACCATAGAATGTAAATCGACGATGTTTGTATATGCATCAATTTTACACATTAGTGTGACATAATTGTGCATCTTTTTCATCAAGCATCACTTTATTAAAGGTTTTTTTCTTCAAACGTCAGAAAAAGTCGCCTTTGTGTCACTCAATAGGTAACGGTGAAGTTTAACTTTCCCGCCGAGGCAGGAAAAATTGTCAGAAAAGTAATTTTTGTCTGTCTAGGAGGGAAAAGTAAAATCTTAACCGCACATTATTTTTATTTTTAACGTAAAAAATGCTTTTTAAGCATTTGTAATGTAAACAATTTAATGTTTTTTAAATTTTCCTTTATAATTAGTTCGTTGTTTTTAATAATTAGCTTTTTTTACAAATTTAAGTTAATTTTAAAAAATATTTGACAATTGAACTACAAGTAATTGACAAGAGATGGTGCTCTTTCAAAACTCAAAATTTTCAGTTTTACGCTTTACGTTTGCAGAAAAAATTTAATGTTTTATACGGAGTCAAAGTAGTTTTGTGTGACTCGCCTGTATTGCCAGACTCGCTCGCTTACGCTCGCTCTTCAGCCAAACACAGTCTTGTCACACAAAACGTCACTTTGTCTCCTTATAAAACAAATAACTATTATCAAAATTGAGTCTATTATGTATTTATTAAATGCAATTAAACCAACATTTTTTTAAATGCTGGTGGCCTACAAAAAATATATTTTTGTTTAGTATGTCTATGATCTATGTCTAATTAATAAGGTTACGTTGTGACACTGACATATCCAGCGGACATGCGCTTTAGGCGAAGACTAACTTTTTCATCTCTGAGTCGTTTCTTGTTCCTTATAAAATTCCAAGGGTATCTTTTCTTTGCTACTATTCAAAAATAAACAAGATGTTACCAGCAGAAAGACTTTTACAGTGAGTTTCCGGGATGGAATATGTTTATTAGGAACCTAATAGGTCTCATCAGCTTTTTAAAGGTTTCAACAGTTTCATCAAAGAAGGCTAGGTTCCAAGCGATGCTCAATTGTTTTATTCTCTTTTTGCCATTGCATGACTTCGTATGATAGTTGCGGTAACAATTGAATTAGCAATAGTGCCGACTTAACTTAGATCACCCTGTATGTCATTGTTGTCTTTATTTCTCTATTATTTTATACTTCTTTTCTATGTCATTCCCTTCCTTCAATATTGTCCTATCATCAGCAAAATAATCTCATATTATTGGTGATTCGTAACACGTCCCCGATTGGTAGTATTTCTTATCTTTACTAAATTAAGCAGTTCGAGATATGTAGGTACGTGCTCACTAGCTATACAACGGTTTTGTTGGTTAGAAAAGTCCAAAGCTAAGTATTTTGTCAACGTGACCACATTTCAAATGCTTGTAGTTTAGAAATGTCTCGTTTTTCAAAATCTATATATTATGTTTTGAAACGAAACAGAAAAGAAATAAAAGCTCTTGAATCAATTACTGAGAGCAATTTTAGTTTGGTTGCCATGGTAACCAGCCTTTTTCAAACATCTACCATACAACCACGACAAAGATTCTTCGATGGTTTTAATTGCAGTATGGCCTCTGTTATTGTATTTTAGAACTGTGGCTTCGCGAGAAAAACGCGACGTCTAGTCCATGCCTTAGATGAAAAACGATCATTATATCATAATTCTTCTTTACGTTCGACTTTTGTTGCATTTCCAGCAGAAATGCTGCACATAGTTAGTCATAACTTTATACTTTCCTTGTTGAAGAGTTACTTTTGAGAGCTCATTGAGATTTGTTCAGATACATAAATCCGTTCGTGAGAACGGAAAAATATCTTTCGTGTGTTATTTGTGCAAAATGACCGTTTATCAAATTTCGTTAACACCCTATGCATTTATAAATATTTAAAAAATTTTATAAAAAAATATTTCTGAAGTGGTGTACTGCCTTAATTTAAAAAATATTTTTGTACTTACTGATTTGTCCCATAAAGCGAGTGGACTCGAACCAATACTATAAAATACCGAAATAAAACCACTTTGAAAGGCATTAGAAAACATTTTAGACCAAAAATATTGACTTGATAGATGTCTAAATGACTATTTTTGTTAAAACAATTGTTAATTAAAAAATTACATTGACTTTGACAATTTAATACTTTGTCTCCATAATATCTTTTAATTTGAATACTTCCTCCCTCGTAAGTGTAATAATTTCTGAAGGTGTAGCAGGACTCATCACAGGATTACAAAACTCTCTGTGAATTCTAACGCCGTCCAAAGCTCTCGAAGTTAAAGTTTCTTGAAGTCTGATTTCTCTAATAAATTGGGCACGCATTTTCAATACATTTTTTGAATATCTGTGTCGGCAAACAACGCGACTAAAAAATTCTAATCGATTTTAAGCTCACATAAAAAGCAAGTTATACGTACTAAGGTAATTTAAGATGAGTGTAACTTGGAACAATGCTAACATCTGAACGAGTTAATTCGTTTTTAGCCTTAAGTTCTTTAAACCACGCTGTAACTTGTGGCGACATTGTCGCTTTCGGAGTACCCATTTTAAACTAGTAATTTATTTCTTGTTCAATTAAACTCAGTCGAAATTTCGATTCTTTCTGTTTGTCATCGTTGCTAAGCTACTAACGATTTACAGGTACTTCAAAGTTTGGGGTTTAAAGCAGTGGCGTAACTTTTCAACTTGCGACAATTTATTTCACAAGTTTAACTTTTTAGTTCATTATTTTAAATTTAGCCAATTGTTAAGGTGTTTGGGATAACTTTTAATAATGTAAAATCAATTGTGTCTATAATAATTATTTCTTTGAGCTTACTTATGAGTTGCTAAGTCCACGAAGGTAGTTTAGTTTGAGTTCTTTTACGAATGTAAAAAGCTATTTGAGACTTTAGTGGTCAGTTACTTAGACATTTTAGAAAACTGAAAAATTTTATTTGTTACCAAATTACTCCTTTCGTTATAAATACCTATCCGTGCTACTATTGGTTCAACCAAAGGTGTTGTTGTTTGAGAGTATGTTGGTAACTTTTATAGTAACACTTAACACAAATTAATAGGATAAAAAATCAGAAGCCTTGCAGCTCTAAGAGGTGTAGAGGTCCTAGAAGACTGACTAGTGACTAGGTAATTTAGTTAGATTTTTTCAAGTGAGCCAATAGTATATGCTGGAGCTGACCAATGACTTTCACACCCTTAGATAATATACTTAAGAAGATGTTTTATACCCCAATTGACTAATGTTGCTAAAAGTTGCCCTTATAGTCTAAATACTCTTTAAAGGCTACACTTGTTGGGAGAACTCAATGTTCCTTAATTATATTATTTTCTGAAGAATTTTTAAGAGCTACCTTAATTTACGTGAAACTCTAATATTGATTCTTTAGCTTATAAATTAGTTGCAAGAATGTAAAAAATTTAATTAAAAAGTTTTGAAATCAAAATGCAATTAAATTTTTTATCAGAGTGATCAAAATTATTTAAAAATGAACATTAATTAACTTTTTATAAGCTTTTTTTAACGAAAATAACATTTTAATTTTATTAACTAAAACTTGTAAAACTTTAATAAAACTTAAAATAAAAAACTGTGTACATATAGGTACAGTTAAAAAAACCATCGCATTTAATTAACATTAACCAAAGGTAAATTTTGTTGTAATTTACCATTACAGCTTATGAATAATTATCATGCTTTAACAGAATTTTTATTTAGTTGCTTTTGGTTTAAGTGCTTTAAATAATTTGAAGATAATGCAATGTATGTTAATTTTGGTTTATTTTTCATAAAATGTTTAGTTTGTTTGTAATTTGCTAATTTATGTTTAAATCGAGGGTTAAATTAAATTTATAAGCTTTAATTACTGATAACTGAAAGTGAAAACTAAAACAGTTTTAAGAATTCCTCAATTATTTAGGTAATATGTAATATTCATCGTTTGGCCGTTAACTTCAGTTGTATAGTGTCGTTTGTCTGTATGTCTGTCCGAACTCAGGAATACCTAAGTTCTTTTTTCAGGTTTCAGTTTCTCATTTTTACGTTGAAGACAAATGAATATGGAATGCCATTTGACCGAGTCCTCCGTCGGCTTCTAGCAAGGTATACAGAGCGATTCAGTCATTCAGTTCCAATTTAAAGAAAAGAAAGAAAAATTTGGTTACAGCCGTTACAGCCTTAGATATGTTTTTTTCTTTTTTATTGAGGAGACCATGTAGTACACACACCTAGTTTGTTAATCGTTTTAAGAAGAGCTGTCGAACTTGGTCTGTACCCAGCCTAATGTTATCTAAAACAGGTCAGAATTTTTGAAAAATTATTTATATTATTTGAGAAAATGTCCCAACTCAGTATGTCATCACTCATCATCATCAGCAATTGAATAAAGTACAAACACCTTTTTCTACTCTCATATGTGAAAGTAAGCATTTTGTCACCATTTACTCGTTACGAAAATAGTGTTTTCTTCTCTAGAGAGGAAAAGTAATATTACAAGCGGATGTTAACTTATATACGGAATTAGTTGAATAATTGTTAATTACCGACGTAATCGTATTATTCTTCATATTGTTCGTATTCCTGGCATTGTTGACGGCTCTTGTAGAAGTGTATGTATTTTATGTTTTTTTTTGGGTGAGAGGTAAAAATCTTTGAAAGATACAAAACCACTTCTCGAAAAATTGAGAAGAGACAGAGTGGTAGATGCTGAGAGAGAGGTTTTAAGTCGACATGGAAGAGTCGGTGGGTACTATGAGCTCTTGGAGGTCTTACTTTTATCTCGGCTAAAGTAAACAGGTAAAAAGAGAAAATTGGCAGTGTCAAACTGTCAGGTGATTGAGCTTGGTGATACGGGTTCATATTATTATTAACGGTTGCATGATTTGATTAGTAAGTGAATGAGTGACCCGCTTTGTTTGCCCTAACACATCCTAGAACTTTCTACCAACATAATATCTGTCATCTATGCCTAAAACTCAATGGGCTCGTAGGTGCTCGCCACAAAGCACCACCGCAATGTTGTCCCCGGAAATCTCACCTCTGGCCTTCTTTGCTTTCAGGAGTTGATGATATGACTTAGGGCCAGTATTATAAAGCCTTAAAATTATAAATAAACGTCAATTTCACTAGTTTGTTCAATTACGTCAAACTAAAGTGACAGCCAATCTTAGGTTGAGTTTTAACCTTCGTTTATACTTAATACTGTCCTTTACAAGTGAAACAGATATTTTTGAAACACCTTGTATATGTCGAACGCTGGATCGCTCTTAAAAATTTTATCGACAAGAAATCTTATTAAACTGTAGGCAAAAAGTTTTGACTTTTAAAGAGCAGTTTATTCTAGCAAATGGTAAAAATAAAACTTATATTTTACTACCTACTTATTCCTATACCTATGTTTAAAAATGATCATTCATTCTGTCCATTTGAAGTCGTACTAAATTTTCTTTAGACAGTTCTACTAACAAAAGTACAACCGTGTATTTCGTATTATTGATCTACCATGTATGTATTTGTACAAAGATACATGCAGTTAAAATCAGTTCTGATTTTTGAAAATGATCTGTGGGTAATTCCACGTCAGATCGGCCACGTTTGACCCTTAGGTCTTCGGATTTTGACGAAATTTGTTGTGTCGGTTGGAAATATGTTCAAACTTAAGTGTACAAAGTGGTTTTGCGAAGAAAATATTTTTGACCTATATCTACGGTCAAATTAATTTTTGAACTATTTTGAAAATATGAAAACTTCAATAATTTATAACATTATAACTCACGATCTAAAAGAGATATATTTCTGCAAAATACGCATATTTAAAGCTAAAGAAACGTACTATTCATTTTGTGCAACGCTTCTTTGATTTATCGTCTTTTTAGTCAAACTGTTTCAGTGTCAAATGTTCAAGTCGAAGTTTCCAAAATACACCCTCTTCACTTTTTGCAATTTTCTATATATTGAGCCCTTATGACTTAGGTTTAAGTAAAAAAATTCAAAACCGTGGGCACTCGTCAACTCTTGATGCTACACGGCCTCAAGCCTCAGTGAGGGTTTTAGATTGAGGTCCCGAATACCTTTAAAATACAGTGTGTCCCAGAAAGGGTTTGCCAAGAGGAAACACATTTTTATATTGTATTTCTCAGAAAATTTTATTTTTTAAAAGAAATTTTGCTTGCTTTCAAACCCCTAATTATGCAAAAATATCAAAAACTGGTTTTTAAATAAAAAGTTATTGAGCTTTTTCTGTAAATTTTTGGACTTATATACAAAAAAAACTAACAACATATTTAATAATTCAAGAACTAAGAATTTAAAAATAATTTTTTCTCCTTGTGACAACCCCATCCTGGGAAACACTGTGTGTAAATATGCACGGTTTTCAGAGCTCATCCCTGAAAAATATTGCATAATAAGCAACGAAGAAATTCGTCAAGAAAAAACGTTTCTTAAATCATCTCTTTCTCAACTCCATAAAAGATTTTGGTATAGGTGGAAAAAACGGTTGTTTTAATTTCACCTTTGTGCTCTTCCTCCAAGTGGGTACTTTGTAATTAATTTAGAACTGGTATAGATGTTTCTAAAAAATTCAAATGCAATTTTGTACCATTCGCTTTGACTCTTGTAACTAAATGGCCATAATTTAAAGATCATTTGAACTAAAAAAACTAGAATTATTTCCAGTTTCTAATTTCTAAGAGCTTTTCAATGATGTGTTAGAAAGGGTATGGTTGTCACTTAGGATTTTAGGGATGGGATGTCTCGTATTTAAGGGTAGCGGTTTTCTCCAAATACCTATGTTCCCCTTACATGTAATTTACAACAAAGTTTATTCCAAATTAATATATTTATTACTGTATGAGATGTCTAAAGTTGAGTTTTTACTGAGACACCTTAATATGTATACTTTTATAAAACTACCCTCACAAATATAATTTCTCGTTGAAAAAAAATGTTTTCAGTTCAGGTAATACTGTGTTAAATTTTAATAAACTAAATTGTATTTTAAATTGACCATTTAATTTTTATTTATTAAGAATATATCGAAACGTATGGGTTGAGCTTTGAGAGATAAGCAAACACACGCACGCGTTGCTAGTGCTAATCGCACCACATTTGGCTTTTGCCGTCTCATTTTGTTTAAAATTTTTGTAACTTTAGTGTTAATTTAGTTGGGTGTGTGTTTGGTTTTTGAAGTTGAAAATTATTTTTCCCAATATTTGAGACTTACTGAAGGTAAACTATATTTCCAAAACGGCATTTCGTTTTTAAACTACATTAAAACTAAATTTTTCATTAATTTGTTAATTCTTACACAATATTTTTATTGTTGCACAGATGGTGTAAATGCAAATTGGTTCAACTTGTATTATCCTAGATTTAAATTCACATCATCAACATCACCTGTATTATTATTATCATTCGGATAAGCCTTAGTTTAATATATGGGATTGCAGAAACATGAACAAACAAGAAAACTATTATGTAATAACTGTAAAATTTGTACTGAGAAGAAAGGATTCTCTTCTAATTTTGCTAAAGGTAATTTCTGTTTAATTTTTTTTGTTAAATTAATTAATTTATGCATAATTTGTTAAGATTTCAGTTTTGATAAATTTAAAGCGATTCTCCAAATCATTATATAATTTTGATGGGCTTTTATTACATTTTATTTATCCACAGATTACTCAAAATGAAGTTCTTCAGCCTCATCTGGAGAAGAAAGTGCAATTATTGAAGACATCACCAAGTTATAGTTGAAATTAAGCCCATCCAACATTTGAAGCCAAGCGGCCAAGGATCTAGAGCTAAACGAAGTAAATTGGAAACAGGTATGACCTTTTATGTAGAATTTTCATTACAAGAAGAAATATTTATAGCAAAAGCAGTACGTTGTTACTTGTCAGTGCCATTAAAAGCACAATTAGGTGCTCTCCAACAGCTTTTAACTAATTTGGATAAATATTTAATATATTTTTAAATCCGTCTTCAGTAAACTTTATTATCTGAAGTTCAAATTGAAATAAATATTTAACTAGAGTTTGCAGTTGTCGTCTTTTGAATCGGATCGTTTTATTAAAAGTAGGTTCTAAAGATTGCTAGATGTATTTTAATCCTCTTAAAATATCAAACTCAATCTAAAAGATATTCTTACAGTCGTTGCCTTTACTTTACATTTTTTTGCAGTAATTTTTAATTAAATGAACAGAATTTTTGTTATAATTTAGAATAATGTTTAAACTTGAGGAATTATATGCTTTGGCTTCAACTCTTTTAGTATTAAATTTTCAAGACACTTTTTTCGTATCCTCTTAACCTTGTTCATTGATTGTCAATTATAATTTTTCAATTTTTAATTCACTATAAAAACTCAAAATTTTCAACCCCTAAGGTACAGGTGAGACAATTTTGCTCAAATGTAATCTAAACCGTTGTCTTATCGAAGTGAAAATAAACCTATACAATACAACATTTGAAATCGAGAGATCAATGCGTTATCGTACTCACACACACCCACCCCCATATAAAAAATGGTTTTCGCTTATATCTCAAAAATAATGAGTCCTAGGAAAAAAAATATTTTCTGTAGAAAAAAGCCTATCAAATTTCCTACAAAATTGTTTTTATTCATTTTTTCTATATTCTTTATAGTTTTAGAGATATCCTCCCGCAAAAATCGTTAATGTATGAAAAAAACCTTTTGCCTCAAGTAAAATATGTAGTAAAGGAATTTTTTTGAGTTATTTCCTTTCCTTCAACACAATACCGGGCCTGAAGCGCGTGCTTCATGGATAATCCAGCCCTGCATGTAACACGATACTCAGGGCCGGACAGGCTAGTGGTTGGCCTCACTGACAGCAAAATAAATTGGCCCCAAATGCAGTGGCGTAGCTATTAGCTAGTAATAGGTTGCTAAGGTTTCTCAAAAGCCCCTTAACGCCGCAGGTGACAATTTTTGGAATTTTTAAGCTCAACGAGCTTAGATCAACTTTAAAAATTTTTCGACATATTTTTATACTGTTTATACTTTGTACTATCGCCGGTCAGCCGGTCGGGCCAGTCCGGGCCTGACGATACTGTTTTTAATAAGTGTTTTGACAGTCCCCTGTTTGTACGGCTCATATCACAAGGTTTTACATAGCACATCATTTTGTGGGAATTAAAACTTAAGTTCACGGTTATTTTCTGAATTAACTAAATTAAAATATTAAAATCAAGTCGTTTGCATTTTAATTCACACATATTAAGGTGGTCACGTGTCGGTAAACATTCGTGAACTGACCTATATCTACTGTGTACAAGAAAGAGATGAGCTCGATTATATCATCCCCAAATATTGAGAATAGGGAGTAGGGGCAAGATTTTAGTTTTTAATTCCCTATTTTCTTCGATTTGTTGGTACCCGGTGTAAAATCAAGTTTATCTCTTTTTTTGTTTCTCTCATCTTGTTCATTTATTCTAGAGATTTCTACAGTGTCATTTGGTCCTATAGGTTTGAGACTCATATATATACGTATCATGATCCTAGATTATAACTATTGATTCTTAAAAATTATTGACGACTGGAAGATTTAAAGTTTAGCTCGAGCTTAAGGTTTGTGCTCCTTCTCTTCCAAATGTGTATTGGAAAACTTGATTTAACGATTTTAGTTTTATTCGTGGTCCAATATTCAGAAAGTAAATAGCGCCTCTTCATAGCCGTATTTTTATATCAAAATGTCGAGAGAAATGTTCAACTTGTGACGCAAACAACCTATAGCTGTTGACTGGCCCAAATTCCATCATTCATTCATTTACAAAGTTTTTCACAATTTTTTAAAATAATAAATGCGTATGGGTGTGGCGCGAAAGCCGATATGTAGCCCATTATCACACCATCACACGAGTAAGTAAAGAGTCATCCCGATGGTCTTTATTTACTCGTCTTTTAATAAAGATATCTGCGATTTTGAACGTGATAACTGATAATACTGTGAGTGCCCATAAATACTCAACTTTGCTCCAATTTAACGTTAATCTCTGCAGCTATTATGATTTACCACCTTCCTGAACATAGATACGAATTTCAAACAGACTGTTTAACTTTAGAAAATAAACTGATCTGATTTTATCTTGACGTTATTTTCTATTCACAACGCTTATTTTAAAAAAAGAAATAAAATTGAAAAACAACTAGAAATTTTATAGATGCCTAAAATAATAAAAAAGTTAACATTTTCATTTTATTTTTAACTAAAAGTATTTTAGTGTTTATCCATTTTTGGATTTTTGAAATTTTTGAGCATTCTCCATAGTATCAAACTGTAAATATCTTATAGCAAATCCCATTTTTTATGTAAGAAAATATTTGATAAAGAGCGACTGTTTCTCGAAAATCTAAAAATAAAAATGTTTTTCTTCTTCAAACAATTATCCAAAAGCACAAGGGTTATTTCGAATAGTCCATATAGAAGCTTTCCTTTAAATATTTCATATCGCTCCTGGGACGCATCCTGCTGCATTGGCAGTAAAATAAGAAAAAAAATATTTTTTCTATAATACGAAGTAATTAAAGTTAATTTTCATTAATTCCAAGTGTTAAAAATTATTTTCCGCTTTCGACGCTGAGAGTTTAAAATTATTTCTTTCGTTTCTTTTACTTCAAAACTCACTTGTTGCAAGTCTTTAAATTTAATCAGTTATTTGGTAGAAACATTTTAATAACTTTAAACCTCATTAATTCATTTTCATTTCCACTTTCTAGATTAGACCTGGCGATCCACAAAATTTTATCGCCTATTTTTCGCTTTCGATGATTTCGATTTCGGCATTATTAGGGCGTTTACGCAAAGTTCAAAATGGGCTTTCGTGCTTTCGCAATCGGTATTGTTAAAGTGTCGAGGTCACTATGCGTAAAGCTGTTAAAGATTTTTAAATAATCAGCGATTTGAAGTGATCAAAAAATTAGTGAGAGTGTTAAGTAATCAATGTTTTTATTCAAAGTTGTAAAAAGTTTTACTATTGCGAATGCTTTCAAGAAGGTTAGGTTATGGAAGAGTTAAGAAAAAGCGAACGAGCTTTAAAAGCACAAAGGCTACAAGAGAAAGGTGCGTACTTAGATTTTTTCAACAATAATTTTTTACTCGTATGATTTATTTCCAAGTAAGGTCTACAACAAGAATTTTATAAACTAGGGCGATCCAAGGCTGGACTGGGAAAAAAATTAGTACGGGAAATCTGATAGTCCACAGGTTTATATTTTTGATTTTTTCAATTTATCTAAATTTTTTCAGCATATTTTTTTCATTGTCACACGCCGGACCAGTCCAGTCCTAGGGCTATCTCAAACCTAAAAAGAGGTAAACAAAATAACAGGGTTAAAACATTTTGTTGTTGAGGGTTGCTTTAACTCGAGCAACCTTTCGAAGCAAATTTTTACGCTTTCATGAATCGTTTGATTTTCAACTGCAATTTAAATTTTTCTTTGCTTTTTTATACAGAGTCACCAAAATATCATTAAAGTTGAGACAAAGCACGGATACTCATTTGACTGTATGTCAAATTTATTGCATTAATGCAGTTTGAACTACTACACACGTAAAATGCCCATTAATGTAGCTTAAAGTGCACTTGTCATAATAAATTTGACATAACATAGTCAAATGACTATCCGTGTTTTAAATTAGCCTACTTTAAGTGCTTTTTATTTTAATGGCACGCTATTATTTTCTGTTACCTACACATGTACTGTGTAGGTAAGAACGGTAGGGGCTGCTTGCTACCTTAAGAAATTGTTTGAAGTATCACAAATTTTATAATTTTCTGAAAATGTTGACTTGAATCATCTGCAAGGTTGAGGAAAGGTCTGAATAGCATGCTGCCCAATGAAATAGTTGCCAGTCAGTTGAAGTTAGATAAAATACTATTCAGAGGGTTGAAGGGTGATCTTTTCAAATCAATGCAATTTTCCATAAGTAATTTTTACAAATTCTGAAACTTTTTGCTCTCGTTGCACGTGAAGAACGTTATTTTCTCCAAAATTATGCCTTTATAATCGTTTAAGCTTGCGAATCCGAATTAGAAGCGCCAATAACGGTTAATTAAAATTAGTTTATAAATTTTACTTTTGAAATGTTTAAATTACAAAAAACATTTTTACCAAAAGCAACCAATTGAAACATTGTTTTAATGATTAATTGTTTTCTTTAACTTGCAATTTCTAAGTTGAAAAAATGTCACTTTTTTTTTCAATTTATAGTAATAATAACGATAAATGATAGGAAATTTTCAGTGCGATATCATCGACTTTTGAAAAATCTTTTTTACACGTAACCTATGACCCGAAAGTTCAGTGTTATTTATAAGGAGAAAAAGCGATAAATTATTTCATTAGCTTATCTTGAAAAGAAAATTCAACTTTCAACTTAAGATTTTAAAAATTAATTTGTTTCTAGAAGTATTAAATAATGTATAGTGGCATTAAAATGCAGTTTTCATCAATTAATTGGTTGTTATAAATAGAGAACGGATTCCTAGCAAATTTGCTTGAGGCGAAAATTAAAAGCAGTCAATTTGACTTGAAATATTAGGATTTACCTCAAAGGCTCTCACATGGAAAAAAATGTTTTATGCTTATATGCATTTTATTTTCCCATTTTTATGCTTAGAATTATTTTTGTGCTATTTTAGGGCATATTTTAACAATTATTTAAAAAATCTTTGATTGATCTCAATTTTAGCTAATAATTTGCCTCTTTTTGCTCTTCAAAAAAATTAGAATTATATACCTATATATTATTTTTCTTTTTCTCTTCTAATAATTAGAAAAAACAATTATTGGTTTTATCATTGCCCCCCATTACTAGCGTATAGAGATAGAGCACAGTTTATCGCAATTTTTTGAAGAAGAAACAAATTGATAATGAAAAATTTAGAAAAACATTAGTTATTGCATTCCCAAGTAACACAAGATAGTTTAATATACAGATTTTATACGTAAAATTGGTATAAAAATCGTAATGGTATACTGCTAAACCATTTATCATACACTATATTTATACTACAACGCTTATTAAACGTTTTATATACGTTTCGCATCAAGCGTTTGTTGATGTACTCCACAAATTTAACGTTTTTTTATCTACGTAGAAAGATATTATATTTGCAACGTATATTTAAAGTATTTCTTAAACTAATATGAGATGATTGGTGTAAAATTTGCTTTACATTATACGTTTTTCATCTACGTATGAAAATAATATATTTTAAACGCATATTTGTACTTTTTCCTAAATTAGTTTAAGATGCTTGGTGTAACTTTTCGTAACATTATACGTTTTTCACCTACGTATGAAATTAATATATTTGCAACGCATATTTGTACTTCTTAAACTAATATGAAACAATTGGTGTAAAATTTGCTTTACATTATACGTTTTTCATCTACGTATGTAAATAATCTATTTGCAACGCATATATATACTATTTCTTAAACTAATATGAGACAATTTGTGTAAAATTTGCTTTACATTATACGTTTTTGATCTACGTATAAAAATAATATATTTGAAACGCATATTTGTACTATTTCTTAAACTAATATGAGACAATTGGTGTAAAATTTGCTCTATATTATACGTTTTCATCTACTTATGTAAATAATCTATTTGCAACGCATATTTATACTATTTCTTAAACTAATATGAGACAATTTGTGTAAAATTTGCTTTACATTATACGTTTTTGATCTACGTATAAAAATAATATATTTGAAACGCATATTTGTACTATTTCTTAAACTAATATGAGACAATTGGTGTAAAATTTGCTTTATATTATACGTTTTCATCTACGTATGTAAATAATCTATTTGCAACGCATATTTATACTATTTCTTAAACTAATATGAGACAATTTTGTAAAATTTGCTTTACATTATACGTTTTTGATCTACGTATAAAAATAATATATTTGAAACACATATTTGGACTATTTCTTAAACTAATATGAGACAATTGGTGCAAAAGTTGCTTTATATTATACGTTTTCATCTACGTATGTAAATAATCTATTTGCAACGCATATAATTATATACTATTTCTTAAACTAATATGAGATAATTTGTGTAAAATTTGCTTTACATTATACGTTTTTGATCTACGTATAAAAATAATCTATTTGAAACGCATATTTATACTATTTCTTAAACTAATATGAGACAATTGGTGTAAAATTTGCTTTATATTACACATTTTTTATCTACGTACGAAAATAATGGATTTATAACGTATATTTATATTATTTCTTAAACTAATATGAGACGATTGGCTTAAAATTTGCTTTATATTATAGGTTTTTTTTATCTACGTATGAAAATAATGTATTTGTAACGCATTTTGTGCTATTTCCTAAATTACTTTAAGATGATTCGTGTAACTTTTCGTAACATTATACGTTTTTCAGCTACGCATGAATGTATTTGAAAACTATTTTTGTACATTTTGTATCGTATCGAAAATTTCATGAATTAATTAAAAAGTTTTAAAAATTTTTATTTTCTATGGGCAATAATATTAACTTCAAGTAGGTATAAAACCTTTTCTGTCTGTCTGTGTAAGTGTGTGTTTGAGCACGATAACTTGAAAACAAATTAACCTTTTGAGTTCATATTATTGAGACACAGGTGTTCTTTGATTAAAAACCGCGGGGATTATATTTGACCAAATTCGCCAACAGAAAGGGGTTGAAGAAATATACATGTAGGGATTTTTTTTTAAATGTTAAAACATATTTTGTTATCAGACCAACAACGGTAAAAGCCCAGAACTTTTGTTCCAATTCGTATTCGGTCCAGTATGCGGCTGACAACTTATTGTTCTTCTTTTGCGTTTTTGTAACAACTATTTACATTGTATACTTGAAATAAGCATGGGTATTAATTAGTGTTGGTTCTTTGTTTAATCAGTTACGAGTTTAATCGGGTAAGCATTGACGACAGTAAATTGGAACAGCGCTTTTTATCTACGTATGAATACCTATAATAAACATTAACAACGCATACGTAAGTGTACTATTTTTTAAATACTTGTAGAAAGTTATTTCGAAGTCAAAACTGCAATGCGAATATGAAGGCACATGATTATTTTAAATAATCAAATACCTTTTCCTCAAGGAACGTTACTCAAGGAAATTACATCTGACAACACCACGTAGAGCTTGACTTTAACTTGACGCTTGCGTGTTGTGCCGATGCGTGAACTTATTTCATCTGTTAGTTTTATTAATGGTGGACGGAAGACGCTACACGTGTTTTGTGAATTGTGTTTGAGGTAAGTAAACTTATCCATTTTACACCAATTTCTTGCCATCTGTGACAATAAGGTTAAAAATTTCGCTGTTTTACCTTCTCGTATGCAGTTAAATAGAGAAAGCTGTGCTGTTTTCTAGAAAAAAACAGTGGGTATACCGTGATTTCCTTTTAATACAGTAGTTGATGGATTGATTTTTTATTTCGTGACGAAGGAAAACCCCATTTAGAATTTTCTTTTTAAATTTCTATAATCACTTTGGGGAATCCCCGATCATTAAGATCGTTTGGGACGTCATGGTCACGTATTATGAGAATTTCAGGGGCGTTTATATAATACGTTTACGTAATTGCGTTTATAATACGTTTAAAACAGTTTATTGGAGAAAGTGCAAGCGCCAGTAGCGACCATGCATCGTCACCATTAGTGCTAAAGGCTTTAAGAGAGGAAGTTTCGAGTGGAGAGAGTGAGGAGTCTCCAGTCTCCCGAAAAAATAGTCATCGAAAGTGGAGATGATGAATACTCCAAAAGAGCAACCAATGACAACGACAAAAAAAACATATGGAAGCTTCGAAGAACAGCGAAAACAGGTAATAAATTAATTAATTAGCTTAAAATATGAACCACCTATTCAAAATCGAACTTCCGTGTTTTCAGACAAACTGATCTATCATCTTCTGATACTGACTTTAGTGATGATGAAGCACCTTCTGCTAAGTTTGAAAGTCAATATAGCAGTTCAAAATAGAGACAGAAGAAAGCAACAGTTACAAATGTAGAACGAGGTCTTGAAGGACAATTAAAGTAAGCACTATTTATTTTACAATTGAGTTCTAAGTGTTAAATTAAAAATACATATCTTACAAGTTATAATGTTTTTAGAATTTTGGACACGATAGCCAATACCAGTTCATTTAAACGTAAAGCACAAATGCCAGGAAAAGGTCAAGGGAGATATTTTAATTCAAAACCACCAAAACAACAAAAAAAGTACCTCTTGAGGATTTAATAAAAAACACCGAACAACCAAATTTTAGGTAATTGCAATGTTAAAATTTGAACCAACTGGTCAGTTTACTGTATTTCATTTTCAGAAATAGAGACGCGTTGTCTGGAGATGATTTTAGTGACGATAATGTGTTGTCATCCAAGACCCTTTGTAAAGCTACCACATCATTTACTTCCAGATTAAACAGCTCTTTCTCTCGTAGCGGAACAGCTTCGCTGCAATTGTCAACACCGAGTCGATCTAGTACTCTCCAATGTGAGAACGACTTGGAGCTTAGAAGTATCCCTGTCGCGAATACTGAAGATACACAGGGATTTCGAGAACTTTTACTTAGACAGATTGAGCATATAATATCAATTCAAGATCAGCAGTCCATAATACTGGACGAAATTCGTAAGGAACAAACATCCTTAAATATGGCACAACTGGTACGGCCGAATGATGTTCCTAATTTTCCAATTTCAAATAAAAGAGAGTATAGATTACTGGAAACCTTTTTGAAGCAAGAAGAAAGATTTACGTATTTAGTAAGTATCTCGAATTTTAAATTAACATGTACTTATATAAATACCTATTACTTTCTAGAAATGTCGATTGGCAGCACTATGTGGGTCCAGTGTGCGTAATACTGTTATGGGTATGCTGAAGTACCTTATGTCGAACCAGGTTGCGATGAAATTCAATTGGTCTGGACGCGATAAAAGACCATTTAAAACGACAAATATGATCAAAGTTATCAGGGGTAAGTGATTGAAATTCAGCATTAAAACACATCGTGCTGATTTCATTTTATAATTTTAGAAGCAGTAAGGCATGCCTACCGAGGCCGAGACTAAAACTTGCAAAAGCACGTTATTTTTATTCATTAAAAAAAGAATAAAACTTACAATACTATAAATTAATGTAAACTTTGGTAAGATTAAAAATTACTTGTTAATTGTTCATTATAGGAAATGACTCCAAATATTATTTTTGATGGATCTAATGTAATAAGATTTGTATTTCTCTTTTAGTAATCCAAGAATAAAAGTTTTTTTGAATAGCAATCTTTCAATTTGTAATAAACGATTAATAAACGTAGATTTTATACTTTAAAAAATCGTTGAAATAACAGATACTATATACAGAGATAAAAGGTTAACAAATATGTAAAATAAACGTAAAGTAAACACGTGGTATAAATGTATAAGAAATGCGTGATTTAAATGTAGAAGAAATATGTAATTTAAATGTAGATGAAATCCGCGATTTAAATGTAGAAGAAATACGTTATTTAAATGTAGATGAAATGCGCGATTTAAATGTAGAAGAAATACGTAATTTAAATGTAGGTGAAATCCGCGATAATAAATGTAGAAGAAATACGTAATTTAAATGTAGATGAAATGCGCGATTTAAATGTAGGAGAAATGCGTGATTTAACTGTAGAAGAAATGCGTTAAATATATGTGGAAAGAATACATAAAATAAATGTAGATCATATACTAAAAATAAAGGTTTAGGTCGCGGACATTTTTCACTTTTATAAACGTTTACCAAGATGGTATATCCACGTATGGTTATGCTAAAAAATAAACGTTTATTAATCGAAAGTGTGTTGCTTGGGTTGTTTAATTATATTTTACATTTTTTAGTTGAAATCAAAATTTTGGTTAATAAGAATATTATTCCTTAGTTCAAAAATTTGGATTATTTTGATGCATATTTAATGCATATACGAGTAATTGCAGTTTTTTATGCTATTTTAAACGCTATTTTTTTGAGTTTTTTATGCTTAAAAGCCCGTTCTCTCTTATAAAATATTAAAGTATCTTAAATTGGAACTTTGAGAATTACCATTGGGGTTTCGGTTGCTAAATTAGTGATAGAGTGAATAGAAGTTAATAGTAATAATGGTTTTTATTAGTTTTTGGTAACTTTAAAGATTTGTCATCAGTGAATTCAGAAAAAAATATTCTTTTAAAATCGAAAAAATGGATAAGTTGATTATCCATGTATTTATCCAAGTAGGTTCTGAACGGGAGAAAGGGTACGGTTTATGGCCTAGCTATTTGTAGTTTCTATCTCAAACCTTATTCATGTTATTACTGTTTTAAAAAAATTCTATGGAAGACATTCTGGATATGGGTTTTACATTTAGTTAAGAAAAATCGATTAACGATTTTGCGGGTGGATATCTCGAAAACAATATGAAATAGAAAACAAATAAGTTAAACAATCTTGTAGAAAATTATGTAAGTTTTCATTTTACTAAGAACAACTTTTTCCCTAGGATCTACCGTTTTCGAGATATAATCAAAAACCCCAAAAACGGGAATTGTGGTAATAGCGTTGCTAAGGGCCAGTATTATAAAGCCTAGTTAACCGAAGGTTGACTCAACCAAAGGTTTATAATACTGGCCCTTAGTGCAAGTAAATTCCGATTACGCGAACTAAACGAAACTAGACATTAAAAGAAATTTTATAACAATTAATTAAAATTAAAGAGTTGTTGAGTTATTTGCAAAGCAATATGCGACCGCTGTCGTTATGACGTTTGAACGACCACCACAGGAATGTGCGATTGAAAATTTTTTCTTAGAATTTTCTGCACTATAACTTTCATGTTTTTGTTAAACTTTCTTAGTTTGTATTTCGGAAACCTAGCTTGCCTTTCGGTTTGGTCACACAAATCGGAGCGTGTGGACATCGTTCAGGCGGCCTGCACATATTTGTACAGGCCAAACCGGAGCGTTTAGAGAGCGTTCAGGTCGCCTGCACAGGCCAAACTGGAAGGGAAAGCATGTGTGTGTGGACGGGCCTTTAGATTTGAAGTCTTAAAGCCCGTCCATACAAACAAGCCTTGCCTTCCGGTTTAGCCTATGCAGGCGGCCTCAACGCTGTCTAGATGCTTCGGTTTGGCTTCTGCAGGCTGTCTGCACAGGCCAAACTGGAAGGCAAACCTGTGTGTGTGTGTGTGTGGACAGACCTTTAGTTTGCTTCAATTGTTTTTAAAATTAGTCGGAAAAATCTTTTAATAAAGTATAAGTAAATAAAAAGTTCAAAAGAACCTAAAAAGAAGGTAAAAGATATAAAAAGATTTTAATAATATGAATTAAATAATAAGCAAGAGATATTTTAATTACAAGAAAGTTATACAAAAATATTTAATTAGTAAAAGTAATTTGTACATTTTTAGTTTAAATTGGAACTTGGAAAATTTTTTCTTTTATTATATTCAAGTCGTTTATTTCTTTTTCACACTTATTTTCTTTTAAACCGCAAGTTATAACTTACCTATAGAAAACTAAAATTTAAAAAAATAATCTTCAAAAGTGGTTATTTTAAGTAAGTAACTACTTAGTGCAATTTAAACTTGAGAAATTGAAAATTTATAATTACCCTCGAGCATTGATTTGTACTCTGTAATTGAAGGTGCATTCGTTATTATTCTCATTGTCTAACTTGCATTAAAGTTTGAGAGGGTTTGATATTTAGTATTCAACGCTCCTATCGGATTCAAAAGTTCCCCTCACTTTGGAAGCCTGCATCTTACCAACGACTTTATGCAGTAAGATAGGGAGAAAGGCTAATGGTATAAGGAAGGCCTCTTTAACAATTTAGTTTAATTGCATCCTGATCGGATGAGTATTAACAATTTATTGTGCAACGTTCAAAAGTTTGTGGATTAAATTTAGGAGCAAAAAGTCGTACTTTTTGAGACATTTTGTAAGTCAGATTTTCTTAAGATGACAATAGTCGTGGCTCATACAGCATACAGACATCTCGAATTCTAACCCAGAACTTTTGAATTTGATAGGAGGTAATTGTAAAACTTTTAATTTTAAAACTGAAAACTGAAATTTCGACTGCATTGTAATCATTGTAATGGATCACTTGTACACCCGGGAGTGTATAGGTAAATATAATTTAATTACTAGTCACCAACAATGCCTTTTTGTTGATCAATGTTTCTCATTATTGCGAACGATATAATAATTTGACTGATTGAGTTATTTTATTTCAAAATGTCCACCCTTAAGAACTTGAGTGTAGAATTAAATCGGGTCTAATTTTACATAAAAAATGCATTTCTTTAACCAAACTGACATACTTACTCAGTATACTGTTAGATAAGATGTGTGTGGAAAGCTGCAGATAAATTCTCCCATTGCATTTAAAGTATGAGTTTAAATGTTTTTACATTTTTCTTTTTTGAGATCTTTTGCAAAACATCTTTGCTAAACGAGAATTTTGTTTGTTAGGCAATTAAACATTTTTAAAAATATTGTTTAAATAATTGGTGTCTGTTGAATTTAACGAGAGAATGGGTTAATTGGTTTACGTGAACTTTTTAGGAGCCACAAAAGAATATAAATCAGTCAGACTATAATTAATTGTGAGTTAATTGCAAATTTTTCAATTAAAATTTTGGAAGGCTTTTAAAGTTCTTCTTTAGTAGGCAATTGTAATTCGAAAATATTTAAATTAATTCCCACTAAGGGCTTTAAATGTCTCTATTGTTTCAATTAATATTAATTTTGTATACTTTTTTAATTTGTACAAGATACCAACAAATTTTAATTTTAACCTATTGTTTTAAAATTTAATTAAAGAGTTTCATCAGCGTAATAATTCTTATATTAATTTCTTCTCTTTTTCTGTTACGCTTTTCAACGATAACTAACATTGTCTTTTGTACGGACGTCCGAACATTATGTTATAAAATTAAAAAGAACAAACTTTTTTCTATAATCTTAACGGAATGGACGGTTTGGCGCTTTCGTTTGACATCGCCAAGTTGGCGTTTTTCGTGGAAAATTCACTTCCAGCAAGCGTAAACAATGGAAATGGACAAAATCCATCACAACGTTGGTTTGTTTGAACTAAATTAATTCTTTTTTGGCTTATTTCTCGCAACGATGACATGATAAATTATGCATGCATTTCTAACGCCAACTGTCGGGTAAGAAATTTGTTTAAGCATCGTGGGGTTAGCTTTCAATACACCACGCTGCAATTCTGTCAATGTAGATAACCATAGTACAATCATATAACAGTATTTGACAACAATTCTGAACAATTTAGCTGCATATTTAGTAGTAGTTCTCTTCTAGTAAGAGTTTAGTAGAAATTAAAGAACTGAAATTATAAGAAATAACATAAAATTGTGTCAGATGTCAGATTTTAACACTTCGCTATTCTATTTGACAAATTTAACATAGGGGAACATGGGGCACAGAGAACATAGTAAGCCTTTTTTATCAATTTCTCTTTTCCTTATTCAATTAATGGGAAACTAATACTTAAATCACCTAGGTACATATGTACCTGAAACATAAGTAAAATATTGTTTCTTAACTGCTACTGCAAATCGCTGTAATTAAAGATAAAAGAGCGATTGCCTGTGGTCCTCTTCGCCCGCTACATGGGGGCGAAGAGGACCGGCAAGTGAGGTAAAACTTAAGATAAGTTTTTAAAAAGAGAAATTACAAGAAACTATTCATTTTAGTGTGTTGAATAAAATGATCTAAGTATTTTATAAAATATTTTATAAAGTACCATTAAAATATCCAAAAGACCCTACTGGACACGCTTTTATACAGTGGATTCATTTTTTCCCTCGTAAATAAAATAAACGAAGACACACAACTACAGATGCTGATATACCATATAAAACACATATTGAATCAAGCGGACCTCTGTACCCCATTGGCGCGCTTTTCTTTGTTTGGAGGTTCATAAGCTAAAGATTATAGGTTAGGTCAAACTTTTCACTTGAATATGTTAAACTAGTATCTTAACAATAACTTATGACAATGAGCTATCATTAACCAAGTTTCATATTAAAGATAACAACAAACTAACGTAATTGAAAAATTAGATCACTTTCCGTAAATTTTGAATTTATCTTGTACAGACTAAGATTGTTTACAATACAACTATTTGAATTGCTAGGTATACTACAAAATGTGTAAATTATGCATTTTGGCTGTTAACTTATATAGATGAAGCACCTGGTTCCTCACCGGTCCTCTCTGCCCCATCTTCCCCTACTTATGGAGCTATAGGCAATTGAAGTTTTAAAATCCTATTAGAACTTTTGTTCGCATAATAATTTCGACAATTTCAAATTTTTTCTACCAATACGGCTTTTTTTATGGTAATATGTGGCATTTATAACCTTATTATGTAAAAATATCAATTTTTGAAAAAATGCAAATGGAACCTTGTAACTAAGGCAGCGACTTGTCAGAATTGATTTTTAATGCCAATTCGAGTCTTGTCTTTAAATAATGTAAATATAAAATTTTGTCCCTTGGTTATTTTAAAGGGGGTTCTACTATGCTCACCTTGAAACTTCTGGCCTGTTAAGGCTCGTCTTCATACACAGGTTTGCCTTCCGGTTTGCCTGTGCATGCGGCCTGCACAAGTGCACAGGCCACCTGATAGCTGTACACACGCTGCGGTTTGGCCTGTGCAGGTCTCCTGAACGCTATGTCTACATGCCCCGGTTTGGCCTATGCAGGCCGCCAGAACTGTGTCCACACGGTCCGGTTTGGTCTGTGCAGGCCACCTGAATTGTCTTCGTCTCTTCGTCTTCTGTGTGTGAAGACGAGCCTTTAGAGACATCCAATGAGTAAACTTTTCTGGCAGTATAGCATTAAACAATTTTTAAGATGCCCTTATTATGAAAAGCAAGCCAAATTTTTTTAAAGATTTCACATGTTTGCCAGAAGCTTCAAAATTCTTTGACTTTCTTGGTTTTCATAATAAAGATATTCTAAAAAATTGTTAAATGCGTGTATCTGCCAGAAGCTTCAACGTGCACATAGTAGAGCCCTCTCTATAACCAATGTTGCACTCTTAAGGGCAGTTGTACTGCCCAGTCACTGCACAGTCTCAACAATTAACGCGCTCGCTACTCTCACGCGTTAAAATGTCTTGATTATTAATCGGCCTTATTAACACACTAGTTGATTAAATAACTATTAAAATTTAAGAGACTTCCCTATTGCGTATAAACATTAAACCAATGTAAATAAACAGGGTGTATAAACGTAAAAATCGTATGTTCAATGTTATCTCCACGATTTCCGACATCTTGGAATTTATTGGCGCTCCCTACTGGTTGAAATTTCTTTCTTTCATCTTAGGTTCTATGTTAAAGTGATGTTAATTGCAATAAACATACATCCAGAGTTTTAGAATTGAGAACTGTTTTATCGGCCTTATGAAAACGTCACTTTGACATTGCGCCAAAAATGGCTGACGAGTTAACTGCCATTTTTATAAGCATAGATGACAGATATTTATGTTGGTAGAAGTTATAATGTCTGTTAGTTTGTCTTGCACTCATTTACTCCAACTTGCTCCAACTCATTCCAACTTACTCCTCCTCTTGACGAGGAGTAGGAAATGCACAAACAAACGCGGTTTCGACCAACCAGCGTAAGACAAACCAACAGACCTATTTGTCGACTTAAACGTCAAATAGCAATAACTCTCCTATTTTTAAATCTCTTGAATGATGTCATAAAAAGTTTGACAAGTTACACATCAGAAAATTTTCGAGCAAAATTAGAGAACAACAAATTTTATTATTCCAAAAATTAAATACAAACTGCATATTACCAAGCAAATAAATTATTCGTTTAAAATGAGCCAATGCCCGTTCTTCTAAATCGTATCAAAAATATCTTTATTTTAATGGTTAAATGTTATCTGCTGATTTCATCTTTATCTGTTATACACCATTGGTGAGGCTTCGAAAGATGCGAAGGGCTCACGTCGTGCTTGGTGCACTAACGTTTCCAATTTGTCCTACTCAAAACAAAATAGCGTAAATGATGAAGGGTTCCAGATAGGCTTTTGCATTTCTATATAATAGGATTGCTGAGGAGCAAACAGTTGAAATTATCTGCTTTGTTGTGAATATAAAATTCTAATGTCAAAGAGTCGCCATCTCATAGAAAAAAACTTAATGTGGGTCGTTTTTTGTACAATTACTAATTGCTACTTTTGGTAGTAATGCTAATGACAGCTTCCTGGACGCTGATATACACACAAAAATATGCACAATGTACATACTCATCACTGTATTTTCAAGTTTAGCGATATGGCTATTTTAAACATCGAGTACATTTTAACGAACATTAATATCTTTAACGCAGTATTTCCTATCTGGCCATGCCTCGGTTCGGTTCTATGTAATTAAAAGTGGCAGAAAATGCAATTATAATGAATTAGTTGTGAAATTCCAGTTCATCGCCTACTGTTATTCAAAACGGACATAGGAATATTATGATGTTATAATTAAACCGAATAAAAATTTATTTGCTTTGTACATTTTTCCAACCGACCCCAAATTAATAATAAATTTATCTTAGCTTTATATTGTAAATAATATATTAATCAATTGTTAGTTTTCTTTTCTTTCGTTTTTTTGTGGAGAACAAAAAGATGATTAAGGGTGAGAAACAAGATGTGGTTGGTTTCGGATTGACGAGTAGGGTTACTTATTAAAGAAGGATGGCCAAGAAGATAAATTAAATAAATTAAGTAATTTAAGATGAGAAAATATTTGTGTTATTTCTCAAAGACGCTTTAAAAATGGAGTCTTTTGTAAGATTAACCTCCCGATAATTTTATTTAATATATTTCTGGAGGAAATATTGGTAATTCCAGTTTTAATCAATCGTTGTTACGTTTTACTGGACTTATTGGCCAGCCTCTGGTACATTTTTGCTTAGTTATAGATCCATAACATTCCAAAACTTAACCATTTCTATTGTTTTGAAACCGGTTTTTGAACACTTAGGGAATAGATATCTATTCGTCAGTAGATAACTATCTTTTGAGAGACTCGCAGTTAAAGATGGATTTTTACCAAACTTGAATTTTTTGTAGATATTTTAATTTATTGTGGATTTTTTGACTTATCAATTAATAGTCCCTCACATAGTAGAATATTTATAACCATACAATGTATTATCAGACAAATCAATTTCAATTAATTTCTCGCAAAGTTGTTCTGCATTTCATCCTAACTAAATTTGCTCAACTTGAGTAAATAATTTTCTAAGTACTTATAATTTTATACTTAATTTAATATTAAACTTAAACTAAATTTTATCCTAACGTAAACTTTGTGCTAAAGTTTAAGTACATACACGCAAGTGGAAAATTGTGTTTAACACATACATACTTAAATTATTGATTAAATAATTTTTAAACTGTAAAATTTTCTTTTAAAGTCAAGTGAAAATCTTTATTCATTTGTTATAAAATTATTGCATTCATAACCAACTTATTCCGACAATTAATAACACTCGCGTAAAATTTGGATATTCCATTAAAAAAGATAATTTCCAACTTGATTAAAGGCATTAAAGTAATATACAGGAACATTAGGGAAATTATCGTTGTCTTAATGCCTAAAAGTTTCATTTCATAAATCAATTCAATTTTTACATTAGTTTCCTTATTGCTAAAAAAATTAACAAAATAGCTAAATTTAAAGCTTACAACTACCCATTATAGACCCATAGCGATTGTCGAAACGACCGTAACAAATAACCGTGGCTAATTTAAAATTATGGGCCGTCAATTTCGTTAAGTAATTTTTACTGAAGGTATCTAAACGTGTCGAAAATGTACTATTTACTAAATTAGCCATGGTTAAAGTTTCT
The DNA here is from genome assembly GCA_963924605.1 of Malthinus seriepunctatus. Lineage (NCBI taxonomy): Eukaryota > Metazoa > Arthropoda > Insecta > Coleoptera > Cantharidae > Malthinus > Malthinus seriepunctatus. Next base: position 18,539,432 of record OZ004600.1, read on the forward strand.
TCTTCTTTACTTAACTTTTTAAGTGTTTTGAGTTTATGTTGTTTTTGTTTTGATTGGTCCAAAACGCTTCCTTATGGTTGTTTATGTAACAGGGGTTTGGAAAGGCGCTATTTGAAAACTTCTTATATGCCAATAGTTGAAAATAAATGAACTAAGTTGTACGTCTCTGTTTATTTTATCTCTTTAGGTAGGTTTTTAAAAGGGGCTGTTGAACGGAAGTTATTTTAACATCTTAATAAATAACTTTTTTTTATTAAAGATAGAAAGGTGGCGCTTGGGAAAATTTTATTTCGTTGATTGTGGGCTCATATTATTTTTTACGTTTCAAAGCTATTTCATAATTTTTTTTCATTGTTTTTCCAAAACTGTGGCTGTAGGCTCCAATAAGACAAACCTACGCATTTATTCTATATCGGTCTGCCTTTAAATGATGATTAAGGATTCTTCCTGACTCCTGACTCCTACATTTACCCTTCAAACACTAATACATATGTGACATTGGCACTTCTTCTTATTATTTGTAACATTGGACTGCTCTGACTTGCTTTGGAGAGCGTTTCTCACAATTGACGTTGCAATTCAGCTTCAAATTATTCTTACCTTTCATTTACTCATCTACAAAGAGCCTTTTTGATTTATTTTAATTTTTTTGCAATTTAAAACTACAGGGTGTCTCAGGAAGAATCTACAAACATCAAGGGGGCATTCCTTAGGTCATTTTAAGTAAAAAATAGTTATATTAACGTAAATCGTATTCGGAAAGGTTAGATCGTTATGGCTAACAATGCTAAACAATGCTTTCCTTTTTGTTGCCACTTGTAAGTTAACTTAGCTGGTAATTATGGTTATTTTAAACAAGCCTTTAACGTTTACGCGCCGTGCTGGAATATCATCGATGATTCCTACACCGTAAAATCCACTACCATCTTCAGCAAGCTATAACTAGCTAACCTTTCCAAATCGGACCTACGTTGATATAACTTTTTTGCTTTTAAATAACCTAAGGAATACTCCTCTAAAATTTGGCAAATTCTTTCTGGGACACCCTACCCTGTATGTATTGTATTTTCAAACGTTTGTCTAATCTTGTGGTCCTCCAAGTGCTTTCGAAGTGTCCGGTTTTCCCATTTTTGCTAGTTTTGATAGTCATATTTTCCACGTGTTTTTTCTTCCTCTTAGAGTATGGGCCAATTGCCAAAAAACGTATCTTAAGTAGACCGCAAAAAATGTTTCGACGACAGGTTGCACTAATTAGAATCAAATGGCAATTAAGAAATAGTATAAATAATTTTTTAAAAACTTTTACACATTAGTGGGGATACAGGTCTCTATATCGGTTGACGTTTACAGTACTTCCCATAGCTTTACGTAGTCTGATGCTCATTTTCAATACTTTTGAGCTATTATTTTCTGCCGAGTAACGTACTGGATAAATTTCAGCTTAGCATACGATTCCTTTAAATTTTGTGATAGTACTAAATTTTTAATTTAACCTGTCGCTCCAGGAACAATAATGGCATGTGCTCATACCACAACCTACAAGTTTGTTCAGAAGAAGTTGGTATTTTTCAGAACGGCTTCAAAAATATCTTTTCTTGTAGTGACTCTATAAATTTCAAAGAGCTTTGTAGTAATATTCACATTTTCGTCGCAAGTTCGTGAACAGCTTGGAGCAAATTGAGAACGTCAGAACTGTCATCAAGTGCAATTGCCAAGGGCAAGGAGGGCTGTATGTTTGCAGATATTTTTGAAACTTGTCGTGCATGTTCTCTGCCATTTTAATTTTCGATCAAGAAACTATCACTATAAAGCTCTCTACTCACGTACAGTCGTACGGCCATTTATCACTATACATAACAGTTTTACGATATTTAAGACCCTGTCGTCATTTCCCAATTACCCTGGGCTAGATTACGTCTGGTTGGCGCCCTAGGCTAATACAGATTTAACCCCTATTTAATTATAAATTAATTAATTTATTAATTAATTAATTAATTTAATTAATTAATTTAATTAATTCTTCACTCAAATCTAATGTTTAATTGAGCCACTTCCGCTGCTTGGCAATCATAAGCTTGTTAGAAATAAATTAAAAAAATATTTTTTTTTATATGATGTTTATCGCCAATAGCTTTAGTTGCTGACACGAATTAATAATAAATAAATAATGTTTTAGGAGTTTTTTCTTTTAATTTATTTTTTCTTCTTCTAATTTACTCGTAACAAGCTTATCGTAGCCAATCCAGTGGCTGTGGCGCAATGAAACATTACATTTGAGGGAAGAAGCTTACACAGTTAGCTAAACAACTGAAAATCATTTCTATTTCTGAACAATCCGCTTGCTTGATGAAAAATCATGTACATTTAGTTTTTACAATTTTTCATTAAAATTTTCTTATTTAACCCTATAGGTACTTTACCTTATTGAAAGAGAAAAAAATTCTCTATCATATGAGACTAAAAAATGTATATGGTGCAATTTAAAAAAATAGCGAAGACGCCATCAGCCTTAACTGTTTCGAAAATTATAACTATTTTTTTGGCTAAAATTGTAGAAAATATCGTCTCATTTAATTTTATATAAGGTTTTACTTGTCTAAAGTTAAAAATAATCCTCCTATAAGCTGGGGCCCTTTTTTGGAAATGGACGGTATAAATATTATAAGAGAGACACTCCAACGTGTAAAAATAGTCTCGAAACATATTTTCGATATATTTTGATAGATTATTTATAGGAAAACTATTATTATTGATTAGGATAGATTATTTTATGCTCTACCATTTTGATTATAGGTAAAATTACCTTCAGATCACTCCTTAAAGAGGTAGAACCGGGAGAGACACTACAAAGTGTGAAAACCCTCTCGATATTTACTTTTTTAATTTTTAATATATTATTTAAAGGAATTTGAAAAAATATAGCTATTGTTCCAAATAGACAATTTTATGCTCTACCATTTTGGTTAGAAGTAAAATTATGTCAGATCACTCCTTAAGAAGATAGAGCGAGGATAGACACTACAAGGTGTAAAAACTCTCTCAATACGTATTTTCTTATTATTGATGTATTTTGAGACATATTATTTACGGGACCTAGGCAGGGCCGGATTACGTCTGTTTGGCGCCCTAGGCTAATACAGATTTCAAGCCTATTTAATTACCACCTAAGAATTTTGTTGGGTCATGGCGTATCACCGTCGTCGCAATTGGGTTTTTGGGAAGTTTTTTTTTTAAATTTAGTGCAAAATGGTAATATCTATTCTAGAGCTATTAGACACATATAAGAACTAATTTTAGAAGTTAGCGCCTTTTCCGCAAAAGGCGCCTTAGGCTTTAGCCTTATCAGTTATCAGCTTAGTGCATAATATGGCCTTCGGCAGGGCTGGACTGGGAATAAAATTAGTACCGGGAAATCTAATAGTTCGGGCCACTTGCAGGCAAGCCGTTGTGTGTGTGTGGGGGGGGGGTAAAATAAAAAAATTTGATTTTTATTTATTATTATTCAGTGTGAACTTTAATATGAATAAATTTTATACAGAGTGGGTGTTTACTGTGTGGACAGATTGCTTCTCAACTATTCGAGATATCAAAACCAATTTTGGCATGGTAATACGTTATTATTAGATCTATATTTTAAAAATGTTTAGATACATACAGGGTGATTATTATACAGAGAAGGTAGTGTCGCTTTAATGCCGAAACCGATTGAACTTTGGAGCTATGAGTCCAGAGGTGTAACGAGAATTTTTTGACTCTGTTCTATCGGCTGGTACGCCTGAGTATCTGGACATCGTTCAGGCGGATTGCACAGGCCAAACAGGAACGTCTGGACATCGTTCAGACTCTGGTTTGGCCTGTGTAAGCCGACCTGCACAGGCCAAACCGGAAGGTAAGTTCAGGTAATCTGAACGCTGTCCTGACGCTCTTATGTGGCCTGTGCAGGTCCCCTAAACAGTGTCCACCCAGAAGGCACTTGTTTGTGTGTGGACGGGCCTTTACAGCTATTTTGATTTTTGACTCTAAGTTCATATTTTAGATTTTTTCAATTTATCTGAATTTTTGCAATATTTTGAACTAGGAAAAATATTGCTATTACTTTAGATAGACAATTTTATGCTCTACCATTTTGATTAGAAATAAAATTACCGTCAGATCACTCCTTAAGGAGGTATAGCCAGGAGAGACACTATAAGGTGTTAAAACTCTCTCAATACGTATTTTTTTATTTTGATGTATTTTGATAGATTATTCAAGGCAACTAGAAAAATTATTATTACTGATTCGGATAGATTATTTTCTGCTCTACCATTTTGATTAGAGGTAAAATTACCGTCAGTACACTCCTTAAGGAGGTAGAGCCGAGAGAGACACTGCAAGGTGTAAAAACTCTCCATATGATAGGATACATATTTTTTTATATTCTATGTATTTTAATTTGCTTATAGTCTTTTTTATAAGACCTTCCAGTATTTTATTTTGGTCTTCGGATAGATAGTAGGATAGTAGGATACTTTGGAGCTAAACTTTCGCTCGAACGGATTTTACGTTTTTCATATCAATTCCAATCTACAACTGTTCCAGGTTATGCACATAACGCATGTAAATGAGTGATAGGGTGAAACAGAGCTGATGCGACATTTATTAATGTAGCACCTCTAAACCAATTGCAATCTCATTTAGCAAATTTTGAAGTACGCAGTCGACGCATGTATTTTAATTTTAAGTTGCAATTTAAATTTAAATATTTTACAAATCCCTCGATAGTATAGTCAGTGTATCGATTTTTTTTTCTTTGTCGGTGGCACAACCACAAGGGGTCTTGTGTTCTTGTGGAAATGATTTTTTAAGGAAAACTTACGCTTCAAACAGCAAAGAGGTACTTAACTTCAAACATAAAAAACAGAATTCAAAGAAAACAAATCAAATAGGTAACAAATCAAACTAAAGATGGGTTTCGCTACAAGGAAAACTTTGTCATGAAGGGATGACGGTTTTTAGACTGACAATTAAAAAGTGCTTAACCCTTAGGTTCCTATGTGGGGTAACATAGGTACCCCACATGTTATTATTTTGCTATAACTTTTTTATTCGTATAATTTAAAAAATAAAACAATATTTTTTACGGTTTATGAGTCAAATAAGAAAGAAAACCTTAATGAAAACCAGAATTTTCAATTTTTTTTAGTTGATTCGGTGATTTCTCAGATTCTGCGATGGCGCAGCCTATAATGAGTTTTTGTTATTTATAATTAGTTTCAAACGATTTTGTTATGGAATAATCATTAATAAAGATCTTCAATATCATTTTCTGAACCATTTGCAACATTTTATTAACATTTAGGGCCCTAAATTTAAAAAAAAACTCTGGGGGACGTAAGTTACCCTATTCCGGACTAACGTAAGTTTTTTTTACTCAGGGACCTAGGGTTAATATTCGATTTTGCCAATAATATTTTTTTGATTAAGACAAATTTTAATCTAAATGGTATCAGTTGGTTCAATTTCAGATTTTACACCCCCTAAAGAAATTTTTATAGCTTTCTCACGTTTTAATTTTTATTGAATTGGGAAATTCTTCTAATTCTGCTACAACAAGTTAACAATAATTTATATCAAATTAATAAATTTTAATTTTTGGCCTCAGGAATAAATTTATTAATGAACTGTTGAAAATCAATGAGCCGGTTCTTTTATGTGATTGTTTCAATTGTCTTTAAGTGATTGTGACTTAACATTAAGTTGTTGTGGTAGGGAAGTGGGAACTTGTTTCACTTGTATCCAGATTCATCAATTGACACTTCTCGGTACCTTCGAAACTACCGCTACTAAGTAATTATCTAATAGTGCGGGTGGATGGATGACGACTTCCATTTTTAGCATACGATCGTGATTCGTTGGGTACCGTAGTCGATCGTACTACTTCTTCCATGAGTTGCGCGAACGTGAAGGAGTCGACGGCTCTGTTAGGTATGTTTTGAGGGTGTTGTGAGTAGAGTTACTAAAAGATGCTGCAAGTTATTATTGTTTACTGACCAGTGGTCTGTGAACGGTGCAGTACGGAGTGTCACTCACCTTTTATTTGGGATGAAAGTGTGCGCGAAAGTTTAAATTTGTATGACTAATTTCGTAGCACTTTAAGCTAAGGATATCTTGTGAGGATAATAGTGAAATTTTTGCACTTAATTTAATATTAAATTATAAAGTATAAATAAATTGTGTAAGTATTAAGGTGCACAAATTAGTGTACCGGTAAGTTGATGTCAAATAAAATATTTTCACCATGTCATGCTTGTCAAAAATGTTTAAATGTTAAGGGCGCAACGCTGCATTCGCGTTCTATAGGATAATAGTATTGATTTTACGGCGGTGCTAGGGGCTAACATGACCGCGCGGGTCGTGCGTGCTTTGCTGTCTGGGTTCTTTCCCCTCAGCCCGAAATAGTCGCACGCACATGCCGGCCAAAATTCATTGTTGACAACCCCTGTTCTTATTTTTGATGTAGCAAAAATTATATATCTTCTCTATAGTACCTCTATTTCTAGTCTCGTGCGTGTGTTAAGGGTTCGTTGTGCTTCCAAGGACTCTATTTAAGGATATAATAACAGTGCGTTATCATTTCAAAAAGTGCAAATTTTTGTTTTCACTTTGACATTTGTTTTTGGTACGTATTATTAGAATAGGGTATTATGAAGACTAATAATAACTAAGTCCTACTTGTTTCAACTTTATTAATAGACTACCAAAATAACCATTCCAATAATATTCACTTTGAAAAAGCCCAAAAAGTACAAAAATTTCTAGTACAATTTAGGATTTTGACAGTGATCAGTGATCAAGGATCACTCACCTTGTTATTTACGACTCCCAATTATTTTCAAATTTGACTATCGAGAAAGGGCTAATAACAAATCAATCTTCCAAAGATTGTAGATATAACGTTCCCATCAATTTCCTTAAAAGTGTCCCCAAAGTCCTTAATTCAATTTGAATTTTTTCTTCAAATGTGAAATTTATTAGGACACGTTTTACAAATTATAAATGCACCGGATCGTAATAATTTTACTTATTATTTGAATAGTCATCTAGGGGTAGGTCTTCACCCTTGGGGGCACGAAATATTTAAAAAGGGCAGCTGTAATATTTTTGATCCCCTGCGATTTTATAACAATTGATATAAATTACCTTTTTTTTTTTTAAATTTTATTCTGATTTATATCTTCATGTTCCTTAATCTGAATGGATGTGCGGTTTATTTGTTGTGGTACCTTTAAAAAACGAGAATTCGTACCCCTTACATTTTAAATTAAATTAGGCTAATTTAATATTCGAGTCCCTATTAAATCGTATATGTAAGTACATGTGGTGGTACTTGGAAATTGTACAGGAAATTTTAATTAATTGTTGGTATATTAGGTGATGGATTTAATTTATAACGTTGTCTTATACGTTGGCTCTTGTAATTGTATACCCAGGTACCTATTTTATTAATTTCAATATTTGCTTTTAATTTATATTCAAATTTATAATTAATGTTGATAATTATTCCTAAAGCATTTATTTCGCTAATTTCAATTGTTGGATGACAAATCAAACAAATTCTCTCGTCTTTTAGTAAATTCAAAACAAATCCATTGAAATTCCAACATTTTAGTGGTGTAATTGTACTTTTGATATAAATTGTTTTGTACTCAATAATTTAACAAAACTCACGCAAACAGCTAAATTAGCTTAGGGGTAAGTAAACTGAAAATAATACTGAAATTAATCAAGGTAAATTTTGAACAAATATCCATTTATTTGAAAAGGGTAAGAAATTTTGCTTTTTTGAAAAGAAAACAGTTTCAAGTTGCTGGCTTCCATATGTGTTTAGAAACTTTTTTTTTATTTATTTTAAGGGTGTTTTCCCCTCTCATATTGATCACGGTTTTAAGCTAAGCAATGTTTTCACTGTATTGTTATGACATTTTTTACTGGAGATTTAAAGCTGCTAGAGATAGTCGAGAGTGGAGAGTCGAAACTAACCCTCTTTAGAATCGATATAGCGAAATCCATTTAAAAGATTTTTTTTTATATTTTAGGGGTTGATTTGAAATAATTTCCACACTTGAATATAGCAAAACCGAGACCAAAAGTTATAGAAATGCACAAAAAATGCAACGGTAGTAGTTTTAGGGAGGTTTCACACCACTACAAAGTATTTTTTAGGTTTAGCTCTTTGGTGATGACAGTTTTAACAGATGATACTTTTATTATGACTTCCACTGATGTAGCTTTTTTTTGATCAAGAAAGTGTATATTTAAAATGCGTATTTACGTTGTCTACTCTTTCACACCGCTGCCTCTTGTTTACGTTTAATTGGAAGTCAAAAGCAAACTGTAAATTAATTAATTTGCTCTTCTTTGAATTCTTCTTTTATTTCTCATTCGCTGCCTGCAGGCAGGGATGCAGATTGGTATCGATGCGAAGATCACAAGGAAGAGCACGTACAGTTGAATTAAAAGTGAGTTGTTGAAAATGGAAAAACAAAATTTTTAAGATTTATGGTCGATTATTATGATACTTAGGGGTTGTCAAGTAATTACCTGCTTTGAAAGTGTGCCACATTTTCAATGCGTCTTTGAAAACCACCATGTGTCTGGTCAAATATTCAAAGCAGGTAATTACTTGATAATCTCTAAGTATATACCATAATCGACCATAAATCTTAAAAAGGTTATTTTTCCGTTTTAACCAAAAATGTTTAACTGAACTTTACCTAATATGGAAGATATTTCGCTGTCTGTGTCTTAACGACTGACACGTTTCGACACATATTTTAGGACCTTGTCCCGTATTCTGATTTTTTAGTGGTTTCGTCCCGTTTCATTTGAAATTTATTCTGAAAGATATTTAAGTGCTAGTTTAGTTGCCAAACTTCCCAAACTTTCTGGTGCTCATTCGCGAAGAAATAAAAGTGGTTCACTACGTGGTGATAATGATAATAGAGCAAATGGTATGATTCTACTTGATAAGATTTTTTAATTTATTGAATTCACTATAAAAGCAAGTAAAAGCAACAGCTCATGCATATTGATTTTATTACCCGTGTGTTTAGAAATTATTGATGGTTTTACAGCCTTAAAGTTTCTAAGCTCTACAATAAAATTCCATCCCTTAGTTTGCTATGTGATAATGCTGCTCTTGCTGCCTGGTTATCTAAGAATACCAGAGATTGCGAGTACATACTATACAATCGAAGTTATGTTATCGAAATACATTCGAAGTAGGTAATGTAAGGCGAAAGCAGTCTTGAAATATTTTCTTAGCTCAGTGAAATAGAAAATTCTCTGCAATTCTAAGGAACATCAACTTTTATTGTGTCATTTTTAAATTTATTAGAAATTAAGAAACCTCGAGTATATGGTTTCAAAGTTATGTACCGGTAAAACTGTTTTCGGTTTTATTTTATTGGCATCTCTGTGCATTTATTTTCAAAATAATACTCAAAAATAAGTCTTCAAATGAGGAAACTTCGTTATCCCGGACAACTTGATCAGTTTGACCAATATGTGTGCTTCAGAGTTCCGTTTTTGGGGTTTTCCTCGGGATTTACCCTTTAAAATTTATCTTGGATTTATCTTGAAAACAGTGGACCCTAGGAAAAATTGTTCTAAACAAAGTGAAAGCTTATCACCTTTCCTACAAGATTGTTTCTATTTTATTTCTGTTGTTATAGCTTTCGAGATATCCGCAAGCACAAATCGTTAATGTATGAAAAAAAATTACCAGTTGAACACAAAATAGTAGAGGAAATTTAATGCTCTAGAACTTCTTTTCTGAAGACATTTACTGTAAAAAGGAGGGCTGAGGTGCTAGAGGCAAAAGTTTGACGAAAATCATGGGACAACATTTTTTTTTCATAAATTAACAATTTGGGCGGGTAGGTATCTCGAAAACTAAAAAATAGAAAAAAAATGAATACTAACAATCTTGTAGGAAATTTCATAAGCTTTCATTTTGCTAAGAACGTTTTTTCCTAGGACCCATAGTTTTTGAGATATAAGCGAAAACCCCAAATACGGGACTTTTCCATCACCTTCCCACCCTTAGTCATGTAGCTAGGACCGGGGACGTTTAGTATTGTTACCAACTTTAAAGACTTTCTTGAAGAAAAAAATTCTACGCTCTTCCATATCTTTTACACCTTTTTTTTTAACGTTCTTTGACTAGACTAGACAAAGTTGCCTCGAATGACGGTACAACTTCGTCAGGTCTTTTTTTTAAGTTTCTCATGCTTTTAAACGTTATTTTTGTGAAAGAAACGGGCAATAATCATTAAACTTCAGCATGTTGATATCTCCTATTGTTGCTGCACTTAAAAATCCGTACGGAGGTATTATAGTACGACAAACGTATAAAAAACCTGACAAAGTTGCCGAGTTTGCCCTATGGAAAAAGTAGTTTTTGCTTTGGGGTTGGGAATTGGGAAAGTTGGGATTTGAGATTTTAAAAATCAAGTATGTATGGCTGTAATTGGTGCAGAGTCGCTGTTTAGATATATGAGATAGTGTTTCCTTAAAAGATACCTCACAAATCCCACCATGTAGATTAAAATTATAAAGAGATGACCTGGCGGAGCCTAAATCTTGCTTAGTACATTTGAAAGGAGCGAGTGCTCTCTCCGGCTCTCTATATCACTAAAACTGATGCGAACGACCCCATCCAGTCATCTAGTTATAAGTTTACTCTATTATTCATTTACAAGAAACCTTTAAACGACATTAAATTTTGAAGGAAGTTCTATTGCGTGCTTTAGACGGTCAACCACCAGATTTGAGCTCATTTGATTTGTGATAGACATCACCTATTATTTTATTGTATGTCTGAGGCTGGTCTCTAGTGGTTCTTTGCATCGCGATCTCTCGGATCTATTGTGAGCCTCGGATTTGGTCTTTCCTTATGGGAGTTCTGTGCTTTTGATAAAGTCCAGAATTTTCCGTGTTGATAAGTTAGGCAGTTCTCTTTGGAGCATCTTCTCAAATCCGAGAATGTTGTAACGATTCCTTGTGACAGCCTCACTATAACACCCTGTATAATACAATACATATTTAGATAAGTTTAACGTTATTTCTAAATTAGAATTTAGTAGTTCTGTTTTATTACATGAAAAGTTGGTTTGAGCTTAATTCTCATCAAATTAATGTACAAAAATATGAAATTCATCTACAATAAGTATGAAGTCCAACAAGAGTTAGCTACTTTTCAAATTTGAATTATTCACTCCAAATAATTTGGTTGACGTGCTTCTTGCATTAATTTTGTAGAGAGAGTGTATTGTTTAAACTCACAAACTGTGTGTACGTACGTGATGGAAAAGGGGGAAAATTAATGAAAGGATTGTAATTTTAGATTGTTAAACGGAGCAGCGATTTTCAATTTGTTAAAATTTCTTTTTTTATTTTTCAAAATAATTTGTAAGGTCATAAAATAATTCACCTTAATTAGTTATTATTAATTTAACGTTTGTTTTGAAGTATAAAAGCGATTCCGTCGGGTAGCAATTTACTTACCTTTTCATGTGGGCGGGAAAAATTTCGAAATAAATCATTATGATTACGACGTTTTAAAATTTAAGATGTAAGTTGAGTAAAAGTATGTAAGTAATTATTTTAGGTAGTTTTCGAAAACCTTATAGTAATTTGTATTAAACTTGTAATACATGGTTGATTTGTTATGTTTTGATCTTGGGTGGCTAAACGTTAATTTTTATTTATCCACATGAATCGGAACTTTTTTGTCTGATGGCCGTGGCATACCGCTCTTGACCTTGATCTACAACTGTTTCATGAACAAAATTATTTAATATGGATTAATTAAGGAAAATGAGAATTGTTTTTTTAGTGATTTCAAATAGGTGTTAAAACTCTCACTTAATGAGAGAGTCCTAGAAATGACGAAAATAAACGCTTAAATAAATATTGTGTTTACATGAAAAATCATTTAGAAAAAGGAGACTTTCCGAATTGTTGCTTGGGGTTTTTACTTTTAGAACGTGCTTAAGAAGCAGTTTATACGATTTGTCGCATATGGTGACTCCAACTGCCCAATTGTGATTTTTATCGATTTTTAAAGTTCAAACCAAGGAGTAGATCAAAATTATACGACTCATGGGGTTGTGATTATTACCAAACTTCGTAAGAACAAAAATTACCCAAATGGTTTGTACCATCTAATAAAACGTAATAACCTTGTAGGTATTTATAGTTGCGTTAAAGATTGGTTAAAATGCAAAAATAACCTTTTTAAGATTTATGGTCGATTATGGTACTTAGGGATTATTGTCAAGTAATTACCTGCTTAACCAATAGTGTTTAACAGAACTATACCTCAGTTCTAAATTATGTTAGTAGCTTCAAAATATGCTATTAAAATGCTTATGCTATCACATTTTGAATTTTAAGTTCCCTGTTAGAAAAAGGCCCTGTATGAAATAATAAAGAACCGAAGTATGAAATAATAACCTCATATACCAACATTTGTCTATTAGCTACGAGTTTCTTTAACAGTTTGGAGGAATATTGCTTTTTTTTGGAAACTGGCGCTTCTTTGAGAAACAAATTAAATTGTACTCTCTTATTAAGTACTTGCGCTTCAAAAAGTTTTCATTTTTTGTTAGTGAACTCATTTAATAAAGAAATAGGAGAAATTTCATTAGAAGTTATCAAACATTAAACAATTCCAGTTTCAGCTTAATTGTTACTTTTTATTGCTAAAGAAGTTAAAAGCTTCCTTTATTCCTCAAATTAAGCTATGGTCAGTGATCACCATCAAATGGATTTAAATTCAGTTAAGTCTAAATAATTTCAAACTATGTATTAGTAAAATACCAATCTAATTTCTAATTAAAATAATTCTCGAGTTAATTCAATAATAGATTTTCTAATTAAATAATTTATTGAAAAACATGGAATTATTTATAAACACTAAATACTCGAAATAACCGTTAGTTCAGAGAACTTTGATATTTTGGCAAATACAATGCTAAACAGAAATTTATTAATTTTCACTTTAATTTTAGAATTTGCTTTCATTACATGATAAAATATAATCCTTTGTAGTATTTGTTTGTACATTCTAAGTGGCAAACTTGTTATTTAATTCTCTTTTTTTGTATAAGAAGTATAAATAGACGAACAAAAGTATTAGATCCGCTTAAAATTGATTTTGATTTTCTGTAATTAAATCCATTAGTTAATTAAAGAAGCGAGAGAGATTTGAAGTAAATTAATTACAATTGATTAACGTTATAAAATGCAGATTTCAATTTATAAAAAACTAGGAAGTAAATGCCATCAACGTCTTATATTGTGGCATTGTAGAGGTTTGATTTGTATGACAACTCAGCGCTTTGCGTCTCCTCCCATAACCTGAAGTTTGATTCGAATAAATCAAATTTGTGAAAAAATCTAAGCTGGTGTGAAACTTAAAGTTTTTTTCATGTAGAATTAGATAATACTTATAATGAATTAGGGAGCGACTTGGTGATTAAGCGACAAAATAGTTTTATATCTACAAGGGTGGCTGATGAAATTCAAATTTCGGTCTAAGATAATAGCGTACAGTGACACCAACAAAAGTCGCTAGCTGCCGCTAGCGCCGCTAACTACACTTATACGAGTTAAAAGTATTTCAATCGCTAAATTTGACAAGTGACTGTCACTAAAATTGAACATAGGTTAACATTAATTAAACAGTGAATTTTAAAAGTTTACAGTTAACTGAAAATTAATACCTTCTTCAATTTAAAGTACCCGCTCCGAGCCATATTATGCACTAGGCTGACAAGGCTAAAGCCTAAGGCACCTTTTGCAGAAAAGGCGCCAATTTCTGAAATTACTTCTGTGGCATGTAGCAAAATACCCTAGATATCACCATTTTGCACCAAATTAAAAAAAAAATTCCCAAATCCGCCGATGACGATAGTGGTTAGCCCACGTATGACCTCTCAGCTGGTAATTAAATAGGTGTCAAATTTGTATTAGCCTAGGACGCCAAACAGACGTAATCCGGCCCTGTTCTTACCGTCTCTGACATTATTTAGTGACCAATAACTAATAATAGTTGTAGATGCACGCGACTTTTAACTATGCCTGTACCTAACAACCTAACTTGAATTCTTGATTATGTCAGGACGAATTTTTTAAATTTATTTCTCCTCTATCAATTTGATTGGTGGCACTGTACACTAGATATGGTACTGACTGGTGTTTCTTCGGAACGCTTCCGACCTATTCCGCGTGCGAACTAATACCTGTTCCGATTCCTTTGGGATCGGAATTGGGGCTTGGATCGTTTGTTGGACCTTGGAGTTGGACTGTTCACTACGATCAGTACGATAACTGTTCATTCACATACGATTCCACTCCGAACTTCAAGTCCATCTTCGGTCTCTGTCAGTCCTAGTCATTTGAGTAAGACAGGAAAGAAAGAAGAAAAGAACCAAGAAAGAGAAAGATATAAAAAATAATAAGAGTTGTTACAAGACCTGTTTACAGACCTGTTTACAGACCTGTTTACAGACCTGTTATTTTTAAAATCGCGGAGCTGTTTTTCGGAACAGTAACCACGTGCCTGTTCCGAAATAACAGGTTCGCTCATTTCTTACCATCTCTACTGTACACTGTCACCAAGCATACAAAAGCCCTAGAAAATATGCGAATTAATTTGAAGACGAAACAATTCGAACTAGAGTCAGAATTAGAGAATCCAAACCGCGTGATAAAACGTGGCGGACGGTTGGAACCTGGTGGGAACACAAAGTATCCTACTACAATATTTTTGTGCATGTCATAAATAAACTAATAAAAAATGTACAATGTGGTCACGTGGTTGGTGGTATTACCACCACCAGTACATAAAACATTAGGAAGGAGCGTAGGTAACCGTGCCTATAGAAGAAAATGCGACGAAAATAGCTATATTTACTCTTACATTGCGATCCATATTATTAGCGAAAAAGCTCTTTCGTGGTAGAGTAGGGGGCATTTTTTTATTCAATGGTTTGTTATCTTAGAACATAAAACATCAGGAAGGGTTAGCAGCCGTTGTCTATAAGAGAAAATGAGAGGGAAATGACAATTTAGAAATCCATAGATGGCTCATTCATTCCGTCGAGTTTACATTGTCATTGGCTGTTAGGATCTTTCCTTATAAGTGGGCGTATAAGCAGCCATTTCTGTTGTAGAAATTGACCGTAAATAGCTATATTTTCTCGTTCATTGCTATCCATATTATAAGCTAAATGGCTCTTTCCTGGTAGAGTAGGGGGTATTTTTGTTTCAATGGTTTTGTATAATAACTTCGTTTGCATTTTTGTAAAAAAAATATCTTGGCTTTTGACGAACACTTCTTCATCTGACTGTACAATTTGCAATCTTTGCTCTCCCTGACACGCTCTCTAACAGCTTTTATAAGCTTGGTGACATTGTATGTGGATTATTATTTTTGTTTCTTATATAAAATATACTGGTACATTAATTCATTAATTGATTAATTAATTAATTAACAATTTGAAGTGGTCATTAAAATCCAATGCTAATTCAACCTTTCTTTTAATTTGCACAAGAACGAAGATTCTCATAAAGAAAATATAAAAAAGCACTATTTGTTATTGATTCAAAAGTGTTGTAAAGTAAAACCGCATTATAAAAAATTAATTAAATTTTAGTTTCCAATATTATTTGCATTAATTAACAAAGCAATAAATTAAGGATAGTACCTATAAAACGTACTCTTAAAATGTTAATTTGTAATGAAATTTTAGCAATTTGCGCCGTATAAATTTATCAATAGATTTTTTTTTTCATTTTCAACAAAATTGAAGCTTTTCAATTTTCCACTATACACATCTACAAAGCTTCTTTTGTAGGTTATATGCAATTTGAAAATTTTATTTCTTTGCTTGTATTTTCTAATGTTTAATTAGTTTTTTAATCGAAATTTGTTGTAAACATCCCAGTTAATTAAAATTTATTCAGAAGGGTGGTCAGAAGTTTAAGAAAAAAAACTATAGTTTCCATAAAGGGGTTTAACGCGACAGGTAGTTGCGATGGTCGTTGGGATGGTCATCAGCAGCCTCCAGCTACCCACGCGTTTTATAATAATATAATAGTATTTAATAATATTTAGTATATCCATACACTATAATTAATATTTAATTAACAATACTGACATGTTACATAATAAAGTAAACCAAGTCTGGCAGTGAGTCGTTGATTAGTGTGTCAAAAACTGAATTTGAATTTACCAACGAAATTTAAAGGATTGATTTGACATTTTAGAAATTAACCTAATAATTAATTTTCTCCTCTAAAGGCTCGTTCTCACAATGGCACTTGGCACCCATTGCCACAACAATATAGTTCACACGTTGAAAGTCAGAAGTTGGGTTGTCGTGGCTTCAATTTTCTGATGTTCATTGCTATATGTTCATCGAGTTATCTTATTTTAGCTCTCACGGTTTTCACAGTCTCTAAAGCACTGATTTTAAATTTTCAAAAAATTATCAACTGTAATAACCCTAGGGCATTGATAACAACCGAAATAATTTTGTCATATCTTGAAAGTACATTTTTAAAAACACCCCGACGCGAAGCGGAGGGGTGTTTTTTCAAAAAAATGTACTTGAAAGATAGACAAAATTATGAGGATTCATCAATGCCCGAGGGTTATTCAACGAGATAATTTTTTTTAAATTTAAATTTAACGTCAAAAGTGACAATTCGTTGAATTTTATACGATATCGCGTCGGCAGAGCAATTGAAAATTACCCTAGGGTGATTGTCAGTTGAATTTTTATGTGATTGGATAAAAATGAACATGTGACTCAAAATTGTAAAATATGATTGGCTGTGTATATGAAAAAAAAATTATCAGCTAGAACTTACCCTGCTCTACCCTACCCAACCTTTTTTGTAGAAAATGTCAAATGAAGCCTATAGGAAGCTTAATTTAAATGTATTGATTTGTGTTGGAGAAAAACAAAATTTGCAAGCGTAACTATGTATGTGTGTGTGAACATTATAGCTCTGTTCGTTTGACTTGCACTAGTTGCTCGGAGCAGTCCGTAAACCAATGACTGAAGACTTTATTCTGTATTCTGTATTCTGGTTCACTGACGGTTCGGAGTAACTAGTGCAAGTCAAACGAACAGAGCTTATGATTTGAGAACGAACAGACGTCCATTTTCACTTTAGAATTGGAACTGTTACTATTTAATACGTTGCATTTGAATATCTCCATTTACAAATTGCAGCTCTAGGCTAACAGTTTATAGATAAATCCGCCCTTAATGAGGATGAGAGTCAAGTTCTAAAGCTCCCATAAAACTTGAATATCTTTATTTAAATCACCTTTAAAAGGTTATATAAATTGTCTGTTTTCACTTTTGGTGGGATTAACCTTTTGTGGTTTGGTTAAAAATTTACATAAATTAGATTAAAATAAAATTTTAAAATAAACAAAAAAGGGATGGATATAAACGTGTTATGTATTTTTATACAGATAAAAAATGAAAAAAATGTTATAAGTTTGCTTTTTGAGTATTATATTTAGCAGTAGGGCACTACTTGCGTTAACTTTCAAATAGAATAGGTTTAAATGTTGATGTGCATCTTGCACATGCACACATACTATAAATTCATGGCTGTTAATAAAAACTGTAGGTATACATTTGGTGTATGAATATAGCTAAAAGTTTTTCCTTAAAAATAAAAATATAGGCACATATAGTACATATTTATTGCACTTTGGACTATTAACTTTTATGAGACTTTATGGGCAATTGAATGTTCTTCAAAATGTCTCTTAGGCCTATTAAATTTAATCTAGAAATAGGAAAAGTTTAGAAATGTGTTTATTTATTATTTTCGTAGAAGTTATTAGCATTTAAAAAAGTTGACGTTATTGCACGCAATTCTATACAAAAAATCAACCACTTTGGGTGTATCAAACATAAATTTTTGAAAATGTATATTTTTATGTTTTATGTTTCTCTCCTACATCAATGCTTTTTCTTGACAAAATTGGGGTTTGTGAGAAATGAGGATAACGAGCTTAATGTGAATGAAATCTAGGTATTAGAAATAGGAATAGAAATTACATGTTGCGAATATTAGTCATAAAAGGAGCTCAGAGAAGCATTACACAGAAACAGACCTGTATTAAATAATGTTTTCGATTAGCGTTTTAAGTTACAATGTGTCTTACGAAACTTGGACCAACGTGATCTTCAAAGACTTGAAGTTGCAATATTATTAGAAATTAAAAAAAATCACACTTTGCTTTGTGTTAATAAATTCAGCCAGTGCACAGTGGGCCAGGATGCATATAAAAGCGGACATAATTCAAGATTTCATCAGACTTCTATGAAACTTGGTATTTAAGTGTTTTCGAGGTCACTGATCACGAATTTGGTTTAAAAAATAAGAAATTCAAAATGGTGGATCCAAAATGGCGGCTAGAATCCACTAATTTTTATGGGATTTCCATGAAACTTAGTATTTAAGTGTTTTCGAGGTCAATTATTACAAATTTGGTAACAAAAATAAGAAATTCAAAATGGTGGATTCAAAATGGCGGCTAGAATCCACTAATTTTCATGAGATTTCCATGAAACTTAGTATTTAAGTGTTTTAGAGGTCAATGATTACAAATTTGGTATCAAAAATAAGAAATTCAAAATGGCGGCTAGAATCCACCAATTTTCATGGCATTTGCATGAAACTTGGTATTTAAGTATTTTTGAGGTGATTGGTCACAAATTTCGTATAAAAAATAAGAAATTCAAAATGGTGGATCTAAAATGGCGGCTAGAATCCGCTAATTTTCATAAATCATAAATCTTTCAAATATGTTTCGTTGACATTTTCATTAACTGCCGAAACACAGTAAATTAAAATTAAGTGCATTCTATACAGAGTAAGTCTGAATAGATAGGCCATTATAATTATATGGAGTTCTGTCAAAAATGTGAAAAAAGGTTCTTAACCAAACTTTAGTATCTCGAAGTGGTCTACCTCGTAAAAGTATTTTGGAATATACAGGGTGTTTAGTTTAGGAGATTTGACAACTTGACTGTTATTTTAAATAAAACACCCTACATTGTATTGCATATTTGAATGTACTATCACTAACCGTTCTGGAGATATTATCACTGTAATGCCCAAATCGAGTCATTCAGAGTCAATTTTGAAATTGAAACCATGATACCAGGGCTCTAATCAAGCTTTTTTAAATCTGTTTGCACCACCTACTCTACTCGAATTATAAAATTACTAGCAGGACCCGTGGGCTACGCCACACGCCTTTTTATTTTGCGGCTCCTTAGTTTGCAAAACCCTTGGAAAAAACTATCAAATCTTAATTAGGTATATATGAGCCCAACATACTCTACAATGTAACAATAAATCGATATTGTGAAATTTGTGGGCATACGAATGTATGATAATAATAATATGTAGAAGCAAAAAAAGGTCGCTATGATGTCTATTAGGAAAAAGTTGGAAGCAGGTGCTTTTTATAGTGCACCACCAATGACGGCACCTCCACCACGGTTTCATCAGAACCGTTACCTCAGGAAACCCTCTACAACCACCTGCTTTAATTTTAAGTAGCACCGCCGCCTTAGGGACCTCTATAACCCCCCGCTTTAATTTAAATTGGGAGGCATGTGCACCACTAATGTAAACATTGCCGTCACCACGCTCACCAAAATCCCCGCTTCAGGCACCCTACAACCACCCGCTTTATTTTAATTGGGAGGCACATCCACCACCAACGACAGCACTTCCGCCACCGGAATCACCAGAATACCCTCAGGGCACCCTACAACCACCCGCTTTTGTTTCATTTGAGAAATACGTGCACACCACCGCCACCGATATCACCAGAACGCCGCCCCAAGGACCCCCACAACCACCTGCTTAAATTTCAAATGGGAGGCAAGTGCATAACTAATTTCAACACTATATCGCCACCTAGAACAACAGAACTGCCGCCCCAAAAACCCTTACAACCACCCGCTTTAATATCAATTGTGAAGCACGTGCACCACTAACGTCAGCATCGCCGCCACCGATATCACCAGAATCACCGCCTCAGGAACCCCTACAACCAACCACTTTAATTTCAATTGGCACGTGCATCACTAAAGTCAGCATCACCGCCACCGAGTACACCAGAACCGCCGTCTTAGAGACCCCTACAACCACCCGCTTTAATTTTAGTTGAGAGGCACATCCACCACTAACGTCATCATCGCCGCTACCGAGTACACCAGAACTGCCGCCTCAGGGCACCCTTCAACCACCCACTTTAATTTCAATTGGCAATTACACGCACCGTTAATGACAGTACTGCCATCTCAGGGAACCCTATAACCACCCGCTTTAATTTCATTTGGAAGACACGTGTACCACTAACGACAGCACCGCCCCCCCCCGTATTACGAACACCGCCTCCTCCGTGGCCCTCAACAACCACCCGCTTTTATTTCAAATGTGAGGCAGTACATTTCTTGGCGAATTTGTTAGAGTAGATTTTTAAAAGTAAAATTTGAAATATTAATTTTTATGTGTCAATAAATTATAGAATTTAACTAACTTGAAACCATAAAGGAACGCATTCAAAATTGATTTATAGTTCATGGTACATTTCTGTATAACCATATAACGTAGTTTTAAATTTTAGTTTTTGGGAGTTCTTTCACATTTTTGCCAATTTCTAAGGCCCCAGTTGACATATCGTAATCATACCTAGCCTATGTTACTCCCAAAAGTACGGTCTATATGTGAAAAAAAAAATTATTAAAATTGGTTCGGTGGTTAGCGAGATCTTAAGTAACGCACATACATACATACATACATACATACATACATACATACATACATACATACATACAAACAAACATCTTACTTTATATATTAGTATAGATGTAGTAAAATTTTCTAAAAAGTCTAATATGCTATACAGAGTGATTACTTGACGTGAAATGTAATTTTTCTAGATTTTTTCAAAGGAAACTAATTTTTACAGATTTGGATTTTTGGTGAAAAATAGGTGCTAAATTTGCATTTATATAGAGGGCATTTTTTTTTAAATTGAGAAAAAATGACAATGTAAATTTAGCATTTACTTTTAACCTGAAATCCAAATCTGCAAAAATATATTACATGGTTTTCCATTTTCCAAAACTTACATTTCGCGTCAAGTGATTACTCTGTATAGCATTAGATTCTTTGGTTTGAGGTCATGATTCTTAGGTCATTTCGAGATAAGAAAGTTATGTTAAGGACTTTTTTTTATATCTCCATACAATTAAGAGGGCCCATTTATCCAGACTCACCCTGTATATAAAATAAGCAGTAAAATCAAAATAAGCGAATAAAAGAAAAGTGTATCGATGTGCACGCCGCGTCGTATAGTCAAGAGCTGTTGTGTTATGTTATATACACAGCGAAATGTGGATCGCTTGCGCTTACGGCGGAGATAACTTTGTTGTTATCAAAAACGGGCAAAAATGGGCAGAATGTACTTAAAGAACATTTCATTCAGAAAAGATTGTATTTTTTATTTTTGCTGTACGAAGCGGTAATAAGGAGTACTGTCAAACAACAGCGAGGGTGTCATGGATATAAGTTATCTCCGCGCTTACGGCGGAGAAGTCAAAAATGAGCAAAAATGAGCAGAATATACTTAAAGTACATTTCATTCAGAACAGATTGTATTTTTTATTTTTGCTGTACGAAGCGGTACTAAGGAGTACTGTCAAAAAACAGCGAGGACATCATGGAAAAAAGTTTTCTCCGCGCTTACGGCGGAGAAGTCAAAAACGGGCAAAAATGGGCAGAATATACTTAAAGTACATTTCATTCAGAACAGATTGTATTTTTTATTTTTGCTGTACGAAGCGGTAATAAGGAGTACTGTAAAACAACAGCGAAGGTAACATAGAAAAAGAAGCCTTCGACTATACAGAACGTTCTAAAATTTAAAAAATAAATATTTTTTTAAAATTTATTTTTTTCCGTTTCGTTGTTTTGTTTCTTCTAAATAAGAAACAAAAGTAAAAAGTGAAAAAATTGAATAATTTTTGAAAATAAAATAGTATTTTAGTGGTAAGAACTTGAAAATCTTAAATACATATTGATTAACAAAAACTGCAATAAAGGCATTATTATTTAACCAATTTCTTTAATATTTTACTAAAAGTTACTTCAATAACAATATATTTAGAATATTTGTTTTAAATTTGAAAATTCCAAAGTCGGTTTTTGTCCGCTTTTGCATGTCTCCTGGCCCACTGTGCAGTGTAAACGTGTAAACATTCACTTTCTAACTAAAACAAAAAACAAAAATAATGGCACATTAGTCCACGTTTCGTGGGACAGATTATAGCTTAATTCAGAATTTGTTGGATTAGACAATTTTAATATTTTTAATTTTTAATACAAGTCCTTAATAAAAAACTTCCTGAGACAAAGCAATAAAAACAGAAAAAACATTTAATTACATGAATTTTACATTTAAAAAAATTTTAAATCTACAAAAGCACTTAAAGGCATACCATAATGTATTCTCATTTTTTTTTCTTTAATAGAAAACTTTTTCCGAGTTTTTCCATATTGGTTATCGAAATTTGCAATAACTTGTAATATAAGCGAGTTATAGGGGAAAAGCAGAAAGCACAACAAAAGTAAAAATTGGCCGACATTTTTCACGTCGAAATTTACGATTCCCCTTCTCTTTTTTTTAACAAAATAAAAACACGAAATTTCAACAATAATAAAATATAGAGTAAGTTGAATTCAATCAGTCTTAATAAATCACACAGAAATACACTTAAAACTCAAATTGGTCTTTTTTTAAAATCGATCAGCCAACTTTACTTTTTAAATGATGAATATTTTATAACTTTACTTTATATCCCAACTAACGAGCTGAAAGAAAAACCCTATTTACTTACTTTACTTTTTACATACCCTACTACAACGACCCTAAAAAAGAAAGTTACAATTCGAATAAAAAAAATAAATTTTCCTCACCAACAGTTTTAAATAAGTTTTCCATTCATGAATTTACATTTTAAACTAACTTAATGGAAAAGCATTTTACTTTCTTGTTTGCTCTTTAACTTGTAACAAATTCGATAGTATGTAGAATTTTGTTTGTGTTGAAAGTGTGAGGATCTTATGTTTGAAAAGGGACTATTTTGAGTTCCTTATTCAAGTCCTATCGATTTCGTTCTCAGATTTTTATTTGTAGATACCGGATAGACTCTATTGATTTTACATCAAATAAATTTATATAAATAAATCTATTCGTGTTTTAGTTTACATCATGATCTTATACAGGGCGAGCCGGCGAGCCAATAGTACGTTAATTATCAAAATTGGACGTATTACAATAAACATAGTTATCTATGACACCCATCTCTAATAAAGTAATATTAATGAAACATAGAGGGAGTTCACAAGGTCTTCGGCGCTGGCTTTGCTCGGGCAATAAATTTCCATTAACTTTCCATGAATAGAGTCAACCAAAAAGTGTTGATCACGTGTGGTAAAGCACGTTCGGACAACGCATAGGTAAAGGGCAGGTGCTATTGGCCTTATAGTGTTAGTTTCTAAATTTTCTTCTCACAAGAACCAGAAATAGATCTAGATAGCGATAAAATGAGTCAGAAATTCGAAGAAAAGTTGAGAAGTCTTATCAGTCATCACTTCTGCATTATTTCAACGTTCTTACCACATGATATGGGCTCTTTTTTGGTAGACTCTGCCCACGCAGATTTTGTAACGTTGGATAACACTGGATGGTTAGGGTCGACTTTGTCTTATCAGTTATCTCCCCTGCCTGTCTTATCAGTCATCACTTCTGCATTACCCAACGTTCTTACCACGTGATATGGGCCTCTTTCTAGTTGACTCTGCCCATGGAGATTTTGTAACGTTGACTCTGACTTCTTCGAATCGGGCGTAGTCCGGTGTCATGACAGTTGTTGACATTATTTCCATTGGATGGTTAGGGTCGACTTTATCTTATCAGTTATCTCATCTGCCTGTCTTATTAGTCATCACTTCTGCATTACCCAACGTTCTTGCTACGTGATATTGGCCTCTTTCTAGTTGGCTCCGCTCACGGAGATTTTGTAACATTGACTCTGACTTTTTGGAATCGCAGATTTTGTAACGTTGACTCTGACTTCTTCGAATCGGGCGTAGCCCGCAATGTCATAACAGTTATTGACATTGTCTCTACTGGATGGTCAGTGTCGACTTTGTCTCATCAGTTATCACCTCTGCATTACCGTAACGCTATTACCACGTGATACGGTCCCTTTTTGGTTGACTCTGCCCACGGAGATTTGGTAACGTGACTCTGACTTTTTGGAAACGGGCGTAGCCCGCAGTGTTACAGTTGTTGACATTGCCTCCTCCATTGGATGGTCAGTGTAGACTTTGTCTTATCTGTGATTACCTCTGTATTACCCTAACGCTATTACCACGTGATATGGTCCCTTTTTGGTTGACTCTGCCCACGGAGATTTTGTTACGTTGACCCTGACTTTTTTAAATCGGGAGTTGCCCGCAGTGTCATAATTGTTGACATTGCCTCCATCGGATGGTCTATGTAGACTTTGTCTTATCAGTTATCACCTCTACTACAGTACTCTCACGTTATTACCACGTGATATGGACCCTTTTTGGTTGCCTCTACCCACGGAGATTTTGTAACGTTGACTCTGACTTTTTGGAATCGGGCGTAGCCCGCAGTGTCATGGCAGTTATTGATACTGTCTCCACTGATATTGTTCAGTGTCGACTTTGTCCTTATCAAATCGGACCATGTCAGGTCATAAACCATTTCAGTAGGTTTTCCTCAGTTCCTTTGTGCATACATACCCAATCAATCTAGAAGAAGGCAACGGTTTGATTTTTATTAATTTTACTTTTTTAGAGGGGTGGAGATATCCATCTCCCTCTAAATTACTCATAAACATTTGTCTAATAATTTGTTGGTACGCCATGTTAATTATCTAAATTATCCAATCGTAAAAAAGTATTTGGGTATACATAGCAACCGAAAATTAATAGCCGAATAGTTATTAGGAACTTTATTAGGAGATTGATATCTGCTCCCTTAGTAAATTGATTCTGTCGTATGTATACCAAATTACATTACATTAACTTTAATTCTAATTTACCCCAATTAATCAAGTTTATTTAAGGGTTGTTAATAAATAAAAAAACATTTAAATTCGTGTTTTTTTTTCAAATTGTAAGTTATTTCAATAACAAATAGTTTCCTTTTATAGCTTTTGATGTTTTTAGGGAAGTTAAAGAAAGTGTCATTTCTTTTGTTATTTACAAAGAAAGTTGCCCAAGGACTTTATTGTATTTTTAAAGGCAACTCGATTCACGTAGTATAATGTATACCAAAAGATTTCATTCACTTGAAGTGGACGATCAAATTTATTGTGACTTTTTTCCGATGATATTTTTTGATCTTTGAGCATTTTAATACTGGGTCAAGTATTTAGAGCGTTTTTGTTTTGTTATCTAAAATTCCCGGTGTGTGTGTGTGTAAATGGTGATCTGATAAAATCTCCTTTGTGCCCCAAGCTCAGAACTTGCTTATACAAAGTAGTTGGACGTACACGTAATGTGCGCTTAAGATGAAATTTATTTCGAGTCACAAAAAATTAAAAATGCATCTTTTAGGTTAACTGATAATACTTAAAATTTATCAAGACGCCTTAGATGTGGCTTTTGTTATTATTTTTGTTTTCATTGTATAGCTATTACGAGTATTTCTACGCGTATACAAGAGATTACATTAATGTTATTCAAGATTTGATTTTCCAACATTTAAATGGAAAAGCCGAGTTTTCTAAATTTATTTCTCAAAATAGACTGTTTTCAGTATTTTGTGTCAAAGAATGCCTGGATCGAGGAACTTCATTTATTTTGTTTTGTTTTGTCTTATCTTATTGTTCTTATGATGGGGCTATCTTTACGCTTTCAATTGAAAGGATCTAATTGTTTCTTTCACAGTTTATTAATGGTGGATTGCCATATCCAATAATTCAGTGGAATCGGTTTCCACATATCTACATTTTTTCTGCACATTTTAAATAATATCAGTTAGAAAGGGCTTTTAGTTTGATATTTTTGTGCCTTGAAACGATACTCGGGGCTGGGGCGAGATTAAATAGCAACTCGAGCCGGTTCTGACAATATATTTATTGTACAAAGCCAACTACCGGTTTCATTTCAGTAATTTTAAGCGCAGGATTTATATACGGATTCAGTTTGTTTTGCCCTGTTTACGAGGAAACACTCGACTCTTATAGCTTGTAGAATCTCACGTATTAACTGTTATCATTGTTATTGCATTTGTTTTTTACTTTTTTCGATTTCATCTAATGGAAACTGTTTTATGAAAGTCAAAATAACTTTATTAATACGTGAGTTTTCATATTATCCAAAGGTTTTTTGCGTGCTGTTAAAATTGCGTTGGTATAAAAATATCGCAAAGCTGAGGTGGGAGTATGTGGCTGAGAATCTTTTGGAGCTTAATTTCCACTGCTCGTCTTTCTTGAACGTGCTGATGCAAATCTCTAAATAAGTGGCTTACACGGTTGTGACTCATGACTTTAGGATTAGTATTAGTATATTAGTACAGTCGGTTAAGGACTACCGAGATAGTAAGCTACAGTGTGGATGTGTCCGTTCTTCCTTCATGTACTGAAGTTTTAACAGTGTAAAAATAACATGTTTTTTCCGATGCTGCTTATCCTCTTTTCGATGAGTAGTCATAGCCAATTGTCGTACTTGTGGTTAATGGGTTTTATCCCCTATTCTAAGGGATACAGCACACACTCTAACCCCTCTTTGAATCTTTTACTCCCGTGAGTTGTATTTCTGCTTAGTTTTGCATTGTTAATTAATTATTTCAGGGTGTCTTAGAATTGAGACTTCTAAAATCTAGATGAGCTTTCTTGTTACAATTTTACTAGAAAATCATTTTTATGTGCCATGAATTTAATACAGTACTTTTTGTTTCTTGCTTTACCCAAACGACTTTTTGATTTTTGTTGTTATAACCTGCTAGTAATGGTTGTTGAAGAAGCGATATATCAAAATACATTGAAGATATTAGAAAAGAAAACCCTTTTCACCTAACAAATTTGCAAAACAAAATCTTTTATTTTTAATAATTTACAACCCTTTCAAATACACCATCCGTTGCAGTTTAAAAGAAAGATTAAAAAGTCAGTTCGGAAAAGTCTGAAAATACATAATTTTTAGGTTAGATGGGGTTAATATTTACATGACTTTCGCTTAAACGATACCGGACTTCAATTTATGTAAGGCTTCCGAATTTGTGCTACTTATTGATTTAGTATCCTTAAATATTTGCATATAAGCATCCCTTTGATACTGACTTTTTTAGTCCTTATATTAACATAAAAATTTATTTTACGAGTTTATAAATCCCATTTATTAAAAATAAAAAATGTTTATGAGTTTAAGTTGATATTATTGCTATTTTGTAACAAGAGAATAAACGCCAACTAAATAGAAAGATACACTAAAGAAAATATAGAAAAATTGACACAAAAACTCCTATATGAGGCGAAAGCTTAAATTTTTAGGGGAGGTTAGGGTTACACACGTTACGTACTAAAAAGAGATACAAAACAGAAACATAAGGGCAAGGGCTGCTTTTCGTAGATTTTGTTATTTATATTACATGAGGGATTTTAATAAAAATGTATTTCGGGAGAAAAAGTAGACACGAATGTAATAAATTGAAGGAAAATATTATTTAAAAAAATTATCCTTTTAAATAAGGCATTACTCACCGTAGAATAATTTTTTGTTTCGTTTTAAAAAACCGTAATTGATTTAACCTCTTTTGAGATTCAGTTGCAAATTTTCTTTGACCTAAAAAAGGAAAAATCCAATTAAAGTTGTTAATTTTCTCCAAGAGTTTCTCAATCTAAATATTTTTTTTAGTTGATTTCTTCGTAGTTTTAAAATGTACATTTTAAAGTTACATTTTATTAATTTAAAATCCGGGAACTAATTCTAAATAAAAGTTTTTAAATGAGGAAACTTAAAATCGTGAAACTTAATCGGATATCTAAACTTAACAATTAAGGAAACTAAAAAAAATAAAATTTCTAAGTTTAATTGAGAAACAAGAAAGCGTCTGGGAGTTGATTGCATTTCCTTCTTAATTGCTGTTGTACGTTGTTTAATTATTTAACACCTTACAAAGATTAATTATTATACACTGTTGCATTTTTTAACGGTTGACCGTAATGTTCTCGTTTCGCTGTTTAAAATTTTAGGCGTCAGTTAATAATGGAGCATATAGAATTCAAAAATATCTACTAGACGCCTTCGAATTTGCATATTATTGTTATAGGACTCAAGTGAGTAACCCTCTTGAACCAGTTTAGTCTAAAAAGAATTGTATTAGTTATTTCCGTTTTAGGCAGCAACAGGGTGCTTAAGAGGATAAAAGCTTAACGTAATATTATAGTATAGGAAACGCTTAATATTATAATCTCCAACCACGTGAATAATTGAAATCCTTAAATCTTTATTTTAAATTGATGTTTCATAGACCAATTATTCTCGATTTTTAATTTTTCAAAGAAATTTGACATTAAACATTAGATACCTATAGCCTTGACTCTTGGTTTAGATTTAACATAATTTTTTCAGAAAATATGAAAAAAATTTTCTTTACTGTGGTTTTATTAATTTATTTTCATGTAAGATTTTTCATTTATCAATATTCAGAAAATAAGAACAAATCTGGCTAAATTATTAACCTGTGGAAAACATTTATTAATAAAGTATCACAATTTTGAGTAAACAATATCGGTTAATCGCTTATAGAAATTTTCCCAATTTATTTCGTAGCCTACTTCTCTAACGTGCGTAATTGGAGACTCTGAAAACAAGCTTCAATAACTGTCATTTTGGAAATTGAAACACCTACTTTGTGACAAGTCATTGGAAATTTGATCGAAAACAGGAATATTGAACATTGAAGGATAATACCGAGGATAATACAGTATGTTCACGAAAAATTTTTATAAAAAGCACCGTGACCCATAAATTGATTTTCATTACTTTTCACTTTTTTAATGAAGTTTTTCTTTTGTTTTCGGCCATAGTTTGTGATAGTAATGATGTCATCGATTTTTAAAAACGTTTAAAATTTTAAAAACGTTATAAAAGGTCAATTCACGTCGGATATCGATTTTAAATGCTTACATAACAAATATTTTAAGAAAATCTAAAATAGGGGTTTATCTAGTACGCGAATCCGGCTTAGGTATGTAAAGGTAATGTAACCAGAATTACGTATCTAACCCGATCTAACCGCTTTATTATTACTACACGTTCCATATAAACGTACTCAATTTCAATGGTTGTATGCACTACCACTAAATTATAATAGCATGGAAAACGTCTACTTACTTCTTACTTTAGTAATGCTTATACCAGGGGTTGGCAACCTTTTTACTTAAGAGGGGCCACTGAATAAATAGATCCGGAAGGAAGGTTAGCAACCGTTGCCTGTAGCAGAAAATGCGACGGAAATGCCATTTTATAAAAGCATGGATGACTCATTCATTCACGAGTTTACATTATTACTGGTTGTCATGATCTTTCTTTTGAAGTGGGAGTATAAGCAACCATTTCTATTGGAGAAATTGACCGGAAATCGCTATATTTAGGCAACCATTGCATTCACATTCGATTAATGCTCTTTCCTGTTAGAGTAGCGACTATTTATTCAATGAGAGGGACATACAGAATAGCTAGCTTATAACTTGCTAAAGGTCACTTTATTTAAGATTTGCTGGATTTCTTCTGAGCTTAACGTTCCTCCAACGTGGATTTAATTCAAAGGATGCGCGACTATTCATTTATTATCAGACAACGTCACCATGAACCACGCTATTAAAATAAGGGACAAGCACTTTCAAAATAATTAGAAAGCATTTAGGTGCTTGTGAGCACAGCATTTCCAGTCTCTGTCGTATACAGTTGGTCAAGTTAGATAAGAGTGTGTTATGTAATCACTACATGCTCAATGCGGCGCAAAAAACGGTCTGATACGTCTTACCCAGACGACTTATTAGAGGACGTTAGACGTAGATTTTTTTAGAGATCACCTGGGTGGAGCCTATGCGCTACCACAAAAATGTAACCAATCGCATTAGGGTCGCATCAATTTGACTGATATAGTTAAAGAGAGAGAGTACTTGCTCCTTCCATCTGTACTACGCAAGATGATGGCCGCATTCACCGGGCGTAACACTTGTGCAACAGTTACCAAATCGTTCCGAAATTTAATGGGGCTTTGGGAACTTGTTACATTTCATTTGCGTTATGTTGAACTATTTCGATAACTGCTCGCTTAACAAAATATCTGCACGACTGTGGCGCTAGTGACGTAGTAGTTGCATAAGTATCCGTTTACGCTACTTCCGGTGAATGCGGCCATTAGCTCCGCCCTGGCAATATCAAAAAATTAGCGTCTACACAAGTCTTAAAGGTTCAGTGGCAGAGAAGTTCTCTTGCACACGGTTGTCTAGAGGAGAGGTGTGGGAATCTTGGTGTCGAAATTTCTGTAGCATGTTGCGAGCGGTCGTTTCTACACCTCGACTGTCTATATTACCATTGTGGTCTTACCTATACGAAACCTCGGAATATGACCCAGATTGATGACTTAATGATAATGTATCGTTCTCTAAGTAGACACACTGAGTGGAAAGTGGTTGGAGGAAGGGAGTAGTCGAGTTCTTTCTGCTCCAAATCTCTTTCCCTATCTCAGGTATCTTTTACTGTATCTTCCCACCACTCTCTTTTCTCCACTGTTCTCACTTCATTTTGCCAAGTTTTTCTTAGCTTATCTGCTTATCTATTAGTTTATTTGTTGTTACTTCATTGTGATTTCTTACTTTTATTTCCTCTCTGCCACGTATCCGAACATCTTTCGTTCATTATTATCGCCTTCTATTTAAATGATTGCTAAATTCTGCACTTGTGTCTCTTTATTTATTCTATTCGTTTTAGTTTTCTTTTTAACTTTTTTTTAAAGATTGCCATTCTGCTGTCATTGAGGCTGTCATAGAACGTGACACAAAGGTCGAAATATACAGGACATGATTACAAAAAATGCACCTTTGAGTAAAAAAATCTCGAAAAAAATGAATTAGAAAAAATGTATTCTTTGAGAAAAATAATAAAATTTTAATTTTTTTCTTTCAAAATCTGATGGGAATCAGCGGAATCAGCGTCTTCCCATATGTCGATTGTTTAATAAGACTAAAGAAATTATTTTAAACAAGGAGTCAGAGGATCACAGTTACTCAACGTTTTCTCGACTTTGACGTAGTTTAAAAGCAATTTATTTTTATTGTAAAAAAAGATGAATATGAATACCCCTGGGTTTACTTAGCTATACATAGTAAAATACTTCTGCTTTTCTCTATTGCAAATAATAAATATTGTTTCCAATTTAAAATTATGAAAGCGAAGAGCGCTAATAAAAACTAGAATAAGCGTAGCTCATCTCTATGGATCGTCAATTTTGTGGCTTATTGTTCTTTTTAATAACGAAAGACTGGAATGTATTTATATATCAATAACCCATCTCTATGAAGTAATATTGCTCGCATATTGATAGTTAAGCAAATATTCAGCTTGGGTAAAATCTATCGCCATTTTCAATAATTTATAGCGAAACCCGCCCATTTTTACTACATTTACGAGTCAACCAATTGATCAAACTATACAGTCTGTTCATTATTGTCTACACTCTGTTTAGCGACCAGAAATGGCTAAGCCACTCCTACAAAAAGAGCGCATAAATTTGTGGGGAGTGGCCTAGCTATTTCTGATCACTGAACCAAGTATAGATGATTGATATGAAAAATGTTGCACTGGTCCGCTGTACAATTGATGCAACTATTGGCCCATTTTATTAATTTAATTTAAATTATCATTAACTGTCAACATAAGTTACTTAATAAATATTGTGCAAAAGGAATTGAGCTAATAACAAAATACAGAAATTTCACTTCTGTGAGGAAATTTAGCAGCTGACAATTCTCGACGAGTATCTCGTATTTTCAAACAGGACTCTTTTGTAACTAGGGTTAAGTAAAGCATCCTTTTGTAAAGAAAGGCGTCTTCTAGATGCAACTGACTCTATAAAGATAATGCGATATTGTGTAGAGTTGTGATTAATGATTGCTCTTAACAAACAAACAAGAAATTTTATCCTTAATAGGAGAAATTTATCCTTACCGCTTACAGGGGGTGTATAAGTGTTTGTTGTGATTGTAGTCAGTGTAATATTTTTCTACAACGATGGTCAAAACTTCTAGAGAGTTTGTTTTGCTTCGTCCATTTGTATTTAGACTCACAATACTGCATTTTACTCTAGAAGTCATTTAAACTACGAGTAGAACTGGAAATATAAGTTTTGTTAGGGTGGCTCTGTGGGACTTCTTCCTAGGTCTTGCTGATTTTCAAATAAAATTATTATTTCATTTTTTCGTGTTGTGCCAGGATTCAGAATGCTAATAATTTTCGTGGAAAACAGTCATAAGTTAGCCATAAAAGTATGCAATTTTTTCCTTCGTTGTATAATAATTATCTTATCGTTTTCAAAAAGTCAATGGGAGTCTGGAACTCAAATTTTGGACACCTTGTGTATCTGTATATTTTTATAGGTGAAAATATACTTTAATTTGAGCCGTAAAATTTCCATAAAATGGCAACAAGGAAAAAGGAAGCTTTTAACTTTTATACCTTTTTTGTGTTGTTACCTTCCTAATAAGTTAATTCCTTTTCTTTTATGACAAAAAATAATTATATAACCCTAAAATAACAAACCGTCACAAATTAGATTTTTTGTTACTTTAATTAAATCATCTTGAGCTTTCTCAAAAAAATTTAAAACCTTTTATATAATAGCGACTTTATTTAAAAACCTGTTATTTTAGCTTTATTTGTTAATTTCAAAACATCCACCCACTTCTCTAAAGCTCATGATTAAACTAATACCTTAATTATAAAGGCAACTACCCTCTCTTTTTCGCTCTCTCTTTTAATAACCTAATTTTGAATAATTGACATTACTTTGATTTAGAAATTGCTCAAGGCATTTCTCGACTTGATAACGAGCCAAAATCCAATTAAAGTTTCAAAAACAATTAATTAAAATCAAAAGTTTTTTACTTTCTTTTTCAAATTGGAAATTTTAAAAGTTGAACTGTGGATACCTCTCAACCTCTCCTTATAACGAACAACTGGAAAAGACAGAAAAGTTTACTTCTTAAGTGTTGACAACTAAAACGAACCGATAACTATTTTATTATGGCGCTTACAAACATATCTCTGTGAACATAAGCGCCTAATAAATCTAAAACGTCGCTTTAGGGGCCTAAAATTATTCATTTAAGTGCCTTTGTGGTTAATTATACCGATTGCTTTGTAAAATGTTTTTTCAGTAAATAATTATGCAAATTAAATAATTTTTGTTTTAATTAACAAAGTAAGCAAGCTTAAAAGGGTCGAATTTGTTTAATTAAAAGATTATTTCGACATTTTACTAACACCTTTTTTTTATTTTCAGATAGTAATTCCGATGTGGCGGTGAAAGTGAATTAAAATGGAAGTCATCGCGTTAGCGACTTTTCTATTGCTGGGATCGTTTGGTGCTAGCGCCACGACCGTTTCGGTTATACCACACGATGCTCATCCTGGATATAGTATAAAAAAGTTCGACTCTTATAGTGGAATGAACTATCGATTATTGGACTCTGGTTTTTCTCAATTTTTTACAATGTTAGAGGACGGCTCGGTTATGACTACGTCAGATCTAAGCCCGTTAGTTAATCGCCCTATTAATCTGATGGTGCTCGAAGAAAATTTAAATAAAACAAATACACACATGTTGGAATTATACGTTTTGGATAGAAGAAATATGCTTAATTTCAACACGGATAATCTCGAAAGTTCGGGACACATTAAAGAAAATTCGCCGCTAGGCACGAGAGTAACCGGGATACCCATGTTAACGGCGGCTCGCGGTCTTAGTTCTTTACCTGTTACGTATAGTATAATCGGTGGAAATTTAGATCAAGCTTTTCAGTTACAACACGGTGACAGCATGGACGTTTATTCCAACGTAACTGTTAGAAATAGCAGTGCGGGCGTTTATATCGTTTCTGCTCAACCTCTAGACCGAGAGGAAACAGCGAGGTATGTTTTAACAATTCAAGCTGTTGATTCCCGGGAAATTGATAAAGCGGTTACGAACGTTGTGATTGAAATTGACGACGAAAACGATAATAGTCCAGTATTTACGCAAAAAGTATATAGGTACGTTGTTGGAGACGACTCTATAGACGGTGATAACATAACGATGAATTGGAAACGTTTCGCTTCAATCGGAAAAGTCGAAGCAACGGATGCGGACGGAGATAAAGTTGCTTACCGGTTAGTAACTCCGAGTAATATTCTAGTTATAGTACCTCAAACAGGCGACTTGTTAATAACTGAAGAACCAACAGAAGAAGTCGAAACCGAGCTAGTTGTTGAAGCTCACGATTTACGCATACCGAGCAGAACGTCTCCGAGACCCGCGCAAGTTTTATTTCATTACACTCCACCGGCATCGTCGAAAGTGGAAATTGATTTAGATTTA
This sequence comes from Malthinus seriepunctatus, assembly GCA_963924605.1. NCBI lineage: Eukaryota > Metazoa > Arthropoda > Insecta > Coleoptera > Cantharidae > Malthinus > Malthinus seriepunctatus. The sequence goes on from OZ004600.1 coordinate 18,574,224, forward strand.
CAACAGTTGGAAGAACACGAACTTAATCGCATTAAAAGGAGAGTTACGCGTGCAGTTAGACCAACGAAACGTATCGAATTTACGGAATCAGATGGCGATACGGAAGGCCGTAACGTATTTCAATTAGAAAAAGAAACCGATCGCGAGACGTTTAAAATAAGGGACGAAAATCCATGGGTTACGGTTGAACCGAACGGTTCGGTACGTGTCAAAAAGAAGTGGGATTACGAAGAATTAGGACCTGAGAAAACAATCGACTTTTGGGTCACAATTACTAATGCTGAAAAAGGGGGTAAGTGTCTTTTTTTTCCGGTGTGGGTTTTTTAAAAAAAATTTTTATTACTTGGTATTATGATTTTCAATTTTCCGCTCGGTTGAATTTCAATTTTGCGGTTTTAATTTAAAATAATTGAATCTTTTTGTAAGTCAAACAACTTCTTGTAAATGCTTTTTTTTGACGATTTGAATATAGTTGTTGGTTTTTAAAAGGAAATAACGTTGGAGTGTAGTGTATGAGAATTATCTCGTTACACTAATAGGTTTTATGTGGTTTAATATTGCTGCTACCGCCTTACGATAAGGGATATTGCTTTTAAGGTGTTCTTTTGGGATTTAGTAATGACATTTTATATAACGTTCTAATCATAAACTTGTTATTATGATACCAAAAATACGTTTTCGAGCAGCTCGTGGCGATTTTAATGACTTTTAATTCAAAAGTTGGGTTGTTTGGTTACAATTTGTAAGGATGAATATGTGACATAATATACTACGAAAGGTCAACTCTGGTATCGATTTTACAATTTAATTATGCATGAAAGTACAAATTGAGTTTTGATTGCATGTTGAAGATTGATATCACGAGCTATCTGAAAAAGAAATCGTCCAAATTGTTCAAACTGCACCGCAATAAAAATATAAAATTAAATTATCGCCATTTACTCGTCCTTATTGTCCTTTTATTGAAATTTACAAAAGGGGCTTTTTCGTTTTACTAGAAAGCTTTTAGTAAATCTATCGCCTTGAGCTTGCCATTTCTTGGATAAAGCTGTTGTTACGTTTGTCAGCTATTGAGCAGAGATTTGGAATTTAACAAAATAAAAATAACACTCGATAAAAATGTACTTTTGAAGAAAAGTCGTTGAAAATCTTACCTCAACTTGGCACTTTTCGCGAAACTAAAACTTGAAGATTTTCCTTGTGAAAAAAAAATTATTGGCTTCCATAAAGCTTTTCTTAGTGGTTTTCAAAGCAAACTTATAGGAGCTTAAATAGGACGTCGAGTCTTAATTATTCCATAATTAAACACGAACCTTCTTCCGGTATCAGAAAATTATATTAATTAAAAGATACTTCTTAAATCCCTTTCGTTTTACTTACACCAAAACAGTAAATAAAATTTGTATAATTTAGTCGTTTGCATTGCAAAATAGTGCAGCGGGTTTGTTTTTATTTTATTCAACTGCACGATTGTTAAATGAATAATTAATGTAATATCCCTATTTGAGGAGATATGTTACCGATTTTGATTCAATAAGGAACTGTGACCCAATTGAACTTAATGTGCGGTTAGATTTGTAGAGATATAATCGATGAATTTAATCTCTACATGCTATCAAACACTAATTAGCGGTGATGTGTTTTTGGGCCCACAACTACCTGAATCTTAAATTATTCAAATTGTGTCTTGTCGTGCATTTGTTATTTTTTATTCATTTGTTAATGTCCACTATCGGTATATCGTGTGTGTTAAGTATGTTAGCACTTGTATACAGTAAACAAAAGAATTATGTAATTAAAATGCATCGTTAGATTTTTTACAAAAGTTTTAAATTAATTTAATGGTTTTTTATTCACGAGGGATTGGGAAATTATGCAAATAACCCTTGTAGCTTTTTACAGATTTTTTTTATTTTAATCCATAATTTCCAATTGCAGCTAAACAATGATTAAAAAATTTTTTTTTAAATATTTGAACTCTCGTGGACTATCGCTTTGAAGTCAATTGAATTTCCTTCATGTATTGTTTGAGTGTGCTATCTCTTCAATCGTACCTTTATTGATGTTTTCCTTCTTGCTTGTTATATACCCTTATGTGGAGGATCGATGATTCTGATTTGAATGTTTAAATATGGACTGCGCTAGACGAAGCCGTAGAATCTATGCGTAATTAAATTTTGCAGTTCGTGTTAATGCTGTATACGCCTATAGGGCCGCAAGTAACTTTAAGACAATTATGAAATCAAAATAACATTCTTATGAAAAGTTGTATTCAAAAGTTTACTTTAATACATACATTTTCAAAGTTTTCTGTCATTACCTTACATAACCTAAACCTTTTGAGACCCCAATGGATTTAATTTACAATGCTCTAAACCAATGTTTCCCAATGCTTTATGTTCCATCCTTCACCTAAGCCTTTCTAAAGTCCATTTTCGAATTGCCTCCTTAACAATCAAATTGCCTTCCCCCCGTGAGGCGTGGACCCCACGTTGAGAGACACTGCTCAAATCATACTCTTTCTAATAACTATTCGTTCTGATTTATTGCCTTTAAAAATTATTTATTAATGGACACTTACTAGACTTTAACATAAACAGGCGGGACCATAGATGCCCTCATATTTTATTCCTCTATAGCACACTTCTAGTATCTCTTATACAGTGCCTTCGGAAATACACTCAACCCACGTGACGAATTTGCTAGACAACCACTAACCAAACGTAATGAAATATTATGGTGATGGCCTGGCCAAGTGGTCACATGTGTTGAGTTTCCGAAGGCACTGTAGGATTCATAGCTGTACACACTGTTGTGTGTTTGTGTAATGATTTCTAAGCTCTACTGTATTATTCTACCGTTTAGACCAGTGAATACATGCAGTTTTGTTTTTTTTCGTTTCTTTATTTATTTGAAATATCCTTAGAACTATAAGACGCACTTTTTTACGTAAAGAAATGACCTTACGTCTTATGGTCCCAATTGGATTCTTATGTTCTCGATGTGAGTGATCCAAACACATGTCTCGCTGCAAGTTCCAAGATAGCCCCAGTTAGCTTATGTTAGGTTAGGTTAGGTTGGGTTGCGTTGGTTTAGGTTAGGTTGGGTTGCGTTGGTTTAGGTTAGGTTCCACTTACTAGGTGGAAATTTAATTTTTATGTAACAATATAATTTATTTAAGTAAATTTGGGGTGCCTCTGATAGTCCAAATAATTCGATAGCCATTTTTGCTATAGCTTATTCCATCAGAAAACACTCTTCCGCATACATACTAAGCTTGGTTCTTCTCTGTATATAAACGCCTTCTCGATTAGTGCATGTAAAAGGAAAATTTTGCGACTTCTGCTCACTTGAACCATTTTTGGCCATATGGCCAAAAACCATATGGACAATTATAAGAGTGGAGAATGAGCTAGAATTGAATTGTTGAATGTATGTACTCAGATGAGTGTTCCGGGACTGTTCAATCATGAATTTTGTTTATATTTTTCTTTTGAACGCTATTATTGAGTCAACAGAGACAGAGAAGGTCGAATGTGTTGATTTCGATGTCTGAAAGGTCGCAAAATGTCAAGTGAGTACAACAAACTGGTCAACACCATTTTTGCCATTACTTTAAAAAAATGTCCACTCCTTTCTACAATCTCCACAGAACCTCGTTAGCGTTTGGATTGATAAAAATGGCTTCTGGTCATTTTGCTAACAAACTATTGTTTCCTTTAGTAGATATGGAGCAAAAATGTGTCTATCGTGCATTCGATCAAATGTCATATCTGCTAATTTCTCATTCAGCCTATTAGTTCAGTTACTACAGACGAAAAAGGATTACAACCTTGCTAAAATAGTATAACGGTCAAAACTCGGCCTTTTTGATTCCCAAAATCAGAGCGCATTTGCACGTCGTTGGCGTTATAAGAAAAAGCAAAAACTATCTCCAATAATATCCTCTTCTTTAAAAAATAATTTAATTTGTGTGTTGTTGAATTCATATTTCAAGAGGTATTTTAAGTAAAACAACTTCAAACTCAATTTTTTCAATGAAGCGCCCCCTATCGAAACGTAAACATTGTGATTTTTATAGAATATGCTTTCAAAAAGACCATGGACCGAGTTTTGGCCGTCCTACTATTTTTTCGAAGTTAAAATCGTTAATAACTGGATTTCATTAGCCATTCGATCTATTGTCTCTTCAGCGAAATGGCTGTTGGTCATCCGGTCCCAGTCGATTAAAAACAAGATTTCTGTGACATTCATCGTTAATTCCTGGATTAATTCCCATAAAAAAACGCTAAGGTCCATTTAGGTCATCCGCTCTTGCCTGGCATTCTTATTTAACAGCTTTTTGAACTGAGTTTCTTTATTTAAAAATAGCTTTTAGCAGCGTCTCCCTTTTAAAAGGCTGTTAAAAGCTGTTTTGACATAAACAGACTCTGTTCGAAAAATTGTTAAATAAATGCTGATCGGATGATCTTGAAACGAACAAAAAATGCCCAAATGAATTTTGAAGTTTTCGTATGGGAATTAACATCGTGGGGAATGTTTCTTGCTGGCTATCTACTGGTACTGGCACCAAAAATTGCTCATTTTTCTGCGTTTTAAAGAAAAAAATTTGTTCCAAATTGAAAATTACTCCAATTCTGAAACACAAGCTAAATAATTCGATTTTTGTTCTTAAAACATTATTTATTCTAACATCTTAATGGACATATTCCGCAACGGAGGTTGTAATAAAAGTTTTCGTTTTGCATTCTCCTACTCGCTAAACAGTGCTCTCTTGTACGAGCATCTCTTGATAATTTACATTAAACTTACACGAGACTCATTCGTGACTTATTATTATTTCAAATCGTACTCTGTTGTTTCACTCTTTGTTCATAAAATTATTTCACAGTAATTTTACATGTACAAAAACTAGATTGTACAAGTGGGTCATTGAGACTCTATACCAGCAACCCCTCTCTCGAAGTATTGCGAATATTAACCCTCGTTATAGAGTCCCACTTAATACTATATCTTTTACAAAGGGGTGACCACAAGTCGTTGGACGAAGGGTGCCCATTTCCTAAGCGATTCAAGCTATTGTTTTACATTTACATAATACTTGTTGTCAAGTTTCATTCTTTTTGCTCGAACTTTCCGTTTGATGATCCTTTGAGTTAGTTTAGACCTTCATATAAACTCGGTAAATATTCGTAGTCGCTCAAAGATCTAGGGCTTGAAGGGTAGGTCCTCCTGACTAATATAAGATCAGACAAGTTTTTGTCCTTTTAACCAGCTGTCTTGTGAGAATTTGAGTGGCTAGTTCAACAGTTTGGTGTTCTACAAAAGGGCTTGTGCGTATAAATTTAGCACCATTGAATGTTCCGCTTCATTACTTTTTATTTCTTCATCCCTTGGAGCTGATGTTACCTAATAGGATTTGTTGTTTTCCGAAGAGATGGCTAAGTTCTTCCATCATATTTAGTCTTTTTGTTGTAACTGATATGATTTTTTTTAAATTTTGTACGTGTCGACAATTTTATTCCTGACCTATAACTACGGAGCTCCATTAACAGAAGATCACTAGATCAATTTTCTTAATATTAGAATTAAAAACACTTTCGATGAAAAAAGCTCATGAATAGCATAAAGGATACGAAAACCACTTGTCCAACATTTTTGAAGACTAACTTTCCTGAATAATTTTAGACCAGTTGGTGTAGATGTGAAATGCCTCATGTTTTCGCTCTAATTAAAACATTTAAATGCAATGTTAACAGACCAAAAGCTGAAACTTTTTCGTCTTTTTTCTGTAAATTTCAACAACTTTTACTTTTAATCTGGAAATTTTGTCGACTTTCAACATAATTAATTTGGCAAAGTTTTAAAATTTAGTTGTTGAATACGGATGCGGAGTATCTTTTCTAGTGGATTTTAGTAAATTTCTCGTATTTTCATCTACCCGCACATTACTAAATTAAAGTTTACATTAAGATTAATTGATGATATCGCTTTAACTATATGACACTTTCAAATTATGAGACGTTTAAAGTTTCTATCTAATTAAGTAATTTTATGACTCTTGTTAGTGAAGAAGGAAAATTTTTATTTAAATTACAACTAATGTTGCCGCTCCAAAAATTTTTCTTATCATTTTTTTATTAACCAAAGGGATGTTAACTAATTTGAGTTTTGCTGAAACCATCTATATCACACCCTGTCATATTAAGATGACTCTCAAACGCTGAGTACCTAATCAAGGAGCTTATTGTGGTTCTCTCCTCGTTGATTGGAAAACAACGATGATGACTACCCATTTGCGAAAGTTGAGGATATTTAAAGAGGCAGATAGGCCTAAATTAGACCAACGTCACATCTCTTATGATTTCTCTCCTCCCCATGTCCATGTGTAGACCCAAAACTGAATTACCCTGTATATTAGCAATTATGTAAATAAAAATGTCTCTAATGACGCCTCAACTATATTTCGTAATTGTAGGCTCACGTTTTGTTCTGTATAAAAACGATTTAGTCCATCTATTATACATTTTTTGATGCTAAACAAATATATTTCTTTATGTATTGTAATTTCCTTTTTTTTCGAACGAACTCACTATTATTTACTACCGAACAAATAACAAATACATAATCTTGTTACACAAAACGTCAACCTAAATATTCTTCTTGTTTCATTTATTTATTTTTTATTTATTCAAGAATTGATTTCCTTTATCGAGTTTATGATTAATGAACGATTTGTAAAATTACCAATATTGATTGACTTTTGATATGCGGCTTCCTTCACGCTGGGAATATATTCAGTCAAACATTAATCAAATAAGGTTGTTATAACGAAATAAGGAAAATGTTTATAAATTAATCTAATATTGATTTTAAACTTGAGGTTTTGCAACAACTAAACTACGGTTATGGAAATTTGCGTTTTCTTTGTTTCAAGTTAATATTGTTTTGCTCACTACAACCCCACGTTAAAAAGACAATGTTACACTTACATCTTCATAATTCATTCAGATGCATTCCCAACCCTATTTACTCTTTTACAGCGATAAGTTCTGTTTTATTTTGAGCTGTTGTGACATTTCTCTATTTCGTCGAAAAGTCAGTTTTTGGTACTTTGTTTAAAGGTTTAAATAGTTCACATATGATATAAATGAGTAAATCGATTGTTGAGGGTTATTGTCCCTCATTGTTGCAAAATTCTACAATAATGATCATCTCCAAAGCTCCACAGCTCACTCTCATGATAAATTTCAGCTACGTCATAAACATTAACTTTTTTCAAATCTTCTCCTCAATGAAGAGTTTCTAGATCCTCCTCTAGGTAAACACCTAAAAAGTTTTGTTTATTTTGTAAGAGCTCAAAGTAATCCGAGGCCATTGTTTTTCTATCAAAAGCCTTTCGTCATTCCGGGTGTTGGCTGGGCTATACAATAACGATCGCATCATTTATGGTAGAATCTAGGTTAGGATACCTTATAATGTTATAATTTCGTGTAAACGAGCCGAGAAATCATTAGAAACAATGTAGGCCTTTAGCCAGCTCATAAAACGTCTACCGCTGTCCTGGGTTCTGTTTCGCTCTCTCTGATGATTTTTACCACACTGATGTATACCCATTGACGCTTTACGACAACTGCAGTTACGTGTTGTTGATATAATCCAGGTTAATGTACTTCTTATTTTCATTGTAACGGAGGCCAAAATCTGTCCCAATTTAGAAACTTAACCTCACACACTGTATGCCCATTTTAGCCAAACGAAAACTGCACCTGGGTCCTGGACGTTGCTAATAGTATCTAGCACTTATTGTTTTCATGAGAACGAGCCGAAAAGTATTTTAAACAACGTAGACCTTCGGCCACCTCATCAAATACCTACCGCTGTCCTGAGTCAACTTTTGCTCTCTCTCAGGACCTTTACTTTCCTCCCCTCATGTGTGTTCATTGAACCTTTACGACAACTACAGCTATTTTTATTTGAACGAAGGCCATCGGCCATCCGCCAGAGTCCATCCCAATTTAGAAGCTTACCCTTACAGATTGTATGTCCATTTTAGCTTTACAAATACTGCATCTGGACGTTGCTAATAGAATCTAGGTTAGCGCACTTATTCTTTTCATGAGAACGAGCCCAGTAGTAATTTACAAAACTGTAGGCCTTCGGCCAGCTCATGAAATACCTGCCGTTGTCCTGGGTCCACTTTCGCTCTTCCCCAGGACCTTTACCACCCTCATGTGTGCTCATTGGAGCTTTACGACAACTGCAGCTATGTGCATTGTGCATATGAACGGAGGTCTTCGGTCATCCGCTAGGATCTGTCCCAATTTAGACGCTTAACTTTACATATTATTGTGTACCTATTTTAGGTTTACGAAAACTGCACCTAAGCATCTAGGTTAAAGCACTTATTACTTTCATAAAAACGAGCCCAGTAGTAAGTTTAAACAATGTAGGGCTTTGGCCAGCTCGTGAAATACCTACCGCTGTCCTGGGTCCTAAGCATTTAGGTTAGAGCACTTATTATTTTCATGAAAACGAGCCCAGTAGTAATTTTGAAAACTGTAGGTCTTCGGCCAGCACATCAAATACCTATCTCTGTCCTGTGTCCACCTTCGCTCTTCCCCAGGACCTTTACCACCCTCATGTGTGCTCATTGGAGCTTTACGACAACTGCAGCTATGTGCATTGTGCATATGAACGGAGGTCTTTGGTCATCCGCTAGGATCTGTCCCAATTTAGACGCTTAACTTTACATATTATTGTGTACCTATTTTAGGTTTACGAAAACTGCACCTAAGCATCTAGGTTAAAGCACTTATTACTTTCATAAAAACGAGCCCAGTAGTAAGTTTAAACAATGTAGGGCTTTGGCCAGCTCGTGAAATACCTACCGCTGTCCTGGGTCCTAAGCATTTAGGTTAGAGCACTTATTCTTTTCATGAAAACTAGCCCAGTAGTAATTTAAAAAACTGTAGGCCTTCGGCCAGCTCATCAAATACCTATCGCTGTCCTGAGTCCACTTTCGCTCTTCCCCAGGACCTTTACCACCCTCATGTGTGCTCATTGGAGCTTTACGACAACTGCAGCTATGTGCATATGAACGGAGGTGTTCGGTCATCCGCTAGGATCTGTCCTAATTTAGACGCTTAACTTTACATATTTTTGTGTACAACCTACTTTAGGTTTACGAAAACTGCATCTAAGCATTGCTGATAGAATCTAGATTAGAGCACTTATTCTTTCCATGATAACGAGCCTACAAGTAATTTTCAAAATCATGGCCGAAGTAGGCTTTTTCTGAAAACAATAGGAAAACGACAATGCTTAAATGCTTTAACTTAATTATTTATGCGGACAATATGTTCAATTTCAAAGTAAATTTTTTCCCAAAAATTAAATTTAGTGTGTGGGTTAATAAAATTTTTCTCCAAAATTTATAAATAGTAGCTTTTAAATAACAAAGGGCGGTTTAGTTAAAGGAAAATGAATTAAATTATCAGATTTTGTATTTCCCCTTTTATAAAATAAAAGGACGGGAATGTTATTACATTTAATAATACATAATACTGAATAGATGTGAAACGAACATTTGGTGTACAGTTGAATATTATTGTTAACCACAAAACTTGTAGAATTATAGAAACGTTAACGTTAACAATTTCAACCCGTATATTGTGTTAATTGGTGCCGTCACCCTAATTAAAACTATAGCGTCAATGAACGACACATAATTTAATGCGAAAAATTACAGACATCATTATAATGATTAAAGTTCTTCGAGTCGACAATATTAGATACGTGTGGTAGAGAGGAAGTACACAGTTGAAAATTTTCTTCTCTTTTTGCATTATTATATCTTTGTATACCTAATGTTTTACATTCGCATTATTTTATTCATGTCTCTTGAGGCAATTTCCATTTTAAAACCGCTATCTTAATGTGAATTTGTGTGATTTATGGATTTAAATTGTGGTTTAAACACAATCATAAGGAATTATTTAAGAAATATGTGCAGTTTCACTTAACAACTTTTTTGAATTATTAAAATTTTCTCTTTTTTCATTAATGAACTTTAAAGGCCTACAGCTCTCTGATAGGCCTTAACTTCCTTTCATTATTGAATTAAAATTTTTTTTACTTCTTCTAATCGCGAGCAACGTGTTACAACTAGTCGTAATCCTAATGCGTTCCATTACGACCCCTATATCCATGTCGTTATAATAGTGGAAGGTTCTGTCCAGTCTCATATTGAGCTTGGCTTTATTTTATTGACTTGAGGGCTACTATTTTTGCTCGTTCAACCATAGACACAAATGCTTCTTGGACTGCTAAGACTAATCTAGTGATTACATTGATGTCATTCGGATATTCTGCCATTTGTTAGGATTTATCTACACAGAAGGGGCCCCTCTCTGTTGTCTTTGTTGTTTTTTATTACTTTTTCGAGAGCCAGCTAATGTCTTACAACCAGTCGTAATTCTGGTGTGTTCAATAATGACCTCTTCTATATTCTTGTCGCTAATAGTAGAAGGTTCTGCTCAGCTATATGCTTCTTCTGAATTTATCTAGGATATCGCTCAAGATTTTGCTCGTATACACCTATAGCTTTTTTCTGAGATCAAGTTGAGAAGAATTCTATAATTATGCTCTTATTTTTTGACAGGTGAAACGATCTCTTTTCTTGTAGATTGAGTTGTAGCTTTCTGTTACTCGTTAGCCAGCATAGCTTAAAATTTTATATTCTTGAAAATTTAATGGTGGAGGCGCAAGGCATTGCTTATTTTAAGATCTATCAAAAGTACGTAAACGACCACCTCTAGCTTTTTATCATTCTCATCATTATTTATTAAAAGTTCATGTCTCTGATGCCAATTAATCGTTGGCTAAAATTGAAAAATGACTTCAATTAATTAATTAACTTTTGATGTCATCTTTAACACACCTTTTTCTTTAAAAGGATGCAATTGAGTAATTCCATAAAATGTTTTATCTCCCACCGTTCATCTTAATCCATATTCTTAAGGGGAATATTGGGCACTTATAGGTGATAAAGAAATAAAGCGAAGGCTTTATAAGAATAAGATTTGGGATGGCGATATCTAAAAAAATATTATTTCAATTCGAATAGATTAATTGGAACATTAATCCATTATGATCCTTTTTATGAGCATCTTTGGCTTTCACCTTGTGTTGAAATTACAGTGCGTAACATAATTACAGTAATAGAGGGTTTAATGCTAACTAGTTAACACAATAGGTGTGATCAAAACCGAAGTAGGCTATGATTAAGTGATTATAGAACGGTGATAATTTGTATAAATAAGTCGGCTAAATAAGATGCTATCAAGAGTGTTTAAACAAGTTTACGATATTGTGGGTATAGACGGTCACATTATAACCTATCTTAAGCCTACTCGATTTATAATCTTATTCAGATCGGTATTAATATAGCTTTAGTTTTGATATTGTTTCGTTTAGTTGCATAATTAATACTTAGCCCTTTTGAGACCACATTATACCAAACTTGGAGTATTCATTGCTCTGTTATGTAAGTGGCAAGTGCTTAGACATAATTCACGCTGTAGAAAAGTTATCAACACATATTTTGGTTCAAACAAAGGCTGTTGTAGGTGTGATATTTTTATCAACGGTGCCCACATCATTATTTTTATGTTATTCTTTTGTTTATTAATTCGAACTACCTGCATAATTAATCTTGTCTAGAAGGGTTCTTTTTGACATTTAAAAAATGTACAGTGCGTCTCACGGGATTTGGGTAGCACGACTAAATTACTATCTTTGTTATTAGTGGAAGTGGTTGAGTGTAAAATAGTGCATGTTTTTGATGTTGTTATAACGATTTAGCCAAGTGAAAAATGATGACGTTTGAAAGATCTTAACACTTTCAAACCTACCGCCGGAATGACATACTATTGGGGGTTAAATCGTAAATTGAAATGTTTTTTTTGGCAACCTCGAGCGCCCTTAATCAGTATAACTAGCGTTTCGCAAGAAGCTTTTAGTTCACGTCACCCCAGACGTTTATTTTAACTGTATTTAGTATTTTAAATCCTGAAAGTTATTGATTCTTTTGAGGAGGAAGGAATAGTCTAGTCAACGAACGCTCAAAAAAAGGGATGTCGAGAATATGGAAGAGGGTAAATTTTTTTTCTTTACCAATGTGTCAGTAGTTAAGTAGTTAGGAGGTAGAAATACCGAAAGTCTCCGGTCTTAGCTATGTGGTTAAGGGAGGGAAGAGGTGGAAAGGTCCCGTTTTTGGAATTTTCGTTTATATCTCATAAACGGTAGGTCGTAGGGAAAAAATTGTTCTTAACAAAATGAAAGCTTATGACCGAGCTTATGACATTTACTACAAGTCATTTTTCATTTACTATCCGTCCGCAAAAATCGCTAATGTATGAAAATTTTTTTATTCATTCAAAATTGTTTCTTCATAAATTAATAATTTTGTGAACGGATATCTCGAAAACTAGAAGGAATTGAAAAAAATGAATAGGAACAATCTTGTAGGAAATTTAATAAGCTTTCAGTTTACTCAGAATAATTTTTTTCCAGGACCTATCGTTTTCGAGATATAAGATAAAACACAAAAAACGAATCCTTCCTTTTCACACCATTAGCTATAAAACTAAGACCGGGGATCTAAGGGACCAAATTAGACCAGTACGACCTCTAAACTCATCTAATTAGTATAGAACCAGTCTGTGATGATCTTTTATTAATAATAATAATTGTTTTTACCATCCTTGTATAAGTTACCTTTCATACAAATGTTTCAGCTTTCAGCCACTCACCGAGTATCGGTTGGACAAACAAATACAACTACTAATTTCTCTTGATGAAATAATTCTCATGTAACATAAGTTTGCTTGTATTTAATTAGAAACAAAGTTATTTTCAAAGCGACAATTTTCGCAATGGCAACTGTTGAAAGCAATAAATTTGTCTTGTTTATTTACTAATTGTTAAATGTACCAGCGTTGTTGGGAAGCTTTGGTATAAATTTTTGATACTGTTAAAGCTGTTAAAGCTCTAATTTTGAGAAATTCAACAAATAATTTGTAAAGTTAAATGTTTGATGTTTCTTTTATGAACTTATTAAAGTCTCATTTTCGCAGTTTCCACTTTGTTATATAAAAAGTTTAAAGTTTGCAACTTTTCAAGTGGATAAGGTGTGTGTGTGTAGAGGAAAAAATTAACTTTTATGTCAACGAATTTAACAAAATTTGTTTATTGATTCTTAAATTTTTTATTTAAACAAGTTCAAATAAAGTGTTGCACATGGTGCATTTAACGTGCATTTAAAAATAGATTTTTGTTTATAATTTGTTTTATTCCCGCCTAATTATATTAACATCTTCTTTGTTTTTGTCTTCTTTCTTATTTTAGTCGGTTTTAACTTAACGGGTTGTTTAAAAAGTTTTAAAGTGCGGGTAATTTAATAATTTTGTTGAGCACAACCACTCAAAACACATCCAATTGTATAAATGCATGTTGTAGTGGTTGGGAAAATTAAAGGGATGAGTTTTATGACGTGACGTAATTTGTTGGTTAATTTATTAAAAACAAAAAGTAGGAACAAAGAACATTTATTTATAAGGGTTAAGGTTAAGGGCAAATTTGTAACGGATTTTCTTCTTCTCTCTTTCCTCTTGTATTTCTGTGCGATTTTCTAAGTTCAACAAACTTTTCAGAAAAATTATATTTTTCATTAAAACTCGCCTTCTTTTTTTTGCTAAAGTTGTCAGTGGAAACTCGACGTGACATTTTTATAGGATTAAGAAGTTTATGTTTGAGTAAACGTTTTAGGGTACAAACCTCTACCAACAGTTGTCATTGTGGAAAAACTTGAATTGGTTGTAAATAACGGTGAAATATTTATATTGTGAGTCTGTGGAGAAAAGTACGCGAATTTTAATATCTGACGTCTTATAAATTCTGCACAGTTGAACCTCCAACGAATTGGATGCAAAAGAGAAAAGCTTTAATCGATACAACTTAAAAACTTTTCTTTTTAAAATTCTCCACATGCGATGATGATATTCTGGCGTGATTTAACAATTGAAAATGATACGAGGTAATACAAGATAATGAGATCTACTACATTGTAGTGTAGTGTATATGCAAATTATGTCAAGATTGGGTTTAATCAAAGGGTGATGGTTTCATAACAGATCATTTCGGGGCCTGTATAGTTAGTATTAACATTCGTGCTTTTTCCTGAAAGAGAACCTTCAGAATTTTCCGTTTTAAAGTTATAGAGCCTTGAATTGCAATTATGGATTTTTTCTTTTTATGATAATTTCCACGAACGTCAAAATATTTACTTCAAATTTGGAACAGGTGCTTACTATTACGAAGTGAAAATTTTTTATAAAATAATCTTGACCACTTAACCTAGCTTTTATTTTTTATTAGCTCTAACTTTGTCACCTGTGAAATTTTTTGAAATATTAAATCTTTTACTGACGTAAATAAAAAAATAAGAAAATAAGAAAATAACGTACTTTTAGTTCATATGCGTAAAACTAACCGTTTGGCTTCAAACCCCGGTTAAAGTGTTGGGTAGTCGTCAGAACGTGCCATTACTATCTTTATAAGTTTTTTTTAAATAATCGTCATCTACTTACCTACCGTCTAGGAAAGTCAATTTTCAAATATCACACACGTGGGGGGGGGGGACTTTAAATGTGAAAAATCGAAACTTTTCGTTTAAAATTTTAAATCTTCGTAACCTCTGAAATGCAAGAGTTAAAATTTTACAGTTACCTAAGACACGCCTCTGGGCATCCCCAAATTTTTACTTTTTATTTTAGCTGTAACTTTGTTAACGGTGAAATTTTTTGAAATATTAGATTATTTTCTGAAAGACAATAAAAAACAGAAAAATAACGTACTTAGTTCATATGCGTAAAACTAACCGTTTGGCTTCAAACCCCGGTTAAAGTGTCGAGTAGTCGTTAGAACGTGCCAGTAAAGTATCTTCTGAAGTTTTTTTTTAAATAATCGTCATCTACTCACCTACCGCCTAGGAAAGTCAATTTTTGTATAGCACACACACGGGGGGGGTCTTAAATGTGAAAAATCGAAACTCTTCGTTTAAGAAATGAAATCTTCGTAACCTCTGAAATGCAAGAGCTAAAATTTTACAGTTACCTAAGACACGCCCCTGGACACCCCTTCCTAAAATTTCGAACCGATCGAAGCCATAGACATTTTTTTATAGGTTTCTATTGGCTACAAAATAGAAATTGGCAAATTGATGCCAAAATTTGGATTCGGATACTCTGGGGTAACCCTATATATTTCCCGGTCTTAGTTTTGAAAAAGCTCAAAAGATGGCCTCTCAGCGGCCCAATTAATAGCCGTTCAGCGGACGTAGCTTCCACAGGAATTTCGGCGTAACTCAAAAAGTTTTTTTTTCTGATTGATTTTAATTCCGGATCGAGCGCCTCTAGGGAGTCTAGATCGTCGTTTCGGTAACAATTCCTCGATATCCCCCATACTCGTCCAACGGGGGGGGGCAAACAATGACCTTCGCGGCGAGACTTTTCTTATGGCACAGCCGGCTTTAGTTTCACTTAAGAGGGCGGTATTTAACAAGGCGGGGAAGTTGATACTTAGACATTCCGCTCGCACGCTTTAGCTACTTTAATATCAGGATGATATCACTAATATTTACAATTCCTGATAGGGAAAGTTCAAAGAAGGCACTAAAGTATTTGTATATAAAAAATAAGAGCCTAATTAGTGAGAAAAATTCAGTTGAACTTTGTGTAATTCAAAAAAAACAACGGATGTTGGGTAGAAACAACATTCTGTCTTTTTTTAAATTACACCAACTTCAACTGCATTTTTCTCACTAAGTAGGCTCTTATTATTTATATACAAATACTTTAGTGCCTTCTTTGAACTTTACCCTATGAGGAATTGTAAATATTAGTGATATCAACCAGATAATAAAGTCGCTAAAGCTTCCGAGGGAAATGTCTAAATATCACCTTCCCCGCCCATTTTGTTCCGCATTACATCATTGTAAAACGATCATACGGAAACCATAGGTACGAAAAGGAAATCTTTTCAGAAAAGATTGATGAAAATTGAAACTTTTTTAAAAAATGAAATCAAATAAACGTTTTCATTAAAAAAACTCATGGCAATTTACAAAAGCTCCCTTTGATCGATTATTAGTCAATTTCCAAAACGATATAAATTGTAATTTTGTGTGCATTTATGTAATTCCCCTAGTTAGGTAATTTTTCATTTTTATAATTGTTAGAAGTTGAGGATGACTTTGAATTGCAAATTGAAAAGTTAATATTTTATGAATTTCCATTTTCCTTGGTTGTGTAAATTGCACAATAGTTTTATGTTAAGGTTTATCTTGATGCAAAAGTAACGAGGTGTTCATGCAAATAAATAATACGAATGTAGCGTGTATTACAAACTTTTTTTTCTTTCAAACTTGAAACTTGTTGAAGTGGTCGTAATTGATCGATTTGTTAAACACATCGCTCGTCGATCTTTTGATCGATACGTTCATTATGAGAACTATTAACCTAGCAGACTTAACGTGCGTTTTATATGCAAATAAATTTTTTTAATAGTACCTCGTTCGCAAATTACCTCTTGTTAGCTCATTTTTCTTTCGTGGCTGCGCTATCTGTGCTATATTGATTTTCGCCACGCCCGGCCACGGTGGTAAAAGAACACGTCACTTGCAGAGAGACTCGCCCCCTCTAACTACTCCGGTAGTCGCGACGGAATCGCGATGCAGTATTAGGGTGTCGATAAGATCCTATGATTTGCTAAGGAATCATTTTCTACGTGCCCCGTTTTCCTTTTCCAATACAATCGACTGTTTAGGATTTAAAGGCTCACATAAATGATTGCTCATTTAAACTTATCGACGATTTAAAATATAAAAAAATATTTAACGGTTGTAGTAATAAAATTTTTGAGGGAATTGAATGAGATAAATTGTATTCGTAAAATGTCACTTTATTGTGACGCAAAGAAATGGAAATAGGAAATGTCTTCTTTGAGGCTCGCTGTTTGACCACAATACATTATCAAAACGTGAGTTGATTCTTTGAGAAAAACATTTTGTTTGGGATTTTCTATTCGTTTTATTTGGACAAAAATTATCATATAAACTAAAAGTTTGTAGAAACAATAACATTTTCTTTCTCTACAAATCGCTCCTTGCCCATCTTTGTCTTTACAACGAGCTTTCAGATTCAATGTTATTAATTTTGAATATTATTTGCTAATCTATAAATCGAGCTTTATGAGTAATTCTTGAACAAACAAGAGCTGATTGCTATTAATCAAAAGGTAAAACAAAGCACTTCTCAATCACGGACCTTTCAAACGATTTGTTATTTAAATCAAAATTAAATTCTTGTTTTTTTGTTTGTGTTCGCTTTTTTATTTTTCAAATTGAACAGTGGCAGAATATTTCTGTTAGTTGAGAAAATTGAATTGCAAAATTGATATTTTGAATGTTATAGCTTTGGCGTGTGTTTGCGTGGATGTGTAAAGAATGAGGGTACTTGTTTGGTTTATGATGTATACTCCCAGAAGCTTAATAACAACCCCTCTAATATTTATCTTTTCTGGTACAATGTAATAAAAAGTTTTCAAATTTTCACATACTTTTGTACGCCTTTTAATTAATCTATTTAAATTTATTGGGTATTAGGAATAATAAAGAGTTGTCGAAACTAAAGTTGAGTTGGGTTTGTATTTATGGGAAACCCTAAGAACGACCTCTTTATATTTCTTGCAAGTAACAATCACTTTGGTGAATAATTGAAAATAAGAGATAATGGAGTCGATTCTTTAGCGGGTAGTTTGTATGTAATCTATCCCAGAGGTGTTTAACTTAAATATTGAATAAAAGGTTTGAAGGTTCATTATAATGTACGTTTAGGGCTAAACAGACGATTTTGTTTAGGTCAAGCCCAGTTTACAACGCTCAAAAGCTTCTTTGGAGAACCGTACCTGTGCATAAATACATCAGCAATGTTTGCATTCTTAAAATAGAAAATAATTACTACTCTGCTTGGAAATAGGTATTTTTGTATAAATAAAACTGAACAAAAAAGGGCGTTCTTTTTCTTCTTTAAGTTGCTTGTATTTTGGTCTTTTAAGCTCTCAGTTAATGTTTTGAAATGCGTGGCATGACATTAATTAGAAAAGAAATTCACTTTTTCGATAGAAAGTGTTGAAAAATAAGCAATACCATTAAACTATTTTGTTGACTACCTGTCAAATAAGTGACATTTACTCGTGCGATTTGCAGCCTTCGCTCCAATGTGGCTGCAAACCATTCTCGGTAGAGTAAAGTGTACTTACTTCCCTTGTAAAGTAAATACTATAATAATTTTATTTGAAAAGTGAACGCATACTCTATCTTTACTTCTCTCTCACAACTCAAAGTGGTAAAAATCTATTTCATTTCTCTTGACTTTTATTTCCATCTCTTTCATGTGCAGTTTTAAATTGACATAATATTATTTTATCAAGTAACCACTAGAAGATCTATCGTCTTCTGATAGCCATTCTTCGTTGCATTTATTGATCTAAAGCAGTTGCTCTAGTGATCTTTCTTTTTCCTCCCTCAGCGATCTCGTTATCCGCTCCTTCTCTCTTACTTAATCTTAGACTTTTTATATAATATCTACCTGATATACATCAATTCATTATCTTTTTCTGCAGTCATATGACAGGCATTTCGGCAGGCATGACATTATGTTGGCCATGTCTATAGTCTACATAATATGAGTTGGTTTGAATGAACGATTAATTGATAAAGTTGGGGCATAAAGGGGATCTCGGGGGATAATGAGCGAATTCTCAGTCAATATAAGAGTTGGTTTTGAGAATTCCCTATTGTGGCGAGGATAGAGGGAGTTATCAAGAGCAATGTGACTGTTCCAGACGAGAGAAAAATTGAGTGATCAGTTGACAGCTGACTAATCGCTCATCTTCTCTCTTTGTCTACATTATGGTAATGATTGGAGGAGCGATCCATTCAGGTTACTTTTTGATCACTTAGCTGTTCTCTCTTTTGAACGGGTTTAATGAGAAAAATCAGTCTATGAGCACTGAACTGCTCGATCGGCTGCATTCGCCCAATGTGCAGCTTCAAACTCGATCTGTTCCTACCTTTTTTTATTATTTTCAATTTTATGTGCGCGCAGCGCGTATCCAGAAGTTCATTCCCTTTGCATTAAGAATTTTATTTGATTTCTTTATGAGCGGCCAGCACATCTTGCATTCTTATATTTCTCAACTATATACGTTCAATTTCAAGCCCTTTTTTTAGCAACTGGACCACTGAGTTGCTATGAAAGTAACACCAGTACTTTATCTTTACTTTATCAAAAATTTATCGCAAGTCTTGTAGTTGCTTCAGAGTGTAACGATGCAGACTGTTATCGGGATGCTGGGCCAAAATACTAGCACCGTATTACAGCAACTTGGAAGTTTTGTATCGTTTAAACCAGCTACTTGACATTTTTTTTAAATTCTCTTTGCTAGCGCCGCCTCTAAGATCAAAATGGAAATAAGTTTTACATTTTCGTGCTCTTCTTTTTGCTCTTCAAGTATCTTTATTTGAGTCCAATCTCGAAGAGATTGGGTAAGAATTAGCCAACTTGAATTTTTCTTATTTTATTATCAGGGATATCACTGATAACATCTGATTTATTTGTAACTCGGCATCCATAAGAACTAGAGCTCCCGTTTAATTTTAATTTTAACTCTTAAGTTATTTTTAACCTTATACAAACTAGTTAATGCTTATCATTTGAGTATTTCTTTATCTAATAGTTTTTAATTGCAGGATTGTAAAGTTTTTAAATTTATAAATTCAATTTAAAACCGCGTGGAGTGTTATAATTTGTTGTGGGAGTGGATTAGTGTTTTTTATTTTTACCTCTTTAATTCATTAGCACCCCTAAGTAATTTCCACCCTTTAAATAATTCCACATTTTGACGCTATTTTCAAGACCCTCAAACTGCATGTTCAAGTGCATATCTAGCAGTCGCATGTTGTGACGACTAACCCAGTATTAAAAATGTTAGCCAGCTCAGTTAAGTATAGCCACCCTTATTTTATAAAGGTTATACAATAAGAAATATTATGACATATCAATATTTCGATTCTGTATGAAATTGCAAGTCATTTTTGAATGAAATACTGCTCTTTAACTCTGCTTTTGATAAAGAAACGCCGGACCGTATTTCCAATATTGTTAGTTATAGGAATGGCTCACACAATGCCTTCTTTCACGTTTAAATGGAAGCTGTGAAGAAAACCTTTAACAACTGCAATTTTTAAACAGAAACCTATCTACTGAAAATGTTAAAGAATTTCAATACTGAAAAATATATACAGGGCGTGCTTAGTGGCTTTAAGAAATTTGTTTCGGTTTCCTCTTTTTATGTTTCTTATTCGTAACATGAAAAGTTCAAACTTTAGTGTTCTGAGTTATGTAGAAAAATGCTGAAACGTCTCTAAATCCATGGCCATCCAGTTTAATGTATTCGTAATGTAAAAATATCCTCAATTCGTTCTTATTTTTAACCACAAATTAATAATATTGGTATAGCGAGGATGATAATTGGCAATTCCTACATTTCTAAAATCGGCACCAAAGCTCGATCTGTGATTTTATGTTGCGTTCTGAAATCGTTAACTGTTTCAGTATAAATGAAATAAAGTTTCAATACCCTTAACTATTAATCCTTAACACGTCTCTTGTACAATTTACACTTTCAACTTGTAGTAAGTTTTCAGCAGTGTGGGATTACACATAAAACACCCAGTAAATAAATTATCGCTATTTAATAAAAACCTTATGTGAGTTTAAACTTTTTATACACAAAAGAAATTTTTTGCCAATTGTTTTATTTTGCATGAAAAATTTTTTACCTCGAACAATAAGGTTATTTTTCAGCGAGAAATTCAATCTTGTGTACAATCACAACCACAATTTATTCACGTTTCCATTTTTAGTTTCCAAACAATTTTCACTACGATTCATTCACCTCTTTTTTTCACTTTTTCACTAGACGTTAATTTATAAGGGCGTTTCGAAGACTTTTTTTAAATTGCTTATTTTCAAATTTAAATTTTTAATTAGTTTTATTTATTATTTATGCTTTACGTGTTGTAGCAATTTTCACTAGAACTATAATAATTATGGTGAAAAATTACTTTTTCGTCTCGTCGAGGGTCATTAATAATTTTGTTAGCGTTGTAAACAAGAAGATAGCAAATTTACTTAATATTGGATAACGCTTAAATCTTTTAGATGTTACTTTGAGAAAAAAAGGGTGAATAGTATGCGTTAGGAAGTTCTTATAAGTCAAGTGGATCGATGTAGCTAATACATCCAACGACTGTAGGTATAGGTTGTAGAGCTTAATATGTCGTATAGACTTTCAGGTGATGAATTTGCTTAGTAAAAGATTTTCTCAATTGGAAATTGAAACGTTAAGTTAAAACAGGGAGGGCTTTCTTTGACCTTTTGTTGAGTAATTGATATATTAAGAAACCCCGTTGAAAAATTGCTATCATTATTAGATACTTTTGTATTGAATTGATTGTCGGGAATTAAGCCCAAACTATTAGGGAAAGCCATTTTATCGCTTCCGAATTCTTTTATGGTATCCGATCCTTTGTTATTAGAATTTTTCGTTACGGAAGGAAATTTTGATCGATTATAACTTCTTAGTATTTTATATTCATTTTAAAATCTTTTCAAGTTGTTAAAGGTGGGATAATAAAGTTTAATTTTATGTGCTTTAAATCTCTATTATCTAACTTGGAACTATGGTCACGAATTTTGCTTATTTTAAGTTCTCTACGAGTTCAAGAGTTATGACCTGGGTTTGTTCATTTGTCTACCCAAGCTATTCGTTTTACTATACCTAAAAGTTATAGAGATGTAATTGAATTTTATGCGAGTTAATTTAATATGTGAGAAACGTATTTAATAATGGAATAAAAGTGTTTGCCTTAAATGAGTTTTTCTCGGAAGATTTCTAAATAATAAAAATTGAAATTGTTTCTCGGAGAAAGTACTTTTGATTTTAGTTATAATTAATTGGAGAAATTGGAGTGGGAGGGGTAGTGTTGCTGTGATGTAACTATATTAACCTCAAATTGAGAATGCTTGAGTTTTTCCGAGGGTTTTTCTTTTTATAAATTTGACTCTGATAAGTGCTGTCAATGAACTGACGAAACATTAGTTTATGAAGAAAACTCATGGGTTATGACTATTGCTATTTTGAAATACCTCCGACATTTTGATGACCAATTCCTGTCGCTACAAAGCATGCAAAATTAATTTCGTTCATTGATTTAGATGTAGAATTTTATGTCCCACAACTTTTATTTGAAACTTTTTTGCCTAAAATAATTAATTAATAAGAAAATTAGGGAAGTTTGATTTCACTTGTAAAATCCACATGACCGAGACATCTGGTCATTCATTACCGGTGTTGTTATACTACTAAACGACAGGATAATGGCAAAATGGCTCTAGTTACTTTCTATTATAGTACATCCTACACTACAGTCCCACCAGCTTTATTAGCGAGTTGAGGGAGCGTGGCCAGCACTGTCATAGATTTCGAAGTACACTACGAGTTCAAAGTATTTCAGTCGCTAAATTTGACAACTAACTGTCACTTAAATTGCATATAGGTTAATATTAAGACAGTGAATTTGAAAAGTATACCGTAGTGTCATTTTGAAAGGTTTTATCCATTGAATAAATAACCCCCGCTACTCTATCAGAAAAGAGCCATTTAGCTAATAATATGTATCGCAAATTTCAAAGAATTTCTAAATATAGCGATTTCCGGTCAATTTCTCCAATAGAAATGGTTGCCATACTCCCACTGAGTCCCACTTATAAGGAAAGTGCCAAGTGATAATGTAAACTCGACCAAATGAATTAGTCATCGATAGCTTTCCAAAATGTCGTTTCCGTCGCATTTTCTCTTATATGCAACGGTGACTAACCCTCTTTCCGGATCTTTATATTCTAAGGTATTCATCATAACCTAAAATAGTTGTAGATACACGTAACTTTTAACTATGCCCATACTATGCCTGTACCTAACCTGAATTCTTGATTATAATTGGACGAATCTTTTCCCGTCAAAAATATTTTAAATAAAATTATTTTAGTTGAAAAATTTTCCGTAACGGAAGATTGGTTGGTGGAGCTGTAGTGTCCCATAAATAATGGAATAAAAAAATATGAGTTTAAACTTTACTTATCTTAACTACTCTTCTGTTTCCACTTGAAAAAACGGCGAATCATGGGTAGACGTCAATGCCTCTTTGATGACAATGTCATTCAAGTATCAATGACTTAGACGAGAATGTTGACCCAAAATGACTGCTATTTTCATCTCTGGTCTAATCTATAGGTCTTCATATAACTAGCATGATGTTTCACTCGTCTTGATTCTATTACAAGTGCAGAGTTTCACTTATTTAGCATACTGTCCCATTTTAAGGAAAAAATTTGGAAAAGTTTGAAAAAAACATGAAAAAAAATTTGAAAACCTCTTTGGAAATATATCTTCTTCCAGCGAACAAGCAGAAAGACGCAGTGAAAAATCTGCGTTTTTGAATGTATATCTGTACATCTGTATATTGGTATATCTGTATATCTATATTTCTACGAGTTAAGTCCTATAGCAGCCAACTTATTACAATTTAAATCATAAATTTTCAGTTCCTCATTTGTTGTTACTTTAATCAGAGTTCTTCTTATAATTTAGCCCCAAACAATAATTCAGCAAGTTTTCTCTCATTATGTTCTACCTTCCAGTTGCATTACAGGCTACTACAGACTCCTGGATCGTTTTATGGATTTAGAATCAGGCAATGTTTTATAAATGGAAAAAAAAACATCTTCCAAATGCAATACTGAGAGAATTTTATTCTTTGGGAGCCGAAATAGTTGGAACTACATTTAGTCTAGTCAACGAAGGGGTTATAGAAGATATGGAAGAGGGTGGAATTTTTTATTTAGGAATGTGTTTGGAGTTAGTAGTTGAAAGGTGAAGATAGTCTCCGGTCTTCGCTATACCGCTAAGGTTGGGAAGGGATGGAAAGATTCAGTTTTTGGGGTTTTTGCTTATATTTTGAAAACGGTGGGTCTTAAGGATAAAAATGTTATTAGAAAAGAGAAAGCTTATTAAATTTTCTATAGATTGTTTCTATTGATTTATTTTCTATTTCTTATAGTTTTTGAGATATCCATCCGCAAAAATTGTGTGCGAAAAATATTTATGCCTCACGTTTTTCGTCAAACTTTTGCTTAAATTAAATTTTTTTTACTATTTTATCTTCAATTAGCAGTTTATCTAAGAAGCCATAGCTCGGGCCATAGATCTGCCACACTCAACAACTATTTTAAGTCCAATATAGGAACGTCTTCTCATAACAAAAACTAAATTATAAAGTAAATTACTGTATCACTCAGGAAGGTGCTATTCCTAGTCAAAAAACTCATCCATTCCCCAATTCCAAACTTTTCATTGTATACATAAATAGTGTGGACTGTATAACAATAAAAAACATTTTATGTGTAGGAGAAGAAATAATGATAGCTCGAAAATAGCATCAAATAATTGAAGATTACATTTTTGTGCTATAAACAAATAAAATAAAGCACAATTTAAGATAATAAACATTTCAATAGCAGCGGCTTTTTATAAACCCAAAGGTTCGTTATACTTAAATTTTGTTTATTTTATTTTTATTTTATTCCTAAACAAATTGAGTTTTTGTTTCTCTTTGCTTTTTAAAATGCAATTTCGCGAGATTTTACTTTTAATAATTTTATTTAACTTGATGCTGCATCGTCAAACTTCGATTAGCGTTTCCTGTACATCTTCAAACTTTATAAAAGCGTCCAACTTTCAAAGATTTCAATCTTAAGTTTATATGAGAGAGACGAATCAAACTTTTAGTCATGCAAGTTTTGTAAATTGAAAATTAATTAGTTTTAAAAAAAAAAGGTATTAAATTGTTATCAACTCTTCATGAATCGTTCATGACATTTTTCATGTAACAGATACGTTTAATTGATTCGATTTGGT
Source organism: Malthinus seriepunctatus (assembly GCA_963924605.1). Taxonomy (NCBI): domain Eukaryota; kingdom Metazoa; phylum Arthropoda; class Insecta; order Coleoptera; family Cantharidae; genus Malthinus; species Malthinus seriepunctatus. The sequence continues at coordinate 18,599,385 of OZ004600.1, forward strand.
ATAATTGAATTATGGGCTTTTAGTAGTGAATTTTTTGTACTTTTTAAAAATTTTTTCGATAACGCTATTTTATTTTTTCGTTCATGCCTACACAATTGAAAATTTTTACTAATTCTCATTTAATGGAAGCTCATGAGTGGCGCATTGTGCCAAGGGTAAAATATTCGGGAAAATATCTCTACTTATGCACTAAAAACCGTTTTATACCCTGTGTGTTTGTTTATAAGCTTAGGCGTTAATTGAATTTCAAAGAATGGAAGTAAATCTGATTAAAGATAAATCGAATAAAATTTCTAAGTTTTCCCTACTTAAATGTCACATCATTAAACTTAATTAAGTGAGAGTGAGTTGTAACAAACTATTAAATTTACACTACTGTGTATGTTTTAGCAACACATAAAAGATTTAATTAAACTTATATTTAATAAAATATACACATAGCAAATACCTTACAAACTAAATTTGTTCGGCAAATATATTAACGTTTAAACGAGTAAATTAAATTCCCGTAAGCAAACATTATATTGATATGGAAAACTAAACGTTTTGATTGAACGATCAAAACTTGGAAACTCTTCCAATTTACTCCAGCATTAAAATGTTCCTAACAGAGTGATTAATTTAAATTTTTTACATCAGTTATTCTGCTCATTTATACGGTGTACATATGGTGGAGGGGCAGTACACTAAGTGTCCATCCATCCTTTCAGACAAACAGCTTGTTAGCAGTTTTTCAAAACGTTCTTCTAAAACCTCTAAGAACGTCTGTGAGTTCTTTAATGGCCTTAGAGGTAATAACCAAACTAAAAATTGTGATTAATCTGCTAATTCTGCCCATGCCATGTCAATATCTGGGCTTGGTCATCTAATTAGGTTATTTGGAACCACATCTTCTGTTTTTGAATTTTGAAATGTTTTTAGGAAACGTCCTGTGCATATGTAAGCCGTAGGTGTTGGTTATTTTAGTTTTAAAGCTTCAAACTTTTCTTAAATTTAGCATGCATGCAATAAACGCATTTGCATAGTTTTAGACTAAAAAGCTGCGTGTCGCGATAACTGACTGATAACCTACATACGGTTCATTATTTCTTGTTAACAATATTTAAACATGAGAGAGTACGTTTATTGACAATTTTTTTTCCTAAAAAAGTAGCATGAAGTAAGCTATTTTAGCCAATTTATTTTGTCTTAGTAGTCGCCAAAGACATGTCTTTGGGGTTATGTTTTAGATATTTTGTATGCACTCGTTGTCGTGTCTGTCGCGTGCGAATACAGAATTACGATTAACTAAACTTTTATTGTACTCTTTTTAGACCTTTATTTGACATTTTGAAGCTTTCATATTAAATGTAAGTTATGGTTTTCTTAAATCGAGTAAGGGGATTTTACATAATAAAAAAAAGTCATTTCCAAATTCTACATTCGAGATTTAAGCTTTCCAACTTTATGTCATGAATTTTAAGATTAAGACATTCGAGTTAAATATATGCAAATTTTAAATTCGTGCTTAACTGTAGTTAAATGTAGAGAAAAATATAGATTTGACTTTTATTTTTGATTTAAATGAATTCGATGACTTTTTTACTCTTTTTACGCCATCAATCATTTATTTACATTGCTCCATTTCTCTGATAAATGACAATTATTGTTGTGACGTTGTGACAATTTGATTATTGGTAAATATTTTTTTTTGAAAGCTTCGCTATTTAAAAAAAGCTCTTTGTAGTTTTTTATTCGATTCGTTTACATAACATTAATTGTTTGTAAAAAATAGGGTGATGTATTCAGTTGCTTATTGATTTACATTTTTCAAGTTTATTTGAAAACTATGTCCGATTTAACTTTTGTTTTATAGCTTTAAAGGCTTGATTTATGTTTTGATACCCCCAAAAGCTATATGAATTCGAAATTCGCTTTTTTTTGTTGGAGCAATTCAATTGACAATTTAAAATTTATATTTTCGGTAAGTAATTTCGTTTCATTAAAAAAGCCGATTTTTAATTTCATTGTATCATTCGTGCCTTTTAATTAAATTTGTTGTAATATGATTACCATACTACTTTTGATTTTGTATTATAATTTTAAATTTTTAAATTTTTTAAATAAATTGGTTTTTTAAGTTGGTCAAAGCTGTGACTTGTTTATATTGCAAGCTTTTCAATAATTTAAGTTAACCCATGTCATTCATGTTCTAACTCTTATTAATAATAATTATAATTATTAATTTTAAAATATCTCATCTTTGTGACCCATTTCATGTAACTTTTGTGATTATTAACCATTAACCAATCCTAACTGAAAATCATTTTCCATATTATTTACACAAAAATTTTTTATTAAAATATTTTTCTTTGGAGGCATAATATTTGAATTTAAATGGGATTTGGTGCGCACATTGTATCCATCCATAGGGTGATCTAAAAATTCTATTGTACTTCCCCAAACCTTCCATTTTCTATTAACAAGCCTGTACTGTCAATAAAGCCAAGTAAGTCCCTAAATGAACTTCTCAGAATATTGTGTGGTTTTATAAAGAATTCCCTCAACAAATTCTACTTCTAGCGAGTAAATTAAGATTAAAATTTATGTTAGGTTTGAGAGATTTAAAGTCACTAATTCTTGAGATATAGGCACTTTTCTTTTAAGTCAATTGACTGATCATCATACATAGAAAGTGATTTTTGCCTATTTTAAATGTAACATCCTGTATATTATAACGTATTTGGTTTACTTAGCAAATTAAGATTAAACGTTATGTTAGGTTTGGGAGATCTAAAGTCACTAATGCTCGAGATATTGTTGAGTCACTTGAGTCAATTGACTAATCATAATCATCATACACAAAAAGCGATTTTTGCCTATTTTAAATGCAACATCCTGTATAATATAAAGTGTTTAAATTTCTTACCAAATTCAGATTAAAATCTATGTTAGGTTCTAAAGTCACTAATTCTTGAGATATTGTTGAGTCACTTGAGTCGATTGACTAATCATAATCATCATACACAAAAAATGATTTTTGTCCATTTTAAATTGATCATCCTGTATATTATAACGTATTTGGTTTACTTAGCAAATTAAGATTAAAAGTTATGTTAGATTTGGGAGATATTAAGTATCTCATTTTTGAGATTGAGTTCAGTCACTTGAGTAAATTGACTATTCATTATCATCATACACAAAAAGCGATTTTTGCCTATTTTAAATGCAACATCCTGTATAATATAAACTCTTTAAATTTCTTACCAAAATCTGATTAAAATCTACGTTAGGTTTGTGAGATCTAAAGTCACTAATTCTTGAGATATTGTTGAGTCACTTGAGTCGATTGACTAATCATAATCATCATATACAAAAAGCGATTTTTGCCTATTTTAAATGCAACATCCTGTATAATATAAACTCTTTAAATTTCTTACCAAAATCAGATTAAAATCTATGTTTGGTTCGAGAGATCTAAAGTCACTATTTCTTGAGATATTGTTGAGTCAGTTGAGTTGATTGACTAATCATGATCATCACACACAAAAAATGATTTTTGTCTAGTTTAAATGCATCATCCTGTATATTATAACGTGTTTGGTTTACTTAGCAAATTAAGATTAAAAGTTATGTTAGGTTTGAGAGATAAAGTCCCTAATTCTTGAGATATTGTTGAGTCACTTGAGTCGATTGACTAATCATAATCATCATACACAAAAAATGATTTTTGTCTATTTTAAATGCATCATCCTGTATATTATAACGTATTTGGTTTACTTAGCAAATTAAGATTAAAAGTTATGTTTGGTTTGAGAGATCTAAAGTCACTATTTCTTGAAATATTGTTGAGTCAGTTGAGTCGATTGACTAATCATGATCATCACACACAAAAAATGATTTTTGTCTAGTTTAAATGCATCATCCTGTATATTATAACGTATTTGGTTTACTTAGCAAATTAAGATTAAAAGTTATGTTAGGTTTGAGAGATTTGAAGTCACTAATTCTTGAGATATTGTTGAGTCACTTGAGTCGATTGACTAATCATAATCATCACACACAAAAAATGATTTTTGTCTATTTTAAATGCATCATCCTGTATATTATAACGTATTTGGTTTACTTCGCAAATTAAGATTAAAAGTTATGTTAGGTTTGAGAGATTTGAAGTCACTAATGCTCGAGATATTGTTGAGTCACTTGAGTCAATTGACTAATCATAATCATCATACACAAAAAGCGATTTTTGCCTATTTTAAATGCAACATCCTGTATAATATAAAGTGTTTAAATTTCTTACCAAATTCAGATTAAAATCTATGTTAGGTTCTAAAGTCACTAATTCTTGAGATATTGTTGAGTCACTTGAGTCGATTGACTAATCATAATCATCAATCATCACACACAAAAAATCATTTTTGTCTATTTTAAATGCATCATCCTGTATATTATAACGTATTTGGTTTACTTAGCAAATTAAGAATAAAAGTTATGTTAGGTTTTAGAGATAAAGTCCCTAATTCTTGAGATATTGTTGAGTCACTTGAGTCGATTGACTAATCATTAATCATATTCATCATACACAAAAAATGATTTTTGTCTATTTTAAATTGATCATCCTGTATATTATAACGTATTTGGTTTACTTAGCAAATTAAGATTAAAAGTTATGTTAGGTTTGGGAGATCTTAAGGCTCTCATTTTTGAGATTGAGTTGAGTCACTTGTGTAAATTGACTATTCATTATCATCATACACAAAAAGCGATTTTTGCCTATGTTAAATGCAACATCCTGTATAATATAAACTGTTTAAATTTTTTTCCTAATTCAGATTAAAATCTATGTTAGGTTTGAGAGATCTAAAGTCACTAATTCTTGAGATATTGTTGAGTCACTTGAGGCGATTGACTAATCATAATCATTATACACAAAAAGCGATTTTTGTCTATTTTAAATGCAACATCCTGTATAATATAAAGTGTTTAAATATCTTAGCAAATTCTGATTAAAATTTATGTTTGTTTTGAGAGATCTAAAGTCACTATTTCTTGAGATATTGTTGAGTCACTTGATTCGATTGACTAATCATAATCATCACAGACAAAAAATGATTTTTGTCTATTTTAAATTGATCATCCTGAATATTATAACGTATTTGGTTTACTTAGCAAACTAAGATTAAAAGTTATGTTAGGTTTGAGAGAGATCTAAAGTCACTAATTCTTGAGATATTGTTGAGTCACTTGAGTCGATTGACTCATCATAATCATCATACACAAAAAGCTATTTTTGCCTATTTTAAGTGCTACATCCTGTATAATACATCCTGTATAATATAAACTGTTTAAATTTCTTACCAAATTCAGATTAAAATCTATGTTAGGTTTGAGAGATCTAAAGTCACTAATTCTTGAGATATTGTTGAGTCTCTTGAGGCGATTGACTAATCATAATCATTATACACAAAAAGCGATTTTTGCCTATTTTAAATGCAACATCCTGTATAATATAAAGTGTTTAAATATCTTAGCAAATTCTGATTAAAATTTATGTTTGTTTTGAGAGATCTAAAGTCACTATTTCTTGAGATATTGTTGAGTCACTTGAGTCGATTGACTAATCATAATCATCACAGACAAAAAATGATTTTTGTCTATTTTAAATTGATCATCCTGTATATTATAACGTATTTGGTTTACTTAGCAAACTAAGATTAAAAGTTATGTTAGGTTTGAGAGAGATCTAAAGTCACTAATTCTTGAGATATTGTTGAGTCACTTGAGTCGATTGACTCATCATAATCATCATACACAAAAAGCTATTTTTTCCTATTTTAAGTGCTACATCCTGTATAATATAAAGTGTTTAAATATCTTAGCAAATTCTGATTAAAATTTATGTTTGTTTTGAGAGATCTAAAGTCACTATTTCTTGAGATATTGTTGAGTCACTTGAGTCGATTGACTAATCATAATCATCACAGACAAAAAATGATTTTTGTCTATTTTAAATTGATCATCCTGTATATTATAACGTATTTGGTTTACTTAGCAAACTAAGATTAAAAGTTATGTTAGGTTTGAGAGAGATCTAAAGTCACTAATTCTTGAGATATTGTTGAGTCACTTGAGTCGATTGACTCATCATAATCATCATACACAAAAAGCTATTTTTGCCTATTTTAAATGCTACATCCCGTATAATATAAAGTGTTTAAATATCTTAGCAAATTCAGATTAAAATCTATGTTTGGTTTGAGAGATCTAAAGTCACTAATTCTTGAGATATTGTTGAATTTATTCGTTGCGTTTAATAATTTGCTGCTTTTTACAAGTTAAAGTTAATTTATAAAAACATTTGGCAATTGAACTACAAATAGTTTGTCAAGAGATGACGACACTTCAAAAATTTTTATTATTGTTTTAAATTAAAAGTTTTACTTTTGAAGAAAAAATTAAATGTTTCGTACGGAGTTATAATACTTTTTTTGGCTCGTCAGTAGTTGTCAGACTCAACTTCGTATCGTCTGACAAGCCCTACTGATTAGCCTAAAAAAGTGACATTTTTTCTCTTAATAAAACAATCTACTATTTTTCCATAATATGGAAATATATTTAAAATGTAGCACTCTGATGGCACTCTGTATATTTGAAGATATTTTGATTTTTGATAGGTTAGGATTCGATACTGTTTTTGTAAAAAGGTCTTGTATGTGGTAAATAGTTTTATTGTGAGGAAAATAGAAAATTTTAATATTTTCAAGAAGGAAATTTGCAGTAGTTTAGTCAAGTTTAGTACACTACATGCAGAGCACGTGAGCACGTACCTGTAAGAAAATTACTTTACTAGTGATACATAGTAGAGATGCACTTACATGCACATGAATATTTATTCAGTTCTATCTTGTCGAATATAAACTTCAATTAAAATCTTGAAAGTACCTACGTACATTTATTTAAAATATTAAAGCGTTTTTTATAATTGCAAAAAACAATGAAACGAGGAACGAGAAACGACAGCTACATTTGCAGTAGTTTTGTACTTTTATTCGTGCAATTGCAAGTAAAAGCTTTAAATCTTTAATTTATTTAAATAGTTTATTACTTGAAAAACATTTTATTACAACAACTATTGAAACAAATGTACTGTATGTATCCCTCTGATTTATATTTCCCTTAAGACAAACCTGAGAATTTATTTTACATCTAATAAGTGGGGTAATTATAACTTCATAACCACATTCTCACAGTAACTTCATTAATTCAACGTGGCTTCATAAAATCATAATTTATTACATTGTTTGGCAACTCACAACAATTTGATTAAAGGCCTTAAAGGTCAATTTTCAAATTTTGAGGTTAAAGAGGTTTAAATTACGTTTACATGAACAAAAGTTTCTAAACCGAAATCGTTTTAAATGTCAAATTATTGGATAGAATTAATATGCTGGAGAGCTGTTGTAGAGAGCAAAGGTTTAGGAATGCAATTGACAGCTAGAAATGCTGCAACTGGTAATATCGATGGACCAGGGGTGGAGAAGAGATCGTGGGATTGAATTACCTTAAAGTTCGATTTTTCGTGCACTATATTAAATAGTGCAAATGTAGCAAATAACAAAATGGACAATTTGGTGTCACACGTTCAAACGTTTTTTTTCTCGATACCTCTTTGTATATTGATATAAAGCGATGAAATAAATACATTCTTATTTTGATGGCTCATTTAGTTTTCTTTTGTTGTGACTCTCTCTTGCACTTCCAGAAGTATCCATTTTGGATAAAATAGGGTTGTTAACCCTTTGTACATTTAAAGAAAAAATTTGTGGTAATGAACAAAATACGCCTCTTTTGATAAATTGTCTTATGTAAAAGCAAGTAAGCAATTCGTTTTTTTTTTATATTTTTCCAAACTTAATAGATCGACCTAGAAAAAAGCGTTTCTGTACTTTTTAAATTGATGAGCTTTTAGATGACTCGTAAGTTTGGTTTTCAAATATACCTGTCATTCCTAACATTTTTGTTACCTAAACAAAATTCCACTTTTATTTATGTATGACATTAAGTCTATCACGAACATGGGTATGGGATCAAAATTAAAAGGGATGCGAGGAGAATGGTGGATTAAAAGATAAGAGGATAGCATCTTAGTTTGTTGTAATTGCAAATTCACAAAACTATTATGTTTTGATCAATAATGCAATACCGACACACCCTTTGATCCGTTATCCATCTACACATCTTTGCTATTTATCTCTTTTACACTCGTGCAATTTACAACGTCTTTATCTTTCTCGTAAAGTTTGATGTATGCTTTATTTGATGATGTGTACCTACTTTTATCCAACAATAGTTCTTTCCCTTCCAATGAATTTTCGCGTCGATTCAAATCAAGCTGTCTATTGTTGTTCCCTATTTCCTGATAAATGAGTTAGGAAGTTTTATGCATGATGTAACTTTCATTGTGACGGTCAGGGTTCCAATTTATAAACTTTTCGTAATACTACTATCGTAATGTATTGTAAGTAATGCAGGAAATTGCAATACGATTTGCTTATTGCAATTGACAAAGCGACAATTTAAAGGAATTAAATTTGCTTTAGCAGGCAGAAAGTTGCGAGTTGTAAGTTTTATAGTTGGATGTTTCCGGTGCATCTGATTCGTGCTTTTTGGCAATTGTCTGTCGAAATTTGAGCACACACGTTTATACGAAACGTAGATTTATTTAAATGAGAGAGCCTTTACATTTGTTCGTTATTAGAAAAACAGACACGTAAAATTCAATTTGGTAAAATTTATTAAATTAATTTCTAGACGAGTGTCTTTCGGTGGTTACTTTATACTATGAATATATTAAAGGTGGCAAGTAATTGCGAATACATAAGAGAATCATAAATATTCATGAAAATGTTGAAGATAAATTAAATTAATTTACTAGTATTTTGCAAGTTTCATCGTAGGATGACAATGCTATAGTCACATCACTTAAATTTGTCTATTTGAGTCTTCGTGTCAAAATTTACCACTTTTTTCCACTCCATCATCTTGTTTAATTCGTAATAAGAAATTGGGCAAAAAAACTTTGGTTCAAGTTTGTCAGATTTGCGTCAATTATAAATCAATTTGATAAATTTCGCTTTCTGATTAAGTTTGGGTACAACTTTTTATAACAATTGATTAAATATTTTCCTGGTTAAATTAAATTTAAGGGTGGTACGCCCATTAGAAATAAATGGTGTTCAGACGCATTTTTATTCCCTACGATCTTTAAAAGCAGAGGTTCTATTGCCAAAATTTAAAAAATATATTAAAGGCAAAGGTTGAGCTGTTTCTCACCAATTAGTTGCTAAGTGGCATCTCTATTTTTTCCAGTTATTATTTAAATACTTCTTTGCTTAAAATTGGATATAAAATTTATATTAAAAATATTATTTTTCTAAGTATCTCGTATGTGAGCAAGCGAAAGAAAGTTTCATTAAAAGTAGAAATAATTGTGAATGAAAATAACTGGTGTGGATTTGTAGCTTCTGATCTAATTACAGATTAGAGGGTTAGTCAAGATAATTTCACTGTGGTTTGAACTCATCAATCATTTCGTCTTTATTTCAACTTATATGATCACTTTCATTGTCTTCATCTAATAGAGTGTAGGCCAATGTTGCATGCCACATCATGTTTAAAATTTTGGAACTCGAATTCTTTTCTCTGTTCACATCATAATTATATTCTTTTAACAAACAATAAGAGCGTTACACAGCAAAGTAGATGAACAAATAACCAGCATGCTAGGCAAGGACCATCAAGCCCTCAATAACCAATGATCAACGCCACAAAGCTCAAATTTTCGGTATTTAAATTCTGCCTAAAATCTTTTCCGAGTCAGAAATAAAGGAAAGGACTACCAATAACCAATGACCAACTCAAATAGCTCAAATTTTGAATATGTTAATTCGACCTAGTCTCTATTCACATCAGTCCATATTTTTTAACGAACTAACGCTTTGATGTGCACAGTGCACACAGGCGGATAGACAGATGTACAGTACAATAAATCAGATAAATAGAGAGCCCAGAAATAAAAGAAAGGACTACAAATGACCAACTCAAATAGCTCAAATTTTGGATATTTTAATTTGACTTAGCCTCTGTTTTAACGAACTAACGCTTTGATGTGCACACAGGCGGATAGACAGATGTACAGTACAATAAATCAGATAAACAGAGAGTCAGAAATAAAAGAAAGGACTAAAAAATAATGACCAACTCAAATAGCTCAAATTTTGGATATTTTAATTTGACCTAGCCTCTGTTCCCATCAGTCTATATTTTTTAACGAACTAACGCTTTGATGTGCACACAGGCGGATAGACAGATGTACAGTACAATAAATCAGATAAACAGAGAGTCAGAAATAAAAGAAAGGACTACAAATGACCAACTCAAATAGCTCAAATTTTGGATATTTTAATTTGACCTAACCTCTGTTCCCATCAGTCCATATTTCTTAACGAACTAACGCTTTGATGTGCACACAGGCGCATAGACAGATGTACAGTACAATAAATCAGATAAACAGAGAGCCAGAAATAAAAGAAAGGACTACAAAATAATGACCAACTCAAATAGCTCAAATTTTGGATATTTTAATTTGACCTAGCCTCTGTTCCCATCAGTCTATATTTTTTAACGAACTAACGCTTTGATGTGCACACAGGCGGATAGACAGATGTACAGTACAATAAATCAGATAAACAGAGAGTCAGAAATAAAAGAAAGGACTACAAATGACCAACTCAAATAGCTCAAATTTTGGATATTTTAATTTGACTTAGCCTCTGTTTCCATCAGTCCATATTTTTTAACGAACTAACGCTTTGATGTGCACACAGGCGGATAGACAGATGTACAGTACAATAAATCAGATAAACAGAGAGCCAGAAATAAAAGAAAGGACTACAAAATAATGACCAACTCAAATAGCTCAAATTTTGGATATTTTAATTTAATTTAGCCTCTGTTCCCATCAGTCTATATTTTTTAACGAACTAACGCTTTGATGTGCACACAGGCGGATAGACAGATGTACAGTACAATAAATCAGATGAACAGCGAGCCAGAAATAAAGGAAAGGACTACTAATAACCAATGCCCAACTCAAATAGTTCAAATTTTGGATATTTAAATTCGAACTAGCCTCTATTCACATCAGTCCATATTTTTTAACGAACTAACGCTTTGATGTGCACACAGGTGGATAGACAGATGTAGAGTACAACCAGTACAACCAAGCAGATGAAGAGATAGCTAACAGTAGACAAGTACCAGTAATGACTGCCATATGGTTTACATTTTAGATATTTAAATAGCTCTGCCTAGCCTGTTTATCAACAAAGGAATTTCTCGCTCTAGTCATAGACAGGTAGCTGAACATATGGACAGAGAGATGACAATCAAGAAGATGAACATACAGCCAGCAATAGGCAATAGGCAGACTATGAGTAGGTAGATAAGAAAATATTTAAATTCCCTCTAGTCTGGGCTTAGAGATCCATAGTTTAATTTGATGAGCAAAGTGGTGGATTTGTCCATAGACAGGTAGATGGAACAGAAGAGCAGACAAATGTATAGTCAAAACAATTAGCAAGTAACCAACAATAGATAAGTAGCTAGATGAGCAGACGAACAAGAAGATAGACCAACGAGGAAGCTGATGAACAGACCAAAAGGTTGAGGTACAACCAAAGCGACAAAAATGTCGGTTTCTGGAGAGCCCATATAGTTGGCCGAACAGATCTAGAACACGGTTGAGATGTACTGAAGATGTATAAATTCACATGTTAAAATTATTTTTTTGCAGACATCTCGATGAGTATTCGTTTTGATAGCTTTATAGACTTAGTTTCTTGCTTTTTCAAAGTTCTATGTCAATGTCAAATGTAATGTGGAATATAATTACTAAAAGTATACTGGGATCGATGTTAAAAAATGTCGCGTGATTTGCTTGTGCATTGTTTTTAGCTAGTAAACTTTAAATAGGTATAATTTAAACGATTTTTTAATAACTATAATCTCGTCATTCCTAACTCGTGAATAACTTTGCAATTTCTTTTAGACGCGAGTTTTAGATTTAGATGTCTACCAACGTAATCGTTCTCTTAAACTTTTTTTTGTTCTTGTTCAATTAGTATCGAGAAGTCATGGACTTGACGCTGTTAATAAATACCCTGAATTTCAAAATTTTAGTTCTTCGGAAGGCAAGTAAAGCCATTACTTTAAGTTGTCAGAGACTACTCACTGTTGGTGCCTTATTTGTTGTAGCTGTGACACCAAGAATACACTATAAAATGCAATTATATTTGCTTATAGTCCCATACCTAATCCAAACACAAAATATACATGTTAGTTAATGGTGGTCACCCGCAATGCGCAGTAGAGTCCTTTTAATCGTATGTGAACACGTTTCTATATTAGTTTCAAGTCAGATAGTTAGGATGTAAGGGTTACATACATGCAGACAAACTGGCAGCACTAAACGTACAGACAGAGACGCATCACGTCGAAAGCCACTTTTCTGAATAAGAAAACTGACATTTCCGCCAAAATCTCAATTTCATAAAAAAGAACATTCTGTAGGTAATGGAAAAATAAAAACTTAAAAATAAATGATGTGCCATTTTAAAATTTCCCATTTTATCAACTGTAAATTGTAAATTCGTGAAATGGCATTTGCTTTATTTCTTGAATAGTTTAATTTGACAATGAAAGTAACAAACCATTGCACTAACTTGCAATGCTTGCAGAGTAGAGCAATTTAACTTCTTGTATAACATTATCTATAGTAGCAGTTTCTGAAAGTTGTTTGCTCTCAAACTCAAATCAATTTAATGGAGACATACATTTGTCACATTTTACTATTCTCAGCTCATGATCTATTCTTCGTTTGCTTGGTCATGATTTAACTCAATCAATTTTATTGTTCGACTAGACGTGAAAGTCGATTCTATTCCACTATTAAAGTAAATCCAATACTGCGATTTTTGTACTTGTTAGTTTTATTAAACTAAGGTCAGTATTAGACTGTAAAAGTTCTGTGACAGATTTTATAAAAGCTCTTTTATGAAATATTTTACATATTTTACATACACATTTTACCCTATTTTATCCATAAAAGAGCTTTTATAAAATAACTTTGTCAAAGAATTTTTACAGTTTAATAACCGGCCTAAAACATTTGACATCAAACTAAAATCGGTCGTTTTGAACAGTGTAGGCCAATAATTGTCTCTTTCACCTCATATTTAACATAACAGGCCACTTCTAAGGATGTAACAACATCAATTTAGATCAAAAGCTCGTTCGTGTAACCGAACAACATTCATAAAACATTAAAACACGGTTTAATCTTGAATATCGCGTATAAATCAAATATTAAAGAAACAAACAAAATTTTAGTTTATTTTAATAACAATAAAGTAAAATATTAAATGTTATATAAATATACAAAATTTGAATGTGTTAGGGTTGTTTCCGACAGCGTTTCGAGTTAAACAAGTACCATGTGGTTTGTAACTTCACGACATTAAATAGTTAAACAACTTAAATAAATATTAATCCTTGTTGCTGCTCACTACAAGGAACCAAAAATTTAAACCACATTTAAAAAGTTTCTTTTTTAAATTATTTGAGTGGCATTAAACTTTTTGCCTTAAAAGCTCAAGTAAAGCTGCGTTTCCACCTTCCCACCATGACGTTTGGAGAACAAACGTTCTTTCAGTCTGACTGCTTACTTATGAGATTCAGTCTATTCATCTATTAAGGCCCGTCTACACACACAGGCTTGCTTTTCGGTTTGCCTGTGCAGGCGACCTGAACAGGCCACCTGAACGCTACCTAGACGCTACGGTTTGGTCTGTGCAGGCAGACTGCACCGGCCTTCAAACTGGGAGGCAAGCTTGGGCGTGTGGACGGGCCCTTAGATAGGTGAATTAGGATTTGATGTCAGGTTATTAGTTGTTCTGTACACCAGTATGTTTGTTGTTGAGTGAGTCTCACATATAATGTCAGCTCTTCTAATGTCAACCTCCAATGGATAAATAAGCAATAAATGCCTATTTACGCACAGGACTTGACAAAACATAAGCTAAAGAGTGGTTGACCTAATCGTAATTAGCGAGTCGAATCTAAGGCTCGTAGCTAAGGCCAACTGACAACCAGATATTGGAAGAAGCTGTACGATTGCTGCGACTAACAAGAGGCATGAGTTATGGCTTCTAGATAGAGGATAGATCAAATTATGACATACCATATACTTGGAAACAATCCAAAGAATTAAAGATAATATCCGTAAACAAATGGAACCCGCACTCGTTGCCGGAGACTTCAGTGCTAGCTTCCGAGAGTGGAAAGGCTGACATATGAATAAATTATCTACCCCTGGCGAAAACTTTAGTACACACGGTCCTGAGGCATATAACATCGTGTTTTTGCCAACTTTTGTCCATCAACCTCTAATGGAAATGAAGTTTGCTCCTAAAACTTTTTAAATCCAATTTGTAATTGAGCTTAAACATTTAAACTTGATCTTTTGGTAATTTTAAACTTCCTCTCTTTTTTTTCCTTTTCCAAAAGTAAAAAAAAAAACATAATTAGAAGCTCTTCTTTAAAATCAATTAACTTGACACATGGTTTTAATTTTAATTAACAATTAAATTTAGTCGAGCTTCTCCAAAAACATCATGAATTATGAAATGGTTATAACAATGGGATTTTGTTTTAGGTAAAAAGTGGTTGTCAGATTCAGAACAAGAATTTCTCGATTACTATTATTTTGTAAACGGAACGAATCTGATGGGTGAAATAGTTTGACTGTGAGATTCCCAAAGATATTAAGTTTCATGCCGAGACCCATCAATGTCGAGCTTCTCGCTTAAATGAAGTTGTTTCGATAAATCTATGAATTTTCAATGGGAAACGCAACTCGCAACCTTAAAATTTTATTAGCGCATATTTTGTTGGTTTAAATTAATTATATTGATAAATTTTAACATTTTAAAAGCATGTTAAAAGGTGCGGTTGTGGTAGGTATAAAGATAAAAGAAATTGTTTTTGAATTTAAGATTAGAAATAAATCTGTTTTTATCTTAAAGAGGCATATTTTGAATATATTAACATTTTGTGAACGCTGGTTAATGTAAATGAGCAGTAACAATTGCACGCACCACACCAAAGAGGACTATTTAAACTAAACCATTATTAAACAAAGTATAAAGTTCAACAATAAGCTATGTTAATGAATGCAGAACAAAATCTAATTAAATGTAACTCACTTAGCTGTAAGACAAAAACCTCTTCGAAATTTTAGTTTCGAAGATTTCTTAATGTTTTATGTAAAATGGAAAATGTTTTGTTGTTTCCTTTAATATTTTAAAATACTGTTAGCACTTTATAACACGTCAATACTTGTCAAATAAAGTTGGCGTTCAACACTTTGAGCTTTTGCTTAACTTGTTATAAATTCTCTATAGATTTTCACGAAAATGTATAGGTATTGTGATTTTAATATTTAAGTCTTGAAGTGGAGTTTTAAGCCGATGCCTTTCAAACGCACCATTTGAGCTAAATATGGCAGCAAAATAAATGCGTGTTTGTTTAAACAAAAATGCCATTTGAAGAAAAACTAACCTACATCTTGTGTTAAGATAACGAGTTAAAAATTTTAATATTTTTCATTATAGCCAAGGGATGTTTTTGTAAAGATAGTATAAGAAATTAGACTTTTAGAGTGGAAGTGGGTTGTAGAGCAACTCGAAACTTTCAAGTTTCAAGTTGTATCAAATTCTACTTCGTGTTCAAGTCATTTTTGGACAGGGATATCAATACGGCAGAGTCATCTTACTTAATGAAGATGTAAAACAAAATTTAAGTAGTAATCGAAATTGGCTCGAATATTTGCTTAAATTAGTAGATTCGGAAGGTAAATTATGTGTTATATGATGCACTCCTCTGAGGACTCATCGTGGCATCCAATGTACTCATTTTTTAAATACATAGTTGTTTCTCTTTATTTCTTGAGCTTTCTAGTGCTTTTACATAGCGTTTCACAGCTTTCGAAAACCACCGACTAGTGAAATTGATCCAATATCCAACAGGTATTGTTCCAATGGCCTAACTCTTGCTTAAAAATAAAACTAATTCCCTTATAAAGGTCCAAAGAATGCTTTCGTTTCGAAATTTAAAAAATCATTTAAATTATGAAATAATAATAAAAGACATTTTATTATACACCATATCTAGGGGTAGATATGGTGCTGGACCATAGTACTGTATTCAAATCTTAGACACGCAATATCAGATTTTCTTCTTCTTTGCTAACCCCATAAGATGTTTTAAAACAATGTAAAAGAGATAGATAGGGTTTTATTGCAGGTGACAGTGTCGGACTGGCCCGCCCGGCTGCCCTACGATTACCGGGGGCTCAGGCTGAATGGGGCCCGAAACCGCCAGCTATGAAGATAATAATTAAACCAACAGTGTAATTATTTATAATTTCTATTATTATTCTATTGTTATAGTTTCTCGTTTATAATGTTGAGATGCATTCTCAATCTTAATCTTAATCATTGCATTAAATGCTTGAAAACATTTTCTGATTTTCACTGCAGTTATTGTTGAAAAATCGCCTGCATTTCATGAAATTGCGTCCATGTAGGACACAGGATAAGACCATCATTGCCGAATTCTTTAGATTCTAAAAGTTGAATAGTAGGTTTTAATGTTTTATTGCTGTGTGTACACCTGCCAATAATTTTCAGTTCCTCTGAAAAAAAAGGGAAAGTCCTGATGGTGCGAATATAAGAACCTGACATCAGCTTCACTTCTGCCGGCTGATTAAGCCAAGTGAGGAAGCATAGAACTAATTTCCGAAAAATTTCCGTTGTGTCATTACTAACCAAGAGTTGGCCACATAGCAGCTATTATTCTATTATTGATTGTTTTGTCCATAAATTATTTCAATTTAAGATAACGATTTCATTATTTTTTTTCTGAAAACTTGAAGGCTTAGATCATCAGGTAGGTTTATTTCTACTACAGGGTTCAGTAAAACTAGAGTTACGAATTTTGCTACAACAATTAAAATTAAAAACCTCCCTCTTAGGATGTATTCTTGTCACTAACTTGACTTACTGACTCTGAATGAATTTTTAAAAATTAACAGACTTTACCAAACGATGGAGTAGGAAATGAAGTCTAAATGAACAAAAATGAAGATCATCAGGATTCGGTTGTAAGCCGACGGTACTTACAGGGTGGGCCACAAAATTTGTAGCCCTTGTAGCAAAAATATATCATTGTATTCTAGATCAGTTTAGACAGAGCGAGATAGATGCGAGAGGTAACGGGATCGATGCCAGGCGGCTCCACCATATGTCACGAGAGAGCGGTTTTGTGACTCCTGAGTGGTCTCAGGTTGTACCTGGATTTAAGTTATAAGTGAAATACCCAGTTACCCAAAAGTTCATACTTCTCCACTAAGGTACAATTATCCGTAACATAATCCATGTAATTATTTATTATAAAGATCAGAACTTATAAACTTAGGAGACGCTACTCTGACAATAGTCTATTTTTACATCTTTAGCTTTAACTTCGTACCACTTTTCCTACAAGTGAGTGGCGACTTTACGTCATGTGACGACCTTTATAATAATATTTGGAAACTTTGTCTTGTCCTCGTCGATAGTTTAACCGTTGATAGTATATAGATAGCCAGGACTGGACTGGGAAAAAATTGCTACCGGGAAATTTGATAGTCTAGGTTTATTTTTCGATCTTTCAATTTATCTGAATTTTTGCTGAATATATTTTTTTCACTGTTACATCACAGGCCACCGGGAAATTCACGGTAGCCCGCCGGGCCAGTTCAGCTCTGTAGATAACTACGTTCTAGGTCAGGGTAATTGGAAAAAATGCATTGGCGTAAGTAAAACGAATTTCTTAAGTAATAAAGTACCAGAAGAGCATAAAGAGAGACAATCTACTACGTTTAAATGAAAGAAGTGTGTAAATTCATATTATTATAGTTTATCCATTTTTGGAACCAGAAATTGCCTTCTTAATCCTTATTATCTCATTAGCACCCTACTGTGTTGGATACCAATAAAAGATGAGTAAAATCTTCGAGAAAAAGGTAAAAATGAACTTCTATGCCAAAAGCAGGTATATATAAACCCTTTTAATGCTTTGCACTTTACAAAAAATGTGCAAAATATCACATAATATTTAAATTAAATCTTTTTAAATTTCTTTTACATGAAGCGTTAAGCTGGCCTTACATGCCAACTTCTAAAAGCTAGCTTTTTTTTCTAAGCCAATAGAAACCTTGCATTTCCAGCGGCAGACGCTAGAAGTTAAACTTGAACCAACTTTCTAGCTTCTGCCGCTGGAAATGCAAGATTTCTATTGGCTTAGAAAAAAAAAGCTAGCTTTTAGAAGTTGGCATGTAAGGCCAGCTTTAGAAGGGTTTATATACCTGCTTTTGGCAGAAATTCATTTTTACCTTTTTCTCGAAGATTTTACGCATCTTTTATTGGTGCCCAACACAGTAGGGTGCTAATGAGATAATAAGGATTAAGAAGGCAATTTCTGGTTCCAAAAATGGATAAACTATACTTACTCGTACAAATTTTCCCATAGACAAGAACTATCTAACCATACTGTATAATAAAAATGGACGGTAAATTTCAAATATTTTATTAACTTTCAATATTTTCAGTTTTGTAATACTTGCTAAAAATTGAAGTTTTAGAACCTCAGGTTTAAAACCATTAAATTGTGTTTTTCTAAATAAAATAACACATTAAAAAATCGACGAAAAACAAAAATAAACCCCGGAAAAATTCGCCAATTAATTACAATTTTTTCAAAGCAGTTATAAATTATTTTTCTTAATTCGGGATTTCTCTTGCATTGTTACAGAATAAAAAGCTTTGTCATTTTGTTAAAACTTGATCACTATGTTTCTTTTATTTTTTTAATTATTTAAGAATTAAATAAAAGAGAAGATTTCAAAAAAATTAAGGTTGTCAAAGTAGCTGAAGCTTAAAGCACTTGTAAAGTTACCAAAAACTTTACGTCCTGAACAAAATTTCCAAGTGGAAATCAATAAAATGCAGACAACGGTTTGTTAGACTAATGTTTGTCACTTACAATAAAATAGTAAAACATAAAATAAATACCTCTATTATATTTAATTCTCAACGAAGTGCAATTTAAAAAAAATTTCCTTTGTTCATTATTCAAAAAAATTTTACTCGAGAAAAATTGGCAAAGGTTTTCCTCGAGATTTTATTTTTTCTCTCGTAAGACAAATGAATCTTTTCAAGTTGCAGTTACACATTTTTCCTATTTAAGTCTGTCGTTATTAATTTTTTTTTAAATCTTCCGAAATTTGTTTTTATTTGCAAATAACTTTTTAACATTACTAAGTAAGTGAAGAAATCATAAAGAGGGCTTTAAAGCAATTTTTCACATAAATTGGCCTTTTAATCTTTTTCTCTTTTAATGCCAAACTCATTTATTTTATCTACAATTTATTTTTTATTATTTCTTTAATAAACATAAGCTATTTTCTTTTTTCTTAAATTTTCCGATATACCATCAATATAATTGCATTCTTCGAACACCCTTACTAATCTTGTTGTTAAAGTAAACCATAGAAATGTAATTTCTTTTCGTCCGTAAAACCGTTGTAGCTCAGTAATTCAATCAAATGTCCGGCATTTTACTTTTTCATTTTACCCAACTATCGATTGTAAGAAAAAAATTGAGATCGGAAAGGGTTTATCTTTTTTTGTGTGGTCGCTTGAAGACAGTCGAGATGGTCTGGATAAAAAGTCCGACTCTCTGCCTGTCTGTTTGCGTATGTAGTCTTCTACAATAACTCACAAATTTACACGCTAAAACCCTTTGAACTGAAACTTAAATTTGGATTTTTTGTTAAAAGCTCAGTTTTGGTAAGCAAAAAATTTAGATTTATACCAATTAGTTATACGCAGGACCTTAAGTCCATTCCTTCCGGTTTATTATTCACAAAATGCCCACATATATAACAAATTTAATCCTTTTAAACTGTTTTGCCTAAGCTTATTATTAATTATACACGGGAGTGTACTAGTGATTATCGTGTATGTTAAAATTTAACTGCCTAGCGTTGAAGATAAGAACTTAACATTTGCGTGCAATCTTTTAGTTTGCTCTAATGCTCATTATAACTGCTACTAGTTTTGTTATCTCTGTATCAGCTCTAAATCATTCTTTAAAATTTTGCATTGATATTTTTGATACTTTGGACCACTCCTATTGCTGTTTACTGCTGTAGAGCTTTGTAATATTAAGATACATGGTATGAGACCAGTGAGGAGACCACGTACAGAGCTAGACTATTATGTGGAAATGTGTGGGGAAGTATAATTTCTGAATACACAACTAAAATATATTTATGTTGTTGTTGCAGCTACCGGAGACTCCTCAACTGGTTTTTTGGGACTCGTACTAATAAACTCGAGAAGTTGTACAAAGCAATTTTGCTCTAGGTGGTTTGCCATTTCCTTTATCTCACCAATGAGCCCTAAATCTTTGCATACTGTCTAAACGTATTCTTCTATATTATTCATGTTTTAATGAATCTTTTAATGGCTTTGAAAAGCGCCGTCATTCCAATCTATCCACCTAGCCAAGAAATGTGTGGTTGTTCTACTTTAAACCCTCCCTTACCCTCCGCTTTTTTCCATTTTTTCTACATTATTCGTGATGGGCTTATTCAAGGAATGTCAGCAGCTGAAGATTCCGAGTTATTTACTATGTTGTGATTGGTCAGTATCTCAGCCGCTAACCTTCCCTGAATGGGCTCTATTATTGTAGTAGGAAATTGATGCAGTTGACGTAACTCGTTGTGATTAGGTACCAGCTAAGTGTCAAGGGTGTTGATGTTAGACCAAATAAACAGGGGATGTTCCACCCGTGCCGAATCCGGATCCTGAGGCGCTGATCGTTCGCAGACAGACGTCACCTAGGTGGTAGGGACTTAACCTTTGAGAAAGGCGCATGCACCGCTTCATGGATAACGGTGTTCCACTTACTAAGCGAGAAGCCTTCAGCCACTGCGTGACCAGCACCAATAGGGATGACAGACGCTAGCAACTAGTGCCCCACCTGGGACTCCACCTCTCCCGCAGCACCGAAATGTTTGCTAACAGGTCACGAAAGTGACCTGAATCGATAACGGTCGGGTACCGGCCCGTAGGTTAGGTTAGGTTAGGTTTAAGATATATTACGGTCAACCGATAAACATATCAAAAACGCACGCCCCTCCGTCCCCCGGTCCAGAATCAGTATCCCACAAAAACACTTTTGAATTTTTTTACACCATGCTTTGTATTTCTAACGTTTTTGATATCTCAGCTGCATTCAACCCAATACTTTCCCCAAAATATTTCAGTTAATCTGCTTTATTGTTCAAGTTCCGCCTGGCTCCACATGTGAATATATTATTCACTTTCTTGAATCTTTTCTCTAAACGCTTTTCAGTACTAGTTACTTCAGGGGGTAGGTTTTCACGTCTACACTTCAGAGAGTATGACGGGAGGAAATTGATATTTATTACTGTCTTTGAGTTCTATTCAATTTCATTCTAACGTTTTTGTGTTATTTTTCAAAACTGTAGACATAGACGAAATAATTTCACTTTCTGTTAAGATTATTGGTTATGCTCTAGTCACTTTTCATCCTATTTAACAATAATTTATTTACTTTTCATGCACGGTTGCATAAAAGAGAATTATATTGCAGTCCGAGAATTAGATTTATAATCCTTGGATATGGCAACGTTACAAAATCTAATGTCAGTTTGACGTTTGTAAAATCCCAGGTTAAATTCTTTTGTGTTGAGTTAGAGAATGCAGGCACCTATCAAATCAAATATAATATGGCCGTTGACAACATTGCACGTTTGTTATTAGTTTATTTCCTAATTGTGAAAACTACTTTGTCAAACTTTGACATTTTTATATAGTTATTATTTTTTTTAAGTTGCCTAATCTAAGGATGATAAATGTAATTCTCGGATTAAAATATAATTCTCTTTTATGCAACCAGGATCTCAATAGCGATACTAGATTTTTAAACATCATCTTGTCTTTTTGACATCCAATATCATTAGAAATGTCTTCAAAAGTTAGTGTTTTTTAAAAATAGGAAAGCTTTAGAGTTTACTTGAAAAGTCTCTCAAGGGATTAAGCGCCCTAACCTTAAGTTTTCTAATAAAAAAACTAATTAGGATAAAGATACAATTAGTGTAAGTCCAATTAAAAAATTTTGAGGGGTAAAATCGCACTAATAGTATTTGAAATTGTGACAGCTTTTGAATAATGTGGGTTCCCGTTATTAATAATACAATTATTTAACAATTAATTAAACGTTTATCTTGAAATTGATGCATTAAATTAAATTGATTAACTTATGCTTCTCTCTCCCTCATTTTAAATTAAAAATACAAAAGGGTAAGTTTGGAAAAACAAAATTTTTCACAAGTTACACAAAATTAATAAATATACGCCACAAGAGAAAGTCATGAGCATACATAAAGTGCTAACATAATCCATCTCTTTTTTTTGCAACTTTCATACACTTGACAAGTTGCTTTTTTGATTAATTCCGTAATTTTTAATTATTTTCATACACTAAAAAATCAAGCTTGATGAGTGTTAAGTGGGTTTTTTAAACGCGATCATTTATAACGTAAAATTTTGAAAAAATTTGCACTCACGAAGAGTGAGAAAATTATTGATGCCTTCTTTGTGGAATATTAAAAAACTTCGTCTCGAGGATTTAAGTTTAGGGCGTTGTACTAACATTTGGAATTGTTCCAAAACGGCTTAAACGTAGCTTAAAATGCGTTTCAGAGGTGTCTGCGAACAATAAAAAATTATTGTAAAAGTACTTTTGGTTGAAGGGTTTAAGAAGCTCTCGTAAAGAGCTTTGATGTGTTTCTGTTACACTTCAGAAAGGTTGTTGTTACTAGAAGAGGTTTGACCTCTCGTATATCTGTTTCTGATTCGTTCTAAATTGGTCGAAAACATGTAAATTTCATTACTTTAATCATTGAAAATGAGAAAATGTCAAGGAGCAATTATTAAACAATATTTTCCAAATTTTAACATCATTTCTAATTAAAATTGATTTTGTGCCTTGTCGGTTTGTAAAACTAATTTGTTTGAAGTTAAGTTTTCAATTTTTGCGTTAATTTACAAAATAATTAATGAAGATGGTTTATTTGCAAATTTAAGTGTCGGAAAAATGCTCGTGACGACTTAATTCGATCGTCATTTTTTAAAAATTTCAGAATGACAGCTGCTTTTCAGCATTACAGCTGACCCTTCTTGTATACTTCGTGGCTCTACAATAATAGTGAACTCAGCTCTATTTGCCGTTTATGGATTTTTTATTTAAATGTGAGATACAGCAGTGGTTGAAATATTTTTTCGTTTTTTTATTCGACACTTCTAATTCTTTATTAAACATTTTAAAATTTCATTTGGAATCGTGATTTCTTTGAGAGTCTTCAGTTTAAGATTAGCTTTGAAATTACATACCGTTTCAACAGTTTGAAATTTCAAATTAACATTTTTGTTATAATAACATAATTATATTAATTATCATTACTAAAAGCCGGTTGTGAAAATTTCTATTCTTGAATTTCAAATAATCGACATACTGGAAGTAGAGGAAGGGTAGCTCACAATAACATACTTTTCTTCAACAATAAAAATGTTTGAAAATTAGTCTTAAACCTGACTCCATTAAGCGGTGTTTTAAACCCCAATTCCGCGGACTACAACAATTAAACATATCAAACATTTTTTCGAAGCTTAAAAGTTTTTTTCTGTAAATGGCCTAAGGATAAACGAAGCAACGCTTGTTCATGTGTTCATTCTACGCCAATTTCTTGTTTTTACTCACATCCTAAACGAGATGCCAGAGGAAATTCTGCTCAATTTCCACTACCATATTGCAGCGTCTGACAGCTATTGTTACGTAGCTGTCAATAAATTTTTATTATTCAGGGCCGGTTTCACAGTATTCCATTAACCTCTGATTTAAAATTTTTAAGTTCCAGTATTACAATGTCTAGTTGACAGAAAATTGACTCAACCAAAGGTTAGATTGTGATTTCTTGAATTTTATAAACGCTAAATTTCACTTTATATCAGATAAAATGACAGTCTAACTTTAGGTTGAGTCAACCTTCGGCCAACTAGACATTATAATACCGAGTCTAAGTCAATACGTGTAAATACTGCGAAACCGAAAGGTGATCTAAGTTAGCTTTCTGAGCAAGTCGACGTTAATTAATCTCGAGTTTAAACAAGTACTGTAAAATTGAACCTAACGATAAAAAATATAAAATCTTCTAAAACCTTCTAAAAATCTATAAAATTGGTGTTGGATTGAACAATTTTGGCCCAAAAAGATATTTTTCTGTAACGACACGACGTTGGAAAAGTCTCGTAGGGTTTTTCAAGGTATTTAGATTTTTTAATGTAAGGCATAATCTGAATTCTACCCTCTTCATCTTGGATACGTAGTAAGGGTTTTAATACATAGATGGGACCCCCCGTAGATTCGAAAGTGATTTAACGCGGAAGTTTCAAGCTATGAGCTTCCGAAAATAAAAACCCATCAAGTCACGAGAGAGTAGATAATTGTAAGAAAATACTAAAGACTAAGGAAAGAGCATAATCTAAGGCCATACGGCCCTTTGTGCTAGAGAAGGTAGTTTTAGGCTAAATAGGCAGTCTTGTTTGCTCAATGAAGAGTATGGATCGTTTGAATGACAGCTGCTTTCGGATAGGGATTGCTTAGGATAGGCATTGTGTTCGGGGGGGGGTTAGTATTGCGAAAGGGATGGGAAATTGTCGTGTGTTCCCATACCTTCTACATACAGAGGAAATCAAGCTTTCACTGAAAACACTGACTCATAATTTGAGAATCTTCAAGTGTTTTATAAACTCATTTTTGAGAGTCTTCAGTTTGACTTCAGTTTGACCTATCGTATTCTGAGCTTATCGCATTTTCCTGATGTACAATCTTACGCCATGTGGGTACTCATGTTGTAGATTACTTATGCCTAATGTACAAGGTTCTGCCTTATTATATGATTCTGAGGTTGATCCCTATTGGTTCCTTGCATCGCGACCTCTTGGATCTATTGTGCGCCTCGGATTTGGTCTTCCCTTATGGGAGTTCTGTGCTTCTGATAAAGTCCAGAATTTTCCCTATTGATAAGTTGGGCAGTTCTCTTTGGAGTATCTTCTTTTTCCCGAGAATGCTGTAACGACTTCTTGTGAAAGCCTCACAGTGTAGCAGAAGATGAATTGGAGTTTCCTGCTCCTCTGCACATCCTCTGCATAGTGGGTCTTCTTCTAGTCCCATCGTATGTAGGTGCTTTTTGAGCTGACAATGACCCGTTAACATTGCCGTTGCCAGTCGTAGCTCATCTCTGCTCATTCTGATTAGAGAGCGAGTTCTTTTGTCAGAAGGTTTCTCCAGGAGGGCTTTAGAGTGTCCCTGTCCAGGAGATTCCCTCTAGTGTTTAATATGCCACTTCCCTAGAAGTGACTTTATTTCTCTCTTTGCCGTCTCATAAGAAATGCCAAGGGCGGGTTCTGGTCCAATGGGTCTTATATTGCTACCCTCTTTGGCCAGATCGTCCGCTTTCTCGTTCCCTGGTATGTTGGCATGAGCTGGAACCCATACCAAGTTGACGAAATTTATCTCCGCTAGCGCATTCAGTCTGCGGATGCAGTCCGTTACTAGCCCGGACCTCACCTCATAAGCGTTCAGCGCTTTTAAGGCTGCTTGGCTGTCAGATACTACGAAGATTCTTTGATTGTGATATCCTCTATCTAACAGCATTTGCGCACATGTTGAGATGGCATAAATTTCTGCTTGGAAGACGGTTACGTGCTCCCCGATGCTTAAGGTTACCCCCCGCCTCAGGTTGCCGTCCCCGATAATTCCAGCTCCTGTACCTAAGCTTAAGGTTCTGCCTTAAGCTTAGTGATAAAAACAAATTTTAAGCCGGTATTTTGAAACTAATTTAAAGATGGGTTTGTATGGCATGAGCAACTCTTATAAAGATAAGACTAATTTGCACTGGTCGTCAGCAAAATCTAGGCTTTAACTAGTCTTTACCACCGTTAAGGCGGAGCCACACGCACAGGCGTTTACTCTGGCTTCGCCTGTGAAGTCCGAACCGCAGAGACCAAACCGGAGCGTCTGTACATGGCCGTGTCTGGCCGACCTGTACAGTGTACAGGCAAAACCGGTTTGACCTTTGCCATCGGCCTGCACAGGCCACACTGGAGCATCTGGACGCAGGCGAACTGCACAGGCCTATCCGACGCGTTTGGACATCGTTCAGGCTCCGGTTTCACCTGAGCAGGTTGGTCTGCACAGGCCAAACCGGAAGGTAAGTCTGTGTGTGTGGCGCGGCTTTTAGACCTCCATTTCTTGAAGAATTTAAAAAAGCAAATCATTTAGTTTTGTACATAATCAAAGCAAGACAATCAAGCTTATTAAGCTGTCTTGATCTCTTATCTCATGAACTATGTAAAATGCTTGTGTGTGAACTTCTCCGAAAGATGCTGTATATAATTGAAGAAGTTATCAACAATACTAGTCAAGTTAATAGCCAATTATAAGAAAATGTTGTGTTAATTGTTTATTATTGTGGACAAAATTGGTCAATTGTAATGCAAAATAAATTCAATTAATTATACCAGTTTAGCATTTCTTAATGGAAATTGAGTTTTTTGGTTATTAATAAACACAAAACTTCATCAAAACTTTCCCGAACTAATTTTTAGACGCTTTTGTTGGTAGTCGTAAATTTAAATAATTTTCTTTTACGTCAGTTATTGGTTCGATTCGAACTTAATTTGAAGAAAATTAAACCTTTAACCTAAAGTTTATTATACTCACAAATGAAGTCGAGGGGGTTTAGAATTTTCGTAAGAATCTAGAAAAGTTTTAATCATTAATATGGATAAATAGTTTGCTTGCTTTAAAAAAAAATGTCGGCTCAATTAACTCATTTTCGTTAATGTGGCTTCTGTCACGATTCGACAACATTAAAAAAATAAAAGAAACAAATTCCTTTTAGTACATTTTTTTCTTACATTTTGTGCCTCTTATGCTCTCAAAAAGAAGTCTAGAGACAGCTCATTTAATTTGCATAAAAGACCGTATTTGTGAAATTTTATGCACAAAGCTCTTATCTCTTTTTCTGGAAAACCTTCTTGCCCATTTAAATTTTTTTTAATTTAAAAGTAAGCAAATATTTGTTTTAAGTTCAATGTTTTAACATAAATCTATATAAGGAGCGATTTTTCTTTTTAATTTGTACTTTTACAAATTTTATTTCCTTTCCACAATATTTTATAGCTCTTAGGTTGTGAGCTAGAATTGCTGCACACGACGATCTTTATTGTTGAGTTTTTGCAAAAAGAAACAAATTAACTGCAAATAGAGTTGTTTTCTAAAGTAAGCGTTGAAAAACAATGAAGTTGTTTGGAAATGTGTAGTTTTCATTTTCACACGATTTATTTAATATCGATAGTTTGTAAAAGCGGCGTAATTGTTGGTACATTTTGTAGCTTCGTTCATATTCTTTACAAATGCTTTTTGGTTAAGAAATAAAAGTAATGAGTCCTACTCTATACCATTGTTGTAACACGCGCGGTAACATTACGAAACATAATAGAGTTGTTATAACAAAATGTGGCATATCACTGTACATTGTGCTACAATGATGTTGCCTGATGAGTTCTATTGTACTATTTTTTATATTAGAAAACTAATTATTCGGCTTCAGAATAACATTTTTGCTCTAATTGAATAACACCTAACGCAATTACAAACAAGCTTCCACACATACCCTAATTATCGTTTCACTTTATTTTTTATTAAATTTATTAGAGAAACTTCCGAGCTAACTTAGATCCGCCGAAATATTTATTGGAAGCAAACAGCTTTTTTTTTCTCATTTGTCGAAATGTCAACAAACATTTTTTTCTCTTTTCCTAATATTTAAAAAATCCTTCCACGGTGGCTCATTTCCAAGATAAATAAATCGCAAACTATCAAGAAAACGTGGTTCACGTCTTCGTATTTTAAATCAGCGAATGTCTACTGTAGTGTGATTTCGAGCGTAAAGTTGAAGTGCTTGTAAAAATGTGACCGTAACGCAGGGAATTTATTTCACAGCTTTTCAACTTTACAAATTCATTCGGTGTGAGGAAAAAAATTGTTTCGAGATGTACTTAAAATGTAACTGCCATGTATCAAGTCGAGTATTTTTTGTTTTTACGCCAAGTGTTAAGAGCTAACATACAACATAATTCTAATTATTTGCATCTTGCTTTATAGTGTTGATGCATAGCATCAGGGTTGGATTTATATGAAAATGGTCTTTGAGATATTTCAATTATTTTACGTTACCTCGGGGTATGCAATTTTCCTACTGTCATAATTACGTCTCCCATCCATCTGGAACATTTTTCTTCTGCAAGAGCTACACTTCTTATGCTGCTTTGGCCCGTTGTCTAGAACGCTATTACAGTATTCCAGACTTAAAGAGAAAACAATAGTTTTAAAATTTCTTGGTGTTGTAGGCAACTGTAACTGTCTGCCTTTGTCGATCCTTGATACTCTAACGAAGCTTACAGAAATTTTTAGAGGTCTAATGACCCGTCCACACACACAGGCTTGCTTTCCAGCAAACCAGAGCGTCTGAGCACCGTTTAGGCGGCCCGTGCAGGCCAAACAAGAGCGTCTTGGCAGCGTTCAGGTGGCATGTGCCTTCACAGGCAAACTGGAAGGCAAGCTTGTGTGTGTGGACCGGCCTTAATTTAAGCCAAGACGAGATTATTTGTCGAAAAATCTCGGTGATCTTATTCATGGGAATATCTCTTGAAAATAGGATATTTTTCTGTTATAGGCCCAGGGTCTATTAGCATTTCTCTAGTTGTCATATTCCAATTTAATCTGGGGATGTACTGGAAGATCGTTTTGGAACTTGTGTGATAAAGGGGTACTTAAAACCCACGATCATATGGCCCCCTAATCAATAAGGAGCTCATATTGCTCACATAAGTTTTAGCGAAACTATTTTTTTTAAATTCAAATTTCGAAATTTCAAATGTCAGAAAACATGGCTCCACAAAAAGTAAGTACTTGTTTAGCATCTACTTCCTACTATTTAACTTTTCTGAGAACAGGAGCTTTAAATTCACGAGGTATGTTAGTGTATTAGACGGGGAACTAGTTTACGTTAGCACTAGAGATCCATAGCTTGTTTCGAACCTGACAATGACTGCGCCCTGACCTGCCACTCGAATTTCAGAATTCTCATCAAGTGTTGATGCAGATGCAGATCGGTGATGGACTGGTGGCGTATCGGTCGCCTGACCACGATAAATCTTGCTGAGTACCGGCAGTTAACCTGGTTACAGTTTTGTGGGTGTGGGTGGGTTACTTAGCCGCAGACTAGAAGACTAGGAGACCGCATACTAGCTGTGATGAAGATGTTCAACCGCCTTCGAAAGCTCTTAACCACTGCGAAACCAGCTCCAATAGGGATGGCAGACTCGAGCTAAGCTCCCTCTGTGGCACCACCTCTCTCGTAGCACTGAAATATTAGCTAACTTCCGAAAGCTACATGGATCAGTAACGGTCGGGAACTGGTCCTATTGAGAACCCTATCTGTACCACCAACCAAATGCAACTGGTACGGCCGGAGCAGACTCCGTTGGTCACCCAGTTGGTCTTGTGTTTTCTACTGTGTTAGTTAGGCTAGGTTAGGTTAGAGACAGACTATTGTAAATTTTAAAATCTTCAACAACCGCGTTCCGGCGTTTATTAAGGCAACAGGCGGAACAACTGCCAGATTGATCATCATCAGCTTTCTTTTTACCTAGAGGCATAGAATTGGGTGCTCTATGATAGGAATTGCCAACAAGTCGATCGCGAAGCGATATTTGGTAGATCATAGCCGATAGGAGATGATCTCAACACGCAAACGCAACTTGCTCGTAATCGTAACTCATAGAAACAAATGGTCGTGTCTTTTAGTGCCATTTATTATGCAACTCCTATACAAATCATAGCTGACTCATCAGCCATTTTTGTTCAAACTGCCCGGCCCATAATAAAAAAATCGGGGTATTTTTGCTCAGGCCTTGGAAACCTCTTGGAAATAAGCTATTTGAATGCTGCGGAACACGAAAATCTAGTTGGTTGGCATAAAAACGTTAATTTCAGCCCATCTGCCACCCTATCAGAGCCATATTGCAGAGAGTGGTCAAAGTTTTTTGTTCATTCTTTTTATAAGAACGAAAATATGTCAAAGTTTTACTTTTTTCCTTGTCTAACAATTTTATTGAAGGACCTTGAGGCCTTAAGCCACAGCCAGGTGCAGCTAGTGTAGCTAGTACCGTAGGTGACGTCAAGATTTTAGTAGGTAGATCGCGGCACATTGTTAAGAAAAATAGTCGATCGTATATTTAGTGAAGTTGGTCACCCCTGGTCTACGAGACCTACCAAGTAACTCCTCCAGTAAAGAGCTTACCCGATCATTCAGAGGTTAAGTTAGGTCAGATAGCTTTACGTTTTAGGTACCCTCCTATGAGCAAAAATGCAGAAAAAATTAGGAGAAGAGGTATTTTACATTTTTCTAAGAGGGTGTGGCAACTACGCTTACTGTAAAACTGAGGGTACAAACTTGAAGAAAGCAGAAGGCTATACAAAAGTCCAACTCAACTCTTCTGTAGGATTTTTTTATGTTTAAATGTGCTTAGATGGGATTATTGTAGAAAATCCAGGAAATCGTTTTTTTTTCACTTCTGAAATATCACAATTTTAAGTTCGAGTCGAGAATACCCAATCGATTATTTACATAATACGGATCCTCTTGTTATAGGTACGTACCTTGTAATCATGGATAGGGCGTACATTCTGGAGTTCAAGAGTAAGATTTTAAATCTTATTCTTGCATTCTCTGTACCCATTAATTTAGGTCCACTGTATGCCATGCCTGTAATAGATATTTACAATTTTTTCATTAAGAAAACTATAAAGATATCTGATACAGTTAATACCCACAGAAATTTGCTTCGTAATTAATCTGCTTAACATGATGCTCTTTGAATTCAAGAATATTAATTGATATAACCGCAAGTGCCTTAGTGCACGCCGTGAAACACAAGTTTCGAGTTTTCATGTTCATTATGCAACATCTAGGAGGTACTAGAGAATCGCTTCCTTCTCTCTTAAAACTTATGTTATGGTCTTAGTTAGAAAATTATAAGACGTAATCAAGGAGGCTTAGAATTGTTATTTTCAGTAATTTACTACGATTCTCTAAGTCATCTTGATAAAATGTAATTTTTATGGCCACTCACTCTCTCATTATAAGAGACACAATATTGTAAATGTTGCACATTGGAAATTACTTGTAAATTCTTTTTTTGGAGACAAACAATTGTAGTTTGTAGTTTATTTTATCAATGACTTTCATGAGCATTGTACATAATCGACTTTTTAAGCTCCTCTGTTTAATTCACGTAGCTCACATAATTTGTATTCCTATCAGTCAACTTTAATCTCCAAATATTAACTCAAAAATTAATTTTTCGAAGAGCCCTTGATGGTGGATTTTAATAAAGGCAATTTCCCATTTTTAGCACCCCTTTTA
Organism: Malthinus seriepunctatus; assembly: GCA_963924605.1. Classification (NCBI taxonomy): domain Eukaryota; kingdom Metazoa; phylum Arthropoda; class Insecta; order Coleoptera; family Cantharidae; genus Malthinus; species Malthinus seriepunctatus. Next base: position 18,631,174 of record OZ004600.1, read on the forward strand.
AACATCGAGTACCTACTCACCAGTGCATTTATAGGGCTGTTCCTTTAATAGAATCTAACTCGCAATGTTTGCAAATTAACAAATTAATTGTAAAAGATATCTGCTTAAGTAAAACGATATTAAACTCGTTCTTCCTATTTTTTAGTCTCGTAATTGCAGAATTTCAAAAAGGAAACCGGTTTTATTAAAATATACATAAAATGAGTATTAAATTCATCCTTTAAAGGGATTTTTAAACAATTAAATTAGCATATAATGAACTCTGAAAAAGAACGTGTTGCAAATAAAATTCACAACGTGTTACAAATTTTTCAATACGTAATTAAAACTCAATTAACCCCCTATTTATAGGGAAACTTTTTAACACCCCTTATTTAAGTCACCTGTAACCGACCGAAAAATTCATTTGCCTTTTAATTCTTTAAACTTTCATAAAAGTTGAAAAAATTTAAAAACGATAAACTTTAAATATTTTAACCTTTTTAATAAGTTTTCATATTTAAATCATCCCCTTAGTGTAAGAACAAAATCGCCTTTCGCAAAGGTCAACAGCTTTACAAGTTTTTATAATGGGAAAATTTACAAACTTTTGGAAACTAAGAAAAGCCGAATTTTTGCCAAGTTTTCTTTTGTAAAGCGTGTGCCTTATGAGTTTAATACAATTTTATTTATTTTCTTAAATCTTTTTAACGACGCCATAACTATTATTTTTATTTTGTTTTTCCTCTTATTGATCAAAATAAAAAAAAAAAGAAGAAAAACATGCATTTTCGGCTACAAAGTCAAAAAATTTTAACTCAAAATAAGAACTTATTGCTTTTTCTTTTATGTTGCACATAATTTTGTTTTCTTTGATAAAAATCCTTTCACCACTATTTTGTCGAATAAGGTTTTTTTTGAGTTGAGGGTTTATGGACTCCGATTACTATCATTTTAGGACGCGGCTTGCTTCAAATACGTATTGATACTTTGGTTAAGTTACTAAAATCGATGCTAAGAGCGTATTATGCGAGGGCACGTTTGTTTAATCGGGACTAAATATCAAAATATTTTGCATGACGAGAATTTTCCGTGCCATTTCGAAAGCAATTTTCCGGATTAAAACAAGTTTTGGTTTTAGAAAATTATAGGTTTTGTTTTTGTGTCGGAGCAATTATTTAAAAAAGCACAAAAGTAGCAACTCAATGAAAATTTAATGCTTTTTATTGTACTTGGAACCTTTAAAAAGTTTTTGAATTTTAAGTATTCATAAGGATAACTGAGATTATATTGAGCACCTATAAATTTCTTTCTTTACATTTGAACTTATGATTTATTTTTTCCAATTCAACTCATTTAACTTGAAAATTATATTATTAGACAACTGAGAATTATTGGATTTCAGCCAAAATATTTTATTTGCCTTAAGAATGTGCTGCAGTCAAGTTTATTGTGTCATTTCATAAATAACATTGTTTCGAACCATTTCACCTGTTGTCGAATTGTTGTTACAAAAGCCAAATTTACATAAAAATAGACGAAGAGCTTTGAAAATCGTTCAACAATTGAACATCGGGTGGAGCTATCAAAAAGAAGTCTATTTTATATTTAAAGTGTGGTTATAATCTTATAAAAGTTATTTATTGATGTATCTTTCAAGATTCAAGCAATATAAGTCGAGATTTACAAATATTCGCTGCATGGAGTCGTCTTTAAAGGTTTTAAGAAGTTGGATATACTCAAACTATTTATATTGTTTTTCATTTCGTGACGTATACTTTTTCGAGAAGATTTGATCTAATATATTTTGGCAAGTCAGCAGGGGTGAATGATGAGTCTAACACAGAAATTGATTTTGACATTTTCTCTCCACCCTAAAACTTTATTATTGTAGTGAATTTTGTACGAAACTACAAGTTTATCAATGGGATATACGAAAATAAAGTAGAGTGAGTCATAATGTACAAACTTTTAGGAAATTAGTCATTAAGAAAATATTTCTTGATGGCGATTATATTTAAATGTTGGCGATAAAAAATGCGAGAAAATGGCCATGGGGTTCATCAGTTTTTGAGGTCGTAAAAAAGCATTCAAGAGAAAAGTTTGTATAATTTTTAAGGAAATGTGATCAGTGGCGTACTGTGGACTGTCTGGTTTATTTATTGGGCACTATGCCTCCTTCCTAATCCTAAAAGAGGAGCCTTTCCATCCTCTTCCCTCCCTTAGCCATATAGCTAGAACCGGGGACTTTACGTTCTAACTACTCTAAACACACTCAGAAGAAAAAAAATCCACCCATGTCCTCTACATCCTTTTTTTTTGGGCGTTGACTGGACTATTATGTGAATTTCGTGAACAAAAAACGTTTAAGTCTCTCATATACCTAGAGGAGCTTCATTTCCAAGCTCATGCCCAAGTTACGCACCTCATTGCGATTGTTATTGGAACGCCAAGTTTGAGGAATTAGAACTCCTTTTGTAGCGTTTAACAATAGCTTTGAATGCAATGTGCCCAGAACGCCAGAACTATGCTTCCAATCGCGTATTAATACCTAGCAAATCGTCAAACCGATATTGAGGAAATCCAGACTCTAGATACTATTAAGACCACACCTTATTCACTTTGGACGTTTTCGTAAGGATTATTTAGGGTCCTAGCTGACTACTGGGACTATAAAGACATCACGTGATTTCTCAAATAAACAGCAAATAATGGCATATTTAGTTTATTTTATTAAGACATTTAGGGACCTTAGGTGTAAACTTTTATTTGTTTACACACGAGTGGTCAATAAATTCATTCCATCCCCATACAGAATACATTATCCCATACATTATTTTCAACCATTAATTTCACCACTTCCGCTTTCGGAACATTTCTTTGTAGGCAGTACGTTATTTTTCGTGAATACTTTTTTTTTGCGTGACAACACGTGAGTTCTTTTACCAACAAATTTGTAAATTTCTTTTACGTAAAAGTGAATTTAGATAACAATTTTTTTCCATTTTCATATTACCTTTAACGTCGTGTCTTCGTGTGTAACATACCTTCACATTTCATATTTGAACGACGTGCCCCCGAGAGGGATTATAAGGCAGTTTTGTTTCAAAAACGAGAAACTTTTGTCGTGTGCTGTACTCTAAACTTCATATACAATCAAATGAAGGAAGGTAAATAAGAATTGTATGTAAGCCAGGAAATAGCTAGGGTGATCTTATTTTACCCCCCTTTTGTACAATACACTTCCATTCTATCGAATCTATTATTTATAAACATTGCGCACCTTAAACACTTTGCTTTCGACAAAAAAATTCTTTATAGTCTAAAAGACTATTGCTCCTTGTGTGCTTAAAATCGCAACTTTGTCGAATATGCTAAAGAGTTTGTGGATGGAAATGAAATTTATGGAAATTGGATAAAAGAGAATGAAAAAGCAAATCGATATTGGGTGACTGGAATGCGGAAAAATGTTTGCAAAGGACTGATTTATATCTGCATTCATAATATATTTTTATATATTTTTATAGTTTTTGGAATTGTCTTTTTTTATGCGCTTCGTTGCACTTTTTAATTACTTTTATTTAGTTTTTTTAAGATATCGCAAATTTCTCCTTTTATTTCGAAGCGATTCGTCGTGGTTTTCCAGAGTCTGGGTCAAATACACAAAAAATTATTTTTAGAAATACGCTGTGGATTTTACTATATGGCAACCATTCAAAAAGTTCTCGATGGTTTATTTATGAAACAGAGTTCGTTGAATGATGCGTTGTATTTATCGAATGTTTTTGTTTTAAATTATCGTAACGTTTTATTAGCAAATTGACAATTTAATAAATCGAGACAAGTTTATTTATGTGTCAATAATATTTTAATCTAGTAAGCTATGATAAAATATAACACACACATAATGTTGGAATTTGATGGGAATTTATATATCGTGACATCTTTGAAAGCAATTTAGCGAACACACAAAATTCTTCAATAAGCTCCAAGTGAAATTGTAACCTTACAAGTACAAAACTTCACAAGCACAAGTAATCAAAGTTGTAATATTGCACACATTGTAATGTAAAACTTACACGAGTGAGAAGTTTGTTCTCTATTAGTTTTTTTTACAAAGTCAAACAGCGAAACACCGCCTTATACTTGTCATTACTTTCTATCGATTTCAACTTTTTAGTCTAGTCAACGAAGAAGTTATAAAGGACATAGAAGAGGGTGGATTTTTTTTCTTATGAAATTTGTTTCGAGTAGTTAGGAGGTAAAACAACTAAAAGTCTTCGGTGCTAGCTATAAGGGGTGGAAAGGTCCCGTTTTTGAAATTTTTGCTTATATCTCAAAAACAGTAAGTCGTAGGGAAAAAATTATTCTTAGTGAAATGAAAGCTTATCAAATTTCCTACAAGACTGTATTTATTCATTTTTTCTGTTCTCTATACTTTTTAAGATATCCGCTCGCAAAAATCGTTAATGTATGAAAAAAATGTTTGCCTCACGTTTTTGTCAAACTTTTGCCTCTAGCACCTCAGTTCTTAGTTTTAAAATAGAAGTCTTCAGAAAAGAAGTTGTAGAACATTTTTTTTACTATTTTATCTTCAACTTAAATTTTTTTTCACGCAGTAACGATTTTTGCGGGTGGATATCTTGAAAACTTGTAAGAAACAGAGAAAAAATTAATAGGAACAATCTTGTAGAAAATTTTATAAGCTTTCATTTTGCTAAGTGTAATTTTTCCCTAAGACCAACTATTTTTGAGATATAAGCCAAAACTTAAAAAAACTGGACCTTTCCACCCCTCCCTCTCTTAGCCATATAGCTATGGTCAGGGGAATTTTAATATTTTTACCTCTTAACTAGTCCACATACATTCATAAAAATTAAAAATCTTGTTCTCTTCCATTTCCTCTACATCCCTTTTTTTGGACGGTCGTTGACTGGACTATTTGGTTTTTATTTGAATAAAAATAGAATGTCTAAAAATTCAGTTTATTGTTGATGTGCTTTCAGCATTTTTTATAGGTAGAAAAATTTGAGACAAACAAAATTGAAAATAACTTATTAAAATCGATTCGTCTCCTCCTGACTCCTGCTCACTGCACTGTCGCCGGAGATCGTAAATTGTCAACATTCTGAAATCTATACCCCCATATATTGGATTCTTGAGAGAATACTTTTGAGCAAAAATAATAAATGAGGCCTTTGTAAAACAATTAGATTTAATTTTATGTAAATAGGGCGTCAACAAAGAGGTTAAGAAACTATGTAATATGAGGAGAGTATCAACTTAAATTGTATGGTTTGTCGAGTTCAAGTGAAACTTGTAGAAGGATATTCTTGATACGGAAATTGGTGTTAAATTAATGGAGGAAAGGATCAGAAATAAATTATAATTTACTAAGTTTAAATTTAAAATTTTGGTATAAATCTCTCTTTGTGTGTGTGTTTCCATGGTGAACACAGGTTTGGTAAAAACTTCAAAGAAAATTGCCAATAATTCACAACAAATTGAAAACTCGATCATTTAAATAAAAAAGAAATGCCAGACCCTTTTGTACCTATATCACCACCAGGTGTTGCAATTTAATAAGTCTCTTGTAAATATTATGGTGTACCTTATAATACCAATTAAGACTTAAATTGCATGTGTTTTATTACGGATCCTTGTATTATTTCTCAAGTCTTGTACTTTGTTGTAGTAATTGGAAATTTTCATTAACATGTCGTCTAATTTAGTACTTTATACGTCGTCGTCGTGACAAACAAAATACAACAAGCACTTTGACAAAGGCGCAAGAGGTATTATAATTTTCATCTTTATTTCAGTCACCCTTTTCAAAAGTTTCTTTCATTTAATGATGTCTAGATAATATTACACATGTGCAAACATTTGTCTGCAAAACAAAAAGTGTTTAATAGTTGTATACGGGGAAAGATTTTTAAATACTTTTTGAAGTTTTTTTTTAAAACAAATAACGTTCTCTTGCATCTGCATGCAATTTAGGGTGAAACATGTAAGGGAATGTGCTCAAACATGCTTCCAGATTTAGATGTGTCGATGTGTACAAATGTAAATTTTTGTGGCAGGCACTAGAATTTAGAAAATTTTAAATTGGTACACATACGAGTCAATCAATCAGGAAAAAACACTCTTCTTAGGCGGTTCTTTCTTAAATGTGCTATATACCCACATTTTGATTAATTATCAAATGTACCAAAAATTTGAAAACGATGCTACTAGGTAGTACCATTCTCGGCATTTTTGAGAAAATTTTCTTAAGTGCATTATTTTTATTAGCTCTAATTTTTTTTAGGTGAGGCTTTGAAGGGACCCCATCCAAATTATAAGTAAATGCGTTAGATCTTTGAATTAATGCTGGTGTACATCTGTAGGGGGCCTTTATTTTTAAACAATTGTTAATCAAGTTTTTCATAATTTGTTAAAAGGTAAAAGTAGGTAGATGTGTATTAGGCATGTAAATAAGTGTCATGGTGAGAGTGTCAAAGAGAGGTTCCCATTGTTAAATTGCGATGAATATTAAAATTTTTTTCAGCTTGTGTTGGGATCTTTTATACATAGAAACTACAATTGGAGATTATAATTTGATAATAGTAACCGTTTCGGACTGGTTTGGAATAAATCCATAGATTTTTCTACCGGTCGTACAAGGCGACCTGTTGCCTGAACAAAAATGTCCTTTGCAGTTCTCATTTTTTGCTTTAGTCCCATAATTTTCCATTGGTATATCATTATACTCAACATGGGATTATTAATTATCCATCTACGACTGAATCGAGAGCTCGATAGAGCTCTTCTAGAGTAACAAAAACAGAATCTGTATCTTCTGTCATGTCCATCAAGATCCTCATGATGTGCGTTATTATCTTTGACTCCGATACTATACTATACTATACAACACTATACGAGCTGAAATTTTCCTGATAGAAGTCGCAAATAATTATTTTTGACGATTTTTGATACCCGGTTGCATAAAAGAAAATTATATAGTTATATGATGGGAACATAAAGGTCCCCACTACAATATTTTTGCGCATGTCATTACAAACGTGCATGCGTTTACGCATGCACGTGACGTTCTCACCAACTGCCGTATTAGATGTGATTTGACAAGTATCTGGATTCCTCATTGAATAAATAACCCCCGCTACTCTAGCAGGAAAGAGCCATTTAGCTAATAATATGGATCGCAATGGTTTTCTAAATATAGCGATTTCTGGCCAATTTCTCCAATAGAAATGGTTGCTTATACTCCCACTTATAAGATAAGATCATGACAGCCAATGATAATGTAAACTCGATTTAATGAATTAGTCATCTATAGCTTTCCAAAATGTCGTTTCCGTTGCATTTTCTCTTATAGGAACGGTAGCTAACCCTCCTTCCGGATCTTTATATTCTAAGAGATTCCCTAATTGAATTGGGAAAACAAAACGTCAAACTTCGATATTTTTATTTATTAATTTATTGTGTAACGTTGCCATATTTAGGAATTATAAATCTAATTCTCGAATCAAAATATAATTCTCTTTTATGCAACCGGGCATAAGTCTTTTAATTTATTAATTTTTATTCTTTCTAACAGTGAGTCACTTTATGCAGTTGAAGTATAATTTACTATGCATTGATTTTCACTTAATTTTGATTTTCTATTGAAAGCATTACCTTTTTTTGGGAAAGCTATCTTTCTTTTGTTGGTCTACTGGGCTATCGGCTTGTGGTTCTATCTGCCTAGTCTGTGAGTACTATAATTTATAATTATAGATATAACTTATATTTGTTCGAGATTTTTCAGTTATTTCAAAACTAATATTTCAAGTAACAATTAAATTCAACTTTTGTGTATGTTTGTCTGTTAATCGGTCGTTTGCTCAAAAGGTCAGTCTCGACTCGTGAGTCTGTTTGTCTGTAAGTCAGTACGATAATTTATGGACAGTATATCTTTGTACCTATTTGTATGTATTTCTAACCTGTTGGGGTGTCGGTTGTTTTGCCTGTCGGTCAACCGGCTTTTAAATCGAGCCTGTAAGTCAGATTGTCTGTCAGTATGTAAGCCTGCTATTCTATCGAAGATATTATTAATAAGTGCTCTAGAATTAAATGATAGGTACCATTCCAACAGCTCCGTCTGTATACTACTGTGTCTGTAGGTCAGTCGATCTAATGGTGAAACGGCCTGTCGGTCTAGCTACTTATTACGGTAGTCAGTCTGTCAGTACCATTGAATAAAACAATACCCCCTTATTCTACCAGGAAAGAGCCATTTAGCTAATAATATGTATCGCAATGGACGAGTACATATAGCGATTTCTGGTAAGTTTCTCCAATAGAAATGGTTGCTTATACTCCCACTTATAAAGAAAGATCATGACAGCCAATGATAATGTAAATTCGACGGAATGAATGAGTCATCCATGAATTTCTAACATGTCATTTCCGTCGCATTTTCTCTTATAGGCAACGATTGCTAACCCACCTTCCGGATGTTTTATGTTCTAAGATCAGTACCTATGTCATTCATTAGTCTGTAAACATATTATTCTGTCGATAGTCTCAATTTTAAAAGATTGGCTATATGTGTAAGTTTGATAATTATTATTCATGAACAGAGTTCCTTTTTTATAACTTTTAAGTTCAAAAAATCCATTTCCAGTAAACAAATTCTAGATTTGTACTTGTGTGTCAGTCTGTCGGTCCAATATCAATATGCCTATAGATTAGTCTTCCGGTCTGTTTGCTTGTCTATATATTTGCCTGTCTGTAGATCAATCGGTCTGTAGTCTCTTAGCCTGTCGGTCTATCTGCCTGTTTATCAGTATGTCTGTATGCGAAATTCCATCAATCTATAAGTTTGCCATTCTGCATCGTCACCACGTTAACAGGTACTTAAGTACAATCATTCGAGAACCGCTTATATTATGTTAAAAGTTTTTTGGTATGGTGCACGTTTCTGCTCACACTAGAAAAGAGCCCAAAGATTGGCGGTACTCAAGAGAACAATATCTAATTAAACCTTACTATTATAAAAGTTAAAAAAAGTGACTAACTTAAGCGAGGGTAAAAGATTCTAAAAAAAGTACTTTAAATTGGGTATGGGGTTGGTTCTTTATATCACTCTCTTCCCGTTTCATTAAATTTTTTGATTTAATTTTTTTCTTAAAAACAGAGACATGCATCTGCAAATTTTCAAAAAATTTCAGCTTTAACAAATTTATTCAACTAAAATAAAAAATATTTTTATCAATGTTTGTACAAGAGAAACGGGACTAACGTTGGCTAATTGATTCAACGAATAAATGTTTTTTTTCGACTTCGCTTTTCTCCCGTTTTCTTTTTAAAATTACATTTTCCATTCTTACTATGTATAAGCCAATCTTATAACTCAAAAGGTCCAAAAGCTAATCCATACATTTTTATTAAGATTTTCTGCATCCATTAGAAAAACAGTCACGTTTTGCGTATTAACTATTTGAAAGTAAAGATTTGAAAAGACCCACGTTATACCCCAATTTTATAATTGTTTAATTTTCCAAATTAATTCTTACCCCGTTTTGTTCCGTTTGTACTTTATATTTATTTTAAAGGTTCGCTTTTTGATGTGCTAGGGCGCAATTTCGTATTTCAACTCGAAACTAAAAAGCGCGTTTTCAGTAGTTTTTTTCAGAAATTATTAATCGTGCATACGAGATTAGCTTTGAACTTTTGAAATTGAAAACTTTACAAAGGAAGGGTATAACGCGATGTTCAACTTTTTAGATAAATTGAAGCTAACATTGAGAACATGTTGATAATTTGTTTCTATAAAAAGAAGAAGTTTTAGATAGCTTCGTTAACATTAAGTTGTTGCTCCCCCAAACTGGGAAGTAAGAGACAAGAAGCACGTTACTATCGATTAGTTAATGGAAAGTTAATTGTTTATTCTTAAGCAACATGCAACATAAACCAATACAAGTGTTGGGAATTCATTATATTCCATGCAAATCAAAAATTTTGAATCCATTAAGTATTGCTGAAACATTAACAATCTATTTCCTAGTCGTGGCTTTTGTTTTTAAAAATAAATTATCTACATGCTATTCAGTAATCTATTTCTTCTAATTTTGTAACTGTCAATTTGTTTAGCTTTGAATTTGTATCTGTTGGTAAGCCACAATTAGAACAATGTATGTTTACGTAATGCATAAATAAAAGCCACAATTAGTTTGTTGGTCGTCACATAATTTGTATCGACACCACTGTTTCGGATAGTCGGATAGATTAATGAATTTTAAATTAATGCCTCAAACACAACCAGAAGTTTATTGCTCAAAAGGGTCTTATGGTTGATGTAAAAGACGAATTGTTATAGCCGACGGTTTTATTACAGCGAATCTACAGGGGATTGAAGAAGTTTTTAACTACTTCTCACCTGTGCCTGTGGTTGAACGTTGAACTAAGCCAACTTTTTAAATAATTTAATACCTTTGTAAACATTTTGAAACTATTGTATACAATATTTTCTTCTAGAAGGCCTTAACTGGTGTAAAAAATATTTTTTCAAATATTCAGTAGTGCTTCGCACTACGAACAAGTGCGAAGCAGTTCGCCCATGTAACGAAGAGTCGTTTGGTCGCTATTGTTATTTATTTATTACCATTACAATTACACGCAATTTGAACTTTAATCGCCGAAATTTACATAAAAATGTGTTGGATTTGTTCGTAGGTAGATCGACATGCACGTTTCAAGTGCCTACGGATGTCTGTTTCTCGTCTTACAATTCACGGTCATGTAAAACAACATTTTAAAGTGGCGAAGAATTTATTAGCGACGATTCTAAAACAATTTCCAACTTTTTAAGCGTTCGCTAAATTTTCTCACGAAAACGTGATTGAGATGTTTGTTAGGATAGGATTGTAATGCTTATTATTGTTAGACCATTACCACCAGTGATTACATCCAGTATTATTTCAAATTACTTAATAAGTTTGAATCGGTCACGCTAGTTTTTAAAACATTTTTTTTATGAATTGTTTACAATAAATCACCTTATGTAAGTGCAATTTTGAGATTTTTGAAGTAAATATAGCGTGAGCTCGTAAGTTTGTTGAATTAATTTCTTGCAAGGTCCTTGGACTTGATGTGAGTCCATTAATATGTTGCCTTATCATGGTTTTGATAAAATGTAACATTTTTATGCATACATTTTGGTTTGCACGTCTCTCAAATTTACATTACATTAATATTAATTTTTTTTTATTTCTCTTTTGTTTACTTATCAGGGCCTACTAACTATTAGGGATAATATTGGATTTATTTGTGTAAGGCACGTTTTGTTTAAGAATGAATCTCTTTTATTGAGATTTGTTGAGAACTTCTGGTATTGGCTCATATTTTTATTTGTTTTATACGAAGAGCGCTGGTTAAGATAATTTGTCCAAGTCTTATTTCAAGCAATTCTTTGAATTACCACTTCCACCTTATCATTATTTCATCGATCGCCTATTAATGGGGTCTCAAATAATAATAAAAACTTGAAATTATTTTTTATTTATACAGCAGATATGGTGGTGATGGCTATGGCTCGCGGTCATAGGGTTTTAACATGTAAAATCATTTGAGATATTTTATTTATGGCGACTGAAGCCTATAACAGGGTAGGTGGGGTTGCATCACTTACTTGGTAATTCTTGTTCCCTCTTACTACTATCCAAACGGTTTGAGCGATTTTTCATAACGTTTCTAGTTTCAAATTGACACCCCATGGCAGTCGTTTTTCAGAAACATTTCGGTGTACAACTCTAAAGGCTCCTCTTCACACACAGGGTTGCATTCCGGTTTGCCTGTGCAGGCGGCCTGCACAGACCAAACCGGAGCGTGTGGACACAGTTCAGGCGGCATGCACAGGCCAAACTGGAGCATTGTAGACATAGCGTTCAGGGTAGCCTGCACAGTCCAAACCGGGACATTCAGGTGGCCTGTGCAGGCCGACTGCACAGGCAAGCCGGAAGGCAAGCCTGTGTGTGAAGAGGAGCCTTAATGGCCCGTCTACCCACACAGGTTTGCCTTCCGGTTTGACGCCTGTACAGGCCAAACCGGAGCGTGTGAACACCGTTTATGCGGCCTGCACAGAGCAAATCGTAGCGTGTCGACAGCGTTCAGGTGACCGGTGCAGGCCTCCTGCATAGGCAAAGCGGAAAGTAAGTCTGTGTGTGTAGATGAGCCTTAAGAAGCAAAAAGAACCCCAGAAATATGCCAATTAGATTTAAAAGGGTTGTGGTGGCAAAACATCCAATCGCGGTTAATAATTAATTTTTAAGAGGTTACCAACCTTGACTCTCTTGACAGATTAATCTTAAGAATAAGTATTATAGTGGTGACCTCGATCACGCCTCTTCAGGGTTGATGTTGGCTTCTTCCAGTTGCAGAGGGTGTTGTTTGCTGTCGGGTTGTAGATAGAGATCTCTATCTACTGACTCTATCGGGTTGTAATGTGCTTCAAGCCGTTTAGTTTGGTGCTTCAGTTTTGTTGAGAGTTGGATTAGGCATAGGGGGGGGGGTAGTCATCCTGTGTAGCTTCGACGGTATTTATTCAATTCTTTTCTATCTGTATACCAATAAAATGTGTCTTTGACGTTATGACTTCATTTCTTGTGCAACTCTGACACTCGCCATTTATGAGAATTTAATCAAAAATTTTAATATAACAACAAGTTCTAATTTAATTTTAAATGTACAATTTTCGTTCTAATATTAAACTTTTATCATTAAATAATTTTATATGGAAGGTGCACAAGTGCACGTGTTAAGTCTTATCAATTTTGCTTATTAAACTCGTTTATTGTTAGTTTACAAAATACTTTGATTGTGGTTCGATCATTTCAAGGTGTTGTTTCAAAAACCGCTGTTATTTTGTGCAAAAAGACTTTATGGTACCAATTGAAAAATCAAAAATTTTTATTTAGCCATCTGCCGTAATGTAAGTGAATTTATTTTATTAGGTTGTGGTTTTTCATGTAGTTTTGGAAAAGTAAAAATTTTCTTGGTTAAAGTAAAAAATTTCATGATGTTTTAGATATTTATTTTGTTTTAAATTACCCCATACCTTTCTAATGCCATGATTACCCCTTTATTTTATAAAAAAATGACAGAGAAACATAAGTGTTGGTGATTCTGTATCTTTCGCTTTCGGTTATAGGGATTGAACATTTTTGAAATCATGCTTTCGTAGTTTTATCAGCAGTTTTAGAGAAAAAATTGTTAAATGAAAGTTCTACGAAATAAAATTCTACATCGAAGTCAATAAACAAAACCAATTTGGCATAGCACGACAGATATTAATTGGGTACCTATCTCAAAATATTAAGATCTTTGCCAAAATTTATTCTCACCATCCTGTATAAAGAGATGTGGGAACAAGTTTTGACATTTTATGTAAGAAACGTGCATGCAACAAGTCATTTAGGGCGAGTTTCATAAATGGTGCTAAGCACCTGCTCAACTTAAGTTCGAGATCGCGGACTAAAATTCCGTTTCATAAAGCTTTCTCAAACTCGAACAATTACGTCGCTGCTTTCGGCAGTTATCGGTTGAAAACAAACGTAAAGAACTAGTTGCCCAAATTTCGAAAAGGTTGGCAGTTTGTTTGTTTTCAACCGATAACCACCGAAAGCGGCGACGTAACTGTTCGAGTTTGAGAAAGCTTGATCCCGATCTCGAACTTAAGTCGAGCAAGTGCTCAGCACCCTTTATGAAACTCGACCTTAATACTTTTAGAGGAAAAGTTTAAGTTTCCTTTTCTGGTGGCAGTGTTTCTTCTTCTTCTTCTTCTTCTTAATGAGTCTTATCGACAGCGTTGTACACTTTCTTGTGCTAGTGCGCACACTTAATCTGTCTTAGAGTAGTCCCAACGTAAGATGAGTACACCACGTGACCCAACCTGCGCGAGGCATGCTTCAGACAGAGCCCAGTGGCGAAGAACTTAATTTAAATTTTTATTTGAAGTACTAATAATAATTTATTACTGGTTTAATACTTTGTGAATGAGATCGGTGTACTCATCTGAACTCAGGAGTACTCTAGTAATTTTCAAAATTTAGTTTGTAGGGGAAATTATTTTTTTGGTTTTAATTGTGGCGACAGCCTCTAGTACCTCGTCCACCGTAATTGGTTGAGCCGGTCTTTCCATCTCAAGGGTTTTTTGTTCCCGTTCGCCGATAATGAAGAGGTCCTCTATTATGTCCATCTTCTTTGTTGTCTCTAGATGAACCTTAGGGGTGCTGGTAGCCATCTGGGAGCGAATGATCTTGTATGCCTCCCAGTTTTTTCTTCTTAGTATATATATTTCCTCGAGGCCTTATAATTTTCCTTCTTTTGCTCTTTGTCGGGTGTCCCATGTCTGGCATGTTCATATAGTCTCTTCTTTTTTTTACAGTCGGTCATCATGGGCCATACCTCCTCGTTCCACCAGTAGGGGTAGCACTTTCTGGGATCTACTCTGATCATCGGCCTGCTTTTCTTGAGTGATCTTTGGATCATTAATGTAATGCTCGTGGCATTGATGATTTCCTTATTGTTTTTTAGCTCTCTTTCGAAATTTTCTATCAGTTTGATCTTATCAATTGGCCCGGGCTGTCTCATGGGTCTGTCTTCGCGGTTGACGTCCAGCTCTATTAGTATGGGTTTGTGATCGCTTCCAGAGTACTCTTCTAACACACGCCACTTATGTGCCCCGGTCAAATTTGTCAAGGTTAAGTCGATGTGTGACGAGCCGGTAGTTCTAACTAGGGTGGGCTCATCGTCTTTGTTTAGGATATTTAGCTCTAGAGAGCTGATCAGATCGATGAGGGCGGTACCCCTTCGGTCGGTGGTCGTACCGCCCATCCCACGTGTTTTGCGTTGAAATCCCCCGTAATTACTACAGGGGCTACTTTGGCCTGGACGGAGGCCTCCAGGTTCTCGAGGGCCTCATCATACACATTAAAAGTTATATTTGGACTAATGTACACAGAATAAATAACACATATTTTAAAATCGACGCGACGCCTCCATGACTTCGTCGCCTCTCCTGTTCTCCGACGCAGGCCCGAGGATGCCTGCCCCGTTTGTCGCGCTTCCCTGGTATGGTCTGTTTATCCATGTCTTTATCATACAGCTGGAGATGCCAATCCCAATCCGTCCTTTTTCCATGGCCCTTGCCGCCTCGTCAAGACCCATTCTAACTTTGGAGATTTTTTGTCCCCTGGTAGTGGACCTGACAAACAGGCTCGATTTGTAGAGTCTCTTTGAAGGCCTCTATAATTTTCTGTAATTGAAACTTTCGGTCCAACTCGCTTGAAGAAGCTGGTTGGACTTGAATCCGATTGAAATTATCGAGATAAACACAAACGTAAACCGATTTTAAATTTGTCTTTGCGCTCTGGGATTGTAGCGTGTTTCTGGTCACGATGTTTACATTCGTGTTTAATTTTAAGGGTGTTTTTAACCATTGACGAATTTTCAATACACTTACAATTCAAGCCGATTGAGATCTTAACTTAATCCGACTTAACTTGTGACGAAAAAACGATTTTGAAAAATCCCCGTTCAAGCGACTTGTAGTTTCAAGCCGGTTTCAAGCTACGAGCTAACAGCGCTGTACGGTGCTCAGAAGTCAATGTTAAACTGTAGAGACTATTAGGATTACGATCTAAGGTTGCTCTAATTTCCATTAGTTTATTCTGAATCTTTAGCTTTAATAAACAAAATGTTTATTTTTGCTTGTTTATAATTGCCCTAGAGCACCTGTCGCGCTTGATTTTGATAGCTCTAATTTCTTAAGCTACACTAGAGGAATTACACTTCATATACCGTCACATTTATGATTTTAACATGAGCTTTCGAAACTTTTCCTCTTGTGTAGGGATAATTTAGGGCTTTTGATATGTCACTCATAGTCACGGAGATAAGATTTAAAGGGTGTACAGTTTTGTTTGAACTATTAGATATATATTTTTGTATAAAAAACGCAGACTCGCTACTTTCAAGTGAAAAACTGAAAATGTGGAATTAGAAGGACATGGGAAATCTTAAACTAACCGACCTTATCGTTATCAATGCATGCTAATGATGGTGAAGTATGAAGCGCTGTCTATCTATTAATTTTTCCGTTAGTCCAGTTAACGAACGCTCAAAAAAGGGGTGTAGAGAACATGGAAGGGGGTGAAAATTTTTTTCTTCAGGAATATGATTGTAGTAGTTAGAAGGTAGAAATACTAAAAGTCCCCGGTCCTAGCTATGTGGGTGGCTAAAGAAGAAAGGAGGTGGAAAGGTCTCGATTTTATGGTTTTCGTTTACATCTCAAAAACGGTGGGTCCTACAAGATTGTTTTGATTCGTCTTTTTCCTATTCCTTATAGTTTTCGAGATATCCGCCTGCAAAAATTTTCGAATTGCTACAAAGTGTTTTATTTGTGACACTTGTGTTTGTATATTATTTAATCAATTGAACACCTCGTTAAATAAGCTTCAATACGTACGAAAAGTCTAACAGAGCTACTGTAGAGCTTTAAATTTAATGTAGAAGTAACATTAATTTGATCTGCCTACAGCAGTTCTTGGTCAATCAGCTTTGATTATTACCTGGTAGAACAAATCAAAAGTTCCATGTTAAAGTTAATGACGAAATTAATTAATCAAGAACCTTATAGTACCGGCTGTAAGATAGCTAAGTATTTGCTACTTACTCCCTACCCCACTCCAACAAACTTTAGAATTTGATAGGAGAAGGGTAAAGAGTAGGTAGGCTAAGCATAGCGTAGCAATACGCTAATAATTACAAAATCCCATCCTTGGAATCATAGTACTTTTAACGATGGTTGGGTCGATCGATTCCTTAAAGACTATCTAGGGTATTTTAATAAATTTTTAAGATTTTTTCCAATTAGGCAAAAATTGTACTAATAATTAATTTCCAATATAGCGAAAGGGTTTTTGGTGTAAGAATATTATTTCGAATTTTAATAGAAAGAAGCTGTAGAGGTTAGTAACTTTTGTATTGTATTTCCTGTAAACGGCTCATCAATTTTTCAATTTTCTTTCTTGTATCTTGTAACGACATTTTTAAAGACATCTCAGCAATTCAATGTCCTACTTTAAGTGCTAACAAATACAACATTTCTAACCCATTATTCAAAAAGTGATAGAAGGAAATCTCATTTTAAAAATTTATTGCGCCAGTTTAAAGTACAATAAGCCATGAATCGTATTTGCAAAAGTTTTTAAAGATTATTGGACTTTGAGCTGGTAATGTTTCACATTCACTTACACAAAGTTTGAATTTTTAATAAAAAAACTTTTATACTTAAACAATTTAGGGAAAGGCGGCACTTTAAGAAAACTTTGTACTCTTTAACGAAAACATCAATTTTTTATCCTCGTACATCAAAAAAATATTTTTCGTTTTCAGAAACGCAAAAGAATAATTTATGTAATGAACATTCTTTTAAATCTAATGAAATAGTTGAATGGGCGCTAGCGATGTTTTTTAATACGTTTTACTGGTGTTTTGCTGTAACAAACTGCATTTATTAAATTCCATCAACAAAATGAACTTCATTGCAGTTTCCAAACGCGAAACCAGCTTTATAAACTTCTCTTGTTCAGGTATTGATCTTTTTTCTTTTCCAACGCCTTGGGATTATTACTAAAACTCAACTGATATTGGAAACCAAGTTTTCTTTCAAATAACTGTTTGTTTTGTCTTCTTTTGGGATATTAAAAAGCAATCCATTAATTTTTATTACAAGTGAAAAAAGTTTTAAAGTTTGAAATTTTATTTGTTTATCGAATAATTTGTCTAAATTTATCCCCTTTCGAGTCGTATAAATTTTGGTGAATTTAAAATACCTTGTACTAATAAGAAATGTGTGAGTTTTGGTTAAAGTGATGATTTGTCATTATCATCATCCGACGTTCTTCCTTGTGAGAATATTAAAGACAAAACCATCTCACAACATGTCTTAAATATTTAACTAGGGAGCTCTTAAACACATCTGCTCGACGATGTAAAATATAATTAATTTACGCTTTTTTAATAATTTGTGCAATTACTACAATTTATCTTTTGTGTAATTTGGTCGAAAAGAGAAATTTATTTTCCAACTTTATACGAAAAATATCTATTTACAATTTTGGCGAGCTTATCAAAATAAGAGAGGGTCGATTTTAATGCAAATTGAATGAAGGGGTCGCGTTTGATAAATATACCCTCTTAAAAATTTATCTTTTAGACTTTTATCGAAGAAATGAATTTAAAAATTACTAATAAATTTTTTGGCTTATGTGGTATAGCGTGTTGGATACCGAGCAAAAGGTCCCGAATTACAATGTTGGACCTAGCACACCACTTTTGTATGTTTGGAATTGTGGGTGTGCTTCGCCTTTAAAATTGAGTACAAGAGGTTGCATTGCATAATCTTTAAATACAATAAACGGTTATAAGCGTAGTGCTAGCCATATTACCTTCATTACATTATAGGCTTGCGTTTAGCGACCGTTTCATCTAACCTTCTAGATTAGTCACTGACCAGCCAACCTGTCTGTCCTTGAGGCCTGCTTGTGTCACGACTGGGGGTTAGTCATGACCTCTGGAGCCCAGACTCTCCAGAGTGTACCGAGATTAAGAAAATAATAACAACCACAATGCTGCAATATAATTTATTTATTTATTAAATAGTTCTTACCCAATTATAATGTTAATCCAATTACAACACATTGTCATTATAATAAGTAATAAATAATTACAACCGACAAACGTCTCACGTTCCTGAATTATAGACTACCAGTAAGTCTAGTTACTGACTCGTAATTCAACTAACTCTAAAAACCTACTTTGGGGCCTTTTATTAACTTGGCACACGCGCCAACTAAAATTGCTAAAACTGACAATTTATGCTTTATCTCACATTCTTCCAATACCTGAAAATAGTCACGTATTGTAAACTCTGTGTACAGTCAGCCACACAATTATTGGCCACCCTAGCTATACGTTAGAGTGGTTTTTTAGCCAATAACGACAAGATCACAGAAGGGGAAGTTGTTGATTTACTACTTGTTGGCAAAATAAAGCTACCCCTCAATTTAAGTAGCGGGTGTTATGATCGTTTCATATACAATTCGTGCTAAACGTCTAGCTAGGGTGGCCATTAATTGTGAGGCTGACTGTACATTAAAGTGTACATTAGATCGCTTCTTTCACCACTCGACTACTTACCTTAGTCAGCAAGCTTTGCATATTTGTGAGGCTTTAGCAGCAATGAGAGGAGCCAAGGTGCTGTTTTCTGAAAAAAACATAAACTTTATAGTCCTGGGGCCTGTAACAGAAAAAAAGGGGTGATCGTATTCAGGCCCATCTTTTGGGAATAAGCTATTTGAGTGCCAGCGAACACGAAAATCTGGTTTGCTTCCACAGGCAGTGGCTTAAGGCCTCAGAGCTGTTAATAATAAATTTCTAATCGGTGAGGAAGGCGGGAAACCCACCTGAGAGGGATGGCAAAGTAAAATCTTACTTTTTATGTAAAAAGTAGTTACTTTGGCAGTGGACAACTCAAATACCGTTTATGAGTCACGAGTTAGTGTTTGCAGGTGTGTAGCAAAAAGACGTTAATTTCAGTCCAGCTGCCACGCTCTCAGAGACATTGTAGAGAGCAGCCAATTTTTTTGGTCGATTTTTTTTATAAGAACGATAAAATGTCAAAGTTGCATCCCGAATGCTGTCATATTTCTTACTTTTTTCCTTCTTTAAGAATTTCATTGAAGGATCCTGAGGGCTTAAGCCACTGCCTGTGGAAGCCAACCAGATTTTCGTGTCCGCTGGTACTCAAATAGCTTATTTCCAAAAGATGGACCTGAATACGATCACCCCCTTTTTTCTGTTACAGGCCCCAGGACTATTAAATTACAATGAATTTTCAACTAACCTAACAACAGAGTTTTTTATACAACCTAACCTTAAAATATTGTGATGAAACAGACTAGCAACAGTTTGTTGTAACATTTGTGCCCAACAGCAGATACTTTCTCTCTGTCTACTCAGGGCGGACAGAGAGAGAAAGTATGAGTGATAATTAAGATATTAAGATATCTGTCTACTAAACGATTCGAGAGCCTTTACAGGTGTTTGGATGTTTTTAAATGAGCTTGTCCTTGCCTCGGCTGGTCAAAAGCCACCTCACGCCTAAAGTAACAAGCTTTTACTTTCGCTTTCACCTTTAGTAATGTAAATAACTATTGAATGTTAGGTTAGCTACATAGAGAGTATGAGTGATCAATCAGCTATTGGGAACGGTTCTGTGTTCGGAATGTGCCCATTAAGATAACTGTCTACTGAATAATTCGAGAGCCCCTTCAGGTGTTCAGATGTTTTTGACTGAGCTTGCCCTTGCATCGACTGTTCAAAAGACCCCTCACTCATAAATTAACAAGCTTTCACTCTCGTTTTCACCTCTAGTAATGTAAATAACTATTGAATGTTAGGTTAGCTACGTAAAACGCTTGTTATGTTAGGTTAGTCATAGCGAACAGAGAGAATATGAGTGATCTATCAGCTGTTGAGAACGGTTCTCTGTTCTGAATGCGCCCATTAACATATCTGTCTACTAAATAATTCGGGAGCCCTTTCAGATGTTTGGATGTTTTGGAATTTGCTTGCCTTGCCTCGACTGTTCAAAAGCCTCCTCCCGCCTAAAAAGTAACGAGCTTACACCATCGCTTTCACCTCTAGTAATGTAAACAACTAATGAATGTTAGGTTAGCTACGTAAAATGCTTGGTATGTTAGGTTAGTCAGATTTGGAAGCCATGACTTTCTAAACGTCCTGATGATATCAGAGAAGGGGTTGGGGGGGTAACCTTTGATTAAGGCTTAACATGCCCGTTCAAGAACGACCAGCTTCTTAATTAAAATTATCGATCATTCAGCCTGAAAAGCATTTATCTATAACGTTGAACGTTGTATGTGTCCGACATATACTCCTTTACGTTCTTTCGTTTGATGTTTTCAATTTTACAAAATTGATTTTCTGTTTCTACGTGGCCGACGAAAAATTGGTCTGCATGCATGTCAATCAAATTAATTGTCTGTGGGCTTCTGTGTTAGCGATATCTCTTCAACACGAACAGTTTGTGCTGAAGACCAATTAATAATTAACACTGTTCGATATTTCATTTTAAATTCTGTAATTTTTTATTAATTTTTCTTACGTCTGACATTCACTCTTTCGTATTGGAGCCGTTTGTTAAACCAACATTTTTATTCTAATGTAAAAAATCAGTAGACAAATTTATTGCTGAGTTTACGAACAAATTTCTACTTTAAACAAGGGACGTTTCCTTCCATTAAACTGCATTACAACTTTTCTCAGCTAACGTCTTCTAAATCCCTCTATATCTTTTTAAGAGCAATTCGTTTTTAATTTTACTTTTCGAGTTTTAGCCACGTACTTTTTAAAAAGTTTGGCATTACAAACAAAACTGCATTACGTCAAGAGAACAAACAACTTTTTATGTTCAATGTAAGGTTTTTCTTTAAAAGTCTCAATTTTGCAAATTTTGAAATAAGCCTTTTTGAAATTACCTAAAGTTTTATTAAGTTTGTACAAAAAAAGGGAGTCATATTCTATATAAATTTGTTTTTTATACGTGTATGTGAACTTATTTGTAAAAAACTTCAACAATGATAAAAGTTAAAACTTTATAAATTCATTTTACAGTATGGGGAAGCTAGTAGTAGATTTTAAGGGTAAGATATGATATTTGAAAAGATGCCAAAAACATTTGTAGTTTTCCAACATAAGAAATAGATACTTATGGATTTATTGTATCTCAAATGTTACCTTAAAATTTTTCTCTCTGGATGATATTTATCTTTTAGTGAGAGGCATATCTTTTGTTTTCATTATTAATTTATAAGAGTTTATTAAAGTTGAATTGTTGGAAATTTTAATTACTAATCTTTTACCTATTTGTTGCTAAAATTGAAGTTTTAAACTTTAATTACTTACTAAATAGTTTTTTTCTTATGTGAACATGTAAAAAAATAGTAGGAAAAAGTTTATTTAGTAAGAATTTAATTAACTAATAGGTTTAAGTGATTATTACTTTGAATTAATCAAAATTGCTTGGGTCCATTAAGCTAGTGTAAAGTTTTATAATTATTGGATAAATTAGAACTCAATTTTGTCTTGTACATTATTGGTTGTTTTTATTCTTGAATTATTGACAAACTTTTGGTTACTTTTTTCTATTTCAAAACTATTTTATTATTAATGTAAATTACTAGTCTTTATTATTTATTTTTGTGATTTAAAAAAGTTTGAAGAGTTGTGATTGTTCCAAAACTTATTTGACTTTTTTTAACTTCTTAAAATCAAACAGTATTTGAAAATAATTAATTTAGGGGTTGCAAAAATTTTTGTTTTACTTTTCTTTCATCTCGGTGCATTTTCATTGTAATGGCCACCGAACATTTTTACAAGAAAATTCCTTGTAGATAACATTTTTATAGCTTATGTAAATAAAAGGTTATGTAATCTAATAAGTAATGACTCGCCCTGTATGTGGAGTGGTTTAGAATATTATTAATGGTTTTTGTGCCCTTTTTCTATAAAATAATTCATGTCTTGATTTTAAAAGTAACCTTTGCTAGACTTTTCCGCAATATATCAAATAAATTGTACCCGTATCAAGAAATAGAATGTCAAGCAAAAATTTTTGTAACAATTTAAGAAAGTATAGAAAATTAAATTTCGAACAAAATGTTTCTAAAAATTTACAGAAGTAGGTACATGTAGTGAATATAAGAGGAGCAAAAAAAAATAAAAATAAGAAAAGTTTAAATATTGAATGCTCCACTCAATTGAAACTAGCTCCAACATTTTTCAAAGTTGATTAATTTTGCAACAAACTTTTTAGGTGATTGTCGACTATCGATTCTAGCAATTTTTGCCTTTAAGAGGAAATGTTAAGTTTTCATTCTTCAAGTTTAATTTAATTGCCAATTTGGTAGTTCTTTTAGCGATTTAACGCTTATACCCACTTCTACAAGGAGTTTGAAAACAGAAAGTAAGTACCTAGTTTGGCATAAAAGTAGGTACTATACAGGGTGGAAATTTTTACACCTTTTACTCTTTACTTTTTACATATGAAAGAGCTCATGAAAGCAAACACCCATTATTACTATAAATATTTAAAATGGTGCTTCTGCTGGTGTCTGTTTGAAATTTCGGTTTTCAGAAATTTCTATCGGTTTTCTGACACAAATAATCGAAAACCTACGATTTTTTCAATAGTTAGTTAGTTATGAGGATTTTTTAAAAACTCTAAAAAATTCAAGAGTCAACAAAATAAAAAAAATTTACTAAGAAAAATTGTTTGTTTCCATGAGTTGGAAATCTCCCATTTTCAGATGTAACGCCTTTCTATTTACACCGTACCGTGTACATGCAAATAATAAAAGTTTGGATTTTATAAAATTAATAAGGAAAACGAATTCGGTCTAATTTAAATTATGCAAAAATTTAATCCCAATTTAATTCCCTGTTAGAACTGTTAACAAAACTCGATTTTTTAAAGCGGGCATTATAAAAGTTTTAAAAAGTAAAAAATTGAATTTAATTGTCAATTAGGCATTCGATTATTTATTTATAAACAACTTTAGAATATTTAATTCTAAATTCAATTACAAGATAGAAATTAATCAATATTGGTTATTGGCAGGTCCTGAAGTGTCAGTTATAATTAGGATAGTTAGGTTATATTAATCGTTTGTTTCATTGAATAACTAACTCTCGCTACTGTACTAGGAAAGATCAATTTAGCTAATGATATGGATCGCAATGGTTTTCTAAATATAGCGATTTCCGGTCAATTTCTCCAATAGAAATGGTTGCTTATACTCCCACTTATAAGGAAAGATCATGACAACCAACAACCAATGATAATGTAAACTCTACGAAATTTATGAGTCATCCATAGCTTTTCAAAATGTCCTTTCCGTCATATTTTCTCTTATACGTAACGGTTGCTAACCTTCCTCCTGGATCTTTATATTCTAAGGTTTGTTAATTTATGAGTCATCCATAGCTTTTCAAAATGTCGTTTCCGTCACATTTTCTCTTATACGTAACGGTTGCTAACCTTCCTCCTGGATCTTTATATTCTAAGGTTTGTTAATTTATGTAGCAATCACTTTATATAATTTTAATGCTTTCTTGTATAAAAGTAGTATTTCAATCCGAGAATTACATAATCCTTAGATAAGGTAACTTTAGTACACAGAGTAATGTCAAAGTTTGACATTTGTAAATAAATATTAAAATCTGAGGTTAAGTTCTTTTTGTGTGAAAACAATTTACTAGTGAATCTATTTTGTCATACTTTGACATTTTAATTTATTTATTGTGTAACGTTGCTATATCTAAGAATTATAAATCTAATTCTTGGATTAAATTAAAATTAGCTTTTATGCAACCGGGCATGAGTATAAAATTTTTTACGCAGGTTGTAATTTTAATAGAAATTGTTTCCAATGTATTTTAGGGATAAAAATGAGTGAGAGGGTAAGAAAATTAGTCTTTCAAAAAGTTGGAGTTGTAATGTAAAGGAATTAGTAGGTTTTATAATTATTTGTGTTTTATGATCATGCTTATTAGCACTTTGTACATAATTAAACGAGTTTGTAGACAGTAATACGTGCGAGTGCCCTCGTCATTCTTCTTCGGATCAAATAGAGCTCTAGGAGTATTATGATCTAACTTACAATTTCTAGTCATTTTGGTACACAATCTGGTATGGGTTTCAGCTCATGCCAACATACTAGGGAACGAGAAAGCGGACGATCTGGCCAAAGAGGGCAGGAAAATAAGACTCATTGAACCAGAACCAGCCTTTCGCATTTCTTATGAAATGGCAAAGAGAGAAATAAAGTCACTTCTAGGAAAGTGCTATATTAAACATTGGAAGAAAACTCTTGGACAGGGACATTTTAAACACCTACTGGAGAAACTCTCTTACAAAAGAACTCACTCTCTACTGAAAATGAGCAGAGATGAACTACAACTGGCAATTGCAATAATCACGGGCCATTGTCAGCTCAAAAAGCACCTGCATACGATGGGATTAGAAGAAGACCCACTGTGCAGAGGAGGATGAAACTCCAATTCATCTTTTGCTACACTGTGAGGCTTACACAAGAAATCGTTACAGCATTCTCGGGAAAGAGAAGATGCTCCAAAGAGAACTGCTCAACTTATCAATAGGGAAAATTCTGGACTTTTATCAAAAGCACAAAACTCCCATAAGGGAAGACCAAATCCGAGGCGCACAATAGATCCGAGAGGTCTCAATGCAAGGAACCACTAGGGACCAACCTCAGAAGTACAATTATTATTATTATGTGCTTTGTCACTGCTGTACGTTAACTCTAAAGCGAAGATCCGGAAGATTCATAAGCGATACTTCACTTTTCAGTATACTTGAGTTAAGTGAAAGGTGGGGATGGATTAACGACTGACGGGACAAAAGCAGTTGATCAAAGGCGAATCTACTATGGGCTCGTTTAAATTAAATTTGCGTTTACTCTTCACACTAACAAACTAATCCAATTCAACTGTCTAAAGCTTTTCTGAAAGACATTGTTTCACGAAACCTGACACTAAATGCAGCAGTTGTCTAATTTCGGCGCCTCCACCATGTTAGCGATTTAAAAAGCGTCTCATTATTTTTAACCATTCGGTATAAGTCCATAAGCAACGCACTTGAATTTATTGAATATCGATTTGCAGAGCGTTGTAGGGACATTGAAATAGAACATGTACGAGATGCATCTGTGCTATAGTTTGATCTCTGAGAGCAGAAATCGACACACCTTTAATTTGTTTATCAGTTATGTACCTGTTCATAGTAATAAGATTTCTAAATTTCCAGTTTTGAATTTTTGGAAAGTACAGTAAACCCAACCCATACATCCAATAATATTGATTTTCTCATTACGTCTCTTACAGTAGCTGAAAAAAATTCCGCCTTCTAGATAAAATAAATTCGCGTTCTGTTTTGATTATGGTAACGAAATTTAATGACCGTGTGCTTCGTTTTCATTGTTTTTGTAATTTATTAAATTAACGCTTATTTATAAAGTTGAGCTTTTAACAAAGTTTATTATTTATGTACCTCACACTTAAGTGTGTTGTAGTAAAGACAATTTTCTTTTATAAATTGAAAACTAAGCAAATTAAGCTTTATACAATAAAGGCAAAATTAATGCAATATAAATTGTTGTGTAAGCCAAGTTTTATTAAATTTTGTTTTACTCTCAAGAGATTGAAACTGTGGAAAACTTGTAATGTACCTAACCTTTTTTTATAGTTTTCTTATTATTTGATTTAAATGCTTATGAGTTTCTCATTTTTGAATGGAAAGCTCAAAAACTATTTTAACAAAAATACAAAAATATATTCTTGACGTAGGTAATTTTACTTTAAATTGTTTCATCATTAATCTAGAGAATTAAGAGAATTAAGTAGTTTTATAATAGTAATTTGTAGGGAAAAAGTAGTTGAATGCCAAGTTGAAAGTTTCTAACCTTATTCATTTATCCTGAGAAACTAATAAAATCGTTTGAAGTTAATGGTTTTTTCAATTCACTTTTTTAGGACTGTCAAATTCAATTTTCATCTTTGTAAGTAATTACATCTATTGGTGCTTGTAGTTTAAGGAAAATTAAAAACTAATTATTGCCATACAAAGAACCTAACGTTTGGGACGTGGCTAAAAAGGTGTGGTCGAATTAAAAGAAAAAGGCGCAAGTGAAGTGTATCTGCCAAACAAACAAAAATTCTCTTTTACTGAAAGTTAGTTTGGAACTGCACGCTTTTCAGCGTTTTCAAGAATGAGATTTTTTCTCCTTTTATAACAGCTTCGTTTCGTTTTTAGCCTCTAGAGTCGATATTTTCGAGCCTTTTGTTGCTCTATAATAATCTTTTCAGGCTAAAAGTTGCTTTACATAATTTGCGCTTCTCATCAGCGTAATCTGCTCTTGCTTAGATTTGTTTACAGGCTCTGTTTTGTTTTTAGTCCAATCATATTAGACATTGGACCTCTAACTAATTAGTAACAGGACGGGACCACTTTTAAAAATTTTCATTTGGTGAGTAAAAACTGGGAAAAAAAAGTCTACCTTTTTTTTTGCATACATACAAAGTTATAGGCCATTGAAGAAAAAGAGGGTGTTGTGCAGTGCTTTTTTGCAAAATACTTGAAACGGAAGCCAAATATCGATAAAATGTAAACGACCAATCTTGTTGAGCATAAAATTACTAACAAAAAATATGTTACATGTTTTGAGTTTTGACAATCTATTAAGGTGGTACGACCGTTTTCTTAAAGTAGTCATTTTTCAAAATTGTTAATTAACAAAATAATGTTTATCTGACATTGTTAGAGAAGATATTCTATAAGTTTCAGATTGTTTCAAGCTCATTTGCCTAAATTATGGTTTTTTACTCATTAAAAAAAAGGATTTTTTTCCGTTCTAGTTTTTTGCAGGTTTTACAACTTTAGAATTGGCAGGGACTAATTAAACTATGATAATCTTGTTCCTTATGAAATTTCCGACAAAAATTGTCGGCTTCAATTTTCTGTATCGTCATTTGTTTCTTAATTATTCGCGTGCAAACTTGAAAATTGTTGTGCACGCGAACACCAACGCTTGATATCTATTGTTAGGCTATTTCTTAATTTTTATTGCCTGTTTCATCATTCCTCGATCTCCATTGCTTCGTCGTTTTTAGAATCAATGAATGGTTTCCTCTTGCCCATCGTCTTTCTCAATTTCTTCGTCACTGATACCACTCATTCGGTCACCTTCAATAACCTCTCGGGCCTGATCCTCGACAACTTCTTGAATAAGATTATCGTCGTCTTCTTTATCTTAGAATTCTATTTCTAAACTTATTCGATTGGTTTCACAAGATTCTTTGCATTTGCACGATATTACTCTCAGTAATTCACGGGTACTAAAACTAGTCTTAATGTTGTCATAGTTGGCATGAGAGCATCAGACTGTGTTAGTTTCCAACCCCAATTGAGAATCGTTTGAATCCTGGATCTAGCCATTTCAGCATTTGAAAGTAGACTCCCTGGAAATGCTGTCATGTCGCTGCCATCATTGGTGGTAGCTTTGCAAAAAAAAACTTCAACGACGACAACATTGAAGCCAGCTCCCGATGAATTACTGAGAATAATATTGCGCAAATGCAAAGGATCTTGTGGTAAAGCGTGCGAATGCTGCAAATCCGGTTTAAGATGCTCTCTAGCATGTCTTTCTTGTCAAGGAACGTCGCTTACCAATCGAATAAGTTCAGAAATAGAATTCGAAGATGAAGAAGACGACGATAATATTATTCAAGAAGTTGAAGTTGAAGGTGGCCGAATGAGTGTTATCAGTGACGAAGAAATTGAAAAAGACGAAGGACAAGATAAAAGCTTTCATCTATTCTGAAAACGACGAAGCAATAGAGATTGAGGAATGATGAAACAGGCAATAAAAATTAAAAAGTAGCCTAACAATAGATATCTAGCGTTGGTGTTCGCGTGCACACTAATTTTCAAGTTTGCACGCGAATAATTAAGAAACAAATGACGATACAAAAAAGTGAAGTAGACAATTTTTGTCGGAAATTGCATAAGGAACAAGATTAACATAGTTTGATTAGTCCCTGCCAACTTTAAAGTTGTTAAAACTGCAAAAAATAAAAACGATAGAAAAATCCTTTTTTTAATGAATAAAAAACCATAATTTAGGCAAATGAGCTTGAAACAATCTGAAACTCATAGGATATCTTCTCTAACAATGTCAGATAACAGGTGAATTTTTTCAGAATTGTAATTGCGTTGCAAATAGGTTAAAACATTATTTTGTTAATTAACAATTTGGAAAAATGACTACTTTAAGAAAACGGTCGTACCACCTTAATAGATTGTCAAAACTCAAAACATGTAACATATTTTTTGTTAGTAATTTTATGCTCAACAAGATTGGTCGTTTACATTTTATCGATATTTGGCTTCCTTTTCAAGTATTTTGCAAAAAAGCACTGCAGACACTTTTTCTTCAATGGCCTATAACTTTGTATGTATGCAAAAAAAAACGGCAGACTTTTTTTCCCCTGTTTTTACTCACCAAATGAAAATTTTTAAAAGTGGTCCCGTCCTGTTACTAATTTGTTAGAGGTTGACCCCTATGAGAATCACTAAGCTGATTGAACTATTTGCAGAGATTAAAATGTAACCTCTCTTACAATGTAATACATAGCTTCACAGACACGTGAATTCTAATTTACCCAATCTTAAGTTGTTTGAGCCACTTGCTAAGTAGTTGTATTTTTCTCACTTGCCCAAAGAGTCTCTGTAAAGAATCTGTAGCAGTATTTTCAGCACTACCTTCTTCTTCTGTTACAAGTAAGGACTATTTTCCATGGTCTAAATGTCGTACTAACTTGTTAGTTCTGAATCAACTCAAGAAGCAATAGATAAATCTAAGATTTATGCCCGTATTTATAGACAGATCTCAAGCACTTGCTCGTACTCAAGCCTGAGACGAGGCCGGTTGCTATTGGTTTCTATTGTATTATACAATGAAAACCAATAGCAACCGGCCTCGTCTCAGTCTTGAGTACGAGCAAGTGCTTGAGATCTGTCTATAAATACGGGCATTAGTGGCCCGCGTTAAAATTTCTACGCACGACGTTAAAGCTTAGATTCTCGTGCTTCTGCTCTTTAAGTTGACTTAGTACTAACAAGTTAGTACGACATTTAGTCCATCTAAAACGGCCCTAAGTACTGTTTCCATTGAATTTTGTTTTATTTTTTGTCTCTTGAGGTTCAACACTGTTTTGTGTGCTTTTAATCCTGATATTCTCGCGATTAGCTAGGATTTAGGTTTTCCAGAATTTAAAAGTTCATGATTTTGAAATTACCCTTTGAAATAAATTTTTGTTAACTCTAACACCTTCGAATTAGCAATTAAGAGATTGACAGCTTGACAGAGATGTCGGTACATTCCTATGCCTTTCAAAATACCCTCTTTGCTTCCACTTTTTGGATATCCAATTCCAAGCAATTTACAACAAAACTCTCTTGATGCAATTTAATTTTATTATTTAAGACAATAAAATTTTAATACTCTTATAGCTTTAAGTATTATTAACAAGAAGGTAATTTAAACTGTAATTGAACACTTTTTCCATTTTACGCCTGTTGGTTTATACAAGAACTTCGTGCCTGGTTTATAATTAGCAAACTAATTAGAATTCAATAAAGGATAAGGCTTCTTCCTTTTAAGTGAGATGTTAAAATGTCTAACGTTAAAACAACTCGAAACGTCTTAAAAACACCAAGCAAAATTTTTAATCCAAATTTAAAGTGACGTAAAGTTTACTCTAGTAGGTTTTATGTTAAAAGGGGCGTAAAGTTACACGTCACATCTTGATGCATTATACTCATTGAAATCTTGCTAGGTAGTATTCTATATATAAAAGTGCACTTCCTTTAATGAGTAAGGGTTGCAACACGTGCCATATCTTTTACAGATCGACAGTGTTTTGTAATGTCCACTTTACCAACCCTTTTTAATTCACACTTCTAAAACGTATAAAATTACTACTTTGATGGTTTAGTTACACTTTATGTTTCTTTTATATAATACGTAAGGGTTGTATCTATTTTCCTGTGAAGGTAGCGAAAAACGATACCAGGTCAACTTGAACCAAAAATAATTACTATACATTAGACATTGTCTGACTTGCAGCTGCATTACTCTTGTAATCCGATTAAAAAGCCCCTTCTGACCTTTTCCTGTACATTCTCTATTATTGTACCCTATGCATGGAACAATCGACCGTGAATAATTTACTCGAGTTTACCTTTTATAGTCAAGCTATCGTGAAGTTTATTATTTATCGCTTAAGATTCGAAAATAAAGAAATTTTTTTATAACCCCACGAAATTTAAATTATCACAGATCTGTGATTATTATATTGTTTTGAAAAATTTGATTGTCCAGTTCAAAAATAGAAGTCGTTTATTTTATTGTCGCATACAGTAGGGGAAACGTTCAACTCATGTAAAATGCTGAAAACATTTCATTTCTATAGCGATTTTAAAGCAAAACAGTAAACTAGACGTTTGTTAATACTGTTACCTCTAAAGCTGTGAGCTTCAAGAATAATAAGTCAGGATAGCTTCTTACTCTTCAACTTTAAAAGATTTACAGCAGGTACTCCGTAATAGCTCTCTATAAGAGGAAAGAGTAGGAAATTTTTAAATTATTATGATTTAAAAGAGCGTAGGATTAATAATCTAATATAAGGCCTCATAAAACTCTCGTGACCTTCATAAAGCTGTAAAGTTAAGTAGATGACTAAATATTACATAAACAGGCCGTAGAATGGATGAGAAGGTCTTCAGAGAAAGGCTATCTTATGGAAAATGTAATTGATTAAATGCTGAGAAGAATACAACACTTTGATGAAATTTATTCCTTGTTACGAAAAAATTACAAATTGCATCAAAATATGGGTTGTGGTGGTACAACCTATACAAACTAGAGGGAGGGGGAGCTATGGAGGCACCTTTAGACCTACCACCTTTTCACCTGCGGGTGAAGAGGGAGGGTCTTCAAACCGCCATAATAATTGCACAGAGCAAGAAATTCAAACTGGATGACAGAACAGGTCACCTAAAGATCCTGGACTTTCTACAGCCAGAATTGTTTGAAAAACCTTTGGATGTTATTTCAAGAGTGTTTGACTTCTAGACACCGTTCGAGGTGGTCGTCATTCAAGACCGCAACGCGGCTAGAAGTCAATCAATACAACTGGAACAAAACTCCTCCATCTGGTATTCAGATGGGTCTAAAACTGAGCACAAAACAGGTATAGGCATATATTGCCAAAAATATAGGGTATCAATAGCCTTAGGAACGTACCCCACAATTAAGTAAGCTGAAACTGATGCAAAAGCTCTATGTGCTCGAGAATGCCTACGAAGGAATTTAAAGGGCAAAAAAGTCTACATAATGTCTGACAGCCAAACTGCGATAAAGGCACTCAAAGTCAATAGCTTTGAGTCCTTATCCACTTGGGAATGGAGACAATCCCTTAAAACTCTGGCAAGGGATAACGAAGTTGCCTTTTATTGAATGCCGGGTCACGAGGTAATTGAAGCAAAGGAAATAACTGATGAACTAGCTAGAACAGGCTCAAAAGCCCTTCCGATTGGATCCGAATCATTCTGTAGACTATCTAGAACACATAGAAGGGCGGAAATCCAAAAATGGAAAAATAAGAACAAAAATTTTCACTGGAACAACGCAGCAGGACAAAGACAGTCGAAGAAATTCATTGAGTACTCGACCACGAATGCTAAAAAGCTTCTTCTATTATCAATTAACGAAGTCAGACTCATCACGGGTCTGGTCATTGTGCCCAGTGAGGTACCACCTCAAGAAACTGGGACTGGAGGATAGTGACTTATGCAGACTCTGTGAATCGGAAATCGAATCCGTCGAACACATTCTCTGCATTTGTGATGCATTAGCTCGGCTTAGGCTGAAACACTTGACGCCCAATTGACTTGGGCTCAATTGACGCCCGAAGAAGTGAAAAGCAAACCTCTCAGGGACATTCTATGGTTCGCTGGCAAGATTGAATTTCTGAGAACTTAGATACTAGTAGGGTTATGAACAAAAGATCTACACTGGTCGCAGTTCTGTAGACTTAGAAGCCAACCGACTCCTGAGTACAATACAATAGGGGGGGGGGGGCAGTTCCATTTTTTAATTTTATGCCCAGCATAACAGCTCGATGTTAAGATCTCAGAGTGAACTGAAGCATTCAAATTGAGTAAACGAAGATGGACGTAACGTAATAGCTAAGAGCAATAGAAGGATAGTGCTAGTTATCTTCATTAGAGTGCTCATGTGTAGCCGCACTGTACTAGCCAACCCCCTAGTATTGTCGAACGGTAATTGTTTAGTCTTAAACATCACTTTTAAAGTTAATCTTATAATAGGAACAAATATGATCCATTACGCCCTTGCAACTGTCTTTGAAAAGTTTAAATTTGTAGGCCTACTATATTTATGATTTAGCACACCTCGTTTTTAGTAGATATTTATTTTGTAGATGATACGTTAAATATGAACGCCTTGAGACTAATAATTTTATAAAATATCCAAACCGTCGGTGTTTTTTTCTGAATTTTATATTATTAAATTCGGTGAGACTTTTTGGGAAAATTTTCATGACAAAGTAATGAAAACAAACATTTGTTGTTGTTTGAAATTGCATGTTGAATGTTTGCTAATTTAAGGGTGGGAAGTAATTAAATAAATTTTAGTAACATTAACGGATTAACTTACTAAAATGGTGACACTAATTACAGGAGATTATTGTGGGTTGTATAAACTAAGCTTTTGAAGTACCATCAATCATTATTTTTGTTTGATTAGCGTCAATTCGAAAGAATTTAGTTGAAAGTAAAAACAAATAAAAAAGTTGAACTATTTATGCTTTTGTAAAAAATAGCTCCTTTGATTTGAAAGCTCAAGTTTTCTCAAGAGCATTAAGATTTTCCTCAATACTTTTATATTATTGGCATGGCATCCTCTTACTACTAACTGGAATTTGTATCATAAATAAATTTAAAAAAATCATTTTTGTACGATTTTACGTATGGGAAAAGAAATATTTTTTTGATTGACAGAAATATCATTCGGGCGACGAAATTTTTAGTTAATCAAAGTTGTAAAAGTTTGGATTAGTTTCAGCAGTGTTAAACATCGATTTAACTTGATTCTTTTCTCTCACTTGTTCATTAATTAAATTAAATACCATCACAAAACAAAATCTCCGAGAGGCTTTATTTTTCACAAATCTTTGTTTTTAGCGTCGACATTTTTTTATTTTCAGTTGTATAAAATTATTGTTTTAACATTTTTTTCTAACAATAATAAATTTTTCTCTAATGTTTTTTTTAAAAAAAGAAAAACAGTATGTTTGGATTTTTATTGAATTTCGTTTGTTTTCAAGTTATATAATTAGGACTTATTGAAGAGAATAATGTTTTTAAAGCATACAGCATACAGGGTGGTCAGAAACACCAAATGAGCACATCTTACTATCTCACCAACTGTAAAAGATATGAAAATGCTTTAAAAACTAATATATTTTTACTAATTTTAAATTGTTTTGAGGCCTCCTGTTTTGGTTGTGAATTCATAAATAATCAACCCTTTTGTAACTTTTTGATTTTGGCACTATTTAGTCTTTAAGACAAGACACTTCATAGTTAACTCAAAAGATGTTGAAATTGACGTACGTAATTTTAATTTTTAATTTTCATGAGCACCAGCTGATGTATGTCATTGTCTAAACCAACCTTTCTTTATTAATTGGACACCCATGATCCAATTCAGTGGCCTGCACGTTCACCAGTTTTTACTGTGTTGGATTATGATCTTTGGGGACTCTTGAAATCCATCGTGCAGGACACTTAACGTTAGTCTCCAAATGCAGACAAACTAAAACTTGAGGTCTAGGGATAGGGATAGTAGGGGTCTTGTTGTTACCCTGTAGAATAAACATAACTTGATCATAGGTTGATCTTATATGTGTTGACTAGTTTTTGATTGAAATCGTTAAAAAGGCTGAAGAGTATTTACATTGGTTTAAGGAAGCTATTTCTTTAAAGTTCAATATTGGAGACTGAACGTACGATTCAAGGCTTCTCTGAAGACATAGGTACAACACTATAGGGCGATTAATTAAATGCACTGTCTTTGATAGCTCCCTAGCCGTTTGAAATGAACCATACATTTAGACACAAAAGTTATTCAACTTCTTAAGAATCAGAATAATAAGAATAAGAATAAGAATGGAACACCCTGTATATTTTTCTATATTTTGACTAGGCATTAAGTCGCCTACAGGTTCATATTAATTTTTTTTTATTTCTCCTGGGTGTTCCCAAGTTATTATTTATTTTCTCTAAAATATGTCCTCAGCACGCGTTGTTCTATAAAATCGTACTAAAGTCGTTGGTCAAGGTATAATAACGAAAGTCCTCTATTTGTTTAAATTAAAAAAGTTCGATTAAATTATACAAGGTGTTCATTAAAGCAATCCAAATTTACTTATTTTTAGGTGACTATAACTCAATATTTTAAAATGGAACACCTCGTATATTTTTACATATTTGGATTCCTGGTAAAAAGTAGATACTAAAATTACTAAAATATAGCTACAGGCTATATTGATTGATCACTTGATTTTCTAAATAGAGGCTTTCTTTAATATTATAAGTAATTAAAGTTGAAAGATTGAGAACGTATTTAAATCTGGTCAAACATTTTGAGATATTTCGATAAAAAAATATGATTTCATACCATATATTATTTTCTTAGTATCAGCATTTTTCTGCTTAGGTATATATTTTTTTATTATGTGATGAAAATATAAGTGGTTTCGAGAAAATTGGAAAAAGGTTTTGATGTGACTAGGTTATGTAATGAAACTGTTTCACGTCTGTAG
Source organism: Malthinus seriepunctatus (assembly GCA_963924605.1). NCBI lineage: Eukaryota > Metazoa > Arthropoda > Insecta > Coleoptera > Cantharidae > Malthinus > Malthinus seriepunctatus. The sequence goes on from OZ004600.1 coordinate 18,666,769, forward strand.
ATCAAATAAGTCTGCTTCAGAAGGGTTGTGGATATTTTTTTATGTAGGTTAAGCCTATCAATAATTGATTTTAATTATATCTTTATAGTCAAAATATGAGTATTCTATAGCTAAAATCTTATTGTGATCGTTTTGCGAATAAAAAACAGCAAAAAAGCCAATTGAATGGTGCTGAAATTCTCCAGTGTCCAAAAACGCGTTTATTATAATAAGGTCTAATGTCGAGTTTCTCTAAAGTTAGGTATGTATCCATAACATTCTACAACTTAACTATTTTCATTGTGTAAAATCGGTTATTGAACACTTAGGGAATACATATCTATTCGTTAGTACATAACCATCTTTAGAGAAACCCAACATAAGATGTTCATCTTCACACAAACTTCCGAATAACCATTTGGCGATTAATTTGTGGTTACTTATGTAAATTGTTTTTTATAATTGAATCATTTGTAAAATTACTATAGCAACCACAAAAATTATTATACAAATACTTATTCGGCAGTTTATTTGGAGATGAACATCTCCGCACTAAATATCTAGGAAATAATCAGTTTTGTTGGTATAAGTCAAGTTTCGAGTGCTATCTATTAAAAACCGGTTGTATTTAATTGTTATCCTTGAGGATTGTAATCTAACTACCGCTGCTAGTCGTGCTACTACAGGGACATCAGATTTTTTTTGCGCCACAATAATTATTTATGTTCATCTTGCTATGGGCATAATATGGACATCTCAATTCTCAATTTAGAATGACTCTAGTTTTACAGCAAAGGCAGGCTTACGGATTTTACGGTTGTCAAAGTCGGATTGGGAATTGTGTGGAGGAAATCTGCCTGTCATCAAATCCAGCACTCTCCAATGAGCTACTCATTGGAGTAGCTCAACACTACATATTGAGCCAATTTTACAGCCATAACAGTTGACGAAACGCCCCTCTCTGTTTTATTATAGTAAACGTTCTAAAATAGACAAAGATAGAAAATCGACCGTAAGAGGGGTGGGGTCTTCAACTGTTGCAAACTATTATGTAGGCTGAATTTGCCTACTGTGATTTTTTCACATTTAATATACAAAAAACTCCCCAAGGTCATAATAATTACTCACTTTATCGATATTTTTTATCAAATCTCAAGTTATTCCTACCCAAACAATCATCTGTAATTTTAATTTATTGTACTTTTTGAGAGTGCTTATGATTTTTTCAACCTAAAATATTTGTAGAGTTTTGTTATCTGACTTAAAAAGCTCAAAAAGTTTAGATGTCTGAGATGTGTCTGAGTGAAGTCCAGGGATGCCCAAGTAGAGTCCCAAATTCAGGTAGGTAAATGTGCGGCAAGGGGAAGGGGTGCATAGTCTCAAACAATTTTCTAAATTTTCAAATTAAATTTCTGGAGTTATAAAGCATGCAAAATTAATTTCCTTTATGGATGATTATTAACGGGAATGGGTAAGGACCTTACTCTGGATTTTGCAGGAGGGTCCCCAAACTCTTAGTTACACCACTGGATTTAGATGCAGAATTTTCTGATCTAAAACTTAATTCGAAGATTGGTTTTATAAAATTGGATCTTCTGTTATATCCCCACATATTCACTGCAGGGTTAGGTTGCCACTTAAGTTAAAAGTAAGAAACCAACTTTTTCTCTCTCATACTAAAATTACTAAAAAATACAAATCAATGTTATTTTATATGATTTTTAAAATAGAACCCTTTATAAGGAAAAAAATATTTGCATCCTTCACGATCTCCTTTGTTGGTTTACAATTTTTTTACAATTACCGATCTTGTCGTTGGTCAAAAATTCATCCATTTTTTATACGCTGCGGGCGTTGATAATTAAAATGTTAGAAATAGAATTAAAATCATCTAATTTTAGACCTTATCTTTCAATGACGTTACCTATGTAATGTATAAATAGTTATCTAAGGTAAGTGTACTGTATGTCATGTAAATACTGTATACGTACACTCTGATTCATAAATTGTATCATCACTTGATTTTCTAAATAGAGGCTTTCCTTAATAATATAATTAATGCTGCAATTATAAGGGCTATTTGACATGGACTAAGTATCGTACTAACTGTTAGTAACTGAATCAACTCAAGGAGCAAAAGTACGGGAATCTAAGCTTTACCGTCGTGCGTCAACATTTCTACGCACCACCGTGCACGACGTTAAAGCTTAGATTCCTTTGCTTTTTCTCCTCGAGTTGATTCAGTTAGTAACAGTTAGTACATCTAAAACTTCTAAAAATTCATCAAAATTTTGAGATAAATATCTCCGTATAGGTAATTGTAACAATAAATAACTGGAAAATAATCGGTTTTGAATAAGTCAACTTTCGAGTGTTATCTTGTTATCTATTAAAAACCGGTTGTATTTAATTGCTATCGTTAGTGATTGTAATCTAGCTACCGCTGCTACTCGTGCTACTACAGAGATATCAGCTTTTTTTGAGCCACAATAATTATTGTTCATCTTGCTATGGGCGTAATATGGGCATGTCAATTCTCAATTTAGAGTGACTCAAGTTTCACAGCAAACTCAGGCTTTAGGATTTTACGATTTTCAGTCGGATTGAGAATTGTATCGAGGGAATCTGCCGGTCATCAAATCCAGCATCTCCAATGAGGTGCTCACATATTGGGCGAATTTTACCTACATAACAGTTAACGAAACGCCCCTCTCTGTTTTATTATACTAAACGTGCTCAAATAGACAATGGTAGAGAATCGACTGTAAGGCGGCTGTCAGACAGACGTTTTGCAGCGACCGTCATAGACCGACCAAAAATTTAGACGCATGTTTTGAATATTATTAGGCGGTTGTCAGACAGACGGTCAATCGTCAGCGATTGGCGATAGTGACCATTATCGAATTATCAATGACTGTCGATGCTGTGTGGCTAATGATATTAAAAACCACGTCTATAAAATTTTGGTCGGTCTATGACGGTCGCTGAAAAACGTCTGTCTGACAGCCGCCTAAAGCTTCGGTTTCCTAGAATAACGATGGCGTCAAATAGAGCCAGTAGTATGACGGTGCTGAGGTCACGTAGCGGTGAAGTCTAAGAACAGCCGTAAAAGCGGTGAGACAGCACCACTATCTAGGAAATCATGTACATTTAAATAAACGGTAACGCTTTATGTGACGTCATTGGCCGTCATATTACGGCCGCTATTTGACAGCACCGCTTTCCTAGAAAACCCAAGCTTAAGAGAGACGATCCTCAACTGTTACAAACTATTATGTAGGTCGAATTTGCATACTGTGATTTTTTCACATCTAATATACAAAAAAATCCTCAAGTTCATAATACTTATTGACTTTATGAATATTTCTTATCAAATCGCAAGTATACAATAAATTCACAAGTTCATAATACTTACTCACTTTATCGACATTTCTTATCAAATCTCAAGTAATTCCATATTGTTGTACTTTTTGAGAGTGACTATGGTCTCTTCAACTTAAAATATTCGGAAAGTTCGAGTAGAGTCCCGTTTATCTGACTCAGAGATCAAAGATGTCCGAGCGGAGTTCCAGGGATGTCCGAGTAGAGTCCCAAGCTCAAGTAGGTAAATGTGCGGCATCCCCACATATTCACTGCAGGGTTACGTTGCCACATAGGTTAAAATTAAGAAACCAACTTCTTTTAAATTTTTTAAACGAACATCTCTGGGACTACTCGAACACCTAAATTTTGTATAGCAAGCAGACGGGACTCTAGTCGGATCTCACCAAAATATTTTCGTGCCAGACTGTGAAAGTTTGATTCTTTTGTGATTTTAAAAAGTTTTTAATCTAGAGTTAGTTTTTGAACTTAAAGCTCACCAAAACAAACGCTTGTGTGCGCTTTAAAAAGGTTTCTAGGTTAGATTCTATAACAATTTCAAGCCGTTCTCGAAGGCACATTTAGGAAAAAAACTAAACTTAATCGTAAGGTGTCATGGCGTCATGACACCATGACACCTTAAAAGATTTCCGGTTATCAATTGTTTTATACATTTTGACAAACTATTCTATTCTTCTGCTAACAAGTGATGAAAAAAATAGGCGACGACTAGGGCGTTAACATATTGGCCGATATCATTTCCATATAAAAAAAGCGAAGCGACATCATAGAAAATGCCTCTTTGTAGTGTGGATAAATGTTTTAAAATAATCAACTGTTTGGTTAAAACAAGGCTTTCTCAAGAAAGTAAAAAGTTGACTCTAGCGACGCCTAGCGTCATGATTCAATATAATTAATTTTAGTGTCATTGGAAGAAATAATACGTATCTTTTACTCAAATACTACTCAATTTTCTTTCAAATGCTCCTCCTTCTTAGGCCACCCTATATAATTTTAATGTAATTACGTAAAGCGTGTATTCTATTTTGTGCATTTCCTTTTAATTAATGTTAAACAACGCTATGGAAAGTTTCCGGTTTTATATTAACAAAGTACGGAATGAGAATCGGATGAAAATCGTTTTTGCACATTTGTGTGTTAATTGCAAAAAGCTTCTTATTGCTTAGAGATAAACTCTGATTTAGTAACATTTATGACTACTACACTCTTTAAGATAATTACTCACAATATTAATCTGGAGGTAAATTAAACAATTTATGACGCGTGTCTCCCTGTCCAATAATGATTAATAAGACTAGTAGTTCCTATTACAGGTACTTTTAGTTTAAATCCGCATAATGTTTATTTTTCAATGAGTATTTACTTTATAACTGAATGTGATAATAGAGATAATTTTAATAAATAATTATGGAAAGTCCTCCAATAAGTTTTTTGAATAAGATATCAATATCTTTGATATCAGATCTTTCATATCTCACTTGGTATTATAAATACGCGCACAAATAAATTAATTATATCAATTATATCAAAATGTCTCTGTACAAAACATACACCTACATTATGGTAGTTACACTTTTACTTCGAAGTGTCTCGTCTCGACCACATTACGATGTTTGTGAAACAGTTGAAAAAAAGAAAATGTTTGGTGGTCAAGAATACATCAGTTACACTTGTAAAGAAGAACATCTAACTCTTGCTTTACCGTGTTCTCATATTGTGATTGAGTGTGAAACAGTTTACGAGTATTTAAATTGGAATGGCAGTGTGAGGAGAGGACGCGAGTGCAGACCAAAGGTAACTGAAGAGATCAAGATCCGTTTAGATGCTTCTAATGGACAATGGTAAAAGAAATTGAGGATTGGCCGCAAGATAACTTTCTGTGATACTCATATTTCTTATTTATTTTAGTAGTGCTTAAGTACCTGTAATTTTGTCCAGTGTTGACAAAAATTACACAAAAGTATATCATTCATTATATTTTTGGATTGTTTCAAAAATACGTACCTTTATACTTTTGTGCGTTAAATCTATGTATTTTAATAAAATGTAAAATAAACGGTTGTTTACTTTTAATGTTTTGTTTCCCGAAGTGTAATTAAAAAGTCATGAAAGGTAATTTAAATGGATTCTTCATTGTTGTAAATAATTAATTTCAATTAAAACAAAATAACGCAAGATTTTATCATAAAGTTCATTCATGTTTAGTAAATAAATACATAGTAAAATATAAATTTTACTAATACCATTGATTATACATTATTAAGATTGACAGCCTTATGGGAACTATCGTATGTGATACCCCCGGGGAGTCCCCCGCACTCTCAAAAATTTGTTTACCGTATAGTGCTGCTAGAACTTATACGGCCATACGGTGAAGTTTAGTAACTTGACACCGATATTTTGCTATTAATTCATAGAGGTCGCTTTATGCTTTAACGTTTTGTCTCTCGCATTTCTTTAGCTTTACCACGACCTTGACCATGAGAGATGATTTATTTTTTAACCACTCCGAGCAGTAACAGCTGATTTGCATTAATAAATTTTTAAGTTCTTATCTTCCAGTTTCATTTTAATAATATATCATATATCGCCTCTTGGAAAAAATTACATTCTTTGTTTTTATATCTCACTTTAATTTTGTTGTCTTATCAATATTGTTTTTAAGGTGACAACTGAAGTAGGTACCTAGTCGTTTTGAATATGCAAAGGGATGACTTGTAAACATATAAATATAAAACATCGATTTGATTTTGCTTTTTATGTCTCATAATGACATTTTGTTTTAATTATTTATATTTCCATCTCCGTTTATTTAAGATTTCGCAAAAGTAAAGACTAAAAAAAGTTTAAAAATTTTTTTTTCTTTTATTTCACTTTACAAAAATGTACAAAATTTCACATAATATTCAAATTTAATCTTTTTAAATTTCTTTAAAAGGTCTTACAAAAATTAATGTCTAATAGTACAGTTTGTTTAAAAATGCGTTTTTGAAATTTCGTACTGACAACAAAATATAAGTTTCTGATAATAAAAAAATGATTATTTTTTAACATGAAACGGTTTAAAACAAACTACGTGTAAGGCTACGTTGCATTTTTCTTTTCACATTTCGTGAAAAATTCATTCTCTTGCTGTATTATTAAATGATCTATACGATCGTACCTGGAATCCGCATTTTCTAGTTGCAAAGATTTTGATCGTCTGACAAATTTCCGCGAATTTTTTTCTAAAATTGCTATAGCAATTCTTCTGCGGAACGTTAAATGGTTAATGGCCAGTTGTTCTATCGATACTTATCTACTGACGAATAGATATCATCTATTCCCTAAGTGTTCAAAAACCGGTTTCAAACAATAGAAATGGTTAAGTTTTGGAATGTTATTAGGGATCCATAACTAAGCAAAAATGTACCAGAAACTGGCCGAAACTGGAAATTTTTATATGAAGTGTAATAAATAGAAGGGTGCCATAAATAGATTTTTCTTAAGAATTACTAGTATTCAATTATTATATTTTTTTATTAGGGTAATTCCGGTAGAGATGGACCACGTTTATTAAAGACTATAACTTTTATTGTTTTAAATAACGAAGTAAATAAAAATTACCAAAATAATTACTCCACTTTAGTCTTTAATTAAAACATAAAAAACTAAAAAAAAACATAAAACTAAACTGCAATAAAAACGAAACTAAAAGTATTAATTAAATTAATTAATTAAAAACTTTTTTTAATTCGATAAGCCATTTAGCCCTAAAATATTTTAATTGTTGAAGCGTTTGCGACATAAGTCGCAGAAATTTCGTATTTCGGGCACCCTTCATGCATCTACTGCTTCCACAGCATTTTGAAGTGTCTCAGCCGTCCAAGATCTTTTGTTTACGTTGCATTTTCTTTTATAAAAATTAGGCATGATTTTATGCCGAAAAGTAACAGTTTTGTAATAAAATAACTACGGTGCAACTCTTTTTGAAAACAGGTCCATCTCTCCTTAATACAGAAAGGAGATGGAGCACTCGACTTTGACTTAATAATCAATGATTTTACCAAGTTTTTCAACGTTAGATAGCAATAAAAATAAATTTCATGTTGCCTACTTTAAGAATTAAAAAAAAAAAAATGTTCAACCGTTAAAAAACTTTATGCCCTACAAAAATAACAAAACCTCAATAACACAGCTAATAAACGATATTTCACAACGATATCACGTTACTCAACTTTAAAGTAACTCAATATAAATAGAAAATGCCCATTTAGCGAAATCTGTTAATAGTTACTAGAAATTCTCACACCGATCCGTCTTTCCTAATGGTCCAACTCTCCTGGAATTACCCTTACTTTTTTTTGTGTAAAATTTATTCAGATAATAATATAGCTCGATCAACGAGGTTATTAATGACACGTTTAGTTTATTCTAATCTTATAGCATTTTAATGGTTTCTTACAATGATCTTATTTTACCTTTAATTTTGACAACATAAATTAAATTCATACTCACTCATAAATTCATGTCCTTGACATAAGATATTTATTACCAGATGAAGTTTACATTCCAAATCTTTTGATTATTTCACACACTACTGTCTTTGCTAAATATAAATGTTAATTCTACTCTTTCATAGCTGGAGCTAGTGCTGTTTTTCATAACTTTAAAATTAGAATAGCAAAAAACTTTCTGCCGTGGTCACCAGATGGCTTTTTGAAAAAATCCTAGCGGCCACGGCAAAATGAGCATACGCATATATTGCATCAGGGTAACAATCTGTTTACTGTATAATCAATGCTAATACTTACTAATACTTATCTTAATTATTGTCACTGTAGTGGTTTTGTATTGAAAGTGCAAAAGTGTAACCACACGCTAATGAGCAATATAAAACATAAAGTCTCGCAGATTAATGGTAAAGAATATTTCTGTAATTTCAGTTTTACGCTAATTTGAAACTCTGATAGTGATTTAATCGGCGCGTGCCACATTTATTATGATAAGTGTGCTTGTAACTATCTACCTACTTGGATTTATTACCCGTGTAGTAATTCCAAGTGCACTTAAAATTGAATAAATAAATCCGGAAGGAGCTTAGCAGCCGTTGTTTATAAGAGACATTTTGAAAAACTGTGGATGACTCACTCATTCCGTCGAGTTTATATTATCATTGGTTGCCATCATGTTTCCTTATACAGTAAAACCGTCGAGAGCAAAAAAATAGTTCATACTTTGCGCAGATATTTGGTCACAAAGGGCTACACCTGTCACTCACCCAAAATCCTAAGTAGAATTATGACTGGTCTTGTTACACAGTGACGGAGATGCGCATCGTATTTAATATTTTATGTAACTCACATTTTTAAAGAATAGCGTTAATCTTTGACGTTACAGACATCTCTCAAAGAAAATTCTTGTTAAAAATTAAAATAGGTAGGGGAGAGCGAATAACAAAGTGTAGTAATTCCAAGTGCACTTAACATTGAATAAATAAATCCGGAAGGAGCTTAGCAGCCGTTGTTTATAAGAGAAAATGCGACAGAAACGACATTTTGAAAAACTGTGGATGACTCACTCATTCCGTCGAGTTTATATTATCATTGGTTGCCATATTGTTTCCTTATACAGTAAAACCGTCGAGAGCAAAAAAATAGTTTATACTTTGCGCAGATATTTGGTCACAAAGGGCTACACCTGTCACTCCCTCAAAATCTTAAGTAGAATTATAGTAAGGGAGACCAGCGCTGTATACCTACCCCGATCGAGTTATGTGTACAGACTATCATTAATTTATCGAGGTAATTTGTCCAACCATGAAAAGGCAATCCTGCCTGAGTAAATGCTGCCGGAAATGTCTTTTAAGAAGGTTTAAAGTTTGACTTGCAGTGTCATGCAAGTGTCATTTAGTTTGCATGTCATCCGCAAAATTTGTACGTATTTTATGTGGTGGCGCTGTTGACAAAACCGTCAAATACGAAATAATTTAATCATATTGCTTTCGTTAATTTAATTTTTTTTCGAAAATTCAAATAATTTGTCTAGTTTATGTGTATAATACGATACTATAGACCTATGCACATCATTTTCTACGTTGATCTGTCTTAAACTCTAAAGCATAATAAATTTGTGTTGATTTTCCTAACCTTTTCGCCCGCAGCAAGAAAACCACAAGTTCTAAAATTTTCAAAAAATTATAGCTTTGGTAGAAACTCGGTTACATTTCGTCAAAACAATTGAGGAAATTCTATTTTTAAATTTGGTAATAAATTGCAAAAAAACTATTATCGGCGAAGGTGCACCCCAATAACATCCTCTGCCACCTACTTTCGGCAAGTTTTCACCGGGCAGGATAGGTTTTTCGGATAGAGGACATCAAGATCTCTAATTTGATAGCTGATTTAGTGGAAAACTAGATGAGTGTAGTAGGTATATAAAGCCCCAAAAACCGGCGACCGAGCATCCCAATAACCTCTCCTGCCACCCACTTCCAGCCAGTTTTCACGAAGCAGGATAGGTTTTCGGATAGATGACATCAAGATCTCTAATTTGATAGCTGATTTAGTGGAAAACTAGATGAGTGTAGTATATAAAAACCCAAAAATGAATCGGCAACCGAGCCTCCTAATAACCTCTCCTGCCACCCACTTCCGGAAAGTTTTCACCAGGCAGGTTGGGTTTTTCGGATAGAGGACATCAAGATCTTTAATATGAAAACAAATTTATAGCAAAACTAGATGAGTGTAGTTGCTAAAGCCCTAAAAGAAGTCGACAAGCGCGTGCACCAAAAATCTCCCCTGCCACCTACTTCCGGAAAGGTTTCAACAGGCAGGTTGGGTTTTTCGTATAGAGGACATCAAGACCTTTAATATGAAAGTGAATTTATAGCAAAACAAGATGAGTGTAGTTTCAAAAGCCCTGCGCGCGCAGACACATTTTTAAGGCGTTCAATACTACGCAGATCTAGTTTTGCACTGAATAAGATCTCAAATTAAAGATCCAGATGTCTTCTATTCGAAAAACCAATTCTGCTTCGTGAAAATTTACTGGAAGTTGGTGGAAGGGTAATTTATTTAAGCGTGCGTTCGCCGATTCATTTTTGGGACTTAAGATACTTCGCTAATCCAGTTTTCCACTAAATGAGCTATCAAATTAAAGATGTTGATGTCCTATATCCGAAAAACCAATCCTGCTTCGTGAAAACTGGCCGGAAGTGGGTGGCAGGAGAGGTTATTGGGACGCTCGGTCGCCGATTCATTTTTGGGGCTTTATATACTACACTCATCTAGTTTTCCACTAAATCAGCTATCAAATTAGAGATCTTGATGTCCTCTATCCGAAAAAACTACCCTGCTTAGTGAAAACTAGCCGGAAGTGGGTGGCAAGAGAGGTTATTAGGAGGCTCGGTTGCCGATTCATTTTTGGGTTTTTATATACTACACTCATCTAGTTTTCCACTAAATCAGCTATCAAATTAGAGATCTTGATGTCCTCTATCCGAAAAAACTATCCTGCTTAGTGAAAACTAGCCGGAAGTGGGTGGCAGGAGAGGTTATTAGGAGGCTCGGTTGCCGATTCATTTTTGGGTTTTTATATACTACACTCATCTAGTTTTCCACTAAATCAGCTATCAAATTAGAGATCTTGATGTCCTCTATCCGAAAAAACTATCCTGCCCGGTGAAAACTTGCCGAAAGTAGGTGGCAGGGGATGTTATTGGGGTGCACCTTCGCCGATAATAGTTTTTTTGCAATTTATTACCAAATTTAAAAATAGAATTTCCTCAATTTTTTTGACTAAATGTAACCGAGTTTCTACCAAAGCTGTAATTTTTTGAAAATTTTAGAACTTGTGGTTTTCTTGCTGCGGGCGAAAAGGTTAGGAAAATCAACACAAATTTATTATGCTTTAGAGTTTAAGACAGATCAACGTAGAAAATGATGTGCATACTGCATAGGTCTATAGTATCGTATTATACACATAAACTAGACAAATTATTTGAATTTTCGAAAAAAAATTAAATTAACGAAAGCAATATGTTTAAATTATTTCGTATTTGACGGTTTTGTCAACAGCGCCACCACATAAAATACGTACAAATTTTGCGGATGACATGCAAACTAAATGACACTTGCATGACACTGCAAGTCAAACTTTAAACCTTCTTAAAAGACATTTCCGGCAGCATTTACTCAGGCAGGATTGCCTTTTCATGGTTGGACAAATTACCTCGATAAATTAATGATAGTCTGTACACATAACTCGATCGGGGTAGGTATACAGCAGCGGTCTCCGGGACTATTATGACTGGCCTTGTTACACAGTGACGGAGATGCGCATCGTATTTAATATTTTATGTAACACACATTTTTAAAGAATAGCGTTAATCTTTGACGTTACAGACATCTCTCAAAGAAAATTCTTGTTAAAAATTAAAATAGGTAGGGGAGAGCGAATAACAAAGTGTAGTAATTCCAAGTGCACTTAACATTGAATAAATAAATCCGGAAGGAGCTTAGCAGCCGTTGTTTATAAGAGAAAATGCGACAGAAACGACATTTTGAAAAACTGTGGATGACTCACTCATTCCGTCGAGTTTATATTATCATTGGTTGCCATCATGTTTCCTTATACAGTAAAACCGTCGAGAGCAAAAAAATAGTTCATACTTTGCGCAGATATTTGGTCACAAAGGGCTACACCTGTCACTCCCTCAAAATCTTAAGTAGAATTATGACTGGCCTTGTTACACAGTGACGGAGATGCGCATCGTATTTAATATTTTATGTAACTCACATTTTTAAAGAATAGCGTTAATCTTTGACGTTACAGACATCTCTCAAAGAAAATTCTTGTTAAAAATTAAAATAGGTAGGGGAGAGCGGATACAATAACGCGGTACGAATGTAACAGTCAGCAGGTTGGGTGTAGTCTGGTAATACTGCTAATACTTTTAATGTTAATATGAGTGGATTACATCATTCAGGTGCGAAGTTGTTGTAAAAAGTTTCTTTTAAAGGTGACTGAGTCAACTTTAATATTTTTGGTCTTTTTTGGATAGTCCTTACATGATCAAACTTATCTTAAAAAATTTATATGTAGGGTAGGCCTAAGATATGTCTGTAAAAATTCCCGCTATTGTTTCGACGTTAAGGGTTCTGTTTATCTTGCAAAGGAGGCGCAAATGTATAAAAATGTCGTCAAGGTACAAATGTTACAAAACTAACGTCTTCAAAATTATTCATTGTAAGATATTAGCTTAATGTTTGATCTACATAAGTATTGATGTATTTTTTGTTTTTTAATTTTTACTTATAGTTTCAACAAAAATCGTAAAAATGTAAAAATTGTTACAATTGTATCCGCTCTCCCCTACCTCTCTAGACTTCTACTTATTTCATATATTTCAACTAAAATTATTGTGAGCAGTTTGGCACCTTTACCCCACTGACATTTTTAGAGTAATACAAGACTGAATGAGCTAATACTTCTATTGGTTTAAGAAAAGTTGTATTCACCAGTGTCCTGACAATACCTCTCCTAAGTGACATTTAGGCGAAATTGAGTTAGTTACATCATTTTTCTCGAAATTTGATTACGCATGCCTTAGTATCAACTTCCTAAGCGTAAAAAAATTTAAAACCGTTCTTTTTCGTCCTGGAGCCTGGAAGTATCAGATAGGAGTTATCGTCAGGACACTGATGATATACTCATTACCCATATACGATATGAAGGGAAGACAATTGCTCTGATGTTCTTCGCGAGGTTCAACAATTTTTTTGTCTGGACGGTTTTACTGTAAGTGGGAGTATAAGCAACCATTTTTATTGAAGAAATTGACCGGAAATCGCTATATTTAGAAACCCATTGCGATCCATATTATTACCTAAAATGGCTCTTTCCTGGTAGAGTAGGGGGTATTTCTTTGTTCAATGTAAAATAAGTTTGTCATAATCTAATATATTGGCGGGAAACTTCTTTTAATGATACGAGATTCTCTGGCGTCTCATGATATGTCATCATTCTCTTAACCCTCATATTATTAGTACGAAAATGATTAGAACTGATTTGTGAGTGCAGGAAACTGAAAATTGAAATTTCTTTTCTTTATAAATATATGCCATGAAAAATTTTAAATTTTCATAACTGTCATGTGCAAGCTTAAAAATACTATCATGAAGTTGGCACTGCTTCGGAGGATACATTAAGATCTCAATCTGAGTTAGCTGACCCATATAAGGGCATATATCTGAGAGGCTGACACAGTTGCACATTCGGGGCCTTTTTACTCCTGATAGTCCTGTTTGGCTATCATTCATCACGAACGCGAACGAGCAGAGATTTTTATAGTATTTAACATTACAAGCCAGGTAAAACTGTTTTAACTGGCGCAAAGAGGATTATAACTGGCGAGCCTGTCACCTCTTTGAGCCTGTTAAAACAGTTACCTGGCGTGTAATGTACAATACTTTACTTGTTACTCATGCTTAATTCACTTACAAATTAATTAAATTACAATTAAACAATTTCTGTCAACTGTCAGTAGCGTCAAAAATGTTCATAAATTGTTTTTAGAAAGCTTTGAAAGTCGAACTTGTAAACATTGATTTTCAAAGGTTATAGACAGCTTGGTTAGATGACGTTTTACAATTGAGTAACAAGTAAATAATTCAATATACCACTCATACGCTTGCAACCTAAAGGCGTATAGGTAAATATAAAGGGTTACAAAATTAAACGATGACTAAAGATGACGAAGACTAGAGGAATAGTTCTTAATCGTGTGTATATGACGTCTAAAGACCTCATGAGCCTGGTACGTAAGAGGAAAATGACGTCTAAAAACGTCATCAGCTCATAAGCACTGAACGTAGTAATTTGATAAAGAATTTCGTATTTTAATCTAATCTTTGATTCATAATGTCTACAACAGCTCTTATGCTTTCTGAATACCAAAACTTTGATTTAATCCATTTTGGAACCATATTCCCAAAAACTTAAAATTATTCAATTTGTCAAAATCTCCACCTCCATTTTTAAGAATTATAAGAAAAACTGAATAAATAAATGCTAAATACGAGCAATTCTAGTAATTTATGATGGCATACGAGCATAAAATTTTTCTTTATAATTTCTTGTTTTACAAGCGTTTTACACCCTCTTACAAATTAAGGTCTTTTTAGAAGCCGACTACCAAAAATTAATTTATCTTTTTAATATTTTATGTGGCCATATCTATAAAGGCATCTTTCGTCGAATTGTTGGGTTACTATTTACTATGACCGTGCAATTAGTATTTACAAGATACAACTATCGTTCAATAACAACAGGGTCGTATGAAATATCACAAACTTCATTACCAAAGATTTCAGACTGTTTATCTTGGCACCAAGTGTTAATGTGGAATTTAATTCCATAGTTTGCGAAAAGTTCAACACTCCGTTGAGATACACAAGGGCGTAATTGAAGTTGTAATTGAAATTGTAATTGAAAGGTATGCTCACCTTCTGCATTAATAATAATAATAAACTCATAAATAATGGTATTTGTTCATACTTCATTTACAATATTTATTTTAACATATTACAATTTGTGGATAAACTACCAGCTTGTACGAGCTTCGCGTTGATTTAAATCGACAGAGTTTGTAAATAATGATTTCAGTGAAATAATTTGTGTCAACTTCATCGTGTTTACTATTATTACAAAATAGGTAGAAGCATTTTGATTAATTAAAGGTTCATAACAATAAATTATAATCTAAAACCATCGAGTTTTATTTTCTGTACTTGAAGTTCTGTAGTGTATCCTGAGCGTCGAAGTTCTAGGGTTATAACTACCAGAATATATTTTATCCTCTTCATCATCTAGAAATCTAGATTATTAAACTTAAGGAGCGCATTAGCACATCTTTGAACTTTATGCTTGCAAAATTTTAATTAATTCCTATGTCCAGTTTACTAAGAATTGGCCAAAAAGCGCCAATAGCTAAAACACACTTTTTATAATTATATTCGATTTTAGTTATCCTTTTAAGCTCTGTCCAGGATATATCTGTACGATCTAGATTATTAAACTTAAGCAGGGCATTAGTACATCTTTAAACTTTATGCTTGCATAATTTTTATTAATTGCTATGTCTAGTTTACTAGCAATTGGTCAAAAAGCGACAATAGATAAACCCACTATTTAGAATATTTTTCGATTTTAATTATTTTTTAAGTCCAGTTCTGGTTATGTCTGTACCATCTGGATTATTAAACTTAAGGAGGGCATTAGTACATCCTTAAACTTATTGCTTGCACAATTTTGATTAATTTCTATGTCCAGTTTACCAGCAATTGGTCAAAAATCGCCAATAGATAACCACACTATTTTGGATTTTTTTTTGATTTTAGTTCTTTTTTTAAGTCCAGTCCTGGGTATATCTGTACCATCTAGAATTTTGATCTAGAATCTGTTTTTACGTCGTGAGCAATCCAGGTAACTACGAGTCGAAACGTGTAAGAGTATTAGTTAGACAGTAGGGTGTAATCTTTATATACGTTTTTGAAATTAGGTTTGCGAATTGTCTTGATTTATCCAAACTCACTCTGTATAAATAGAAAATACTTAACTTCGCAACGTTTCAAATAAAGTTTCATCATATTATACATCATGTTGTTTTCTGAAAATAAGTCTTTTTCGTAATTGTTTCCTTAATTTTCAATCATTAACACTCGACTTACCTATTTTTTTACTTTTATTTCATTCTAAGTTTCACAACGAAATTTTACTCATTGCCTGGAAGCGAGTAGTTTAATTTTGAATTAAACTTTAAATTTGAACAAAAACAAAAAGCTTTACAAATTCCAAATTGTGCTCAGAAAGTTGGAATTAATTTAATTTCAACTTTTAATAAGAAAACAATTTTAGAAAAATGTCACTTTTGTTTTGCACGTTTGATGGTTTATAACAATTTCTTTTGAACGAGTTTTGATTGTTATGTAAATTTTTAAATTTACAATAAAAAGAAACGCGTCCGACCATTATTACATCTATTATATATTTATAAATTTGTGAAACCATTAGTCATCTTTTATATAAGCAAAGAAGTTGTTTGATGATGTTAAAACGATTAAGATCAACCGTACGCATTATTATAATATGAATTGTTTGTTAATTCATCTCATAAATCCAAATGCTTTTGTTGGACACTTAATATTTTAACATAAAAGACACGCGCCAACACGAATTGTACTTTATATAAATCCATTAGGTATTATTAAAACGGTGGTGGTACTTCTACTTTACTGTTATTTTATTGCACGTCGAAGCGTTTCACAACAAATTACTTTAAAACCTCTTCGCCAAAAAAGGGCGCTTTTCAAAAAGAAACTCTTTAAAAATTTGTCGTGGAACTCTTCTTCTAATAAAATTCACTTTACTAATAACGTTTTTCTTCCTTTTCATGCTTCGTTACGTAAAATAGGATTACGATGTAAGTATTGCATGAAATAAATGTGTCGTTTGTTGTTGTAGGTAGTACCGTTTGTTTACTTTAGAACAATTAGTAAATTTAATAGACGCAGATGTGAGGAAATAAGCTTTATATTAACCGGAAATATCCTTTATGCAGATACCGACAATCAACGTGTGATTATTCTTGTTCGGGACGTCAACGACGAACCGCCCTACTTCATCAACCGCCCTCTTCCTATGCAAGCTGTTGTTCAACTTAATGCTCCACCAAATACGCCCGTCTTCACCCTACAAGCAAGAGATCCCGACACCGATCACAATATACATTACTTTATTGTTCGCGACAGAACCGGCGGAAGATTTGAAGTTGACGAACGTTCTGGTGTTGTCAGAACTAGAGGAACTGATCTTTTTCAACTCGATATGGAATACGTACTTTATGTAAAAGCGGAGGATCAAAATGGGAGGGTAGACGAACGCAGATTTCAATCTACACCGGAGGAAAGATTATCTATTGTTGGTGGTAAACGCGCACCACAATTTTACATGCCTAGTTACGAAGCCGAGATACCGGAAAATCAAAAAAAGGATTCAGAGTTAGTATATATTTTCTTAATTTATTTTAATCGAATTTTTTCTTTTAGTGATTTTCGACATCGTCCTTCGAGAAATTAGTGAAAAGTCACCCTGTATATGTATTGCTTATTACTCACGCAACAACTGAAGCTTGGTTTAGATAGTTAGAGTTCCTAACCTAACCTAACATAGCTTAACGTAGCCTAACCTAGCCTAGCCTAATCATGGGCCAGCCGTAGTCGACTAGGTTAAAGCACTGGCCGACTACACTGCAAAAGTGTAGAAATTTTAATCCAAATAAACCCAATTGACACCCTTCCCTGGTTAACTAACAGGTCCAGGCAGTAAAATGAATTCAAATAAACCTAACCTAATCAGTTACTCACTATCTGGCCTTTAACGAACTAACTAATCAGACGAGTGATGGTTCTTGTGCATAAACGACTCTTGCTCTTGCTGTCACTGTAAGTAGCCGTATCTTAGGCAACTATCAGACTGGAGCCACCATTTATTACCGACTACCACTAACCTAAACACAAGTACCTAATACCCAAATTGTTACTGCTTGGTGATAGTTGGTGCGCTCAGTTGGAGATAAACGGTGGCTGCACTATGACTGGTGCTTAGGCCGAAGTCGTGTAGTTATTCCTTTTGCTAAACAGATTCTACTGCTACCACCTTTGACCCATCAGCTTATTTCTTACCTGTGGAAAGTTGAACTATTACAGCTAAAAAAATACTTTTCTAGATATTGCCTTGTTTGGAGATATGTATCGAATTTTTAAAATCGTCCATAGCTTCCTTAAGAAGGCAAGAATACTTTTGGAAAGTCCTGATCCAGAGGGACAATTTTTGTTCTATCTGTCGCGAGTGTCGCTTTAAAATGGCCTCAATTTAAAAAAAACATCTCATCGTTTAACTGTTTGGCCGCTAAAAGTTGAGTGGTAACATCTAGAATATTTAGGGCTATATCCAGGGGAATGTTAGAGTAGGCCTGATGCCCTGGAAAATTGTAAACCTGATATAGCCAGAGCTTTCTAAACTTCGTTCTCAGAAGAGATTACAGTGGTCAACAGACTTATACAAACCCAGAAGAGAGATAGCACTGAATTTTTAGCCCCCTTTGAAAATCTTTGAGCCTGCTCTTTTAACACACTCTGGCTACGGCCCTGGGTATATTCGACCAGGTGACTACCAACTTGAGCTTCTAATAACCCTACAAAGTTAGTTACTCTAGCTCGATAACTCTGAGGCTCACTTATTGACAACGTGGACTCGTATTGTTTATATATATACAGTGTGATTGAAAAAACGTGATAATGCAGATTTCTTGGTTATTATTAAAGATAGAAAAAAAACTTATTTAGGTAACTTATAGTACTCAAGAAGCTTGTTATTTTGGTCAATTCAAAAGTACCAGTGGTATTAAAACAAAAGAGTAACGTTAGTTAGATTCCTTTTTTTAAATGGAACGTGTAGATTTTTTCTAGATATTCTTCAAGAGTATCAAATTCTCTTTACAGTGATACTAAATAGCATTACAATATTTGAAAAAATAAAGTCGTAATAAGGTTTTAAAAAATGAATCTAGCAACCCTTATAACCATAGCACAACAATCGATAACAATCAAAAATACAGAAACATCTACTATCAAGTTGCATAAGTATTAAAACAAATAAATAACGACTGTTTCGATTGTTATCGATTGTTGTGCTATGGTTTATAACGTTATAAGGGTTACTAGATTCATTTTTTAAAACCTTATTACGACTTTATTTTTTCAAATATTGAATTGTTATTTAGTATCATTATAAAGAGAATTTGATACTCTTGAAGAATGTCTATAAAAAATCTACATGTTCCATTTAAAAAAATGAACCTAACTAACGTTACTCTTTTGTTTTAATTCCACTGGTACTTTTGAATTGACCAAAATAACAAGCTTCTTTAGTACTATAAGTTACCTGAAGGAGTTTTTTTTCTAGCTTTAATAATAACCAAGAAATCTGCATTATCACGTTTTTTCAATCACACTGTATATGTAGTATTTTACGGCTGACGCCGCCTTCCTTCTCTCAACAAATTTCTCCATTCTTCTCTATTCTTCCATTCTCCTTCCGTCAGTCCTCTTTTATCCATGGCTTCCGGCACTTCATTCGTCCATGACTTTCTAGGTCTGCCTCTTTTTTTCTTTCCCTTTGGGCTCCACTCGCTTATTTTGTGGATCCATCTCTTTATGTTTGATCTTCTAACATGTCCATACCAGATTAGTCGTTTTTCCTCTATATAGTTCAGCGCGCTCTTCTCCACTTCCATTCTTCTCAAAATCTCTTCATTCCTAACGCGCTCGTACTGTTTAATGGCATTATTTAGTAAAAATAAAATTGACTTGCTGGATTAAATTCTTCAATTGTCATGGTGAAGACACCCCATTACTTTGTAAATTTTGTAATTAACGATAGTCATTAGCAAAGTTTCCTTTTGTGCTACCTTAAACTAGTGTATAATTTAACTAGGCAGTAGCGTTGGATCCCATTTCAATCGTTTTAGTCAATGTAGCTTCCGAATACTCGTACATTTTCAAGTTTTCAATAAATCAAAAAATAATGCAATAAACAATTCAAATCAATTCAACGAATTTTCCGATGCTTTTCAGTTATGCACTAATATCATTTTTCATTCTGAAGAATCTGTTGGATTGTAGGCGAATTAAATCCCTATAGTTGTGATGTTGAGAAAGAAAAAGTTAAAAGTAAAACAACAAAAGAATTTATTCATTGTAAAATTTGTAGACTTTTTTCAGATATAAGAAAAGTTTTAATTTAAAGACAAAAATCTCTTCTTTTAGTTTTAAAGTTGTTTTAAGTTAAAGCTTTTCTTCTTCCTTTGTTTTTTAACGTGGAAATATTGTAACACAAATGTCAGTTTACTTTAATATCAAGAAAATTGTGTAACTTTAAATGAAACATATTTCATGTTTTCAGCTTTAACCCCTTTTTTTGGATTTGGTTATAAGGGGTAATCTTTGTTGTGACACTCTCGTGTATATCAATCATAGTGGGAATATTAATCATATATTTTAAGAAAAGAAATTTTATACGTTTTCATCAAGTTGAAAATATATTGCTATTTCTTTGTAATTTTGGTTTCTCATGTGAAAATTTTTGTAACCTCATAAAGAACATGTTTCACTTGTTGCCCTCTGGCAATCGTATAAATACTTGGGTATCAGAGCAATAAACTGACTGGTCACCCAAAGATTAATTTGACCCTAGAGAGGAAACTATTGATCGTAAAAAATTCTTCTAGAATAAAAATTAAGCTTCGCCTTTCCCTTAATTTACTAAATTATTTATTTTTTTTCCATTATTGTAAAAATTTTACGAATGCCTTTATAACTTGCTTTCATTAAATTTATTAAACGCTTATTAAGTAATTTAACTTGTCCTTAAAAAGATTAATTCGTTTGAGACAAAGGGGATACTTTTTATAGCCCTTAAATTTATCTTCTAACATAACATTTTATATAGCCTTTTTATTACTTTATGATTTTCTATAGATTACTCTTAAATTTTCTACAAAACCTTTCACAGGTTCTATTTGGACTCACTCCAACTTGTTTAGTCCCATCCGTCCATTTAGTCTTTTTCAGGTTTTATATTTATAACCGTTGTTGCATTATGGGCAGGGCTGGGCAGTCTCAAAATACATGTATTTGAAATACAGTATTTGAAATACATTTGTATTTTGTATTTAGTATTTTAAAGATTTTTCATAAAGTATTTAGTATTTTGTATTTGAAATACAAAAGATTTGATGATTTTGTATTTCAAATACATATGATGAAATTCATGTGCGCGTAACACAAAAGATCATTTTTTTGGCAATTTTAGACGGAAAATTTTATAAAATTAAAAAAAACAGAAAAAGATGACAAAAAAATAAAATAGAGGCCAATTTACAGTCCGAAAGTTTGATTGCTTATTGAAGCATTTCTTTTGCGTGAATGCGCAAAGGATTAAAACTTGTCAAATTTATTCAAAAATCGTGTAAATACGCATGCGCGCAATTAAAATGTATTTTGTATTTGAAATACTGTATTTTGTATTTGAAATACTGTATTTTGTATTTGTATTTTGGTTGAAAATGAAAAAGTATTTTGTATTTTGTATTTCAAATACTGTGTTTCGAGTATTTTGTATTTTGTATTTGAAATACACTAATAGATGTATTTTGCCCAGCCCTGATTATGGGTAATTGTGGCCGTACTTTATGATTTTCTCTAGATTACTCTTAAATTTTGTACAAAACCTTTCACAGGTCCTTTTTGGACTCACTCCAACTTGTTTAGACCCATCCGTCCATTTAGTCTTTTTCAGGTTTTATATTTATAACCGTTCAGTTGCATTATGGGTAATTGTGGACGTGATTTATGATTTTCTCTAGAATACTCATAAATTTTCTACAAAACCTTTCACAGGTCCTTTTTGGACTCACTCCAACTTGTTTAGTCCCATCCGTCCATTTAGTCTTTTTCAGGTTTTATATTTATAACCGTTGTTGCATTATGGGTAATTGTGGCCGTACTTTATGATTTTCTCTAGATTACTCTTAAATTTTCTACAAAACCTTTCACAGGTCCCTTTTGGACTCACTCGAACTTGTTTTGTCCTATCCTTCTATTTAGTCTTTTTCACGTTTTCTATTTATAACAGGTCAGTTGTATTATGGGTAATTAAGGGCGTACGATCTAACCAAGTTGTTTTTTCTGGTCTATTATCCCAAAATGAACGTTTTTTCTAGACGCTGTGCGACTGTAATTTTTCTGGCTTACCTTGAAGAAGATAAAACAAAGCTTCTGGATTTTTCTTATTGCCCGTAGCTTTATCTAAGCTGCATGAATTTTTATTTTTTTCTCATATTAAGTTTTTACAATCTTTAGTCGTAGCCTGAAAATTATTGCTTATTGGCAACCCTTTCGTTACCGAAGTGCTAGTTCGCTGAAACAGCGTTTCCGTCTGAAAATCTCTGTTGCTATATGCGACCTTGAATAATATCTATAAATCGTCCTCGAAAATGAGATTTCTATATTTGTCTTGTCTTATTATTAGTTACTAAGTTTCTACAAATAATATAATTTTATTAACAAGAACTAACTTTTGCAGCATAATCTCCGTGAAAGCCAAATCATTTGCCGATCGTGAAATACGCTACACGTTAAAAGCTCAAGGACAAGGCGCTGGTACATTCAATATTGGACCTACATCCGGTATAGTTAAGTTAGCCAAAGAACTCGATTTTGAGGATTTACGTCAACCGCACGTCTACTCGTTGGTTGTCACTGCAACTGAAGATTCTGGTGGATTTTCGACTTCTGTGGAGGTAATTATAATTAAAATACTAAACCAATCTTCCAAGTAAAACCTAATTGATTTATTTTAGTTAACAATTCGTGTGACCGACGTTAACGATAATGCGCCCAAATTTGAACTTCCTGACTATCAAGCTCACAATGTAGACGAAGATATTCCCTTAGGAACTAGTATTTTAAAAGTGAAAGCTATGGATAGCGACAGTGGGGCCAATGCTGAAATAGAATATATTGTTTCGGATGAACATTTTAGCGTCGATCCGAGTGGAATTATTTCAAATAATAAACAATTAGACGCCGACAATAATAACGCTTATTACGAATTTGTTGTAACTGCCAAAGATAAAGGTGAACCTGCAAAAACTGGAACTGCAACAGTTAGAATTTACACGAAAAATAAAAACGACGAAGAACCAAAATTTTCTCAACAAGTTTACACACCTAACGTAGACGAAAATGCAGGTCCAAATACATTAGTAACGACTGTGGTGGCATCTGATAAAGATGGTGATAATGTTCGCTTTGGTTTCGTCGGCGGCGGCACTAGTTCTGGCCAGTTTGTCATTGAAGAGATTACGGGAGTAATTAGACTTCACGGTAAATCAATTTCGTTGGACAGAGACAAATACGAATTGAATGTAACTGCTATGGATGACGGTTCGTGTTGCGTCGACGGCGATAAAACTATTCACACTAGCACAGCCGTTGTAGTTGTATTTATTACTGATGTTAACGACAATAAACCTATGTTTAAAGACTGCGGGACTTATTATCCTAAAGTAGAAGAAGGCGCGCCGAACGGTTCGCCCGTTATTAAAGTGCACGCAACGGACGAAGATAAAGGTGTTAACGGTCAAGTCAAATATTCGATTGTACAACAACCTAATCAAAAAGGCACTAAATTTACTGTCGACGAAGAAACGGGAGAAGTGTCCACTAATAAAGTTTTCGATCGTGAAGGCGACGATGGTAAATTTGTATCCGTCACTGTAAAGGCGACCGATCAAGGAGAACCTTCCCTCGAGGGTGTTTGTTCGTTTACCGTCGAAATAACAGACGTCAACGACAATCCTCCTCTGTTTGATCGACAGGTATAGTATCCGTGGGTTTATTCTTTGTAAACATTTTATATTAACAATCTTTTCAGAAATACGTGGAAAATGTTAAACAAGACGCAAGTATCGGTACGAACATTTTGAGAGTGTCGGCCTCAGACGAAGACGCCGATAACAACGGCGCAATCGTTTACTCGTTAAGTGCAGGTTCTAACGCATTGGATTTGGAATATTTTGAAATTCAACCGGAATCCGGTTGGATTGTGTTAAAAAAGCCTCTAGACGTAAGTGTCCGATTCGATCATTAAGCGGGTAGGTTAGTTTGGAGCGATTGAAGTATGTATGAGTGCGAGATTTCAGTTCCAGGATCATCAGATTTAGGTACGAGTGGATAGCTGCTTCTTTCTTCATTTTCAGCGCACCTTTGTTTGAGTTGCTCTGATCTTTCGACAGATCGAATGCACTAATCTAATTCTTTATTGACTAAGTTATTTTATACGGCACACCTTGCATAATGTACGTTGTACATTTAATTTAATATTTTTTATTGCCAATCTACGACTGCTGGGCGAGGAACTTGTACCATTTGGTACGCTTAACGGCGTACTCGCGATGGGTTTATTTCCGCCCCACTACAACAAACCTTTAATTTACAAGTTTTTTCGCCGAGCATATATTTTGATGATGGCAAGGAGCTATATTTTTAAAGCTCTTTTGCCGAGTGCTGTATCCTGTTTTTTGATTTGAGCCACCCAAGAGGTTGCTGCATATTTTTGACTGTTTTTGTGCAGTGTTTTTGAATTGTTTTTACGATGTTTTTTGAATACTTTTACAGGAGGTGTTGATAATTTGTAGTATTGTATTTTGGTCATGAGTGTCGCGAGAGGCCGCTTTTTGAAACCCGGGGTGGGCGCTCGGCTCTCTTGCGTCACTTAGACATTGTGACATTTTTGACCTGTGTATGGGGCGGCGTACTAACAGTTTAACATAAAACGTCCAACGGTTTTTGAAGGTCGTTTAGCAACGAAGACTTTTTGCACATCCTTGCTCCCGCCCAACCAATGTTTTTTGAAACTTTTTTAGCATGTAATGCCTGCTTAATATTTTATTTTATACTGTTAATGTACTATACGTTTAATTTTTTATTTAATTGCACCTTTCTGTTCTTCGGCGTTACTACTGCCCACGGCAACAGGGATGTTATCCAGTAAGTAGGTGTAAAATATGTAGAAGCACCGTAGCTGGTGCGGTCGACGATTGTGTCGACGTAAAGAAATGATTATTTTAGTATTTTAATTGAATAGAGAAATATTCACACTGCTAGGATATTCTCTGATATCGCTGAGGCAGGACCGGACAGCACCTGACGGTGTTGTTCTGCATCAGCCGTTTAATTTTTTTATTTCAGTTGAGTGATTGAGTTATTTTTTTGGTTCACGTTACGTTTGATTGAGTGTGTTCTGTTTGGTTTGTCCTATGAGCCCTGACCTGACCGTGCCCGTATTTAGCGAGACAGGTACCGCCTACGCGTGCGGGCCTCGGACAGAGGCACACCGCCTTCCTATGCGGACGTGGACGTTGAATTAGACGTCGTAGACAGGAACAATAAGCCGCCACTATGGGATATGAATATGTACGGCCCCATTCACATCAAAGAAAATGTCACAGTGGGTACTGTAGTGACTTCCGTAAAAGCCAGGTTGGTATAGAGGTGATGCAACGACGCTTCGACACTCTGAGTCTCGTGGGCGGGGGGTCGCGAGGGAAAAAAGGCTCCGAGTGTCGGAGTGTATTTCTCCCAGGAGCCTATCCACCTGCCAGCCTGCCCGTATGTCCATCACTAACACAACTACTTATGTTCCCACGCGTGCTTAGCGAGAAACGTACAAGTTGGAAGCCACGGCCCAAGACAAAGGCTACCCGCCATTGTCCCGTTCCGTGGAAGTACAAATCGATGTCGTGGACCGCGCTAACAACCCGCCCGTGTGGGACCACGTGGTCTACGGGCCCATCTACATAAGAGAGAATCTACCGGTCGGGGCTAAAGTCGTTTCGGTCAAAGCCAGGTCTGTGACCGTCAGTGTGTTGCTCGTGCGGCAGCACGCCGCTGCACGGCACCGTGGCCTGTTTGTGCACGCTTCACCCGAATAGGGGTCAGCACGCGCCCCCACCTTCGTCTCCATTTATCCCAACATTGTATTCCCGTAGTTCTAGATGTGTAGTCCTTTTAATTCCTTATGACTGAATGTTGTTGACGCCTGCACTACACGCAATTCACAAGCTTGGGACTTAAGGGTCAATTGCAACACTTCAACAACATTCGGCAGGCAGTCATTTTACCTTTCATCTCATTTAATTCTAAGTTTAGCATAATGTCACAGTTTCATTTCAGAAACAAGCTTTAAATACATTTTAAACTAATAAGGATGATCAGTTATTGAGGTACTATTTTATATTGCAATTAACACGTTTCATTTACCTAATGATGCAGTGATCTGCTTCGTTGTCTCAAGTTTTTTGTCATACTTTTACATTACTTTAAATTTTTTCAAAAATTTCAAAATTGTGCTGTACATCCACAACGTTATAATTAATTACGTTTTTTGGTAATTTTTCATTTTTGCATGATTTTGTTTTTTTAGAAATTTTTTAGATATTTTTGATAATACCTCTCAACGGTTGTGGATGTGGCAGTTTTAGTTGTTAGTTCAGTTTTAATAACTTGATGGACTGCATGTGCATCTCGTACATTTATATAGGTTTTAGTACAAATTTTTTTCGGTTTGCATGTGGCTGATAATTTTTGATAAGCCATGTCATTTTTTGAAAACGATTTTTTGCTTTTTGATACGTGAACACACGATAGTAACTAGCAGTATTAAATTCTATTAGAAGTATTCAACATTTTTAAACCGTTTTTTATAACAATGATTGTTTACTTAGCTCCGGCATCGAAAATAATCCCACTGTCTTCTACCGATTGATGCCGGGTTCCACGGCACAAACCAATAAGTTTCACACCTTTTATCTTCAACAACGGCCGGACAACGGATTCACTTGGGCAGACATCAAAGTCAACCATCCATTAGATTTTGAAACTATAAAAGAATATAATTTGACGATACGTGTTGAGGTGAGTAACGTTTCTTAACGTAACGACACAAAATTAACTCTTTGCATTTACAGAATAATGGTGCACAACAATTGGCATCCGAAGCAACCGTTTACATTATGCTCGAAGACGTTAATGACGAAATTCCTTTATTTACCGAACGAGAACAGGAAACTGTACTGGAAGGCGAACCTATTGGAACCAAAGTAACACAAGTGAATGCAATCGACAAAGACGGAACTTTCCCAAACAATCAGGCACGTAATTAGTCTTAATTAAACCCTTAAGATGTGCTAAAGACGCCCCTCTTTTAGGTTTATTACTTTATCGTTGATTCGCCACGAAATGAGGGAAAAGACTTCTTCGAGATCAATCAACAAACAGGGGAGGTGTTTACCAAAATCGTCTTTGATAGAGAAAAGCAGGGTGCATACGCTTTAGAAGTGGAAGCTCGTGATGGTGCTCCATCAGCTCGACCAAATAGCGACAATCAACCTAATTCCGGTAAGTTATTTTTTTACCTAATTTAAATAATGAAATTAAATGTCTCTTGTTGTGTGATAAACGACTGGTAGTTAACACGAAGTTAATTTTTATGTTTTACTCGACCTCATGTGATGGTTATGATGTTATTAATCTTTATTAAGGGTTGAAGTTTTTAAAATATATAATTTTGGCGTACTCATATGAAGTCAAATTAAGGGTAATGTACTATATTTTAGGACGTTTTTACATTATTTGTGCGTTGTTAAGTTGAGGATGACATCGAAAATAGTAGATGTTTAAAGAAAATTTGACCTAGTTAGGGTGGTTTTTTATTATTATGCCCACTTGGTGATGAACATCATATCAAATTTATGTATTTGAATTTTTTGCATTTAATAAAGGGGTTAATTTCTATAGCCACTCTAGCGAATTGTAAAGATTTTCAAACTAATATAAAATGTTTGGAAAATGATCAATTTTTTACTACATTTTTCTTTTAAAATCAGATATAATCGTGGATTTTCTTTAAAGAAAAAAGTTCGTTTCGCTTAAATTGGGTTTATTATTTATTAGAAATTTCATCGATGTTCATTAACTTTTGGGACATCTTAATTGCTTTTCTTTGATCACTACAAATTACAAATTTTGTAATTGGCGGATAAACAATTAAAAACCCCTGTAAAACTTTGTTATTAAAACCCTTATTTTACCTTGTTTATAATTAGAGTTTTGCCAGTGATGAAGTTTACCCTATTACAATCAAACAAACAGATACATCTTGAACGGTAAATTGAATAGATTCTCAGAGATCAAAATTAGGGTGATTAAAACACAAACGCCATTAAGTGCTCCTTTAATGAATATTTTACGGTTATTATTCCTCTCAACGTTTTTATTCAAAATTTACGTCATTAGAATTTGTTAAAACTGTTAAAATTAATTATGCAAGACTCTGTATGTTTAAAATAAACATTTGTGACTCAAAACGATTGGAATAAAAGTTTCAACTAATTTAAATTTCAAATAACAAGCATGGTTGGCTAGGTGCGCTCTGATTGGTTAAAACCTTCTGTAGTTCTAGAAACTACCAAGCGGCGCTGTAACTCGCGAATTTAAAGAAAAGTTTCAATAATTGTTTGAATTTAGTATTTTTTGGCTTAATTAATAGCGTAAAGTTGTAATAAACGAACTTAAAATAATTAAAAATTTTTGACTCGCAATAGAACGTCGAAACGCGTTAAAAATGAAAAATTATAATTTAAAATTTTTCGAGTACGTTCAATGGCGCAAAACTTTTTGACATTACTTTTTAAGTGTTAAAAATTGCGTTTAAAACTAATTTGTGTCATTTTAAACTAATGGGGATGATTATTGTGCACTTCAACTACTCGGTGAGTTAATTTTTAATTTCTCGACTACTTTCCGAAGTCAATTTTCAATTTCTCAACTTCTGTCCGAAGTAGGAGACGCTCAGAGCGTCTTATGAATGAATACTTGGCTTTTCAATTAAACGTTAGTTTTTTTTATAACAATTATGTGTATGTAATTTAACAATATTTACCTATCTGTTTTTAAACTTTTCAAAATTTTGTTAAAATTAGTTTTAGTTGTTCGGTAAAGTTATCGGTAACTCTTATAAGCTATCAAACCATGTGGCACTTGCTTAGAAACTAGTTGAAACTATTTACATGCTATTTGTTGGCTAATTAAATATGTAATTTTAAAGTTACATTTTGAAATATGCACTGAAAAGCTTAAAACTTTTAAATTATTAGTAAGCCAAGTGAAAAATTTCCATCGTAAGCCAACTTTTGTTGTGTTCATTGTTAAATTGTTTATTAAAAGTTTATTTTTTTTTGTTAAAAAAAGTATATTGTTATTTTATTTTGAATAGATGACGTTGATGTGGCTTGAATTGTGTTGTTTTAACATAATAAAAATTTTAATCGGTGGTGCGGTACAGCTAAAGCGAAGCTAAAGTAAGCTTATAATACCTACCTGTACTTTTTCATTTTTTAACGTTGCTTTTTTGTTATTTTCTTTAGATGTCGATACGTTTCTTTGAATTTAAAATTAATTTGTAAAACATTTTGAGCTTAGATTAAAGCTGCTCAGTTCAGTAATATCTTCTTCGACAGTGTAAACCTGTAAACATCATTCAACTCATACATCCCTTGTTGTCATTACTTCTTAATTTGTATTTGTAGTACTCATAAATTACTTACTGATAATCCTTTCTTGTATTTATTGCCTCTTCTTTTGAAATAAAGTGTTGTTTTTGTCTCTAAAAAATACTTTAGATTTAGACAATGGAAAACATTTCAAGAGTGGTTTAAAACTTCCTTGTTGCATCCTTATACGCTCTCACAATTTGTATTAAGTTTTGCGGATAGATTAGATTTGAGACTTAACGATTTTCCTCTTAAGCTAGTAGGTTAGTACCCATCTCTAATATCTTTATTATTACATTTTTGGGTTTTAACAAATTTTATTATAAAAACCAAAAATAATTACACACTTTCCTTTGTAATTTACAAATTGAATAACTCCATTACTTGTTTTTTTCAAAATTCGTTATTAATTTACCACTACCTTAATCACCTAATCAGTCTTCACGTACCTACGTAGGTACGTACAAGTTTTGTTGGATGTGTCGAGTGATCTAATCCAAAAGGTCTTTTCAAAATATACATTTTGTAATTATGTCAGCAATAGATGATACATGAGTAAATAAATGAGGAATTAAAATACTGATTGAGTATCTCGGAGTTTTTGCAAATTTAATATATCTAAACGTTGATCAAAATTGCCCATTCTTCCCATTTATTTTTTTCAAACTCCTCTCTTTCTGTCTTTATTTTATCTCGATCCGACTTTTTAATTACACAACTCAACTCAAATGCGCCCATTGACCGCATTCAGAGCACAGAGGAGTTTCCAACAGTTGACTAATCGCTTATTATTTCATGCTGTCTATTTTATGGTTAGGATAGCTAGCTCGGGGGAGCTATCCGAGAAATATGCTATTCAGGCTATGATCATCACCTCCTGATTCTCAACTGTTTTTATAGTCAGTGTGAATGCACCCCTTGGCCGCATTCAAAACATAAAAATGTTCCCAACAGCTGACTAACCGCTCATCTTCTCCTTCTGTTCTATTTTATGGTGAACATCCAAGAAGTGTGTCATTCAGTCTATGATCACCTCTTGATCACTCAATTGTTGTTTGAGCTTGAATACACCTTTGGACTGCATTCGGAACACAGAGCAGATTCCAACAGATGACTAATCGCTTATTATTTCTTGCTGTCTCTTTTATGGTGACGATAGGGGAAGCGATCCGAGAAAAATGCTAGTCGGGCTATGATCTTCACCTTCTGATTCTCAACTGTTCCTATAGTCAGTGTGAATGCACCTCTTGTCCGCATGCAGAATATAGAAAAGTTCCTAACAGCTGACTAATTGCTCATTCTCTCCTTCTGTCTCATTTATGGTGAGGATCCAAGAATTGTGCCATTCAGTCTATGATCACTTAATTGTTGGTTTAGCTTGAATGCACCCTTGGGCGTGAATAGGGGAAACAGTCTGAGAAATATGCTATTCAAACTACGATCATCACCTTCTGTTTCTCAACTGTTCATTTAGTCAGTGTGAATGCACCCCTTGCCCGCATTCAGAATATAGAAAAGTTCCCAACAGCTGACTTATCGCTCATCCTCTCCTTCTGTCTTTTTTATGGTGAGGATCCAAGAAGTGTGTCATTCGGTCTATGACCACTTCCTGATCACTCAATTGTTATTTTAGTTTGAAACCCTTGCTTTCAGAATACAGAACAGTTCCCAACAGCTGACTTCCTTCCTCGGTCTATTTCGTGGTGATCTAATCTCTCAGACTGCTTCGTCTGAACATGCCATTCAAGGTTTTAGCTCTGATGGTTTCACCTGTGCATTTATGATTTTTTTGTGCCAAAAAGGATGTATCTATTTCTTATTCGACTCTGAAGAGTCTCAGATTGGTTTTCTATCTGACTGGCGTGTAGCAATAATTGACAGTAATAGTTAACAACTTGAATCAAAGGTAATCAGACCCGTAGCCAGGGGCACGCCAGGGCAGGCTGAGCCTCCCCTGAAAACTTTTAAGTCTGTGTTCTAGCCAGAGCTTGGTTGCTAAGGATTTCGCAATGACTATTTCACTAGAGTGTATTATAGCGACAATAAAATCAAGTATTCAGGTGCCAAAACTAGTACCTTGTCAAAACTAACAACATGGTATTTCAGCGACAATTTTTTTGACGTTTTAAACGTTCAAGTCAGCTTGGAAATTAAATCATTGTCAAACTGACATTTTTGCATCGCATTGCGTTTTGCAGTAAAAAATAAGTTTTTTAAGTGAAAATAGACTTAATTTTTCTCTCGTAAAATAGTCATGTCGAATACGACTCAAGATAAAATTTTTTAGGCAAAATTGTTCTCTTGTACTATTCAAGTTTGTTCCTTTTTGACAATTTCGCTCATGACATTTAATTAAAAATCACTCGCCTTGCGGCTCGTGATTTTTTGAATAAATGTCATTCGCGAAATTATCAAGCAACAAACTTTCATAACAATCGAACAATTTTGCCGACAAAATTTTATCTCTAGTGGTATTATATAAATATGATAATAAAACGATAAGTGCTTAATTTTTTGGTGTCGTAGAAGAAAACATTTATTTAGAGAATGTTAAATTTTTTCAAACTTTTGGCAAAAAACTTCCATTCTCAAAAGAAATTAGAGTGTTGGTTGACAGATTTATGCAAACCCAGAACCCAGAAGAGAGGAAACCCTGATTTTTGCTTTCAGCCTGCCTTAAAAATTTTTGCACCTGTCCTGATAACACAGTCTGGCTACGGCCCTGAAGGCGATTAAAGGCCTTACGTATACTCCAAAGCAAACATTTATTTTTATTGTCATGGCTACCTTTATACCATTTCATTTGGGGACAATTTTTTCAATCGCCTTATGTTTTTATTTCTATTAACTATTACGCTAAAGATTTAAAAATGTGTCTTTGTTGTCATGTTTTATAACTATGACACACCACTGAAGAGAATTTAAAATAAAAATTTTAATTCAATTTTAAATCGAAAAGTTTGGCCCAAAATATTAGGAGTAAGTAATTAAATTTTTATCTTTAAATAATTTATATCAAACGTGCACGCCTAAGTGCTTATCAGTTTTGGTTATTGAACTTGTTAATTCATTGTTAGTTTGCTTCGATGCAGTTCGGTCATTTCAAGGTGTTAATTCAAAAATTGTAATTATTTTGTGCATAAAGACTTTATTGTACCAACTGATGAATCCAAATATTTTATTTGCCGTAATGTAAGTAAATTTATTTTTTTGGTTTTAGGGTTTTTAATGTTTTTTTATGTATTTTGTGAATAGTAAAAATTTTGTTGCACAATTTCTTTTAAAATTTTATGCATTGTTTTGTTTTCAACCACCTTTTGACTTTGGAGCACCATGATTACCTGGGTTTATTAAAAAATATATACAAGGTGGTAATCACGTTTCTGTTTCTAGGTCATTAAAATTTTTCATGTAAAATCGAGTGTAAAATTACACGTAATTTCAAGTTTTTCTAATCATTTTAGACCAAAAGGCTCCAAATAATTGTTATGTAATCAACTAGTGCGTTAATAAGGCCGATTAATAATCGAGATATTTTAAAGCGCGAGAGTAGCGAGCGCTTTAATTGTTGAGATTATTAATCGGCAATTAACACACGAGTTGATTACTACATTTTTCCGTCGATCGCCTCTCATTAAATTGAAGAAAAGAAAATCTAATTTTACTTTACGACAAAAAGTAAAGTTTTCAATAATATTTTACAATCAAAGGTACCACTGAAAACAAAAATGACAACAAATGTCACAATTTCAATGCAATATTGGTGTGATTTGGTTGTCTATACCATAATTGATCGTTAATAGGGGTTATTAACGATCAATTTCTTATTGGTTAATGACATCCATTAACAATAGATCGACAGAAAAAATTGTTAGGAATCAAATTTTGCATCCAAATCAATAAATAAAATTAATTTTGAATGCTTCGTAAGGGCAGAAATTAGATATGAAAATGTCGAAAACTACTTCAGTTAGCGATAGCCATGGATTTTGCTATTGATAAATTCTATTTTGACAGCCACAAAATGCCGTCAATGACTAATAAAACAAAAATTGTTTATTACAATCCATAGCTATTGCTATTGTGAGCTATTTTCGACATTTTCATACCTAATTTTTGCAATTAGAAACCAAGCCAAATTAATTTTGTTTATTCATTTGGATTCATAATTTTACGCCCTACAACTTCTAATTGAACCAATTTTGTATAAAATAATTAGGAAAGCTGAAAATTACGAAAATATAATTTTTCGTGTTAGAACCCTTTGATTTAGGGACTCTAGTAAGATTTCCACTGTATCAAATGATATTATTTGTTCTTTCCATCATTTATGTCTTTAAAATTAGCACATTTTAATTATGAATATATTTTAAAGATTAATTTGTAACCCTTTGTGAAGTTCAAATAATTGACATTTTATATAACGATTCTCTTCTTTAGATAAACCGCGCGTTGTGCTTTCAATAAACTCAAATAATGCGTTCCTTTTAAAATTCCGCAATTAAACAGAAGCTTTGTAATTTACAATAAGACTTTGAAAAGAATTTAATTAAATTTTTATAGTTTCATATTTTTGTCAACTTTACAACTTTTTTAATAAAAACTTCCAGGGCATAACTTATATTTTTGCTTAGCGAAATTTTCTAATTTTAAATACTTGATTGAAGAGAAACATTTTCATTAAAATTTTTTTCAACAAACAACTTACACAAGTCGAACGTTTATTTGAGCGTTTACTTAAAGAGCAAAAAAAAATTTCTTTTAATATTCATCGCATTCCTGTTTTTTTTCTATTAATCTTTCCAATATCGCCAGTGCGTTTTCGTTTATAAAGAAAAATATCTCACAGCCACGACGAATGTGCATTGAAAGCAAACTTTTCCCTAATCATGAATTGAAACAAAGAAAACTAATTTGCAGGTTTTGTTTGGTATTGGAAACTTGTATTCACATTTTTATTCGAAAAGCTGTCGGGAAAAGAAAATAAATATCTTTACAGTTTATCCCTAGTCAGTGATAAATATTACGATGGGAAATTTGCGGTTTTAGTTACTTTTGTTACAGTTATTTTGTATTCTATTTCGCGTTTAATTCCTTTTTTTACGAAACAAATTACATATTTTTTATCATTCTTTTTTACAATCTATCATACATACACTCAAAGTGTTTATTTAACTACCAACTGTACAAGACAACCTTATACGTTATGAGGCTATACATCATTGTAAATTGGATTAAGAGAGGAAATCGGTCTTTGTTATAATTGTCAGTAGTCTGAAAAAATTCGAGCACTTTTTTCAACCACAACAAATATTTGAAAAAAAATTCAAATTCAAAAAGCGTTCATTATTTATCTTTTAAAAGGTTACACAAGACCAAAAGTCTAACGTTTGCTTCAATTCAACTCAACAACAGAACCTCTTTTGCCTACTCAAACATTTTCTATATTAATAAAGTTTTCTTTAACTTTATATAAATTGTAGTTTAACAAAGTTAGGTTTGATTTATATCTTTTTTTTGATATTTTAGTTATGCGATTTAATAACTCTTTATAAATAGATATATAACTTTTAAAGTTTGCTATTAAAAATTCAAAAAGTTGTTACAAGAGAGTATGCAAACGATAAAGGAAAAATTCGTTCTTCATCAATTATTTCAATGAACTGGAAAAGTGGTATAGCCATTTCCTGTTTATGCAAGCAAAATAAATTTTTACGATACTCTTTCTCATTTCCAAACCCATTTTAACTAATTGCAATTATATTTTAACTAATTCAAAAAGTTTCTAGACACAATTTTAGGTTATCGTTAGGGACATTATTAATATTAATTATTTCAAGTGTTCGGTACTTTTATTCAATTGCAATTTGTAATTACGCTTTTGTAAGTTATTCGTTGAAATTTATTCACTAAAGGAGGTGCTTACCTTATCTATCACGATGACTTTTATAGTGCCGTTAGGAGCGATTTCTCACGTCCTAATTAAGAAAAAAACGCCTCTTACTTATAGTTGTTGATCAAATTTCAATCTTAGTGGAAATGGATAAATAAAAGGGTTGATTTTAGAAGATATTTTCATTCTTTCTAAATTTACTAGTATCTAGTATTTATACTTTACTAGAGCGATTTCTGGATTTGTGCAGAGCAGCAAAAATTAATTCTTTGAAAATACTGCAGGTACCTACTATTACTATTTTTTAAATTAAAAGAATATGAGGATATGGAGTATAATTCTTGGCCATCGTTTCAAAATTTAGCTCGTTTATAGCTCTATTCGAGCCATCCTGGCAAAATAATTGACTGTGCCAAAAAAGCCTGAATAAATGAGACGATCTGTTGGCAGTAGATTTTCTTCTTTCGTTTCTTCGTTTCTTTCTTTTCTAAATGTTGCAAGCTCCATCTGGATACCAGTCCACTGATCGCACAAAAAGACCTTTACTCAAGTGAAGGACTTACTTGCATTGCAATATCGATATCTTGTGTGACTTAGGTGAGGTCTTCAACGTTTAACATGAATACTATTTTTTTAATTTTGAGACTTTTGTGATCTTTTTGGAGATTTTTCTCTTCTGTAGCCAAAGTCGCGGACTGGCTTCATTTCGTCCCTGTGCCACTTACCACAACTTACCAAAAGTTGGAATTTGACCTTTACTTCCCCATCAATGATTTTCAGGACATACAGAAATCAAACCTTAAGTCAACAAAAAATTCATAGTTTTATTCATGCTTTTTATACAAAGGTTAGGTTAGGTTAGGTTAGGTTAGGTTAGGTTAGGTTAGGTTAGGTTAGGTTAGGTTAGGTTAGGTTAGAGACTAGCGCCAGAGCGGCGGCCACGACCACCGGTGTTGGTCAAAATTATGCCCAACGTGGGAGGCCCGAAGGCGACAAAAAGGAGACTGCTGAGCTCGGTCGCGCAATCGATCGTGCTTTACGCGGCTTCTGTATGAAAGACGCGCTGGCATATGCCTGCAACAGGACTAGGATGCTCAGCGTCCAGCGGAAGGTGGCCTTGCCTTACGGATAACATCTGTAACTGAAGCGTCTCGCTGGACGCGGCACTAGTGTTGCTATCGCTGCCACCAATTGACCTGCTCGCCATGAAGAGAGCAACGCAGCGCCACGAAAGACCAACATCCCGCGTCGACACATGGCGGAGTGGCAGCAGAGATGGGAGAACATAGACAGAGGCCAATGGACCCGATCCCTGATACCTAACATCCTCCCATGGGCAGATAGGAAATACGGAAAACCACCCTTCCATCTGACATAGATTCTATCTGGCCATGGATGCTTCAACCACTACAAGCATCGGACCGGTAAGTTAGCCTCCCCCAAGTGTGAGTTCTGCGATGAAGACGACCCAGCGGAACGTGCCTTGTTCCATTGCATTACGTGGGAGCAGACAAGAATGTTTACGGCGCTAGCACTGGTCACAACTCTGACTCCAGCAAACCTCGTCGACTTCATGCTCCGAGACGAGGAAGGCTGGGAAATCGTAGCAGAGTTGGCCTGCAAGACGCCAAGGAGTAGCTGGAGCGGGAACAGCCGATGGAACTCAGAAGCCCTCGGCACTAAGTACTCCGAGCAGAGGGCGTACGAGCAAAGCATGTTGCAACCACCACCATCTACACCACCTCCAGCAAAGGTCATCAAAAGAGGAAACCCAGAGCGCAGACAACTCTAAAATTAAAAGACGGAAATTCAACAATTCTAATAAGTACAAAAGAGGAAATTGACATTACAATCTAATCGAGAATCTAAAGAGGAAAATCAAACAAAGTGGAATTATAATTACTAATTAGAATTACAACAGAGGAACGAGCAAAGAGCTCAACGACATCCAACCAGTCGGAAGAAATGCGAGAGCGAGCTACCCGACTAGTTGGATGAAGAAGAACACTCGAACTATCTACTGAAACCAGGACGAACAACATTCCTGAAAAAAAAAAAACGTAAAACGTTTTGGCTTTCTGAGAAACTATCGTCAACCTTTTTTTAATGACAACGATCTTTTGTTTTGGCACAATGTTACAGAAAATGCTGTGCTGTGTCAAAACTTTATTTCAAAAGTTTATACAAAAAAATGTATAAACTGAGCAAATCAGTTAATTGTTATTTGGAAATAAGTAGGCTTTGCAAACCCGGAATCACTTAAAAACCCTGTGATGTAAATCTTAAAAATTTCGAGATTTTCGGAAGTCTCGGATGGAATAATTGGACAGCGTACCGGAATGTTCTGATTCCGAGATTACAAAGCCTATTTGATCCTTGATACTTAAATCAGTTAAGCTTTTCCCGCTTTCTTCAAATAGGCGAAATCGTCATTGTGCCTGTCAATTTTTAATGTTTCTGTATATTAGTTCAACAGGGAATAAACTTTACCCAAAGTTAATTGTTATGTTGAAATAAGTTAAATGAAGCCTCTAAAGTGGGTTTAGATAGTTATAAAGGGATGTTGTTAAACTATAGCCTGATGATACCCTCCGATGGCCCCTAGACCAAGGCTAATATTTTAGGATGTAGTTTCACTCTGGAGCATTTGGGACCACCTTTCTAATGGCTTACAATTGGGGTTTTGACACAGATGAGCCGTCGTCTATCACCAGTATACCATCATTATAACTTTAATGTCTTATTATAGCACAGCACCTGTGATTAAAGTGTTTAAAGTTTAGTGGTGGTAGCTAGTGATAGACGATGGCTCTAATGTCTTCAATTTTTTTAAGTGTTCCTTCGAATAGTGACGTAATTCATTGGCAGCTCCATTTAAAATTTGACGAATATTATACGAATGAGGAGATGAGAATTTTCATTTAAAATAGCAACAGACTCATTAAAGAATTAATTCTTCACTACTTACCTCCTTTTTGTGTTTTTTGTTTGGTCTACCATGGTATAGCTCTCATTGCAGAAATAAACTGTTCACAATTAATTAAAGTAATGCATCCAAAGTAATTTTTCTAAAACTTTATTTCACAACGTACTGTAGGCGATTATGGCTAAACCAGGGCTTTTTAGAGTGCAGCTACGGTTAACCGAACTTGCATTTGGATGGGTAACCATCTAAATAATTACCACCACGCAGTTTGCCACGCTTCGGAAGGCAGGTTAAGGAAAATTAAAAAATTAGTAATTACCCAAAATGGTATTGTAGAGTTATTACAAAGCCTTTAGAAGTGCCTTGCTTCTGTATTGGGCATCAAATAATATCTGACATATTTCTTAGAAATTTTATAAGTCAAAAATTTCTTGTTTTTTCGAGCATAAACAAAAGCATGAAAAATTAAGCTTTAAAAAGGGAATAATTTTCGCCATTGCAACGAAAAGTGTAAAAATGTCGAAAAAGAACTTAAAATGCACTCGGAAGTATCATACAACTTTAATAAAGCTCTTGTTTTCTTCTCATCAATATTTAAAAAGTTATAGTTTTTGTAAACTTTTTTGACACCCTGTATTTTTAAAGATATATGTAAAGTAGAAAATATGGTGTCAAGTTTATTATACATGCCGCCGTACACTTTAATTCCTTAACTGTGTTGTTACAAGGAAGATTAGTTGGACTTAAAAGGGAATTTATTTCCAAATGGAATTTTATTAAAGTTGCATCCAATTTAATTTCCATAATGTTAGCACAATGTGCATTTCTCGAGTGCATTTATGTTTAACTCCTTTTGTTTTCGTTTTAGAGCAATAAAAGAAACAAAGGGCAATAATCGTTGTGCTATGACATTATGAAAATGGCAATTTTGCTCATTTTCTTGTTTATTCTTATATCTTTTGTTACGTATCTGTCAAAAAATGAATAGGTGTTGTGTGTGAGCTTTTTAAACCTAATAAAATTCATATCACGTTCAATACGATTAATGCACTTCGTTATTTATAAAAGTGCAGTTTATGAATATAAAAATGCAATTTAGAATGCACATTTATAATCCAGTTGAATAGCAGTCGGTCGTCGAGGATAAATTATCTCTTATAGAAAATTCTACATTTAAAATAAAAAATTTACTATAAAAACGAGATTTGGCAATGTATAAAATTTTATTCGTTTCCTTTCGTGATTTTTTCAAACCTCGCATTTCTGTGTCGACTCTTTGGGTGTATGTAAATACTTAAATAGGTAGATATACTGAGTGTCATTGTTGTATTTGAGGCTATTTGAGGTTTTTCTTTTTCCTCAGCTTTCAAATACGTCGTGTGTTGTAAATGAACTTTTTACGATTACTTATAGCGAAAAAGATTTGGTTGTAAAAATTTAGTACTTTTTCTCACTCCTTATGTATCCTTGTTATTATCTGGTTAGGATGTGTGTTTTTTTCGCAAATGTTATTGAAAATGATTTTTTCGATTAAATTTTCAATTTTGGAACGCTTTGCTACGTGCAGTCGTGCATACAGGTAACTCGCAAAAAATATAAAATTAGGTCGATATTGAATTTATTACGATTGCAGATTTATATTAATAAGTTCATTAAGAATATTTGAGTAATTCCAACTCGTTAATTAAATTTAATCCTTCCATGATGAATATTAAAATTTGTTTTTTATTTAATATTGTGAAATGTTCGTTATACAGGGTGATTAAAATTGCAGTTTCACTACGAGAGGATCTCGCACAGAGTTTAGAAAGAGTGAAATGTGTTTTAAATCCCACATTATTACATATAAGTAGGCTATAAACTTATCCACAAACATAAAACTACTGTTTTTTTGCTTTCCACATATCGAAGGGTACATTGATACCCAAGAAATTTTTTCATTTGTCTTGACACTCTTGTAAATATTACTTCATTTAATTTCAGATACCTAAGAATAAGATTAATTTTTTTTAAATTTGAACTTATTTTTTATATCTTAAGACAAGCAACATTCCCATAGTCAGAAGAAATTATGATTTTAGTACTTTTTTATTCTAAACAGAAAAGACATACATTTTCTAAAAAAACTCGGAAGTTGGCTGTGCTACTTGTTTCTGTAAAAGAGAGAATAAGTCGATGCTCATGCATAACGTTGATAAGATAAATAACTCTTTGTAAAATACAGAACTGTAGTAGAAAACTGGAGGAATACGAAAATTATTTGGGACGGGTTTTCGCGGTCCAATTCACGTTTATTTATCCATTGGTTTTTGTTTAATTTTTTCTGCACATGGTAGGGCATACTGTTTAAACCATTTGTTATACATGGAATATGTTTCCAATATTTCAATTATTGTCCGATTCTTGTCTCAGTACGCTCATGAGTGTAGCGATCTAATCTAATATCAATTTGGACTCGCACGACCAATTTAATTATTTCTTGAAATGACGTAGTAGGTTCTTCTCGTTTAGATATTACTATACTACTTACTAGTTACTTTTTATACATGGAATATGTCTTCAATATTTCAATTATTGTTCGATTGTTGACTCGTACGCTCATGAGTGTAGCGACCGTAACTCCAATAGAAATTCGGACTCGCACGATCAATTTAATTATTTCTTGCAATGACGTAGTAGGTTCTTTTCTTTGAAGATTACTATACTACTTACTATACTCTTTATACATAGAATATGTCTTCAATAGTTTAATTATTGTCCGATTGTTGACTCAGTACGCTCATGAGTGTAGCGACAGTATCTCCATTATCAATTTGGACTCGCACGACCAATTATTTCTTGCAATGACGTAGTAGGTTCTTCTCGTTTGGATATTACTATACTCCTTACTGCTTATACTTTTTATACATAGAATATGTCTTCAATATTTCAATTATTGTTCGATTGTTGACTCAGTACGCTCATGAGTGTAGCGACCGTAACTCCAATAGAAATTCGGACTCGCACGATCAATTTAATTAATTCTTGCAATGACGTAGTAGGTTCTTTTCTTTGAAGATTACTATACTACTTACTATACTCTTTATACATAGAATATGTCTTCAATAATTTAATTATTGTCCGATTGTTGACTCAGTACGCTCATGAGTGTAGCGACAGTATCTCCATTATCAATTTGGACTCGCACGACCAATTATTTCTTGCAATGACGTAGTAGGTTCTTCTCGTTTGGATATTACTATACTACTTACTACTTATACTTTTTATACATAGAATATGTCTTCAATATTTCAATTATTGTTCGATTATTGACTCAGAACGGTCATGAGTGTAGCGACCGTATCTCCAATATCAATTTGGTCTCGCACGACCAATTTATCTATTTCTTGCAATGATGTAGTAGATTCTTCTCGTTTGGATATTATTATATTACTTATTATACCCTTTATACTTGGAATATGTCTTCAATATTTTGATTATTGTCCGATTGTTGACTCAGTACGCTCATGAGTGTAGCGACCGTATCTCCAATATCAATTTGGACTCGTAC
The DNA here is from genome assembly GCA_963924605.1 of Malthinus seriepunctatus. Lineage (NCBI taxonomy): Eukaryota > Metazoa > Arthropoda > Insecta > Coleoptera > Cantharidae > Malthinus > Malthinus seriepunctatus. The sequence goes on from OZ004600.1 coordinate 18,708,713, forward strand.
GACCAATTTAATTATTTCTTGCAATGACGTAGTAGATTCTTCTCGTTTGGAGATTACTATACTACTTACTCTGTACTTTTAAACATGAAATATGAGTCTTCAATATTTAAATTATTGTGCGATTGTTGACTCAGTACGCTCACGAGTGTAGCGATCGTATCTCTAATAACAATTTGGACTGACATTGCCATATTAATTATTATTTCTTGCATGGTGCAGCCTGGATGCAGCAGATCCAGTCTACATAGGCAAACCGGAGCGTTTCATTTTCTTTTTCGTTTTTATTTTTTTTCCGTTTCATTTTCTGGAGCCCCACGTTTAAATCTCGGGATTCAGGTGCCTTAAACTCGTTGTACCCCCTTGTGGCAGGTCCTGACTTTTAGTGCGTATTTAGTCATTTTAGAAGTTAATTACGAAACAAATAATGCAATAATTTTATGAACATATTTTAGCGTTGTCACTATGTCAGTGGACATAGATAGTACTTCCTGAAAACCAAAATAAGGGAACGGAAAATCCTTTGTTATTATCTGGAAAATTTACTACAAGAAACCGGGAACTAAAAAGGAATTCCTTAACAACTCATTTATAGGATTAATCTCAAATTACGTAATACAATACTGGTGTTTTTAATTTTTCTAAGTGAAAATTAATTTTCTTTTGAATTTTTAATTAATTTCTTTTATAAAAAAAAACGATAGTTAATCTTTAAACTAGTCATTAAGTTACACGTCAAAAATACAAAATTTTTCAACCTAGCTCAACTTTTCCTTCTTGAAAACTCTCGAGGAGCTCTTGTTAACTTAAAAAAGAACTACAATTAGTAATGTAGAAGGATATTAAAGTTTAATAGCAATTCGAAGTTTTAAATTACCTTTTATTTTTTAATTTATTTTTAACGATTTTAATTATTTTGTTTTTGCATTTAAAATTTTCAACTACAGGTTCTGTCTAGAAAATGCCCATTTCTGAAAATTGTAATGCTAATGTCCTTTATAAAATAGTTTTGTTTGTAGTTTTGCTCATTTACATACTTCTGTGTTTGATTAAAACAACCAGAACTTAACTAAATACGAGTTTAGTTTCTAAATTAGTTTTGCTTTACGTTAGTCAATATTAGTTCAGAATATTATAAATTATAATGTCGAATTTTTTTTAATGCTATTATTTAACACTATTTTTTTTAAATTGTTTTTTAAAAAGTTTTGAGAGTTTACTAAAAGCCCTCGACTTGTTTTACTTTTTTTCAACTTTTTCACATTTTAAAAAGTAACGAGAAAGATTTAAAAGTTGACAGCTTCGCAGCTTCTGCTAACCTCTCTCTTAACGAGCTATTGCTAAAAAATATGAAAAAAATTTACAAGTCAAATTCCCAATTAAAAAAATATATTGGATTGATTTCAATTTGTTTTTGTTAAATTTTTCTTTTCGTCCCTTTTTTTTCAGGAAATTGACATTGGTGATAAATATTTTGCATGCTTTTGTTATTTTCACTTTATATGATAATTTTTGGGGTTAATTGTAAGTAAATTGGGTTTGGGTCATAATAAAAGCATTGCCCTTTTGTAAATTTATGTTTATGTGTGTTTATGATGTTAATTTAATTAGTTTGTCCTTTAAGTGGATAATCTAACAGTAGTTGGATAACCTGGTAATTTGTAGACAAATAATAACATTTCTGATTTGGGCGTCTTCTGAGCTACTTTGGCGTTAGCTAAATGTGTGAATGTTTTATTATTTTGGACGAAGTACATAAAAACGTTTAAAAATTGCTTATTCTTTTAGTATGTTTTGCTGTAACATAATTTTTCCTAATGGCTTCCAATTAAATTTAAATTTAAAAGCTTCAGCCGTTCTATTTTAGTTAAGCGATTTTATAGTTTTTTAATGGGCGAACTTCAAATTTAGGAGTTTCAATTTAGCACTATTGTTTTACATAATAAAAACTAATGTTGAAAATTTAAATAACCACAGCTTCAAAAAAGTAAAACGGTTAATTAAAATAAATCCCACCGAATCATGGAAGTGTAAGATCCAAAAATTTATATTCGATCGTAGAGTTGAACTTACGTAATTTCTATGCTTTTGAGAAGAGGTTCTTGGAGAAAAGACGAAACTTTGGTAAAAAAGACGTTATTCTGTAACTTCATTTCTAGTGTAGTGGTGGATAACTAGGATACAGGGAGATTAACTTTTATGATCCTTAAAGAATTCCTAATCTTCGTAAGTCCCACATCTTTAACTTCTTATGTGTAGAAAGTCACCAGCAGGTTTAGACTTTACCATTACAGAAATCATTGATCTCGTCACATGGTTGGAAATGTCCAAAATAGCATTTTAGCCTATCAGCGAAGCGGAGATCTACTCTGATTTTCTTCTAAGGGTTAGAGAAAAATCAGAGCATTTTAGGTGATTCCGGTAATGTGTCGGAGTCAAAAAGTTTTGTAATGGTAAACAAATGCTCCTTATTCAGGTTTTAGTGCTGTAAAACGCAAGCCCGCTCTTCCTATATATTTTTAAAGCAATTTGCGGTTTTTCCGAGTCCATCTATACCACAAGACGTTCCCAATGTCTAAATTTATATGTCCTCTCATTTGGTTATTTCCAGGTTTCTGTTAGCGATCGATTGTGGTCCCAGACAAGTTTCGGCCATCGTTCCTCGTTTTGTATTGTTTTCGACTTGATGGATTGTGGGTCCATTGTCTCAATTCTTAGTTAGGAGGACCCATTGGTGTCAAGTTTTTCTTTCTCTAGCATTTAAATATTCTTTATTAAACTACATGGTCTCTGTTAACCTATAAAGAGGTCTTTATATGGTATACTATCATAGGGATCATATGAACATTTTTTTAAGGATGTGGTTACTCCTTCGTTACTGGCTCAGGGCAGTCCACCATAGTCATTCATAACTGTTTAATAAACTAAAGAATTTAACTTCCGACTTCTAACTTCTGTCAAGACTCAAAGTTTTATTTTATATTTCTTGGTTATAACATGAACGGGCATAGAAACAAACATTAGTTGGACATACAGAAATACATACAAACACGCGTATAATCAAGCAAGCGATAGAACGGCAGGTAAAAGATATTTCCGAGTGTACACTGAGAAAAATATGTAACTAACCGAGCACCGTTTTGCGTCGGTTGATGAAACTGTGGAATCTACTGACAAAAAAGTTGAATTTAGTGACCAAAAAGTTGAATTTACTGACCAAAAAGTTGTTTGTACGTAGCAAGAACGTTAAAACAACCGACAACTTACGAAAACAACCGATTTCAAACTGTTAAATAAACGAAAAAAAATAGGTAGGTTCCATATTAACCTAGTACGCACTCAAAACTACTATTCTTCTCAGTGTAAGTCGGTGTAAGTATATAATTAGTCAACCATAGCTTAGCTATTAAAAAAATGAAAGTAGATAAAGCGAAAATTTATTCTTTGAGGAGCTTTTTCAACATTTATCCGTACGTATAAATAAAATTGGTCAAATATATAGCTTTATTTTTAAATTGAATGGGAAAAATAACGTTATTTATATTGTATTCTCCCAATTTGTAGTAGAAGCTTTTACAAGAGCACCTATAATTTATACTTTCTTCAATTTTGATACATTCGAGCTCGTAAAATTTGGAATTAAAATTTTATTACGTACAAAATTTTCGATAGTGAATATTCTTCATGTTTTCCAGTGCATAAATTCTTGTTTACTTTCCCGGACATAGTGATGAATCCGAGTTTTGTTCACGTTTACAGAACGCTGCATAATGTCCTTCCATTTCCTTTTAGCTTATTCAAAAATTCTCGTAAGGTTCCAAGTCTCTTTGTTTATCGTACATTAGCATTCTTGTCTTACATCCTGCACTGAGCTTTGACATGTTCAATTGATGGGTTCCAACTCGTTTCTGGCTAATGTCCAAACTCTAAGCAATCTGATAAGTTTTTATACGTTCACCATTTAAAATTAATTTTTTTCCTATTATTGTTCTTACGAAAAAAGGGGATATCTTGTATAAATAAATAAAATATTTGAAAAATATCGCTCGAATTTCGTTTCATTTTTCAATAAAGTTTAGAAAAGTAGTCTCAATAAGTCTAATATTTATATCAAACGTAGCAGTTGTATTTTTCAATATTTGCAACCCTCTGGGAAAATCTTCTAAAGTACAAGTATTTGTTATCGCATTTTGAATTATATTTTGCATACGTACACTACATTCAATCCGTCAAGCTGAAAATTGCAACTTTTTTAAAATCTGAACACGAATAATTTTGCTCTGTTCGTGCATTATTTGAGAAATTTTAAAAGAAAGCACAGTTTGATACATGAAAGAAATGTGCTAAAGGTACCAACTAGCGGACCAAATATTGCAAAAAACAATTCAATAATAATTTTATTTGACAGGGTAAAATATGACGGAGCATGTATATTGTATAAGGCGGCAAAATAATAAGTGGAAGGTTGACAGCAAGCATAAATGGCAAAAATCGAGGGTCGGAATTTTTAGGACGTAAACGAAATTACTTAAGCTAAGCTTTTCTCATGGCAAACCTTATATATGTAGATACAAGATTTAAAATTTAAAGCAGGTATTTTAAAAGCCATTACGTCGAAAAAACACATGAAACCATGCAAGAAGTGAATTTTAATTTATCATCTTGACTTTTCCAATATACCTGTTTTTGAATTTTTTTTACTTTTGCATACTTTTATACCTATTATAGGAATATAATCTAAAACAATTGCACAAAAAATATTTAAAAGAAATGGGAGATAGCCATGCCTAAAATATATTTTTTTGTTTTTTTTTTCAAAAACGCTTTTGATTAAAGCTTCCTCGTGCGAGTGTTACAAATAATTAATTTACAAAAACAAATTAAACTTATTTATAATAACAACATTTTTTGATTAGCAATTTATATGCATTCGGAACATTTTAAATTAGTAAAATTGAAATGTCAATTTCAAAATTATGTATTCTCTTGTTAAATAGAAGGACGGTTTCATTACTTGGAAGTATTTCCTTTTACATCGTAAGATTTAATGAACTTCAACTTATTTTGGAATGCATAAATGTCTAACAAGTATAAATTTGACTTACATTTTAGCCACAACACGGAGTTTAATTAAAGTTAAAAATGACAAAAATTTTTAATTAGAAACTTTGGCTACGTCGAAATGTTTTTAAATAAATTTTAAAAAGAAAAATTTTATTAGTTTTAAGTTTGCTGTGGGTTTATCGAGCTATTATTGGCGGTTTTAATTGGAATTTTTTAGTGAAAATTACAGAACGTATACAAGATGGCTGATAAACTCTAAAGTATGTTGTAGGGACCCTTAGAGCTTTTAATAGTATACTACGATACAAGATCGGTAAGTGCCTTATAACAAAGCTAGAAAGTTAGAGAAACGAGACCCGCTAGGGTCGAGTTTTTCTAATTTCGAGGTTTGTTACAATAAAGCACTTAACGATCGAGTGTCGTATACTATTTTTCGTGCGATCGAATTTTAAAATTATAAAGCTAAAAAATTTTTAAAAGTGATTTTTGATTTACAATAAGTGTAATAAGTAAGTCACCTTTGAATTTGACAGTTCCGAAAAAAAACAAATTATTAATTTAAATTATATCAATATTCACGTGGTTTGTGTTAGTTTTTTAAAGTTTCATATTTGTTAGGTTTGTGGACGAAATATTTTAAGTACAAGTAAAATCATTACAATGCTTTGTAGGTATCATGAATGCAATATCTATAACCAGTGAAAATGAAGTGGAATCAAACGCTGAAAATGAAATTAAAGAGGCTTGGAGAAGCGGGTGTGATTTTTTTAATTCCCGCAAAATCGAAAACACGATATGAACAAACGTATATTCGCTTTGATAATTGGTTAAGAGAGAAAAAAGTGGCAATAAACGAGAGAAGTTTGCTAGCGTATTTCGTTCAAAGGGGTAACACATTGAAATCTCCAGGAAGTTTGTGGGCAGAGTATTCAATGCTTAAAAGTACTATTAATTTAAAAAATTCTGTTGATATCTCAAAATTCAATAAACTAGTAACTTTCTTAAAAAAGAAAAATGTTGGAGACCATCCTAAAAAGTCAAAAGTTTTCAGTAGAGATGAGATGGTCAAATTTTTAGTCCATGCTCCGGATAAAGATTTTTTGATGCTGAAAGTAGCAATGATTGTTGGTATCGCTGGAGCTTGCCGGCGAGAGGAACTTGTCAATTTAACGTTAAACAACATCGAAGATAAAGGCCCAGTTGTCATCATTAATATACCTAATACCAAAACAAACATTCGTCGTACTTTTACGATCATTGATAAACCCGACGAAGAGGTTCATTATTTGCAAATATTTAGAAAATATGTTCAATTAAGGCCTAAAAGCACTTCTTCACATCGATTTTTCTACGGAATTCGTAACGGTAAATGTGTTAATCAGGTTGTGGGTTTAAATACCATGGGACGAGTACCCTTAAGAATTGCCGAGTATTTAAAGTTGAAAGATCCCTTTCTATATACTGGACATGCTTTTCGAAGAACATCAGCAACGTTGTTGGTTGATGCAGGAGTCGACATTGTTGGACTAAAGCGACACGGTGGTTGGAAGTCTTCTACGGTAGCAGAAGGTTATGTAGAAGATTCTTTGCACAATAAAATAAATTGTGCTAACAAGATTTTGCATACCAACAGCACCAGCAGTCTTTCTATTTCCTCTGCTGCTGTAGAAGCTGGAACGTCTTCTGGTTCTCTTGATAATATTGGAATTTCCACCTGTGCCACTAATAATGTAAATTGTGTTAGTTTGGAGAAAAAAGACAAACCTATTGTTATTACTTTCAATAATTCCTCGAATTGTACAGTCAATTTCAATGTTAATTAATAAATTTGTTTGTATAATATGACTTTTTTACTCATTTTCAAAATGCGTTTTACTTACCGCACTAATGCTGTTATAATTATTATAACAGTACCGCCTCGTTTCTGTTTCCATAGAAATCGTCACGAGGTTAGGATGATCAACTTACATGATCTGTCAATAATGTCCGTAAGTACGTCAAAAAACACGATCGCACGAAAAAATAATAACAATTTCTCCTGTCAAAACATTGGGTCCATTCACCGGACGTAGCGCAAACGTATACCGCTCCAACTGCTACATTAGTAGCGCTACATCGTCCGGTAATTTTGAATTTTATTTAAGTGTCAATTTTATAGTGACAATTTGTGCAATTTTGATTCAACAAATTGAATTTGGTTTCCAACTGGTTTCCAACTTTATATTTTGTTATATGATTATTATAATATAATAATCATATAAATAATATTAAAATAATATTAATATCATTAACGTTGGACATCGTAAAAATTTAAAATAAATTTGTCAAATTTAAATACGAACAAGTAGCGCAAACGAAATGCGCTCGATAAAATGGCGACCGCTCCGCACACCTTGCCAAAGTAGCGGGTACGTCACCGGACGATTTGGTAACTGTTGCACAACTGTTACGTCCGGTGAATTCGCCCATTGTTTTTATACCAAGGTGCTGGGAAAATGTACGTCAGCAAGTGGTGACGTATTGCCGAACGAATAGTGCTGATATTAAACATACGGTTACCGTACGTTTAGCAACGGTGACATGTTAATACAGATGTCGCTACCTTCAATATTTGGTTTTTAAAACATAAAACATCCGGAAGGAGGGTTAGCAACCGTTGCCTATAAGAGAAAATGTGATGGAAAGTCCATGGATGACTCATTCTTCCATGGAGTTTACATTATCATTGGCTGTCATGATCTTTCCTTATAAGTGGTCGTATTTTTTCCTTATAATCAACCATTTCTATTGGAGAAATTGACCGGAAATCGCTATACTTAATCGTCCATTGCGATCAATATTATTAGTTAAATGGCTCTTTCCTGGTAGAGTAGGGGGTATTTATTTAGATAATCAATCAAATCAAATATGAAATGGCCATTGGTGGGAATACCACCAACCACGTGACCACATTGCACGTTTATTATTAGTTTATTTATCACATAAACAAAAAAAAACACAACTAGCTGGGAACTGTGTTTTGGTTCGTTATCTTGCTGAAATATGAAACACAAGAACATTTATCACTGTTCGTAAGGTAGCATTATATTTTGAAGTATATCTCTGTAGATAAAACGATTCATGGTCGATGGTCCTATCAATAACGTGTAACTGTCCCAGTCCATAGCAAGAAAAACAATCCCATACGAAAACGCTAGCTTTGCCATGCTTAATAGTGGGTATAACAATGTATAACGTACTTTGGATTAAACCTTGTATTAATTGGCCGTCTCACACGCTTCGTCCCATCTGAATGAAATATTTTACATATTTTTGAACGACTTATCGCTAAATAAAAATTTTCCCCAGTCTTAAACTATCCAGTACAAATGTTCACGTGCCAATTCAAGCTTGGTGAGCCTGTTTTTTCTCAAAATCAGTGTTTTTTAACCTGACGTCTGCTAAACAGTTCTGCTTCAACTAAGCGCCTCTGAATTGTTCTTTGACCACTTCTATTTCTGAAATTTTTGCTTTAATTCTAGAGACAGATTTCCAAGAATCGTTTTGAGAACTTCTTTTGATGCGTTTATGCATCCAAACTCTAAATTTTCTGGGTCTTCCTGATTTGGGTATGTTGTCCAAGTACTCTCTTTCATTATAAAACGAAATTATTCTTGAACTGGTGTATTTTGGCAAAATAACCTCTCTTGAAATATCAGTTTGCTTATTATTTTCCAGAAAAGCGTTTATCGCCATTTACTATAATTCTTTTCCGATTGGGATACATCTTGGCATGGCTAAACATGTTAAGTATTGATTGATAAAACTTGATAAGACTACGAAAATAAATTACCTTTACTAAAAAAAGTTCTTTCGGGAAAATACTAAAACGTTGCTTTACTTTTGTCGCATTGTTATTGTGGGTTTGAAAATTTACACGCACTTAAACTGGTTTGTTTGCTGGTTAGAAAAAATTAATTGCTGCTGATACCATGGGGTTTTGAAATAAAGTATAGTGAATAAAAGTGTTGCCTTACTTTTGTCCGATAGTGTATACCATTATTGGAGCACTGGAGTGATGAAACAGTGGACAATGTTCTAAACTCTTGCTCCAATGTGCTCATAACTAGCCATAACTAGCTCATTTACCGTTTTGTATTCACCTTGTATTTAACTAGGCACCCTTATTTTATTTTATTTTTCAAAAATGAGTTGTAAACGGAGAAAATTTAAGTGGTTCCAACTACACATTAAATTTTTTAAATTAGGAAATGAAACTTGTCATAAAATTTTATCTTTACGTAATTTTAAATTGATCTATAAAAATGTTATTAAATTTCCTCTGAATTAAAGTTGAATGGGTAGAGTAGAGAAAGTGATATTATTTTTAACAACGAAAGGGCGTCTAGGAAGTCCTCTAGTGACCATCACATCAACTTTCCTTTTTCTATTAGTAAAATTATATAATTTAATTTCTTTCAATTAGTAGATAATCAATGAAAAGTTGAGAATAGGAATTTAAAAAAAACATTTTTGTAAAAAAAAATTATTTAACGATTAATCAAAATCCGAAAATTTACTCTTTATGTTTGTTTAGGCAACTTTTGAGCTTTGTTAAATAAATTTATAAACGTAATTACGTATTTGTATAATTATGCATACATAATTTTAAAATGACGCGATGAATTTTTCATCTTTTAATTTCGCAAATTAGTAACTGGGGACCTACTGTTAACAATCGTGCGTCCCAATGGGCACATTTATTTTAAAACCGTTTGTTTAAATATTGATAAGCAAATATATTATTCGGTAAATCATTATCGAATAAAATCTCAAATTAAAATACGGTTTCTCAAAGTTTTTATATTTATGTTCTTAAGGATAGAATTTTCGGAGCTTTGAAAGTAGCTTGAATACGTGATGTAAAGTATAAAATTCATTATGTTAAAGAAATAAAAATGGCATTCTCTTAAACTGCTTTTATGTGTTGAAAATACGACCCAAAATAATTGAATTTTGTTTAACTAATAATCTACACTACTAGAAGATGTACAAAATGTTTTAAAAATTTTTGTCTTAGGGACAGAAACTTTGATGACAAACAGAATAATTACTATCTTTTTAAACGTTTACCTATAAAGGAGCTCCAAAAGTTTGGAGCTATCTTGCGACTTTGCTACTATTTTAATGGGTATTGGATGATGTATTTAGTTCTTCTTTTCAGCAACAAGCGCCTACTTCACATAATTTTCAGGTCTGAATATTTCAGGTTTCAGAAATTAGAAAATTTATATTTTTTACTGGAAAGTTATTTTCCGACTACCATGGACCTTCATTGAGGTTGTTGTGGATTTTAATGAAAAATTAGCAAACGTGTAATGTTGATAGTGTGAAAAAAATTTCCATCACTTGAAAACTCATCGATTTGTGCCTAAAGTGAGGATATACGTTTTAAAAATTGTTAATTGAATTTTAAATGTTGCATTGTGTTTTAAATTTCCATGCAAAATGGGTGTAACAAAGTTGCAAATAATTGAATTTTAAAAACAGGTAAATGGTCTATAAATTACCAATTTAATATTTTACAAGCAAAATATGTCAATTTGATATTAAACGTAATCTTGTTATTTGCTTTTGTAATACGAGGATTACATTAATAATAATTTTACTACACTAACGTTTCGATTTTAAATTATTGTATTGATTAGTTTTAGTTGCTAAAATTATTACGCTACCAATACACATATTGCAACCATTTATGTAATTATGTAATCTTTTATGTTGTAACGTTTTTAAATTTTTGACTTTTTTTGCATTGCTGGATTCTCTTACTTTACAATTTAATGTAATAAAAGAAATATCCTTCTTCAAAGAGAAAATATTAGAAATGTTTCCACGTGACTATATTGGTTTTGAGACCTATTTAAAAAATTTAAATAATTTTTATCATGAGCCATATACGTCTGATGCTTGGGCGTCACAAAATAATTCTTGAGCTCCTTCATCAGATAGCTCTAATTTTTGGTTGAGGCTCGTAATTATAATGATCGCAAGCGTAATTAGTTTATGGTTGAAATAGATCCGTTGTGTCTATAGCCTAGTAAAATAAACATCATAAACGATAGTGAAAAAGAAAAAATATCTGGCAGCGATTTTATTCCTGAAATACATTAGGGGTGACCTCCGGAGTATGTGATAAAAATGCACCACCCGCACCCCCTCTGCTTACCTCAGGGGGGAGGCAAACGTATGACTAATTCTAGTTTCTGCAAGTTTGCTCCAAAGTTAAGCTATATACGTCAAAATACCTTAGTTAAAAAATAATGTAGATGAAATTTTTAACAAGAAAGCTTTCTTTTGGATTTTCTCCAAATATGATAGCAGCAACGCTACAAGACCGCAAAAATAGAATATATTATCTACAATTGGTTTATAACATACAAGACATTCTCACGTTGACCTGTTTGTATCCTAATGCATAATCGGTATAAATAATGTAAAATAACACTGCCTCTCTTCTTTTGGTACTGTCCCAGTGGCGTAGATATGAGGGGGGGAGCGATTTTTTAAACATTAACTGCATTATGTTAATTTAACAATAAGTATACAAATTATCATCAATTGCCGTAGAACAAATGCCCCCCCCCCTCCTCACCAAAAACTGTTTTGTGTTCCTTTAAATTTTTTAGCGTGTAATCTATTTATAATGATTAATAAATGATTATAAAAATATTGAGGACAAATTTTCAGGTTTAAACAATACATTTATTAGTTCTAATGTCTCTAAAAATTTTAATTCTGAAATATTAAGTGAAATTAACTGAAATCATTAAATGAAAGTGTTGTTAAAGTACATGGTGCTTCGGTCGTAGACCGGCGCAGTTAACTATATCGGGTAACCTCCGGTTCATAGACGTGTTTGGTATACGGTCCGGTTTCCGAAAGGATCCCGAGATGTTCTAATTCTGTCTTTTAAAAGTTTTAAGCAATCAGTATGTCCCCTCCCCTGATTGAGTTAATTCGACGATATAGACGAAAATTTTTGGAATTACATTTTAATGTTTTGGAAATCTGCCCTGCTCAGTCTGAAAAAATCTTCGGGTCCCAAAATAACTTCATATTTTGTTTGTATGCAATTCGCTCTAATAATTTTAAAATATTGAGTAATACTGAGCACGTCCCATTTACATTTTTGAACGTATTTGCAATATCTAGAATATTCGACACTCAATTGTTTTCTGATTTTCAGAAATTATTGAAAATAATCCATCTAACGACTTCCATATATAAAATTTTTTTACAACTCATACCATAGCCGACATAACTACTGTGACACAAAAAATCAAACACACTGTATATAATGTGCTCGTATAAGCAATTAACTATTTTGAAGGCGTTATACATCCCTAAAAGGCACAATAAATCGATTTTGAGAACAGTTTCCTGATGCTATTAAAATATCTCCACAGCTTTGGATAATGTGTAATTTTTTAACAGAATTCAACAGCTGGTCCTTTAGCCCCAGTAAATCAAAACATATTTTAGTTTTCATAGATTAAATACATAAGTTATTACGTTTTATTTGCACACGAAATTATTGAAAAATGTACACTGATTTAAATTTACCAAGTCATTTGAAGAAAAATCACCAATTTTGCTTGTTATCAACAGTATACAATACATAAAGAAAATCTGAGACGATGAGTAAATTGCAATTAGTTTATCAAAAAGTAGACATATTTTACTTCAAAATGAGTGTTTATTTTCTTCAATCTGTTTAATAATAACGATTTGACAGCATTTTAAAACCAAATTTCTGTTAAAAAAAAAATTAACAAAAAATGAAGAAATTTCAAATCATGGTTCTTATTATACCATAACGTATAATCAATTTCTTTTGATCTAACTTTGAAAAATAACTAATAAGAAATACTATCCTTTAATGAAAATTTTTTTAATAATTCCTTCCACCAAATATCTTGAAATGTTTAAAGAATAGTGCAAAAGAAACTTTATTTGTTCATCAATACCACAAGAAATAACAAAAATCTTCAAAAATACATGGAAATGAAAGCTGAAGTCTTTAGCTTTAAATTAAAATATATTTTGTTAATGTTACCATTGTTTATCTCGGAGTAAAACAGCTTTTTATCTATCGGCGCGCAGATATTTTGCATTATATTGACTCGCTTGCTTAATAATATTTTTGAAAACATGGCTCTTTTAAAATACAGTTTTTAGGAAAACCGTTGCTCTAATGGAAAAATTTTATAAAACATTTTTCTGTAGAAATGCGTCATCTATAAAATAATGCTTTAGTAATTTTTCTCTACATTGCTTAATTTTGGCGAAAACTGGCGGAAACTAGAAGTAGTCATACGTTTGCCTCTCCCCTGAAGTTAGCAGAGGGGGCGCGGATGGTGCATTTTTATCACTTACTCATGAGGCCACCCTCAACACATTTCAGCAATAAAATCTCTGCCAGATATTTTTTCTTTTTCAAAACATCTATTTTACTAGGCTATCTAAAGAAAATTTTAAATTTATATTGGAGTAACCATGGCAACGTTACATTGATTATTTCAAGTATAAACAAATGAATTTCAATCGGTGGCAGATCAGATTGCCTTTGTAATGAGTAATAATTGTATATTATTCAGTGACGTGCAAGGATGACTATTACTCATGAGACTGAATTTAGACACGAGACTTAGATGAGTGGCATTCTATGTTTTTCGCACGACTCTTTTTGGCCTGTTTTAAATTTTATTTTCTGCACAATAACGCTTTTGCCAATAAATTAAATATTTAGTGTGCTTTGACATCTGAATGCAACAAGACTGTCAATCGACTCTTTATTAAGACATTAAAGTCAATTTGTCGTTTGCATCTGTTGAAACCATTACTGTTCTTCGTTAACTCTTTCATGCAAGGGATTTGGTACAAAAAATGTATCTAATACTTTTTTATTTATAAGGGCTATGGCTTAAAATTGTACTGTCTGGTAACTCTTGTGTTATACTCGTATCATAGAAAACCGTGGAAAACTTAATTTCAATATTTTTGAGATTGAATAAATGGGTGGGTATTGCAACGACAGCACATCGTTTGGCTCTGTAATTTTAGGTTGTAAGGTATAATCTTGACAAATAATAAGGAAATCATAAAGTCACACCACAATACGACTGAACTATTGAATGTCTGTAGGATCATCAGACGTAATGAAATCCGGAGCTATTTTAAACTTATATAAAACGCCATTAAATGTACGGTAATCTTAAGCTGTCAAATACACAACTCGTACAAAAGCGCACAACTTCCATATGCGAGAATTGTTAAATTCCGCCTCAAATCTTTGTTTTAAATAATAACAAAAGAAACTAATTAGGTTTTAACGTTTTAAAAAAATTACTGAAAACCCAAAAAAAAAATTTAATTTATATCGCGGATTAAACAAAACAGATAAAATATCACGCTCTAAAGTTTGTTTAAAACTGTTGCTCTACAAATATTACATTATTCAACGTCGAGGAAAATTTAAATATAATCTATGCGGGAAAGTGTAGATGTTTAAATTTTGTTGAATTTCATCTCTAACAGACAGCTTTTAATTACAACTCAAAATAACTTCATTGTTTCTAATTTTATGAGTAGTAGCTAAAATTGATGTTTATAACAACTATAGCGCATAGTTTTATCAAGATTTCCAACTCTGTTATCAAATTACAAACTTTTAGGCTATCGGAATAGCTATCATTTTGAATGTAATAAACTACAGTTATAGCTAAGATCTCGAGTGTTATTCCATCAGTCTATCTTTGGGTCTATCCCGCGTCAGGATAATTGTAAAATTGTCTTATACGAGAGCAGATGTTTGGACATGTCCCAAGATATATCTTTAAGAGCCTCTTTTGTTTTTCTCCAAAAAATAGGGGTTTATAAAGATTTAAGAAGGACATTTTGTTGTGAGACCAACGTCTAAAATAAGAAAATGGCGTTTTAATAGTTATCCATTTTCTTTATATTTTTTCGTCCGTAAATTTCCTTTCTTTTTATTAAGTTGTGAATGGTTTTTCTTATGATTGCAAAGACTACCTTGGGACTCTTCTAGTTCTTGTTTGTTTACAACTTATTTTCTTTATATATTTTTTTAGACCCTTTAATTTAACGGAGGAAGCAATAAAACGTCACTTGCACTTTTTAGATATCACCAAGTACCATAATGTTAAATAAAGCGAGTTAATTAGTACGAGAAAGCGTCGAGCTTCCAAGTTTCAAAATTGCATTTTCAGGAGTATCTATTCTGAGCATCTCTTATATGAGTAATATGTGTGAGTCTTTGTACATGGAAAATCCTTCATCAGCAACATTAAAAGTACAAAAGTTGTAAAATAAGTTACATCATACATGACTTGTAAAATGTAGTTTACGACGAGAAAAACAAATTTCCCCTTTTATACTTAAATGTAGCTCAAAAATTAGTTAATTCAGAATTTACAACAGCTTTTGGTTGTTTAACTATTTTAGAAAATAAACTATTCTTGCAAAGTTTTCTCGGTGCGGTGTTGCAGTTTCTATTAAATAAGTTAGGATTACAAAAGATTCTAATTTACAACAAAATACGTACAGCATGCAACTTGTGACCAATAAAACAGTTTCTCACCCTTATCTTAAACTTGCGCAAGATTAGTTGATAATTAATCGTGTACTAAAGAGAAATTAATTTTCTTTAAAATGTAGGAAACTGCTGGGAGAAATTAATGCACTATTCATAGGTGGAAATTAGTTGTTAATAAAAAAAATTTTAGTAGGGAATTTTTCCATGAAAAACCAGCTCTATTTTTAATAACGTAAGTGTTGAAATTATTCACTGGATTTTAGAAAAGTTACGGGCTATCAGAATGAAGGCATTGTCATTTTTAAAATTTCTGTACTCCAATTTTGATAAAAGAAAATACTTTTTGCGTTTTTCGAATTGAAAGAACATTGAAGAAATCTTGAAAAATTTTATAATAATTGCTAATTAAATTTATTTTAAAAGAACTAATTAAATTAAAAGATGTACCAATTACTATATTATTTTAAATTGAATTATTGGCATTGAAAATAATCAATTTACGATTATTGCTTTCTACACATTTATCCTTTAGTTTAACTCGAGAGCGTGCACAAAAATATTAAGTGAAAATGATTGAAGAACATTTTAGTTTCGAGCACTTCGTTGACATAATTTTTATCTTAATTTTAATCACTGGTAAATAGTTTTTTATTGATTTTTTTTTAAATTTAAAAATAAAACTTTTAGGGGGTTTATATCATCTGGGCGATATTTATGGTGGAGTTGAACGTGTCGATGAACATAACGGACGTGAAAGAAATATTCATTTGAGAATCGATCCACAATTATGTGCCGTACTTAAAATGTTATTGTTTTTGATTTTAACTCATTTTTTAATACGTATGAGTGCTTTTATGTATCGGTATTATTTAAAAACGTATCAATTTTAGAATTTGTTTGTCGAAATGAGAATTTTTTTAAAATGTGTTGTGTTTTGTATTTTTCTAAATCGTGTAACTGTAATGTATTTATCAATTGATGGTATAATGCAACACATAAATAATAAAAATAAAAATTGATAGTATGTGAAAAGACTTTAGGGTTTTCAATAATTTACTAAAAATTTATAGACATTCCAATCGCCATCACCAGACCAGAGACAAACCTATTTCTTAAGTTTGTGAGATTTATTTGCATAAAAGAGAATTATTTTGTAATTCGAGAATTTTGATTTATAATCCTTAAATATGGCAACGTTTACACAATAAATAAATAAAAAAAATTGTCAAAGTTTGACGTTTGTAAATAAATTTTAAAATCTGACCAATGAATAGGTACCTTAACTAATAAGAAACGACACGAGCTCATGTTATCCCATGTTAATTTTTTTCATAGATTCTTTAATGCGCACGTCCGCTGGATATGTCATTAATTGCTCACAAACCAATCATTTCATCTAAAATACGCGCCATTTTTAAAATATTTAAAACTTAAAACTATTTAAATATTTTAAAATATTTAAATTTTTTAAAACTTTACTACTCAATATGTTGATTAATATTGTACCATAGAATGTAAATTAACGATATGCATCAATTTCTATTGCGCACGATATCGC
This sequence comes from Malthinus seriepunctatus, assembly GCA_963924605.1. NCBI lineage: Eukaryota > Metazoa > Arthropoda > Insecta > Coleoptera > Cantharidae > Malthinus > Malthinus seriepunctatus. Next base: position 18,725,929 of record OZ004600.1, read on the forward strand.
TTTCGAAGGTTTTTAAAGCCTGTGTGACATAATTGTGCATATTTTAATTAATAAGGTTATGTTGCGACACTGACATATCCAGCAGACATGCGCATTAGACGAAGACTTACTTTTTCATCTCCGTGCCGTTTCTTGTTCTTTATCCAATTCCAAGGGTATCTTTTCTTTGATCTAACGTTAAGTTTAACACAAAAAGAATTTAACCTCAGATTTTATATATTATTTACAAACGTCAAACTTTGACATTACATTGTGTTACGTTATAGCGAAGCGGATTTCTTATCAGCTCAGAGTAGCAGCATCGTTTCTCTAACACCTTAAAGAGTGATGGTCTCTCACTGATCTGTCATTATTCCTCCGGGATCCATTTTTAAAATTAATTAATAACAAATACAATTTTTTAATTAATTAATAAAAAATGGTTCTCGGAGAAATAATGTGGGATCAGTGACGGATCCATCATCCTTTAAAGTGTTAGAGAATCGATGCTGCATTTCATAGATCAGAGCATGAATCTTGGTGATTCATAACTGCTCTGAGCTGATAAGGAACCCGCTTCGTTACTGTCAGATCAAAGAATTATAAATCTAATTCTCGGATTAAAACATAATTATCTTTTATGCAACCGGACATTAAACTAATAATAAACATATAACAAATTATAAACATTATTTTACGAACGTGCCCTTTCTTCCTCATATTTCTCATGACTATTGGTTGTATTTTTATTTATTTATTAATTGCTCAAATTTGAATGCTGTAGTTTTGTAATAAACACAGTATAGTAGACAAATAAACCAAATTTTGTTCGTACCTATCTAAAGTTTTGCTTTAGTTAAACTACAATTCCACCGGCGCTTACTTATAACTTTCAAATTAATTTTGTGTCGTTAATTATTGTTAATAACTTTTGGATTATTCTTGTTACTTATTTACATATTATTTTTGTATGTAGTTTAGTTAGAATTGCAGTGAGATAACGTCTTTGCACTGAAAGATACTTAAAAGTCAATAAACTGTTTTAGCTTACGTAGACCACGAACTGTGGTCTATTAACGAAGCTATTGGTTTTTGAAATTTTTTTTTCGTGTGTCAAGGTGTCTAAAAATTTAAAAATTCCAACTGCTACTTGACTGGGCCATTTTTAAAACTTATAAATTATCATTCGCTATAATCACTGTCTTGAAATAAGACATTTTGGTTACTGGTTACGGGGAGTTAAAATTTTTTCTATCAATTTTTCGATCTAAGTTAGATAACAAAAGATGTGACGAGTATTAATCATCATAGCTTACTTTGTTTAACAAATTGCGCTGTAACTTTTAAACAATCGCGATGAGCGAAAAAAGCTATTGCTGCAATTTTGTAAAGTATTAAATTTGCAACAAAACTGTAGCAAAACGTTTTTTTTCTAAAACGAAAATTACGAGTTACGCGCGAAATTCAAACTATAAAGTTTCCCGCATAAAAGCGGCATGACGTCACGAGTCGTTGCTGTCAATATTCGTCAATACTCAACTAATGAGCTCCAACTTATTATAACCTTCATTACACATTAACTGACATTTAATACATGTAACTAAGCAACAAACGTGATGTGTATGACTCGTGACGTCACTTCCGTTTTAATTTTCACTTTGAAACTGCAGCATTTAATGCTTTTACTAAAGCACTTTTTAATAAAACTTTTTTGATTAACATATTTTTAGTGAGCCCAAGTCATTGATAATCAACTTTGCTATGCAATAACGCAGCAATAATCGATATTTAAAAAATTGGATAATACCCTATTGTGCAAAATGTGTTTGTAGCTCGTGTACTGATACTCTTTCAGAAAGCGAAAGTCAAATTCATCTCGGAATTATTTCACAGAACACTCATGTAATGAAATCTAAATACTCCGTACTAAAATTCTGTATGACTCGGTATACTTACATCCTCGACAACGATAGCAAAGTATAGGAAAAATCTTATTATTGTTTAGTTTAATTTTCATTCGCTTAAGTGTAAGTTAGGTAAGCACCTAACATTACACAGCGACTATGATTAATTTTCATTACACTGGTTTTCTTGACTTTTCATCTTTTCTCCCAAACAAGAGCCAGAAAATATTAACCCATTTTTCTTTCAACTAATATTAACTCGCAAACTGTTATAATTTATTTTTGAGACACGCATCTCCAAAATTACGTGAAATAAGTAAATGATATACTGAAGTGAATTGTGTAAAATGTATTAATAATGACATATTTAATAACTAAACGGGAGTTGAAGTAATTTGTCTCGAGTTTAAAGCATTTTAGTTTACCGCTTTAGTTTTAAGCTCTATTTGCGTATATGGAAAAGCGAATTTGAAGGCATTAAAGTGCGTTTAACATAAATTTGACTAATCCATTCTTAGGTGAATGTTATATAGCACTTTACTTAATATGGAGTAGGTTCAAATATGGTAACTACAAACCTTGAGATTATTTTCTAGCTTATACAAGCGTTATATTAAAGATTTGTTATAAAATAATGGATTTCTAAAGAAACGTAGATTGGTGGACATATTTTTTAAAAAATTTATGTACGTAATCATCGTTTATAAAACGATAAAGCGACCGAACCTCCAAATTTGGGTTTATTTGGTGCATATTTTAGATGTAAAAATTTGTTCTATATAAATTCAGTTTGATCCTTTCCATTTCATCTCTTCCTTCGCGAATTATGAAAGCTTTGACTATTGAATAATAAATATTGGGCTAAAAATCGATTTATATCAATTTTTTAAACATTTATTTTTCCATTAATAGTGCATTGTAGAACTAACTAGTGCAGAAAAGTGAAAATTTTAAACGAATATGAATGTGGCACCACGAGCAGTTAGAAAAATAAATTTATAAGATGCGTCGTCTTCAACTCTCATTTTCCTTTTCTTGAACAACAAAGCTTGGGCAAACTTTTAAGTTTTCAGATTTCAAATATTTTTAGCTGTAAGAATCCTTAGCTCTAAAACAATTTTAACAGAAAAGGATTTATTATTTACAATGGTGAGATTATATTCGAAGTCTATTGTATGAATCATTGTCGTGGAAATTTAAGTAGATCGCCTGCATGATTAGTTGGGCATTAGAAAGCACTTCTTCATCTCTGAAAAATATATTTCCAAAACTCAAGTGTCCATTAAGTCCGCGTGGGAAAACTTATTCTCCGTTTTTATTTTAGTTGTCATAATTTAAGCTTTGTGGAACTTGTCACATTTCTAGATGAAAATTAAGCTTTTCTTTTCTTTGTAAGTTAAATGGGCGTAAAAATTTGTGATTTAAAATTTAAAATGGAATCGGAGTAGTACCTAAGTTACTTAAGTGTTGAATAAACTCATTAGGCATTATTTAACTAATTTAGATTGTTAAAATTAAAATTTGAGTAAACAGTGATTTAAAAATTGAATTATCACATTTCGTGCTTTCTTCCTACTGTATAACAGTCGACTTTATTTGTATACGCGAAAAAGGCAAGAAAATTATTATCTTGATAATGCGTACATTTACGCAGTCGGTAATTAAGGCAATTCAAATAAAATTGTATTTACTTTAAAATTACCCCAAAAAAGTCTTTTTTCGCGCGTATACATTTTTTCTTTATCTTAAAGGAATAAAAAGTTTTGAAACACTTTTTAAAAAGTTGAAATACATACCCATTTTCCAGTTATTCTTTTTACTTAAGAAGGTTCAAAAAGTTAGAAATGAGTCGTTAAGTTTTATGTGATATCTTCTTCAGCTGTGAGGGCGGCGGCTGTCTCAAAGTATCTGTAAAAAAGTTGCAATTGACGATTATTATGTCATATCCTCTCATATTTTATTTGATTATTATTTTATTGACAATTTTTTTCTCTTCTATTTTTTTAAATACTACCTATTCAATAATATTGAGTACTTAATAAGTAATCTACCGATTTCTAACCAAATACGTAATTTTGTTTAAATTTAACTTAGTTGAAGGAAAATTATGTTTGTAATGCGATATTAATTTTCCTGTTAGTTTTATTTGAAATAAAGAGTTTACAGCTTTGGGGTGTGTAATATAAAACGACTCGGTATTAGGGGTAACGTTTAAAAAGTAAATAGTCTTATTAAGCGTTTTATTTAAAAAAATTTAATTTTTAATTCCATTGGTTGAAAGACTTGCACTACAGAGCATGGAGATTTCAATGGTAAATTCCTAATGTTCAATTATTTGCTTCCCAAATTATTTTAGAGCTCAAATGTACGGAGGTTTTTAGTAGAGAAAAAAATACTGCATCTGCACATACTATTGTTTACATTTTCCCCTCTTCTGTAACCCTAAAATCAAAGACATAAAACATAGAATTTTTCCAAAAAAACAAACAAAAACACTGGATGCCATGGAATTATCAAAACAAATTCACATGCGTGAATTATATAGTTTGACATTATTGTTTGACGTTTATTAAATTACTTGTACAATCCTTATGCGAGAACTATTTTCACGCTCGCTCGCTCCTACGTCGCTCGTGCTTCAAAACCGCGGTCGCGCGGAAAAATTGTCTTCCCGCACTCGATTCGTAAATAACTATAATTTTATGTGGTTTGTTTTGAAAATACCATGGCATCGCTGTTTTTTTTGTAAAAATTGCCACCAAGGCTCATTCACCTTTCTTTTCCAACCCAATTCAAAAATTTTTACTCTTCGTGGAAAATTTTAAAAATTAGCAAAATTAAAGGGAACTTATAAAACCTAATCATCAAGTATTTTGGAGGTTATGTAAATGGAAACTATGATTCCGTACCACCCCATTTTGCTTTTTTCTCTTTTCTCCATTAATTAATGGGGAAAAGTAATTACATTTATCAAACAAATGAACAGTTATAAATGACTTTTAGCTTAGATATGCTAATTGTTACGGGGACTTTCGATAATATTTGCAAATTTTTCATAAATATTTAAAAATTTAAAGCGCAAAGTTAATTTTAAAGCGCGCAAGTCAAAAATATAGGTCAACATAAAATTTGCAAATAAATGCGAAGCCAAACTGAATCAGTGGAATGTAAATTGAATTTCAAAAATATGCACTTGATTATTTGTTTGTTACACCTATATCGATATGATTTAGAAATTTGACATGAATTTTACATTATTTAAATTTTCAAACGTCGATTTTAGCATAATAGAAAATGTTAATTTTCTCTAATTTTCTTTTGAAGGTAAATTGAATTTATATTAGTGCTTAGGTAGGTGGATGTGTGTTTTTGTTTTCCACTAACAGTAAAATAAAACAAATTAGCAATTTTGTTGTAGGATGTGTCCAAATTTCCCTAGCTGCTACGTCTAATTAGGTTTCTAAAGCAAACATGAATTAAATTTGTGGTGTTCAATATAGTAGACGTGACATTGCGCCATTGGTTCCTTTATTATCGAATTTAATAGAAGAAACTTTATAAAGATTTGTTCTCTAACAGGGATTACTCGAGTCATTATTTTTGTTAGAAATTGTGAAAAATAAATTTTTTACTTTTTATTAACACTTCAGACTTAAAAAGAGCAATAATAATTGTAGTAACAGTTAGAACGTCAAGAGTGTAGAAGAAAATTGTTTTTGCTAATTATCCGGAAAAGGTTCGTTATGTTGCAAGTTTCACGTATAAGATTTATTAAAATTAGTTTGGTCCTTAAACCACTCAAATTTGTTTTTTTTAATAGCCACCATGTCATTTTTAGTAGGCCATCGAATTAGCGTTTTTCACTCATTTGGTAAACTGTCACATGAGCAGAGGTAGTAGAAATGACAAGATTAATTATATCAAGGGGCTGCTAAGTAAAATATTACAGGCCCACCTTAAAAGGGTCTTTAAATTGTATTATATTTTATTAAAAGAGCAAGCAATAATTCTTACGCTTAAGTTTTAATCTTCCAACATTGTTGTTGGTTTACCTCTTTTAAGAACATTTTCACGAATGCACCAAAATTTGGATGTAAATATTTGCGTTTTACTATGCGCTATAATAAATTTTAACAAAATTTCTTGTGTATAACTTGAAAATATATTTAAGCACACCTAGTTGTTGTTTTAAGCCGCATTGCAATATATCTAAGGAATATGGGTTTACCAACTACCTCTACAAGACTTTAATTAAACAACCAAAATTAAGCACTGTGTAAATTTTATATTAAATTTAAATTAAAAACACCAAGAGAAAGTTTTCCTTTAACCCTCTCAAAAGTCTCAGGTATGCGAATTTTCTTAAATTAAGGCCTCTTAGGCCCGGAAGTCAGAGTAATCGTTATACCCAGTCAAACCGTGACGTGCTGCACATTGCAAAAAATTCCCTAGAAACACTGCTCTTATATGCTCTGTTCGCTTGACTTGCACTAGTTACTCCGAACAGTTAGTGAACCAATGAGAATAAAGAATACAGAATGAAGTCTACAGTCATTGGTTTACGGACTGCTCCGAGTAACTAGTGCAAGTCAAGCGAACAGAGCTACTGACTCTTAAGCGAACTATTGTGATGTCAAAACAGTGTTCTTATAGGCTTTTTAACGTACCGAAATAAAATTTTTTTAATACTATTGTAAAGAGAAGAAAATGCTCCATCGAATGGTACCATAAAATTAATACGTTCTCATTTAAAAAAATTTTACTGAGAGGTGTAACTCAAAAACAATTGAAGAAAAAAAATTTTCAAGTATTCTCAAATATTTATAAAAATTTCATAAAAAACATTATTCACAATAAATCGCTGTTTCTATTCTTTTAACTAAAACTATATATTAACTACACGGTGTTACCCTACTCTCCCCTACCCACTATTTAAAACCTGACCTTTTTAAGGCCATGATTCTACACGCTATGCTTAATGCTATGCTTAATTTTAATAATTCGTTTCATTTTCTTTTGTTTTGATTGAATTTCCACTAATGAAGCTTTCATTCTGTTACATTGAAATTGACATTACGTTAATTACAATTTAATTTAAATTTAACAATTAACAAGCACCAAAACATTTAAGTACCTATTCGTTTTGCTCTAAAATATAAATTGTAGAGAAACACTTGCTTTTGTTTTCAATAATTTTAATAGTTTTTAATCCTCTTAAAAATAAAGACTCTGTATGCATCAATGTAATCCGTACAATTTACAACTGCAGATTTGCAATTTATGGAAGTGATGTAAGGACCATCAAGTTTTATTTAACGTATTTTATACATTGAAATAAATATTGAAATATAAAGGAAATAGTAACTGCTTAGAGTTTTTATTTTAAAAGGAAAATATTGATGCAACGTGTTAAAAGCGCAACAGAGAGAACGGAAGTGTGTAGAATGGCAAAAATAAAAAGTCTTGATTGATTGATAGATTAAAAATCGATATTAAAGTGAAAGCCTATAGGTATAGATAATATATCAATTATTTTATGTTGTTAAACGATAAACTCAGTAATGAAGATCGATATTCAATTTTATTTTCAATTACGGTCCATATTTGTTTTTAATTTTACCATTTAAATTTTTTATAGCTTATATTTTATTGGTATAAAAATTTGATATTCTTTTAAACAGATGATGATGATGGCCATTATTATGCATTGGTGGATTGACGGTGACTGTAGGAAATTATATTTTTCAGAAAACTATTTAGCAGTCTCAATTGAAAGTAATCGGTACATAATTTATAGGTTGTATCTTATTATTAATTGGAGTTCTGAGGCTGGTCCCTTGGTTCCTTGCATCGCGACCTCTTGGATCTATTGTGCGCCTCGAATTTGGTCTTCCCTTATGGGAGTTCTGTGATCATGATAAAGTCCAGAATTTTCCCTATGATAAGTTAGGCAGTTCCCTTCGCTGCATCTTCTCTTTCCCGAGATTGCTGTAGTGACTTCTTGTGAAAGCCTCACAGCGTAGAAGAAGACGAATTGGAGTTTCCACCTTCTCTGCACATCCTATGCATAATGGGTTTTCTTCTAGTCCCATCGCGTATTACAGGTGCTTTTTAAGCTGGCAGTTGAGGTTATATGTTGGTCCTGTATTCTTAGCCACCCCCACCACCCAAGTAGCTAACCTAAAATACTCCCCTTTCTTGAATCCACACTTAAATCTGATTATTTACTTCCAGGAATAGTATATAAGTTACATTTACACTATGATGCACCCCTGGAGGTAACGGTCACTATTTCTGCTAATTTTCGAAATTTTCAAATTAAATTTCTGACCTTATAAAGCATCCAAAATTAATTTGGTTTAGTGATTTAGATGCAGAATTTTATGCTCTAAAACTTTCATTTGAAGATTTTGTTTCGAAAGTAAATTGGAAAGCAGGAAATTACCAAAGTATGATTTTCCATGTTAAAATGCTACGAGCGAGAGCTTCGGTATGCTGTGACGTAGAAATTGTCTTTGCAGAGCTAGTTATGGGAGAGGGAGGGGGTAATCGAAAACAAAAATTGTATTGTGGGTGGATTTAAAAATGTTTTTAAATGGGGGGGGGTATGTAAGTATTTAAATCTAATTTACATCGCCCTTTGCATAGAGAAGTTAAGCTTTTAAATGATCTAATTCCGGAATTTTCATTGTCGTGTTTGTTGTGTTTCTGATGCTGTGGTCTACTCTCTACTGATACATCTACAGAGCCATCTATTAATCTTGTTCCGTAGTACTCATTTAGACAATTCATCCTATTATCTTTTTATATCTCCTAATTTAATTTCGAATTTTTTTCATCTCCTTTTACGTAAGTAAAAGTAACAAATCTCTTGTTCAAATTTTCAAGACCTGAAAATCTTCTTTTGAAAGATTACAATAAATTGTTACGACAAACATAAAACGGAAAGAAAATCTTATTGAATATTTTATGAGGTCTTATACAATTTATGTAAATGTTAAAACCAAAATGCATTATATGCAGTATTTACAGGTTTCTTTTTTGTATTTTTGAGCCAGCTCTTAAAGTCGTTGTCATCTCAATTTGAAAACTTCCAGATATTAATATTTATGTATTTTTTTTACATGTTTTTCCAGTTGCTTTGAGATGGTGTTATTTTATGCTAACTCCTTGATTGTGCTTCTAAGCACTCGCAAAGCTTTGTAAAGTATAACAAGGAGGTTTAAAGTAATTTCCATTTAATGAAAGTATTATTCTACTTTTTGTGGTTTTAAAATTCTAATGCAACCGTACTAAATGGGAACTATTTTTCATATTTTTCTGCATACTAAAATTTTTTGTGGCTTTTATTAGCGGATACGTGAATGACGTAGTATACTTGATTGGTTAATTCGGAATTCAAAGATATGTTAAACTGGCGATTAAGGTTTTATTATTAAAAAATATCAACCCCTAATAAAGATGTTATCTATCTCCATATCAGTTTGCATGCGGTAGAAATAAACAAAATACAATTTATTTTCAAAATTTACCATAATTTTTCACTAGGCCTATGGCCTTTTTGTCATAAAGGCACGTTGGTATACTGAGGAAATGGTTTGAACTGAAACAAATAAAAGCATTAAACTTTGATTAATTTTGATGGTTACATTAAATTTTTTAAATTTATTACGGGAATTAAAATTTTAAGATTGGGGTGATAACAAATTGAACATTTGGGCATTTGTATTAATTTGTGAATTTCCTATAGGTATTAGTGTAATTTATGAAAGTCTATCTCTATCTAGTAATAGTTTAGGACCGTATAATCTGCAGAATTATAAAACATTAATATATAAATGTCAGGTCAGGAAACTATAATTCTCAAGGGTTATTTTATTTAGGTCGCATCAGATTCACCCCTATTTTCCTAATGATATATGAAATAAAATTTGCCAAAAATTTTAATTGCACACACGAGTGAGTTGAATTTGAAAAAAAAAATTGTGGAATAAAATTGACGAACTTTTCTCTATTTGAGTAACTTTTTCCATAGTAAATTAACCTCATATTTGCGAAGGGGTAGTTATTATAAAAATTGTCCAATTTTATTTGCCTTATCTGTTTTAGTTTGAACTTTTGGGCGACTTTTAATCTAGAGGGTGTTACAAAAATAATGAAACAAGCTATAAGAACATACTTAAGGCCTTAGGTGTAGGGTAGACTTAGTCCTATTTAGAGCAGTCAAAAAATGCGCCCTTTGGAAGCTACAGACATATTAGTTTGTGCTGTTCTTGGTTTTCACAAGACGTAGAGAAAACTATGCCACAAAATTTTTATTTAATGGCACTGTATCCCAGGATTTTATTTGTGGTGCTGTGTTATTTTCAATTTATTAATTTCTGCCTGTTTGACTTAGGGTGCTATCTTGATACCTTTCCAGCAAGAAGTAATCCAGTTTCTTCAATTCTTAGAGATGTTGTTTTATTTCAGCTTCATAAATATCCACGATTAGTCGATCATTTCTGTAGACAGCTACGAAGAGTTTCTAAAGCCCTCTCTCATACGTACGTAGAGATATGGATCTGCTTGGATTTACAGCGAAACCTTAAAACTTATAACATCATAAATTCTCTTAATCTGTGGTTCCAGCAGCGTTTTGTTTCAAGCCATAACGATCTTTCTTTGCAATTTGTCTTAAAATTAAAACGTGCAATTATTTTTTAAATTACAAAGCTTTGTGTGATTGTTAATAACCAGTAAGCAATATAAAGGCGTTTTTATTATCAACTAACATGTCGAGACTAAAATAAAAATTTTAAGCTTTCTCAATGTCTTTTACCATTAAAATGGTTAGCTTGCAGTGTCACGATAAGAAAAGAGGAGATAAAATTTTTGTTTTGGAGCAAAATAAAACTATTGAACCGATTTCTCATTCAAATTAAAAATCTGCTTTACTCTTGGTTACACGGCGTCGGAGTTAAATCAAATAAAATTAAATTCTCATTCGTTTAACACTATGGCTTCCCGACTTGGTTGAAATTAAAACTAATTTATTTCTAATCTACGAGGACTTTTTAGAAGGAATTTTGTGTTTTAATTGTTATTAGGTGTAATTTGGGAATTAATGGAGTTGGTGCTAGTTTTGATGCAACAAGTTTAATTTAAACGTTATTAGGTCGAAATCTTGGAGACTTTGCAGCAGCTCAAACTGACTTGATTAGTGACGTACAACATTATTTAATTTACTAAATATTAGTACTCGAGAGGACATACTTCTTCATACATACTATTTGTACGAAGGGATAATTTCTCTTGTGGTTTCAGACTACCTTTTAGTGTTTGCTACTAAGGAGTTAAATTTAAACATGGAAGTTGTTATGCGAAGGTAATATTAAAATTAAACCTTTTAATTAATTATTCTACATTTGTTATCAAAAGACGTCGTGTATATTATTTAAACAGGTCACTAAACCCTTTTTTAACATTAGTTGGTATGTGTGTGTTTTTGCAGTAATTTAATTATTTCTACTCTTTACATAATTTTGAGCATGCTTTTCAGGCGGACCTTTATAATTTTGAGCACATAATAACTTAATACTGCGCAATCAAAATAAGGTTTACTCTAGAATAAAACAATTTGACTATGTAAAGTGCACTTGTGTAAGAATGCATGTTTTTGTACGTCTGGTAGTTCTAAAAGTGCGCTGGGCAAAATTCATTTGATATAACCTAGTAGTCAAATTACTTATGCGTTTATTTTAACGTAAATATTATTTTTACAGCACGGTCGACGGTATGTATTTTGAAGTCCAGATAAGTCTTTTGCAAGAGGAATACCCTATTCTAGATGTAGAGTGAACAGGGTGGTCTTTGGGTTTTAATATGGTAAATTGTTAAACTGCGCAATTGGCCATTTGCTAGGTATTTGAAATTTTGGAAATTAATGGTGGATATGTTTTGAATATGGACATTCATTCATTCATTAAATGTTATAAATATTAGTTTATGTTATATTTTTATTATTATTAATATTTGGGTTCATTTCGTAATTTAGGGGTTTATATTCTTTTAACGACTGTAAATTACGTAGTGCCCTGTTGAACATCTATTTAACCCAACCCATCTTCGCTGAAGCTGTCATCATTTGTTTTTCTTGTTGTCAATAATTACGCCACAGCCACTTATTTTAAAAGAAACACTCTGTATTTTAAGAAATATTTAGCTCTTCCATTCAACTGCCTTGCATGGACTGGCCGCCTGTAGTTTAATCGTTAAAAATAAATTAAAATTTTTTATTTTTAAACTAATAATTCTCAATAACCTCTTTATTAGAAATTTTGTTACCGCCTACGTTTAATGACTTTTGACTTTTATTTATAAATTTACTTGTAAAAATAAATTTTTAATTAATAATTTTCAATAATTTCTTTATTACAAATTTTCTTGCTATATCCAAGTAATGGATTTTAGCTTTTACAAACGTCAATTAACTTGAGCAAAGAAAATAAGGGTATAAGAAAGGCTAATAGTGAAGGGTGAGCTATCAAGATAATTTTAAGAGCTTAAAAATAACTTATTATGGCCTTTAATGTCGTCATCAAAACCTGTTAAGTAACAGTTTTTCCTCTCGCGAAAAGTTTTATAACAAGTTTTAAACTGTGCTTCATCATTTTATGACTGATTAATACTATTCGATATCTAGAAGAAAATATTAAACGAAAAAATTAATTATTTATGATATTAATTAATAGGGAAAGTTTATGTTGATCGGGAGTTTGGGAATTATTGCGTTGTGCTAGTTATGTACGACCACTCCTCGCAAGGTAATGACAAACCACCGAAAGTAAAATTGTCTAGTTAAGCTTCCAAATTTAGCAGTTAGGGTTCCACATTAAACTGTGAATCTCATACGTTGGTTTCTTAGGGTCTTTTAACATAAAATGGAGGAAAATCGCTTCTGTAAGAACAAGGTACCTACACAATGAAGAAGCACGACCAACTAACTTATTTTTTATTTTTTTCTTAAATGCAGGGAACTAATTGTATTATTTTTACATAATTTTAAGCAAGACCATTAACGTTATTAGTCGTGTCAAAATCGATGCCAAAATGTGAAAATATATGCCAAAATTATAGTGAGTTAAATGTAAAAGTTATTATCTACTTTTAGCAGCACTTCTTTCTCATAAATACGTTTACTTTGACGATATTTTATAACATGATTGTAATTTAAATGATAAATAAAATGTGAGAAACGTACTAAAACTATATTTGGATAAATTCCAACTAATAATAGTAAAATTTTGGCAAAGGTAAACTTATTCAATTTTATTTGGAAAATGTTCAATTGCGATACTAAAATAAAGGAAAGTAGCTAAATTATAGAAAATGAACCTCACTTGAATACAAAGTAAATCTATACATTTTTACTACTATCACAAAAATCTCGAATCTTCAAATTGTAAAACATGTAATGTGATAGTTTAAAAACATACCGTGCAACGATTTTATTCTTATAATAAATCTCAAGCAAAAAGGGTGTATTCAAAGCTATAATGGAAATTCTCCTTTTTTTTATTGTTTATTCTTTTATTTATTCTAGAGTTTCAAAAACTCTTAATTGTACTGTTGTGAGAAACATCAAATTAAAAAAAAAGTTTACAAAAGGAGAAGAGAAAGCAATTGAATAACTTTTTTTTTCTATTTTAACTTCACTCGAAATGGAAACCACTTAAGTTTTTCGTCATTATCATTACCCAAAAAAGGTGGACGGGTATTAAAAAATACTCTGATTTAATTAATTAATTATATGTTGAAGAAAATTTTTTTACGCAACAATTTTCTTTCAACTTTTTAATTAGGTTTTCAAGCCCACACTTTTTATTTTCTTTTGTAAAACATTTTAAATAATTTCCTTTTAAATTTTAAGAGCTTTGTTTACGCCGTTGTTTACTTTACTTCTTAAAAGGCTAATGAACGTATTATATTTTATATAAACAGGAATTTTCACTCGTTTATTACAACAATGTTGGAAAGCTCTCTTGTAGTTAACAAGAAGTCCTTAAATCAACACTTAATGCATTCTTTGTGCACTGCAATAACCATTTGAACCAACATAAAAGATTAAATTTTAAAGTTATTTTAACTAAATATTGGTTTAAGTCGAGCACATACGTACTCTAAGATATAATCCTTTGGGGGTTTCTGATATTAGAAGCTCGAGTTTCTCTACATAGTTCTCAGTTACTATACCAACTTACCAATTTCTTATTTTTATTTTTATTGTTCTCTCGAAATCGAATTTACATTTCATTCGTCTCTAGTTTTCTATTAAGAATTTTAGTAAAAGATGTATCACGAGTTTCAACTATTCGTTTTAACTTTTTTACTCTTTGGTAAGTTTTTTAAGAAACTCTTCTATTTTAAGAAATTTAACATTAAAAGATTGCTAACTCACCTTGAAACTTTACACTGCAAAACTGACTTGAATGGTTTTTAGTTCCCTCTGGAGAGGTGTGCTCATCTGCTCTGTGCTCTGTCGAAGCTGGTTAAAGGTTAAGATGTTCAGAGAATACTCTTGAGTAAAATGATCTTTTACGGTTACCTAACAGTTCTAGCTGAAAAACTAGAGTCCTTGCTTTGAGTTCATCTGTTCGAATGAGCAATGGACTGGAAAGTAGATTCAACTGTCTTTAAAGCTGGCAATTTGAAAAGAGGTTTATAGAAGTTATAAAATAGGGGATTTTAAGGAGAATGCTCTTGTGTGTAAAACGATCTTTTACGGTTACCTAACAGTTCTAGCTGAAAAACTAGAGTCCTTGCTTTAAGTTGATCTGTTCGAATGAGCAATAGACCGCGGAGTAGGTGCAGTTGTGTCTAAAGCTGGCAATTTGAAATAAGGGGTTTATAAAAGCTATAAAATAGAGGATCTTGAAGAGAATGCTTTTGACTAAAATTATCTTTTTATGGTTACCTAGCTGTTTCAGCTGAAAAGCCTTAAATTGGTTGATCTGTTCATTTCGAGTCCTTGCTTTGAGTTCATCTGTTCGAATGAGCAATGGACTGTGGAGTAACAGCTGTCTTTAAAGCTGGCAATTTGAAGTCATAGAAGCCATAAAATAGAGGATAGATATGAATAATTCATACTGTGACCTGATAAGTCACATGTGCAGGATAGACTAGTTGAGCTGGACAAGGCAAGGGAAAATCCATACCCAAAATCGGAATTATGGTTTTAATTAGGTCGATTCAGGAGAAAGAAATTGAACAGTCCAAACAAAGACCATGTGGATAAAGAAATAGATAAGGTGCTCTTCGATGTTGAAAATTTGACTGCACCAAGCCACTCTGTTCACTGACGTTCTGAATATTCTAACTGTTACCATTCTTTCTTATGTAGTTACTTTTCCTGCTGTTTAATACGTTGGCAATTTTACTGGCCCAAGTCACTCATCCGTTCAACTAGGCTCTGAACAGTTGTTATTCTTCCTAACGTGCTTCGTCTGCTGTTTGAAACGTAGGAAATCTAACCGGACTCTGTTCACTGACGTTCTAAACAGTCTAATTAAAGTCATTCTTCCTAGTAAGCATTGTCTGTTGCTTGAAATTAGCAATCCAACTGGTACAAGTCACTCTATTCACCGAGGCTCCTAAACGACTCAACTGATCTCATTCTTCATTACGTGCCTTGTCTGAAGGTTAAGACGTTGGAAATGCAACTCAACCAAACGGGTCAGGTACAACTCGCCGCGACCGACTCGCCGCGGCGAGTCGGTCGCGGCGAGTCGGTCGCGGCGAGTTGTCCCATCCCGCAACCAAACCACTATGTTCACCGACGTTCTTATTCCAAATGTTGCCGTTCTTCCTTATTTAGGTACTTTGTCTAATGTTTAATACGTTGGCAATCTTACTGGTCCAAGTCACTCTTTTCAACGAGGCTCTGAAGAGTCCAACTGATGTTATTCTTCTTTACGTGCCTCGTCTGATGTTTGAGACGTTGGAAATCTAACTAGATTCTGTTTACTGACGTTCTGAACAGTTTAATTATAGCCATTCTTCGTCGTGTGCCTTCTTTGCTGCTTGAAATTAGCAATCCAACTGGTACAAGTCACTCTATTCACCGAGGCTCCTAAATGACTCAACTGATTTCATTCTTCATTACGTGCCTTGTCTGAAGGTTAAGACGTTGGAAATGCAACTGGACCAAACCACTATGTTCACCGACGTTCTGAATATTCCAGCTGTTGCCGTTCTTCTTTATTTAGGTACTTTGTCTAATGTTTAATATGTTGGCAATCTTACTGGTCCAAGTCACTCCTTTCAACGAGGCTCTGAACAGTACAACTAATGTTATTCTTCTTTACGTGCCTCGTCTGATGTTTGAGACGTTGGAAATCTAACTAGACTATGTTTACTGACGTTCTGAACAGTTTAATTACAGCCATTCTTCCTCGTGTGCCTTCTCTACTGCTTCAAATTAGCAATCAAACTGGTACAAGTCACTCTGTTCACTGAGGCTCTGAACAACCCAACTGATCTTATTCTTCATTGCGTCGTGCCTTGTCTGAAGTTTAGGACGGTAAAAATGCAACTGGATCAAGCCTCTCTGGTTACCGACGTTCTGAATATTCCAACTGTTGTCATTCTTCCTTATTTAGGTACTGTGTTTGATGTTTAATACGTTGGCAATCTACTGATCCAAGTCATTCCTTTCAACGAGCCTCTGAACAGTCCAACTGATGTTATTCTTCTTTACGTGCCTCGTCTGATGTTTGAGACGTTGGAAATCTAACTAGACTCTGTTTACTGACGTTCTGAACAGTTTAATTAAAGCCATTCTTCCTCGTGTGCCTTCTTTGCTGCTTGAAATTAGCAATCCAGCTGGTTGGTACAAGTCGATTTGTTTACCGAGACTCTGAACAACCCAACTGATCTCATTCTTCATAACGTGCCTTTTCTGAAGTTTAAGACGTTGGAAATGCAACTGGACCAAACCACTATGTTCACCGGCATTCTGAATATTCCAACTGTTGCCGTTTTTCCTTATTTAGGTACTTTGTCTAATGTTTAATACGTTGGCAATCTTACTGGTCCAAGTCACTCCGTTCAACCAGGCTCTGAACAGTCCAACTGACGTTATTCTTCTTTACGTGCCTCGTCTGATTTTTAAGACGTTGGAAATCTAACTGGACTCTGTTTACTGACGTTCTGAACAGTTTATTTAATTATTTATTTATTTATTTATTTATTTCTCGTGTGCTTTCTCTGCTGCTTTTAATTAGCAATTCAACTGGTACAAGTCACTCTGTTACCTAGACTCTGAACAACCTAACTGATCTTATTCTTCATTAAGTGCCTTGTCTGAAGTTTAAGACGTTGGAAATGCAACTGGATCAAACCACTCTGTTCACCGATGTTCTGAGTATTCCAACTGTTCATTTTTATTCATCGGTCACTTCCCGTTTAAGACGTTGTCCATGTCCAACCGCTGTTATTTTTTTCTTACGTGCATTGTGTGCTGTTTCAGACGTTGGAAATCTAACTAATCCAAATCACTCTGTTCACTGACGTTCAGAGCAGTCTAGTTAATGCCATTCTTCCTTGTGTGCTTTGTCTGTTGTTTGAGGTTGGCAGTCCAACTGGCGCGAGTCACTCTGTTCACCGAGGCTCAGAACAGTAAAACTGATGTTACTTCTCCAAGTGCCTTGTCGGCTATTTGACGTTGGAAAATTTGAGATTTTTTTGTCTGACTTGGAAATGCTGGTCACTATTCACTGATTACATTAATTAGCAGTGCTGTTCCTAGGTGGCGTAAGGAAACAATAACCAAGCCTACCCATAACACACCTGGCTAATAAAATTTCTGAAACACCCTGTTTATATAAAAATGTTCCAGTTAATTTAAGCCGTTCCTTTGCAATTTTTAAATTTTAGAGTGAAGGTTTTGTATCGAAACAAGAGAAACGTATAAGAACATGCAATGAATAATAATTCCAATCTGTTAAACCTTTTTCAAAATAAATTTCGTACGTATACATAAAATAAAAAGGACTAAAATTACCGACAAATTTTCCAAAAGTTGGTTTTTATATACATTTTATTGCATATAAAATAACTGCAATAGTTGAACGAGTTGGTGATGAAGAAAGTTGGTTAATTTATAGGTTATTTCAAGTTTGAAGTGTTTGGAATTGGTCTATTTCGGACCACACAGTTTCCCCAATTTTTTTATCTCGCAAAAATTTTCTAGCCTAAGGACTAAGATAATAGTCCTTTTAAGCAAAATGATATATGATTTTGAGTTAGGTAAAAGTAAAAGTGACGTTAATAAAATTATGTAAATGTTGGGGTAGAATTTGAGTTACGTACGTTATTGAGTAATCCCAATTGGGTTTTTAAAAAATCGAAGTTGGAAAAAAATTGCATTATTTAACGTACTATCACGAGACTAATTAAAAAAAATGTTGTTAAAAATCTTAATTGGATGTGTGCTAAAATTAAATTCGAAATTCTGTTTGTCGACTTTTTTTATAAGGGCTAAATTGGTTTTAATTTGGTAAGGATTAGAATGGTGTGATGTTATCCTCTTTAGGGTTTATACAATCGACAAAAGTTTTCTGCTTTTTTTTTATAATTATTGCTACCGTAACACCCCTACACTTGAACCTCAATAATGAAAATTTTTTCCTGCACCTACAGCTTTTCAGTTGATATTTATGATACTACCTGGAAATAAATCACTAAATAAGGGCTGGTATAATTTGTCTTATTTTTTTATAATATTAATCAAAAGCAACTTTTTAAAATTTTTTATACAGGTCGAATAAGCGTAAGTTTATTAAGTGAGGCTTAACTATACTATAAAAATAACAATTTTTGTCATTTCCAAAATGCAAATTAAGTCCACTATATTGAAAAAACTAAGCGCCATTTTGTAAAATGGAAGTAACCAAAAATTGTTAATTTTATTGAAACTCTTTAGCTTTTATTCGGCTTGTTACACCCTGAATAAATTTAATTTACAAATTGTTATTATAAATTAAACTTCGCATCAATAAATATTTCACCAATATCCGTTAAACAATAATTAATTAAAATTATTTCACAAAAGGAATTTTAACCAAACAATTTTCAAAATTATTGTCGGTCATTGTATTTAAAACGTTTAATATTGTATAATAATGAATAAAGTTTTCAAAAAGCTTTTAATTACACTCAAATTTTAGTTTTAAAAAACAATGAATCATCTCAACTAAAAGACATTTTTGTATTCCACTTTTTTTTAAAATTCGCTACAGCTTGATAAGTTTTAAATTAAATGTAAAATTTGTTAGATTGCGGTTTGAAATACATTTTATGTTGGGAGTTAAAATTTTTAATTACATCTTTACTTTCTAAAATGTTTAAATAATTTGTTTGGATAGAAAACAAAGTTTGGTAAATTAGAATTATGTGCTTTGCATAAATGGCGGTGAGTGGCTAGTGAAAGGAATTAATTACCTGAAAACGAATTTGAGTTAAACAATGTTCGAAATTTGTAAGTTTGATGAGATTTAACTGTTTTTGAAAGCTAAAGGCTTTTCGATTTCAATTTTGTATGGTCGGTTTTATTAAAAATAATATTTGTGCACCCACTAGATCCGCGTTTTAGTATTTAGGTGACACTTTTGTTGCTTTTAATAATTTAAAAAATTTGTCCTCCATTTTGTCTTATTTTATGCCAATTTTCTACTTCCTACACTCGTAGGTTTCCCATACAGGTGCCCTTCTATGTGTTATCTTTACAGTATTGGTAAATACATTGCATAAATAGATCCGGGATGAGGGTTAGCAACACTTGCCATAAGAGAAAATGCGACGAAAACGACATTTTGGAATACTATGGATTACTCATTCGTTTCATCGAGTTTACATTATGTAAACTGTCATGATCTTTCCTTATAAGTGGGAGTATAAGCAACCTTTTGTATTGGAGAAATTGACCGGAAATCTCTATATTTAGAAAATGATTGCGATCCATATTATTAGCTAAATGGATCTTTCCTGTTACACTAGGGGCTATTTATTCAATGGGTAAATATCTGCTTCAATTACAGATCGTAGGAAAATCCTTTTCCTAATTGTCTTGTGTACAGTTTCATTTTCTGTATACCCAATTTCGACTTAATAATCTCTCTTGTAAACTTCACAACAGGAAAATATTTATCAAAAGATAACAAATTATAAAGGTGTAAAAGTGATTTTTAATTTATCTGTAACAATTCTGTTTAAAGGCAAGAAGGCAAGTAAAACATTTTAGTTTTTAAAATATGCCCACTTAGTGCATCTTAGTGCCCGAAGGTCAGTCAAACTCTAGGTTTTTAAAAAAGTCATTCCTTGTTCTTAATGCCAGCTTCGTGCTCATGCAAATTATATGCAAGTCGTGCATTTTGGAGATTTTTCTGAGTCAAAAAGATACTGTATGAAATATTTATGTAATTTAAATGTAACAACTACAGCCATTACGGCCATACTTTTCAGATGTTGTGTTAAGATAGGTACATATTACTACAGAGCTAAATTACATGCCTACAAATCTTGGAAAATTTGTTTATTCAAACGAGTTACAGTAAGAGAGCCAGTTATCTATAAAATTTGTTGATATTCTACTGTTGTAGATATTTTTGCTGAGCGTAGAATTGGTAGAGGAAAAACTACAAGAGTTATTTGAAAAGAAGGATGATTTCGAACAGTGGTTTTTAACGTTCTTTAAAGGATGGCACTCTTCTACAATCTTTTTCATTAACTGTAATGCTCTTTTAAAAGTATAATGTGACTAGTTCACTTATTAGAGAGTTTAAATCTCCTAAGAATAGTGTATTATGATATAAGGACGTAAAATGATGTTTCACGGGTGAGGGCGGAGCCTTGCGAATCGAGGCGTACGTTTTCGCAACCGCCAGAGATCGAAAAATTTTATACCTGTATATAATACAGTTTATCTTCTATCAACTGTCAGTCTCATATTAAGTCATATCGTCTCATCTGTAAATCTAATCTGTCAATCTTATCCGTCAGTCTCATATTATGTCATACCGTTTCATATGTAAATATTATCTGTTATTATATCTCATCTGTCATCTCATTTTATGTGTCAGTCTTATCTGCCAGTCTCATTTTTCAGTCTCATCTGTCATTTAATCTTTTCTGGCAATCTCACTTGTCATCTCATTTGTCAATCTCATCTATCGTCTCATCCTATCTGTTAAACTCATCTGTGAAGTGAGATGACGTATGGCACGACAGATGAAATGATATATGGATTGACAGATGATATGGCAGATGACCACCTGACATATGAAATGACAGATGAAGTTACATAAATATGGTGACAAATTGACATTATTTGACACACAGTAACTATGGTGACAGATTACACCCACTCCCCATCTCTATAAACCAGTCTCTGAAAGACATATGGGATGACCGATGGTATGATAGGTAACTCCACCTGACATATGCAGTGACAAGATGAAATTGACATATGGTGACAGATGACCTTAACATTGACATATGCTGGGTGACAGATGAACCCCCTTCTGACATCGACATAATATATGGTATCAGATAACGATATTAACACATGGTAACTATGGTGACAGGCCACGCCCCATTTCTCTAAACCAATCCCTATCCTATTCTCCCCACTTCCCAAATCTCGAAACCAATCCGTATCCTACTTTACGATCTCCTTCTCTTTTTTGATATCTGTTTCTTTCGGACCTAACTGCGCATTTCCGATGACCCATGTTTTTTCTATTGTGTGGATTATTACAATTTAAATGAATTTTACTCAACCTCAAATTGTTTGACATAATAGTTAAAGTAACTCTTTATAGACGTCAGATAGAATTGGTACCTACCTATTTAGAATAAGAACTTGAAATAGATGTCAATAGATGGCGCATCCGTCTAAGCATAATTAGGGACCGTAAAGTATATGATAAATATGTATATGACATGTATGTATATGTATAGTATATGACGATAAAATAATGATACAGTCGAATAAAAATAAGGTTTTGAGAACTTGTTTTTTGTTTACTTCAGGTCATCAAGCTTGACGGCAATTTTGGATGTCACAATTTGTCACAAACTTGGGTTAAAAATAATAAAATGGACGCAATATTAAATCAAGGCTTTATTAAATAACGTCAATCAAAACCAAAAGATATCATTATAACAAAAGAAAACAAAATGAAAATGATTTTTGTTGGTTTTCCTGTCTTGTTTTGTTATTCGTCAGTCGAATAAATTTGTCTTGCATAATGTATTAACAATTATTAAGAATAAAAGAGTTTGAATG
The DNA here is from genome assembly GCA_963924605.1 of Malthinus seriepunctatus. Lineage (NCBI taxonomy): Eukaryota > Metazoa > Arthropoda > Insecta > Coleoptera > Cantharidae > Malthinus > Malthinus seriepunctatus. The sequence goes on from OZ004600.1 coordinate 18,748,138, forward strand.
TTTGAATAATGAGAAAACTTGAAAAATATTTGAAATATAGAAAATTTTGTTTCCACATAATAAAATTAATTAATTAGGTATAAATTTTCAGATTTTGCGAAAATTATTATTATACCAAAGCTGAGGTTTGATTTATAATTATTAAGTTGAGTTGGTAAAATAATTTGTTTTTCAGTTTTTAAAGCATCCAATTAAATATGTTTCAGTTAAACAAAATTTAAATCTCCAAACATACCATTTTAATTACCAAGCTTTTAAGTACAAAATTTAATGTGGATACTTAAAAGAAGTTTTCCTTTTAATTTTGTTTCAAAAGAAAAAGAGAAATTATTTAGCTATGCACTAAGTCAAATAGTTTTACCTTTTACATCTAGAATATAATTTACACAGTAAACAATGATAAATTGACACAACTTTTTTCTTAGATACTTAAAAAGAACCAACTCCAAGAGTAGTTCAACTAATAAAGAAAAGCTGGCTAAGTTGAAAATTTAGTTGTAGAAAATGCTCATTTACGTTCTTTATTTAACTACACTTTTTTAACATTTTTATTAAGTGTCGTTCCAATTCTTTGCCTTAAATAATTAAAATTGCACAAGTTTTGGATTAGTCGACTAAAAATAATTAAATGGGGTATTATCATTATTGCTACCACTTTAATTGTCTACAAGTTCTGAAGAAATGCTTTTGAAGGACTCTGTATATTATTTATACGTTAGAAATTTTATTATTAACTGTGGTTGTAGATCAACACTCTGTACGCTTATAAAAATGTACTAATTGAATTTTTCTTTGTTTCAGGTGAGTTTCCTTTTAACTACTTTCATTTCATTTCGACACTATTTGTAAGGTAAGTGTTTTATTGGTTGCCTAAGTGAAAATCGTAAAATAAAACGTCCTTTTTCTTGCAATAAAACAATAAGCGTTTAGAATCGAAATATGTACCTCTAAAATATTTTATAGCAAAAAAGATTCATCTTTTATAGTAAGGCGATGCCATTACATTCTTTTCTAAATGAAACTTTATATTTTTCTTACACTTTTACACAAAAAGACAGTTTTGAAAAGGATATTTCTTTTACATTTCACATTTCCTAGTCATACGATATGGTTTTTAATTGTAGAAACATTAATTTAATATTAAAGTTATAATAACGTGCACTGCAAAACATTACATTTAATTAAGTTTTATAATTAACTATCTAAAAAGACGTATTACTTATGATAGTTTTAGTGCACTTTACTTTTGTAAAAGATTTATTAACTTAAATAATATATTAATGTAAGAAAGTCTTTACTTTTCGTTTAAACATTTAACAAAAAAATTTACTGCTGTCTTTTACAAATAGTGTGTAGATTAATAAATGTTGATAAATTGTTCGACAAGTAGATAATACACTAACCTCTCTTTCATTTACCATTGCCTTGCGGGGCACATTAGCCTGAAACGAATCAACGTAATTGGGATCAAATTATTATTATTAAACCTTTGAGGTCAGTTATAATCACGGTTATGCTACTCTGTATACAATTTTGCATATTTAAATTATTTAGAAAATGAATATGGAAATTCTTCTCCATATGCACAAAAGTAGTGAGAATCGTTAATAAAATTATAGCGAAACAAATAAATAATAAAAATCAAAAACGAAAGAATTCAAACTTGTTAAAAAAAATGTTTATTGTTAGTGAACCAGCTATAGCTGTTAGTGGATCATATTTAAATCTGTGTTAGTCCCGACGTGACGTAGATGTGACGCGACGTGAGTAACGTAGATGTGACGCGACGTGAGTATAAAGTAGTCTCTTCTTTGACGTTCTACATCTTTTCCGTTTCTTTTGCCTGAGTAATTCAAACTTTATGTTTAACAGTAAACTGTCGAAAAAATATCACAACTATATCAGTCAAAATAGATGCCACGGAAATGCATTCTCATTATGTCAATCTATCAGAATTAGAAGATTTTGTATTTCTCACGTTCGACGTTAGTCGACGTTTTCTCTAAAGTCACGTTCGTTAAGAAACTACTTTTGAAAATGAACTTCTTGTATTGTCAATGACGATGCAACTGCAAACCTTTCCACTTTTACGTTACGTCCAGACTATAGCATAGTTTTGAAGGCGCCAGGTCTAACGTTATGGCGGGAAAGTTGATAAATTTAGACGAAAGAAGTCTGTGTTTTTTTTAATTACATCAAGTTGAATCGGACTGTTTTCACTAATTAGGCTCTTATTTTTTATAAAAACTTGTCATTGCCTCCTTCAAACCTTACTCTATCAGGAATTATGACCATTAGCGATATCAACCGGAAATTAGAGTCGCTGAAAAAGAGAGTTAAATATCAACTTCCTTGCCATGACGTTAGACCTGGCGCCGTTAAGCCATGGTACAAATTTTTATGTTTAAAACCATCCGATGACGAGGTGTCACCACTTTGTGACCACCCAACGGTGATTGTTTTTCTTAATTTATACTTTTGTACCTTTTCCCTTTATTTAATTAAATAAAAAATATATATGAGCCGACTGGGTTCACAACTCCATTTTCCATTTTCTACTGTCCAAAATCTGTTTAATGATGTTCTTATTGTAGGTTGCCATTTAAGATCTTAGAACCTGCATTTAGGGGTTAAGGGTAGCAAGGGTAACATAGTTGAGATATTCCTTGGTTTACATTAAATTTGCTCGCTAAAGTTTAACGTAATCACTATTTTTGCTAATTTTTGCAATTTCAAATTTAATTTCTGGCGTTATAATGTTATAAAATATACATCCAAAATTAATTTTGTTTATTGATTTAGGGATGGAGCATGGGTAGCATGGGAAGTCCTCTCAGGTTTATTTTCACAAAAACTTAAAATATGGCAAGGTTAACTGTAGTGTCATAACAGTAATTAAGTTAATTATTATCGATGCCCATTATAATAATTTTCTAAAATAATTAGGAAAGCAGGGAAGTAAGAAAATGTTAAATTCTTGTGATCGAGATCCGTGGTCATCGCTCTGTCTCATAAAAGGGTTAAATTTTTGCATATAATCCGTTTTGTTCAATTCATTAATTTTGCTTATCTTTAACATTATTATTACTATTCAATGGAATTTAAGTCTGTATTGAAATTTTTCAACTCAACGAAAAGCATTTAAGTTAGGTATTTTAATTATTAAATTTTTAATGGACTTTGTAAGAGGCAAAAATTATAATTTCGATATTAATATAAATTTCCCGGATTACCTCTTACAATCCATTAAGTTGCCTAATAGATTGTTGGAGAACTTAATAGCAAACACAACTTGTAATTTACAAAGCACCCTAAATCAATAAGTTGAAGAAAATTCCATAAAATACCTCTCAAGACGATAAAGTCTCCTCTTTGTTAGCTTCCTAATAACCTTTTTACTTGATTAATAAATACTTTTAACAAATACCTTCTAAATCCGACCAATATAATATACCGAATCTTATAAGAGATGCTCTGATTGCACAATCGAAACGAATGCCAATCTAAGCAAATTGGAAATAAGTTAGGAAAAAAAAGAACGATTTTGCTCTTTTTGACCCTCTTTTATTTTTAAACGGTCAATTTAAATAAGAACTGACGCAAATCCCGTGCGAATTTAAATTTAGTTTACCAGAGAAATCATAACTTACGCGAAATTAATGTTACAGTTTATCATATTTAAGTTGGTTCTCTTGTTCAATTTATAATTTTCACCAAGTAATGCTCGTGTAACTTTTGTTTATAATTACAATTAGTAAAGTGTATCCTTGCTTGAAATTTAATTAATTATAAATATGGTACTTAGGAAGGATATTAGTGCGTTGATATCTGTTTAAGGAAATCGTGGGTATAATGTGTATAATACACATTTTAGGTGTTCTGTTACACTCCAAGCCTTAGTTTCCGCAAGCTTTTATAATAATTATCTTTACTATAACAATCATTGTAAATTACAACCCCCTTAAAATTAATTTTTAAAAACTCATTGATTTATTCAGTATTAAAAGCAAAAGTGTGGTTGAAAATGTGATTGATAACAAAAATGGATGTGTTTGATGTTGAAAAATTACTTAAAAGTGTGGTGAAAGTTTTCGCACAACGATTTATTGAATTATTGAACGAAACACGTTATAGTGGAAAGGTATTTGATTTAAAATATTTCCCTTTAAAATTAAAAGAGTTTCCTTCAAGCCATTTAGAGTTAAGTGTAATTTATTATGAGCTAAGGGCGGATGATACAACGATACTCATCTCGGACTTAAATGTCCGAATTCCGTGCTCAACTTTGTTGCTATAAGATGAAAATTATCTTCTCATGCTTGGATAAGAACATCAGTTTAGTACATTTGAAATAAATATCTGTAGATAATTATACAGTGGGTCATACTTGTATATCTTCTTAACGTCTGGTAATGGAGATTTCTGAGATGATGCTACCACTAAACTGGTGTGGGTACAACGATATTTTATTTTTGTTTTCTTTGCTTGTAAAGGGGATATGATAATGTTTGGCTTGCTAGATTTTTTTAAATTGCTCGAAATAAAATAACAAGATAATGCAAAACAGATTTAACTTGACGAGCGGTAGGGATGAGTTCGCGCATTTGGCCACGCCCCTTTAATAATTTAAAGGCGTGGACTACTGCGTTGGTGGGCATAAATACCAATTTAGGCATTTCCACCGCTCGTCATCAAGGATCTGTGTTGCAGTAGGTTTAAACAAAATAAAGCCGTAAATATTACCTGCCATGCTACTAAATTCTGACCTAACCTAACTTTCTTCTCCGCAGAAATAGCCAATAGTTAGGACTTTATAAAGAGAATAAAAGCTCTGATGTAGCCATACTAGGACTTTTTCGTTTGAGGAGATACTAAAAATTAAATAATATTCAGGACGTCCCTAAAAGGGACGTAGAGGGATTATCTCTTTAACGGAAGTGCCTGTCTAACTCCTAGTTTGTAAGCTAACTTTGTATAACCCACTGGTCCAGATTAAATTATTTTTAACTTTTTCGTCTAAGAGAAAGTTTTATAATTGAATTTCAATTTTTTTTATTTCAAGTATTTTTTATTTTGTAGTTTTTCCTTTTGGTCGGTATGATTATTATAATAAAAATTTCAAAATAACATTGTACAGCAAAAACATAGGGCTTTTGACCTAACCTAACCGATTTTTAAATTGTTTGAAAATTTCCTACCTTTAAAGGGCCAAAATAGATAAAATTTGAAATGGATTTTCTCAAAATTTCTACTTATATTTTTTTTTGATTTTGGATATGTTACAGACAACATAATTCTCTGTCAAACTCTGTTTTTTTATTAACTTCTACCAAGTGAAACCGGAGTTATGTATTTTTGAATGTCAAAATTTTAAAAATTTGCCATTTCTTTTGTAATAAAGTCGAAAACCTAAAAATTCATAAATGAGTCAATCCTATGAATATCTATAATCTGACACTATTTTTGGTTAACAAAACACTTCTGGTTAAACCGGAAAATACAAAAATATAGATTTTTTTAGAAACACAGTGTATATTTTTAAATATTTTGAAAACTTGTTATACAATACAAAACATTTTATATTTTGATTTTCGGTTTAATTGGAAATGATAACAACTTTCTTAATTTTAATGGAACACTCTGTATTTGTTTGAAAATTTTGAAAGCTCGTAATATCAGCTTTCTGATGACATAAAACAATGCAAATACAAATACAAGATTTGACGGGTACGAAAATATTCCCAGTATGGCCACATCTGTTGTTTTTATTCTTTTTATGAAGTTTAAAATTGGCACTTGGTGTAATGCAACAATTAATAATTGTTAAAGTGAGCAATAATTTGTAGCTATTAAATTATTTATAGTTTGTACATGGAACTAAAGTAAACTTTATTGATATTGCTGTAACAGCATCTGTTGCATTTTAGTTTAATTCAAAAATAAATTAAACAACAGAACAATAATTAATAGTTTGAGGAAACCTGAAAGCACCTCTTGTCGATTAGGAAATTTTTTCTATAATATTCAATTTAAAAATGAAGGTATTGAGAACGTTATTCAGTAATGCTCTTAAGAAAATTATTAATCAAATATAAGCTTTGAATTTTTTTTTTAAGTTAAAAAATTTGCATATTTTTATTTCTTGAATGTTTTCGTTATCACTTTGTAGCTTTTCAAGTAGAATTTTTCCACAGTTGTTCGCTTTTGTATAACCTGTTATTAAAAGGTTTCTTGATGATACTCAAAAGTTATATAAATTGCATACAATTTTCGAGCTTTTGTATTTAATGAAATTTCGTGTATAACGAATGAATTTATATTATTTATATTTTCAATCTTAGAAGACTTAAAAGTGCACTTTTTTACCTTTTTAATAATTCTTTGTTGTTATAAATTAATAGGAAATGAATTAATTAAATGTAGAGTGGTGCATGTAAAAACTTTACGCCTTGGCTCCTTATTGATTTGTGTATTTTTATTTTTACCACTTTACAGGTATTCTTGTTCAGCATTAGTCATTTTTCTATACACTTATTTTGCTCTTGAAAGCTATAAAGTGTAGTATATTGAAGTTTTCTAAGTAACTCGAAATATTCCAGGCATTTCTTTTCAAAAAGCCATTCGAGCGAACTTTTTTTTACAAAAAAATTAATTTAATAACAATGTAATTGCATAAACCTAGACAGCTTTAGCGTTATTAAATAATTTCACGAAGAAATCCCATTTATTTATTCCAAACGTTTAGTAAATAAATTGGCAGTTCTTATTTTTATTTTCACGTAGCCTTAGCATTTGAAGTAGGCCTATCGAAATCAATATAAAAATTTATTAAGAGTGATTTTTCGATATGTAAAATATTGAATTCTTTATAGCTGTAATACTTTGGTGCACGATCGGGGTGTAAATTCAAGTATTTTATATGCTAATGGAAAATAGAATAAGTATGTAGAACAGAATACGTAAAAATAAATAGTTTAGGGGGTTGTTTTTTTACAACTTTCACACAGATTTTTTTGTTAAAAAAATTCCTTTTTGAGACACTTTTTCTTTTAAGATGCTAATTAACTGCGTTCGCTTCAAAATTATATACAATTTTCTTAATTAACAGCCTTTCTAAAATCTTGATCTTTTAACAACCTTAATTTGGAGCTTATAATGTTATCATTACAAAACAATTTAGTTTTCATTCTTAAACGCTTTTATAACATTAAACTTTAATATTTTACTCAAATATCTCGAGGGAATATCTTTAGATCCTTTTGTTTTTAAATTTAAAGCAGATCTTAATAATGTCATAAAAGTGTCCCTTTTTTGGCTTTATTTTTGTCGAGTCAGGTTAACTGATAGTTTTAGGACAACTTCAATAGGGTATTAAATTATCCCATAAAAGGAATTTGAAAGGTTGTACCTATTTATGATTCATTAAAATTTTCAAATTTTAGAATCCATTTTAAAAATGTAATAAGTGACGATTGCTTTTAGAGAAGACGCAGTTGGTAGGCTCATAGAAAGAAATTATTTAAGATCTTGAGATAAACAACCCTTATTAAGTATTTCTTTAATGTAGTTCTTAACTTTAGGACAATTTTATTATAGGAAATATCGTAAAAGTGACCCATTTGATGTGTTAAAAGAAGAAGGCTTACGTTTGGTTTGACCAACTTACAAAGTGAGGGAGATAAATAATATAAGGTCGAGGGTTGAGTATATATTATGCATTTAAACTAATAGACGGCCATGAAAATTATAGCATTTTAGATCGATTTCTTTGAATATTTATCACTATTGTAATAAATTACAGTTCTTTGATTAAGTGTTTCACTTATTGAAGAAACTGGGGTGTAGTCAATAGCTATATTAGTTTCGTTATTCATCAGTTTCTATACTAGGAAGTTTCACTTTTGTTTGCTTAGATCTATATTTCTTTTAATCATTCCAGGATAGGATAGATTACAGCAGCATAGAAACTCTATTTTGTCAGACGTGGCTTAATCTAGTTACAACTGGATATCTATTTTGCACCTAAGCTAACGGAGAAAATCATATTAAGAGTCCCAATAGCTTACGCATTGCCTGGGAATTCCAGGTTCATGTAGGAAGGTGGCTCAGACATCAGTTAAATCCCCTTCTCTTACCTTTTGAAAGAGACGTCCTGGAGGTACTGGAGATGTTACTATCTAACCTAACTTACCGTAAACTTTTTTTCGGAGGAAGGGGAAAATCTTCCACGAAAACCACCACCAACAGTGACTGATTGCTGTGTGACGCTTTTACTTACTAAAATCTTTTCTCTAAAGGTAGCATAACGGTACCCGGAACCGCTTAAAAACCTGGAATTTAACCCAGGATACTTGAACTCAATATCATAATAATTAGTATTATAAACACATTTTAACTGCCAAAGGACACCACTTATCGTAACCTAATGTTTCCTAACTTTTTGTTACAGAGGTTTAGAGGAATCTTTCATAGACGCGTCCTGCTGGATGTAGTGCAGGAGCCCCTGCAGTGGGACATGTGGGAGTCGCCAGGGAAGTTGATCGCCCTGGTCTGGTGTTACCCACTAACCTCTTTTTCTACAATCTACTCGGAAATCCGTTTTCGCATTTCTTCCGATGTAGGTTTGTCATGAGCTCTTTGCTCTCTCCTCGATGTTGCCGTTCCGGTCTTATCTTTAGCGCCGTCTTATTGGTTGCTCTCTCTCCAGTTGCTCTTTAGTTTCCATTATCCTGTGAACCAACTCTGCAATGGTTCTCCAGTTTTCCTCGTCTCGAAACAAGTTGTTGATGAGGTTGGCTGGAGGCAGAGTTGTAGGAGTGGAACAGGGTATGTTCTGTGATATCGTTTCCGCCACAGTGTTTGCACTTGGGAGAGACCAAGTTTCTGATCCGATGCTTATGCATTGAAGTATCCATTGCCTGTGAAGGTTTGCGTCAGATGTGGTATGACAGTTCGCCATGTTTCCTCTCTACCCATTGTTGAAGGTTAGGTATGAGGGATCGGGTAAATTAGTCATTCTCTGTTTCCGTCCAGCGCCGCTGCTACGCAGTGGTGGTATTAGCGCGGGTTGATGGACTCTCTTCGCGTTTCGTGGCTCTCTCTAGGGCCAGGAGATGAATCGCTGGCATGGAAGCCACTACTAGCACTGCGTCCAAAGAGACAGTTATATAAGCTCAAGCAACCCTAAGTGCCACCTGTTGCTGGTATCTCAATATCGTGGCATCGTTTCTTTTAATGGCCAGTTCTCATGTCTGACAGAACCGCATACAGAATAATCGATTACGCGACCATGCCGAGGAGTCTCCTCTCTGCCGATTTAGGGCCTCCTATGTTGGACATGAGTCTTGCCTTCTGGGTGGTGGTAAATGCTGCCCTAGCGGAGACTTTTAAGATTTGTTCGGCGTAGTTGAGGTGTTGGTCAACTATCACGCACCCCGAGAATCTTGACGGAGTCTTTGAGATGGATGTCGACTCCGTGCAGTTGTTTAGTGTTGGGCGAGCAACTTGTTCTTCCGCATACCTTCACCGCCTCCGACTTCTGTGGGGCTAGTGTAAGTGTGCTGTCCAACGAAGTATATTTTCCACTGCTTCGATCTGTTGTGGGCCGCCCTGCCAGAGACGACCAAAGTTAGGTCGTCGGCGAATCTATAGAGGACGGTCTCCCAACCTAACTTAACTTTACCTAACCTAACTTGAGATTTAGCGAATAATTTCACTTTTACCGTGAATATTGTCACTGAAATTATTATGCTTAAGGGCCGTGATTATAAACGACAAATAAAGTTTATCTCGACAATAAAATTATTCTTTTTAAGACATGGCAATGTAGCAATGTTATAATGTCAATGTTTGACGTTTGAATATAAATACTAAAATTTGAGGTTAAGTTCTTTCTGTGTTGTGTTTATATTCAAACGTCAAACTTTGACATTGTAACGTTGCTACGTTGCCATGTCTAAAAAAGATAAACTTTGTTCTCGAGATAAACTTTATTTGTCGTTTATTGTCACGGCCCCTAGTCATACAACAAACATATGTATTTTTATTGCTTAGGTTAGATTGGATTTGTTAGGTTAGGTTTATTTACTTCAGTTGATTGTATTAATAAGGGCCGATTTCACAGTATCGGATTAAGTTTTGGTTAAACGACTAAGCTAACATGGGTGAACAGCAATACTGTGAAACCAAAAGATGATTTGAGCTTAGCTTTCAGACCAAGCCAAGCTTAATTAAAGTCGAGTTTAAGCAATACTCTAAAACTGGACCTAAGGAATTTTTCTTAATTTGTTTAGGTTTTGTTAGAAAGTAATTCAATCTATCTTTTATTAAAAATTAAAAAAGGCGCATTTTAAGGGCAAGCCAGGAACTTATGCCTTCTTGGAACGTGATCAGCTCCAAATAAACACTCATAATAAATAATAATTTAAAAAAATGCTTTTCAGTAGTAAAAGTGTGGAAGAAAATGTATATCTTGCTTATGGTCCCAAAATACGTCACAATGAGCTACCCCTTTTCTGTTATTAAATTTAGATAACTCCCATATGTTTCCACATGGTTGCTCGTTAGAAAAGTCACAATTAGCCATTTAGACAATCTTTCAGATAAAAATTTACGTCAAAAAGTATTTAATTAACTTTAAAACCTTGTTGAAAAGAAGGTATAATTAAAAATTAAATAAGTAGGTATATTAAATTTTTATTCAAAAATTAAATTATGTGTCCATTTCACGTGTTGGAATAAATTAAAAACAAGGACCTAAAAAAATATTTGTTTAGTATAATAACGGTTGTTAATTATTTTCAGAGATGATTATATAAATTGGAGGAAATTTTTATAACATTTATTTCGTTTTTTTTAAAGCCGACTCGACTTGGCCCATTTATTTTAAAACATTTTACCTAAGGGGATCATTTTATTTTCACAAGTTCATGAACGAATGGCTTTATTTGGGGCTTTTAGATAGATGTCTGCTGATTAATGATAATGGATAAACAAGTTGTATTGACATCGGTTTAGTTTGTTGTTGTTGTTGTACTCTACGTTGCTCGCGGTTGCCCATTAACTCATTATAAATTATATAAAATTTGATTACTACAGAAGTGCGTTTAGGATTTGTTGTTGTCAAACAAAAACATGACCAACATAAAACAGATTGATTGAGCAATAAATAATTACGTCCTGTTTGTCATTATAATGTGTTTTTGAGATCCAAGGGTGTCATGAGGCAACTTTTTTGGTTTTCTTTTTCAATCGCCTTTAAAGAGACTAACTAGTTCCAACGAAGGGTAGCTAACGAGATTTCTGCTTTTTGCATTTTCAAATTTTTTTCCTCGTCAAGAGCTTTATGCAGGGTGTCCCATGATGCAAGTTGTGTACTACTTCACGTACGTGAAGGGCATCAATTGAATCTACTGAACTATTCGAATAACTTTCTCCTTCAAGTCTCGATAGGTGGTAATCTATTAAGTTGTTATTGTTCTATGAACTTTGCGAAAATGGCTACTAAAGCATATTTTACGTAAACGCCTCCATATTTTGTTTTTATGAGACATAAAAAAATCGTAAACTTTTTTCTAAAATTGCATTTCGAACTACAACATAAAAACTTTCCTTACCTGCAACTTTAAGAATTTTAAATCAGTTTTTCTCCATCTGGTAAAATTTTTGACACTTCGTAAGTATCAATTTCTAACCCTGTGTTATCGCCCCAAAAACCTCTTCAAATCATTGTTGGCTAATAACTAATCAGGGATAAACTGTGGACCGAAATCGCATTACGTGGATTAGGGTACATTGTCATTTATCAAATCACGATGTTTGGTGAGCTTTGTAATCAATCTACGAGCTCAAAATTTTTAAATTTGTTTCGTGTACAGTTTAATGCGTTTAACAAGGTTAGTTTATCTTTTTGTAATTAATTTTATTTTTTTGTGCAAAAAATATGCTGGGTACTTATTTATAAGCTAACTTGATTAACTTATGGGATGTTCTCATACGTCATGATGAATGAGCTTAGAATCGATGTAATATTCAAAGACCGTTCGTATATAGTCAGACCGCAATTTTTCACTGACTGTTCAAGATTTTATCGTTGTTAATCAGTATTCCAGTGAAAGCCTTTTTATGTTGTGAAAAATTTGTACAGTTTATCGATTTTTATATAATATTTAAACCAATTTTTCATTTTTATATTAATAAAATAACCCCCTTTTTTTATTATAAAAAACATAATCTTAACTCAATAATGTTTATACAAATAAAACGGCTTATCCTGGGAAATAAATGATAAGACGATCCTATTTATTAAAGATTTTAACCGCATTTCCGTTATGAACGACTTTTGAAAAGTTTTGCGATTTTGTTCGACGGAAAAGTAACCAAAGCCTATACTCACATTTTTGGGGTTGATTAATTTTGTTCAATTCAATAGTTGGCATCGAAGCCGATCTTTTAGGTTAGTTTGGCACAATCTAATTTGATTTCCTTTTCCGTAACAAAATGACAACTGAATAAAGATTTTTGCACATTTTTAAAAGAAAAAAGAAAATTTGCGTTATTAGAAATTTATGCTTATTTCGCTTTATTAAATATTTGGGTTTGATTGTTGGATGTTTGTTCGGTGAGGCTTTTTGAACTATAGGGGTTAGAGCAATGACGTTGTGCGAAAGTTGTAAATAAAGCCATATTTCGAATTTTATTAAGATAAATTCTTTGTTTGTGCGAAGCATAACGATCTGGGTAAAAAATTCCAGTTAAACTATATTTCTTTTTTCCTCCTTAATTAAACTCAAAAAAGCCATATATTTACGTTGTGTTAAAATTATTATTTCGGGGTCTCTTTAAATATCCATCGGACGCGTTTTTACATAATTCCATCCCATTTAGCCTAAAGTTGAAAATAAATTCGCGCACACAGAACATAAAGTAATTGAAAACAAATTTCAAAAAGATGACGGCTAACATTTGAACTATATGAACAGAAAAGTTGGAACATGTGCCCCTTTTGCTTATTTAACAGCAAAATAAAAACAGAAGCGCATTGACTTATTGTGTATTATAAATTTTGCGCTATCTAAGGAAAGCTTTGAAAATCTAAAAAAAGGTTTTCTTACTAATCCATTTTTTAGTCTCGGAGTCTTGTCGTCGGATTTTACTAAAACACGAAGCAAAAAAGTTCTTTATGCTCATGTCACGATTTCTTGAAAAAATTGATATAAAACATGTCTTATGGATTTAAAAACAAATTGCCGTCTTTGTTACAAGAAATCTTATTTATTACACATACAATTAGGTTCGTATGTGATATTATATAATATTTAAAGGATTTTAAAGCCAAAGAGGATAAAAGAGGACGGAAATAAATTGTTTGTGTAATAATGCATTGCTGTTGAAAATTTGTTCTTTGTTTTGCTACTATTAGAAGCTTTTAAAAGTATTAAAATGTATACTACAAATTACAACAGTCGCGTAATATATTCTTTTATATGTACAAAAGCTTAAGGTATGAGAAATTATCACTTATTCTTTGTTTTCTTAACTCAAACCATCAAATATCTAAATCTTATTCGGTGCAAAAGCACCCTTATATAATATAAAACTATCCCATTTTACTAGAAGAATTTATGACCGAAGCTTTTGTTATAATAATCTCACATGACTTTTATATACTTAGTGCCATACATAAAAGAAGTTGATTTAAATTTATGGGGCATACATTGATATTAAAGGGTTAAAATTTAAAAATTTTTTAGTACCATGGTAGGTTATCACGAGTGCATTTAACTCTTATCATAATACATATACATATACATATACAATACGACAAGGGTAGTTTAGAATTTAAAGGACCAAAAAATTCACTTAAGGCTCTTCTTAGCAATTTGATATTTGCAAAAGCGCGGTTTCTTTAAATAAATATTGAAAAAGAATTAACTTTTATGTGCGATTGACTGGTTAAAGTAAAGAAGACCAACGTTTGTGGTCGTAGTAAAATAACAGACAATGAATATCGACAAAGATGGAAATTGTTGGTGAATAATGAAATATAAATTTCGTTTAAATCTATTCCCGGCTGTGAAATTTGCATTATTCGCCCACCGAGTACAAACCTATCAGTCATTTGTATATAAATTAGATATTTATCACTTTATCAGTCAGATGCAGTTCAATTGTATTACAATATTATTATATCGAGAACGATAAACGAGTCTGTTTTGGCAATTGAAGAAGTTGTGGTAAAAGGAGCTATGGATTTGTAATATTTTTAAAATAGGATAAGCTGGATTACCTTTCCATATATCGAGTGGAAAATCGGTTTTCCGGTAATACGAGTATGAATCTTAACATGTTTATTATTGTTCTTGCCTCCCCATAATTTTTGCATAAAGACCAAAGTAATTGAAAATTGTACCTCAGGGGTATATTTTAGAATCTCAAACTCTGTCAAATGGAAGTACAATCCTATTGAATAGAAAAGTAAGATATTATGGGGAGTATACCGTGTTGTTAATAGAGAGTACTATACAACTTAGGGAGTACCATATACCATAGGGAGTACCTCTACCTATTCCGAACGCTCGCGATTACATCCATAAATTTAAACGGCGATTCACTAATAAACCTAACCTAACTTAGGTTTTTTTTCTTTTTATTTTGGAAGGAGGGGAACCCCATAGCTTCCCTGATCGGATATCGTGCGGGAGGGGGGCGGGATGGGGGTTGTGGGACTCGTCTGAGAAGGGAGCCCAGATAGCTACCCTAATCCCCCCCTCACTAAAGACTAGAGTAACCTGGGATCACCAGTCAGCATTACTTTAGACACTAGGCATTACGTAGACACCACTACGGTGGTGTCGTAGTTGTTCATCTAACCATTTTGCCATATTGTCACGATCGGGGGAAGATCATGATCTCTGGAATCCTTCCAGAGTTGTACTGAGATTAAATGTGATAAATAACAAAACCCACAATGCTGGAATACAATTTATTTATTTCATAATTGGCTCTTACCCGATAATCCAACACATAATGATTCTAATAACTATTTTAATATGACGACGTTCCAAACAGACAAACGTCTCGCGTTCGCGAATTATGGACTACAAGTAAGTCTAGTTACTCACTCGTAATTCAACTCCAATTTATAACTGACTTAAAAACCTACTTTGGGGCCTTTTATTAACTTCTCGCACGCGCCAACTAAAATCGCTAAAACTCTCGATTTATGCTGTATCTCACATTCTTCAATATATGACAACAGTCACGTATTGAAATACTTTTCTACATTAAATTCTTGTACTACTTAATAATTGCATTAAATAATTTGCGTAATATGTGTACGCGTGACAGGTACGTAACCTGATCTCAGCTCAGCTTAGCTTAACCTAACCTAAATTATTATTATTATTATTATAAGGCTAAGCTGAGGTAGGTTTTGGGTTAGACTATGACAAATTTTCTCTAACCTAGCTCAGTTTAGCGGAACCTAACCTAATCTAAGTTATATGTAAAGATAAAAAAAAATGTTTAGGTTAGGTTAGGCTAAACTGGGTTAGGTTAGATAAGGTTTGGATAGGCCAGGTTAAAAAAAAGTTTATTAAAAAGGGTATATTAACATTAGGATGATTAAGATACAAAACCGGATAGCTTACAAGCGACTTGAAGTAGCAAATGAATGGTTTGACTTAATTGGAGGGCTTTTAGTACATATGTATCTCGTAGTACCAATCAATGGCGGCGTGCTGTCTTTTGAAAATTTCACCGCTCACTAAAAAACATAACCTAACATAGGTAAACCTTATCTAATTTACACCCGATCTAACTTAGCTCATATATAATGATACAATTAGGTTAGGTTATGTTAGGTTAAGTTTCCTTGGCAAGAGGCAAAATTACATCCAAAAAAGGTTAAGCTCAAGACAAGACTGGAGTGCTAAAAAGCGACTTAAAATAGTAATTAATCTTACAGCCAAAGTAACTCTAAGGGCTGGTTTCGCAGTGTCAGATTAAGACCTTGTTTAAGGTATAATCTAATGTGTGTGAATGCTGTGAAACTGAAAGATGCGAACTTAGTTATTAGAACAAGCCAAACTTAATTAAGCTGAAGTTTAAACCAGTACTATGAAGCTAGGCTTAAAAATTGCAACATTTTTTATTCTTTCATTTAATCTAGTTTGAAACTTGATGGGTAAATATCAAAATAAGACTCGGGAGATAAACCCAAATGGTCGTCTAAAAATCGCAATCATACAAACAGGAAAACGTGAGTCATGAAAGTTCTTAAAACATTTTTGTTTGTCCATGTCTATAATAGGTATGACTATTCTGTCTAATTTAATCATTTAACTTATAAAGAAGGTATGAAAGAAGAAGTGTTTTCACTAAACTTCAGGCAGGAGGCTAGTTGTCATTGTACCATCTTTAAGGGGTGATATATTGACCAAACTGTAAGCTTATATTTTTATCGTTTATTTTTTAGACTTATGGGCGTTTGCACCGCTTACAGATTAACTGACAGATAGTTTATCTGGCGGATAAGTTGTCAAAAACCTTTGCACCTTCATCTACTGAAGGGTAATTCAAATAACTGACGAATAAATTTTCTACAAAATCACCTTCTACTTATGACTTTTTGCATCGATTTTAGTTTACGTGGCAAATAAATTGTATTTTGACAACTTATCAGCCAGATAAACTATCTGTTAGTGAATATGTAAGCGGTGCAAACGCCCATTGGTATTACAAATACTATGTTCCTATTTAAAAATTCAAAATTGGGGTTGTTTGGTTATTTAGGTGCTTAGTTATACAATTAGTAGTTTAAAAAAAAGTAAGGTAGTAAAACTAAACTGTATAGACACCCTGTATTTATTGTCAATTTCGACCTTACGAAGTATCGTTTCCTTTCAGAATAAGCCAATTTTGAAAACTTTGTTTGATATTTCTGATTGATAAGAATTGTTATGAATGAAACAGTAAACTGAATTTTGTTTGCAATTTAGGTTTTCTCTCTAGAGCTACTTTTAAATAATATGTATGTGATAGGTACTTGTAATAATATCGAATTTAAGAATAAAAATAGTTGCTTCTATTTGCTCGTACGTGCCTAAGTTTCTAGAATAGTGTAAGTTGCATTAATCACGTCCTCAAGTTTAAAACTTTATAACTTCTATAAGATATACTTCATAACGTCTCTAGTAGAAATTTTAATAGGTTTTTTTTCTTCTTCTCCTGTGCAAAATCATAACGAGTTTTTTTTAATAAAAATGTCATTGACAAAAGGACGAGTAAATTTTTTTAATTGAAATTTATTCTGATGGAAGCTTTTGAAAATTTTATGCAGCATTAAGTTTTGAAATAATTAGATATAGCAAGGGTTCCAGTATTACGAATGACTTTATAATTCTCTTGTAAACTTGACGAAAGAGTTGGACTTTAAGTTGATTTGGCAAAACGCTCCTTCCAGAGCTTTATTGACTTTGTGTTACAAAAGTATTAAAAAAGTCCGAAAATGCAGTCCTTGAAGCCCTTGAAAAAGGGTTTTATTATGTAAATTTACATGCTGTTATTTTTGACCTTTTGATAGATATTTAAAAGTCCAACTCTATTGAGAGGTTTACAAGAGAAACCTTAAAATCATTTAGAAATACTCTGCCACCTTGACTATACTTATTGGTAAAAAAATCGATTTGGTAGGGTGTACTTTTTGTTATTCTTTAAATTGCAGAATTGAGATGAATTTTCTTCTAAAGCAATTTTGTTATTTCTCTTTAAAGTTTTGTTTTGATAAATTTTTTAATTTACCAAAGGTAAAGCCAGTGTATTTCCTTTTAATATTTTTTTCTTGCTTTTTCCCTTGTTGTTGTTTTATTTTATTTTTAACTCATTCAATATGCAAAAAATGAAATCATGGAATTTTTTTTTAGAAAAATTCAATTACATTGTTTGTTTAAATTGTCATAAAAAGACTTATAACTGGGTTAGGGGTAGTTTCTTTTAAAGAAGCTTTTAATTTATTTAATTTGCTAAAACCTTTGAAAATTATTACTAGACATAATTGGTTTTAATTATCTTTAAAAGTACGGAAAACTTAAGAAAATTGAGGTGTAAGGCCCCGGTGACACATCAATTTGTGTACAATTTCAGCCAGTTGAAGAGTATGGGTGCAGACTAAGTGAACTCAACTTACAAATTTTCTCAAAAATGAATCTTTAACATTTCAATTTTATACTATAAAGGGGTGGGGGGGGGGGCAATAAAATTTTTTATTATTGGCTATAGGTGCTCATGTCAATCTCTAATTTGCTTTCGTAGTTGTTCATCTAACCATTTTGCCTTATTTATAAAGTCAATATTTTCATACACACAACTTAAGCTAACCTTATCTAACCTAACGAAACCAAACCTGATCTCAGCTCAGTTTAGCTTAACCTAACCTAAATTCTTATTATTATTATAAGGCTAAGCTGAGGTAGGTGTTGGGTTAGGTTAGGTTATGAAGCAGTTAGATTCAGTTTTCTTTCTAAGAGGTCAAATAACATAGAAAAAGGTTGAGCTCAAGACAAAACTGGAAAGCTCACAAGCAAAGTAGCAAATGAATGTTAAAACTTCATTAGAGGCGGTAAGTCAGTACAGATCTAACACTTCCTATCAACTATTTTACTGATCACTAAAAAATCTAACCTAACTATGACAAATTTCCTCTAACCTAGCTCAGTTTAGCTGAACCTAACCTAACCTAAGTTATATGTAAAGATAAAAAAAATATTGTTTAGGTTAGGTTAGGCTAAACTGGGTTAGATTAGATAAGGTTTGGATAGGCCAGGTTTATTATTGGCTATAGGTGCTCATGTCAAACTCTAATTTGCTTCCGATCATTTCCAGAGGACGTTTATTTAAGCAGTGTTGTTAGCTATAGATTTCCTTATCTCTTAAGCTACTCACTACCCAAGACGAGTTGAGTCTTGGGTCCTGGGTTGTAATTATTTTGCCCCACCTCTCCAATCCAGAGCTGAAAACAAGCACTGCCATCTAATCGCGTATTCGATTGGTTGCACCAGTGCAGTTTTATTTGCGCTACCCCAGTTTTACGTGTTTTATTGGTGTTGCTCCGCAATAGTGCACCCACCTATACCTGTGTAAATCATCCACGTGATTGCACTCCACCGGTGCAGAACCGCACTGGCTCCGTGTCGGTGCGGTCCCAATCGAATACGCTAGAAAACACATTCAAATTAGAAATAGTGGTTCGAAACAATGCCAACAGGTGCCACTACCTAACAATGTTAAATTGAATTAACCGAATAAACATTTATTTGATTGATTGATTGAGGATTGTTGTCAAGTTGACTCGATTAGTAAAAAATTAGCGTAAATTTTCTAATCAACGTGCAAACATTGTTTTAGGAATGATAGTTTTGTAAGTGGTGGGAGATTTTCCTTAAAGTATATGCCTCTCGGTTGTTATTATAGCTCTTGCTTTATAATTACATTTGTGTCCTGCAACAACAATTTACGTTAGTAGTGGAATAGGCAAATAGGTAACAAGAGCAATTATCTCTTTTATTAAATTAAAAAATTTTCCTTGTGCCATTTTCTATTAATTTGAATGTTTAGTTTTCATTTAGGAGTTGGAATTCTCTCCAGCTGTTGCTCATTAGTGCTGTCATGCTAATTTATTCATTGTAATAGGAAATTTCAACTAAAACCTCTATTGAACAAATATGTAACTGTTTTGGCGTTTACGTGGTGTAACTACTGACTACTAATACGGTGGAGTAGAACTCACAAAGGATTTGTTGATCTTATCACTGATGTGATATTTCCTACGCTTTCAGTTTCAACACAGACATGATATGCTACTCTCATTCGTGTCAAATTTAATTTTGGTACTTCTCGTGTACAATTTTAAATATTTTTATTTTACTAGTAAGAATTAAGAAATATAGAGTTCTTTAGGGTTGTGATACCTCAATGGTACGGAAAGTGGACTACGGGGTGAAAGATCCAAGTTGGAATTTTGGACCGTACCCACTTTCGCACTTTTTAACCTTAGCCCTTAAAATTACCTATGAAGTAATACGCACTTAGAAGCATAGCTTGCCACAGTACCTTCATTATAATGCGAAGGTTATGTTTAGCGACTTCAGTAGCTATTAAACGGAATAGAAACGCTATTTATAATGCGGTGTTGCCAAATGCAATAAAAAAGAGCTATTATTGTTCAACTAGGACAGTTTTATTAACTGTGAGTAAAATAATTGATTTTGCCTTTGGTAATAAACTACAAAATATACCTATTTAAGTAAACAAACATTAATTAAACAAAAATGTTCCCCAATCGAAATGCAGGTATGCAAATATGACGTATTTATGAACATGTATAATCTAATCCGTAAAACATACACTTTTGTTATTTCAACAAATATTTATTTGTTTTTGAAGCAATTTATTAAATGAATTTAAAATTAATTAAATTTTCAAAACTTGCTAATAAGTAAACTAGGCGAGCGAAGTGTATAGTAGGGTTTACAGGTAGTTAGTTAGTTTTTAAGTCGTGACTGCAAGCACATTTTCATATTAATATTAAATTTACGGAAATTATGTGAGAGTCTTAAATTAGTTTATAGTTAATGTATTAAATTAATTTTGATTGAAATATCAACATCAGTGTGTATAAGTTGGTTTCTAGTTGCATTTCCGAGACATGACTTGTGAAATGCAAATTTGTTTAAAATACGAATTGAGTTTATTTTAGATTTTAGTACAAAAAGAAAAGCAATTTTAAATTGTTTAATTTCTTTTATCTTTTTCGTACAATTTTCTCAATGGTAATCGTTGCAGAGGAGGCAATAAAAAAACTTAAGTTATAACAAGTAAAGCCGATTAATGAAACTTTTAAATAACTTTTGGTAAAGAGTACTATAATAGCTACTTGAGCTTTAATAACTTTCTAATGTCTTTCGTATTTAAACGAAAAAAAGGATAAGATTGTCGTTTTTTTATTCTTCTAAAGACTCGCTTAATCACAAAAAAAATATATTCGATATGAAGTAGGCTTGTTTTCGAAGCAAAAGAAAAACTAAACTCGCAGAAAAAATTTTAAAATATAATCTGTAAGCTCCCAAATTTAAAAAGTGCTTTAGAGTTCACACAAACGAATTTAAAATATATTCATATTTCAATATTATGTTTCTTACAAGATGCAATTTTAACGAAAATGGAAATAAGATAAGTTTAACCTATAAATTTAAGATTTGGGAGAAAAAATCGATGAAATTTTCTTTAATAATTGTTAATATCTGTTAGGGAGAAAAAAGTGCGAAATTTTATATTTCAAATTTAAAGAAGAGTAACACGTTGTTCTGTTTGCTTGTCTGTCTATCTGTTGACCTACCCGACTGACTTATCACTCCTGTTTATTTGCCTGTTTGTCCACCCAGCTCTCTGAGTATCTTTTTTGTCCCCATTTACCTCTTGGTCTATTGATCAATGTCTGTTAAGGGACCTCTGGGAGGACGTACAACTAAGATTTAAAGCCTGTCGTTTGTAGGCAAAAGACCGAAGCTAGCGCTAGCATTTTCGGGAAAACTCGCCACTTTACCCCTTTCTTCGCCATCTCAAGTTTAAATCAAAATCGAAATTAATTATGTTTGAAATTTTTCAATATGAGCACAAACCGTACGCTCATGCAAAATTCCAAACCCTTAAATCATTAACTGATAATTCGTATGATTCAGTGAGGGAGTCAAGGACAAAAAGAAAATTGGATGGTGTTATATAATGTAATACGAAGACATTGCTTAAAATATTGCGTATAACGAACTATATTACACAACAGTTATCTTAGACATTGATAAATATTGCCCCTAAAGACCTAAAACGTATATGGAAGAGAATGTAATGTGCTGTTCACTTGCTGCCATCGTTATATTGTAGGCCGTAAAACTTTTCTAAATGAGAATATGAACACCAAAATCTTTTAAAAAATTACAGCAATTAGCAAAACGTGTCGTACATTTTTTATTTTATTTTAATTACGATTTTTTTTCTCTTTACCTGCAGTTATTACTTTTGTTATTTATTCATTCTGCAAAATAACGCTAAAATTGTAATTTATGCAAGCAACAACATTAAAACGTCTAACTTTATAGTTTAACTACTTACAAGACGTTTTTATCGAGTGTTTTATTAGTTAAATCTAAACATTATCGTCCCATCTTTTCTTAATTAGTTAACTCAAATTTGTAAGAGCATTCATTTTCTATTCGACACGTCAGAGTGGAAACTTTGTCTAGGAGCTTTGATGTAATCTATCTCCGAGTGTTTACAAAGTTGGCTGGAACAGCTATACTCGTGTTGCATTCTCTATTGACTATCGCGAAATGTTTGAATATGTTTTATCTAGTACTAAAACCAAAACAGTGATTCAGAAACTTATAATCTTATACACATATCTTCTAAAGTTATTTTTTATTTCTAATTTTGAAAGTGGAGGTTAGCAGATTAATTATCAATTTAAAGACAGGAAATGGAGAATAGTGTACGAGAAACATCTCTATAAGGAACTAGACTAGATGGGTTGTAAAACCCTGGTTCCTTAGGGTATAAGGGAGCCCATATAATTAGTGCAATACGCCACGCTCACGTTAAGCCGTCTGTCCAGGCTAACCTGTAATTACGACAAAAGCCCTGTAGGATCATAAATAACGTTAATTTCATAGAACAGATATTTAGTATTGCATTTTAGGGGGATATGTGTACTAGATCTTTCACCGATTAGTAATCTAAACTGGGATGGTGACACAGAAAAGTCTTGATTTATTTTAGATACCATTCTGTGTTAACCCCGGATGCATATAACCTCTTTACATACACATTCGTGTAGTAAATCGAACTTAGGAAGCCCGTCGTAAAAGTAAACATTTATTTAAAGTGTATTTATTGTACGAAAAGTCACAATAATTTTTCAGATATAAATATTGGTTTTCTCTTCAGTATTTGTGGCATTTGTTGTCGAAATTTCATTATTTCAAAAAAATCAGTTATTGATTACGATTAGACAATTGTCTTGTGACTATTGGAAGAAATAGTCCCATTGATGCGAATGGAGAGTCGATTGGCCACTGTCCAAGAATAAATAGAAGATAATCTTAAGTTTATCAAATTGTTAAATGCGATCTAGATGAAAATTGGAAATAGGTTTCAAAAATTTTAATTTAGGCTCGCCGGGTCTTAAAGGCCCGGATTGCGCATGGGATGCTTAAGGAATACGTACTTAGCTATATCTTGGCGCAGTTTCATAGTACTGTGGTTTAAACTCGAGCTTAATTAAGCTTGGTTTGATCTTTATACAGTTTCTCAACAAAATGATACCGTGGATCCACAAAATTTCTTTTATTTTCCATATTCATATCACAAAACCTTTGCAAAAGCAAGACCTCTTTGTGAACCAATAAATTAAATAATTCATGTATAAGGACAGGATGCCTTAAATGTTTCGTATTTTGTGGTATGAACCATGCCGTCACCTAGCGTGCCGTCACGTCACCTAGAAAAGATTGAGAATGGTTTAGACCTTGTGATGAGGATTATTAGGGTGGGGGACGTGGGGGTGAAACCGAGGTTTATGCGCACTTTGACCACTAAGGGCCTGTATTATAAACGAAGGTTGAAACTCAACCAGAGGTTGAAAGTCAACCCGAGGTTGACTGTCATTTTAGTTTGACATGATTGGACAAAATAGTACATTGACATTTATTTATAATTTCAACCTACGGTTGACTTTCAACCTCAGGTTGAGTTTCAACCTGACTTTTATAATACTGGCCCTTAGTCGGGCCTATTTTGCTATACTGACCATGTTAAGCCAATATTCCCCTAACATGGATCTTCGAATTAGCGTCAACGCAGGGCAGTGACAAAGCACATGTTTCATTGTTTCATCCGCTTCGTTGCATCGTCTACAACTGGGGCTGTCAACACCCATTCTGTATAGATTTTTGTTTAGTTGATAGTGTTCAGTGAGAGTGCTAGCTATGGCACGTAGGTTGTCCTCCACTGTCCGCAATTTTTATAAGTGTTTTGGCAAACTTACAGCTAGTTCAGTTAACCCAACGTTTTCTGTGGGCTAACACTGTGTTACTTTTCAGTAGAATGTCGAGGGTGCTGATTTAAGTGATTATAAAGGGCTCGGGCCAATAGGCAAAGTCACCGAACTCTCTATCACCAACTCATCCAGTTTACATATTAAACCAAAGCTTAATCTGACACTGTGGCACCGATTTTTTGTTTTTCAAATTTGGGTGCGATGTTGCCTAAGTTATTCAAGTTTCTATAAATACAGACTTCGCTTTAAATTCTGAATGCTGTTGACCAAGCCCATAGCCTATCTTGCCATATTGTAACTTTACTGTTCCTGCACACAAGACGTTCTTTAGATGCCCGCATGGTTTAGCGATATTCGCTCCTCTCTCGAAAACAATGAAATCTTCATTTAAAAAAACTACGTCGCACCCGAATTTAAAAATTAAAAATCTTTGTGTAAGAAAGAGGGGTGCGAATCTACTAGTGCAAAGCGTAGTGGTCCCATTTATGCGAAAAGAGTTAGGTTAGGCTTACAAAAATTTATACATTATGTACAGTCAACCTCACAATTATTGGCCACCCTGGCTATACGCCATGATGGTTATTAGCCAACAACGACAAAAGGATAGAAGGGGAGGTTGTTGATTTACTACTTGTTGTCAAAATAAAGGTACCCCTCAATTTAAGTAAGGGGTGTTATGATGGTTACATCCACAAATCGTGCTACACGTATAGTCAGGGTAGCCATTAATTGTAAGACTGTATATTTGAAGAGCGTTTAGTACGCATCAAAATGAGTAAAAAAAGTCATATTGAGATAGGTCCAAAAGTTAATAATTAGTTAATAACTAGTATGTAAGGTCGTGCGCCAATAAAAACACCCCTGAATCTCGTCGGCCATATTCTGAAGTGTATCCTGATAGAGTGTTTGCTTCTGATGAGAGATTGTATTAACGGTTATGAGGTTACGTGAAACCGGTTCCATTACTTAACTTTATTTGGTCTTTAAGGGCGGGTTTCATAAAGGGTGCTAAGCACTTGCTCAACTTAAGTTCGAGAGATCGCAGACTTAAGTCCGTTTCATAAAGCTTTCTCAAACTCGAACAGTTACGTGTCGCCGCTTTCGGAAGTTATCGGTTGAAAACAAACGTGAAGAACGAGTTGCCAAGTTTCGAAAAGGTTGGCAGTTTGTTTCAACCGATAACCGCCGAAAGCGGCGACGTAACTGTTCGAGTTTGAGAAAGCTTGATCGATCTCGAACTTAAGTCTCGCAAGTGCTCAGCACCCTTTATGAGACTCAACCTAAGTGGTCTATACACCAACAATGCCAATTTTTACACCCAATCTCTATGATCTATTTCCTCATTTTGATACGTACTAGACACTTTCAAATATTCAACACTTTTTATTGATCACCCTGTATATAATGTGGGTATAATTGAAAATAATTTTATAACACAAAAATGGTCTGTTTTGTCCGTTGCTTTCAAACTTGAGAAATAAAAGCAACATCGAAGAATGTTATAGAATGTTGAAATACCCTGTATAGATCTTGTGACGAGCTTCGAACTAATGGCCTTTTTGGATATTTTGTTCATCTTTAATTTTTCTCCAGAGAGCTATAACACAAGGATGCCTTGATTTTAAAACCCAATTTAGGTGGTAACACCAAGCCACATCGCTGTCTGCTTTGAATTTTCTCTAGAGACAAATAGTTTTTCCAACTTTTCTTTAAGCTAGTTTTTATTTCCCGATCCAGTAGATGAATTAAAAACGTATTCGTGCAATTGCAAAAGGAGCTCATAAATAACTTTTTTTAAAACACTTTTGTGTTATTCATGTACTTACGTTGCAGATGATGTCGAGTAGACTAAAGTTTGCCAATGATAACATCTTTGTAATAATTTTGTAACAACGTCTTTGAAATTACAAAACAATATCTTCGATATTCTTTACTGAATTGTAAACAAAACAAAATTTAATATTACATCCAATATTTATTGTTTCTACTGTATTTCTTTTATAATATGGCAAGAAATATTTATTTTTTTTATAAACGGGCAATTTGAAATATTTGTGTAGCTACATATATATCAGCAATCTAACAATGTATATAAAACAATTTTCATCTGTAAAATAATAATGGTATAGGAGAGATGATCGTTTTTTTTACAATTTTCTTTTTCCCTTAAACGCTCTTTAAAGCCATAGTTTGAAACAATATATTATTTGCATGGAGTTTTTTACAATTACGATCGAAAAAAGCCACGTTTATTGAAACTATGTATTGGTAGCTGACTTTTGGTGCAATTTCAAACGAATAAATACGTACAGATTATTTGATCGTTATTTACTATTAGGTTTGCACATAAACTTCAATAATCAATATGGCACGGTTCGTAAAGTCCTAAGTGCTTTTTAAATAGTTTTGGCGAAAAATTTTGCAAAATATGTGATCCCACCGAAGAACGTTTTTCAATTTAATCAAATTATATGACAAAAAATCCGCAATTTTTATAAAAAAGAAGTTCTCGAGAATTTTTATCAAACTTTAAAAATTATATAAAATATAAAATAAGAAAGTTTTTCATGAAAATGAAGCTTACGAAACAAAGTTTTCAGACATAAAAGTTGGTTTAGGGTTTCCTAAAAAAAAAACTTTTTAATACTTTTTTATTAACTGAACTAAAGTCTAAAGACTTAACGAAAAAGAAATGCAACTTTTTAAAAGTACAATTTTGAAAAAGTGTAATTCTATTTTTAACCATTACAAGAGCTTGTTTCTACAAAAATAAAACTTTTAAATTGGAAAATAGAGACGAAAATAGTTCTTAAATCTTTTTTTTTTTAAACCGCAATTTGTGGGAAATTGTTGTAAGGAATAATGAATTAAAAATTTGAAGTAACGCAATTTTTCTTCAATATTTATTTTTAAACGAATGTCTTCAGTTTTCCACATTGTTTAAAAACAATTAGACCTGGAAGCCCTTTCTATTGAGAATCATAGCAACGCAATCCATTACGTCTTTTTCTTTTGTTCAGAATTTTTTTGTCTCTCCCAATCCATTGTTTTCGATATCATACATTTTTATTTTCGATCTCGTGTCCACTTGCACTTTTATCGAAGCTTTAGAACTTTTGTCTTTTTTCGATTTTTGAGGTCGATATAGGCAACGCACATCGGTGTATTTATTTCCAAAACTATTACGCCAAAGTGAAGCAATTCGTAAACGTCGAACGTAACAATTTGGAAATCAATGAAGATTATACTACAGCATTTGGGAAAGTTGGGCAAAATTAAACTGAGCGTAAAGTGAATCTTGAAACTGTAAATTATATAGATTGAGGTAAGAATCTTTTAATGGCAAACTGATGCAATTATTTGTAAAACGATACTTTGTTCGATTCGACTGTTTTTCAAATTGGATAAGATTTGTGTTGTATAAGTCGTGTTTCAGTTGAGAAAGTAACACACCCTGGTTAGGTTAGAAGAGAATAAGTTGAGCATTTTAAGACTGTTTTAAAGTGCACCTGAAATTTTATTGCAGTTAAGTGCTACTTGCAAAATTTCTAACTCACATAAAATAATAAAAAGAAAAACTTTGTGTATCAAAGTAAGAAGGAATCTGTTGAATTTTGTATTTTGCAAAGGCCAACCGACGTGAAATTTTAATTTTTAAAAATATTGTTATTACTTAAACATTTGAGATTTTTATACTAGGAAATTTTTACAAGTTGAAGAATTCGTCTCTATTTAAATTCCTCAACTACTTTTATTATCATGGGTGTATTAAATTTCAAAAAATTTAATTTGTGTGACTCGTGTGCAATATAATAACGGAATGCATTCCATCTCTCCGTCTCTACAATGTTGTGTAAGATAAAATGTAGCTGAATTGTTAGGATTCTTAATATCAAATAATAGCAAGTACAGTCGAAGAAAAAATAAAACACAAGAAAGTCAGTAAAAATGCAATATATATTTTAGGATTTATTTTCATTTCTGACCATGAGAGAAGCAAGTTTATAAAACAAATTCAAACCTTGTGTTTGGTTGTTGTTTCAGGACTAGGAATGCTTCAGTTAATGTTTAAAACATTATAATTTTTATTGTTGGGCCTTGGAAATGCTTTATAACTAAACCCAACTTACATGCGGACTGTTTTCCTAGCATAATTGTATATAAAATAGTGTAATGAGCATGTTTTGTGTATAAACGGGCTCTTCATTTAAGAGAGGGCACAAAGGACATTCCTTAAGGATTTTAGCTTATTTTATTTCTTCTCACTAAGAGTACTTGTCGTATAGATAATTAAATGTCCTTAGGTGTTTACTCTCTGTTTGTTTTCTGACAATTTTAATTTTTATAGTAAAAATTTATGCTTGAGCTTGTTTAGATGTTTAGCTTGAGCAAGATTGTTGCAAAAAACTAAGGCCAGCTTGTTGATGTACCTAAGTACTAGGAAGTTAATCCCTACAGTTTATTAACTATTCTATTGGATGACAGTATATCTCTTCTATATTAGGCTCTTTCTTGGACTTAAATTTTAGGTTAACTCTTTTTGCTCATATTTTCGGAAATTTAAAATTTCAATCGCTTTCTCCTAAAACTGAATACATTGATCAGATTTCTCATTCTCGTCCCGATTGGTCGATCTCCACGCCTCTCTTTCTTTAACGAGATTCAGTGTAGCTGCTGTGATGTGTTTTAGGGCTTTCTTCGTTTCGTTGGTGATCAGGGTCCATGATTAACTCCGAATCCGACAATGTGACTAGTTAACATGCTGCTGGAGTAATTTCTGGTGATTGTGTTATTACAGGTCGATGTCAATTTACGTGCAAAGATGGTGTTCTTATAACCACTACGCGATTCTCTCCCTTAATTCGATGCTCAGTGGTTTCTCTCTTACTGTCTTTCTTCTTTTTCTCATTTTTCTTGCACACGAAATTTCGGTTATAAGCTTCGCCGTCCAGTATCTTTCTAATTGTGTCTTCAATAGAGGGTATTTTGCCACAAGCTCTTCATAGTTTTTGGCAAGTCCAAGCAGCAGAATATTGCTTACCAGGCTCGAATGACGGTTGCTGAGGTAGTAAATTTCGTAAATATAGCCTCAACCTAATGAGAATCACTACTAATCATAATATTCTTGGTGTCTTTCATCTGTCATGCAATAGAGAGAGAGGTACTGCCAAGGCCCTGCTGTAAGTTCCTGTCTATTCATCGGTGTTGGCAAACATCCAATGAACATCTGCGACAAATGTTTCTCACTTTCTCTGTCTATATGTCCAATTTTTGGTACACTCTACTATTAATTATTATTAAGGACGTTTCCTTTATTAAGGAGACGCCTTTTCGCCATGTAGACATATGTAGTCTTTTTTTTATTGTTTGTGTTAATTAATTTTGTGTTGTCCGTATTTGTGGTGGCTTTATCTGTTGATTCCTTTGTTGCATGATTAGAGTCCTTGCAGTTAAGTGTCGTATAATCTGATTTGTCCACATATTATCATGTTATAGTACAATATTTGTAGTCACTTCGTTACGTTAATTAGGTCATAGACAAGTTTGTCAATCCATTACCAGGATAACTAAAGAGAATAAAACTGCAAATTAACCGACAAACGGTTAAAATATGAACTTAAGTTTAAAACTTTTTGAACTATACTATGACCGTTTTGTCAATCCTTCTACAGATCTATTTTGAATTAAACCTAGTTTAAAGTCGTCTTTATAAGTTAGTTTAAATTAAAATTTGTTATTGTAAGTTGGAAGCCTGGGCAGATGGTCTTAGGGCTAGTATTATAAACGAAGGTTTGACAGTTAACCTTAGGTTAGGTTGGCTGTCAAAGTTTCGTTTGATAACAACTAAACTTTAGCTCCGATATCTCTAGTTAACCCTAACCTCTGACAGTGAGGATTTGACGAAGGTTTGACAGCTAACCTTAGGTTAGGTTAGCTGTTATCAAACGAAATTTTGAGATCTAACCTAACCTAAGGTTAGTTGTTATCAATCGAAATTTTGAGAGCTAACCTAACCTAAGGTTAGCTATCAAACCTTCGTCAAACCCTCACTGTCAAATAGCTAACTTAGGTTAGGTTAGCTATCATTTTAGTTTGACATAATTAGACAAAATAGTGAAATTGACATTTATTTATAATTTCAACCTACGATTGAGCCAACCTTCGGTTAAGTAGGCTTTATAATACTGGCCCTTAGTGTGTCTTGATTGTTTACAGTTGTCAGTTGAAATGAAAATCCTATAGTTTTGTTTCTTTACATTAATTTGGAACGTTGAGATTTTCTGTTTTTAAACAAAAATTTACTTCCTACTAGTCCAGCAATGAAGCGTAGACAACTTCGGTAAAAATCGCTCCCTCCAGGCGGTGAAAAATCTGTAAAAACGCTCAATTTCGGTTAAATTGAGTTACAATTGTATAGTGGTGGTTCTAATTAATTTCCACAAATGTAGTTAGTCTTCAGTTCTTCCTAGAGCTTCACAGAACGTAACTAAACTATTATATTTCGGAAAATTAACAATTTTAGGAATTAAATTGGGCAATAATGAAGTGGTGGTTTTCTTAGGGCAAAAAACCTAATAAAAAATCAGGATTCAATATTTTTGTACCGCAATGGCTGGATAGCTTCTATTAGTGCCTTTGAACATGAAAAAACCGGCAAAAAAAATTCAGGGCCCAAAAATCTATAAAAATCGCCTATTGATATTGCCCTTCAGAAAAATTTTCCATTAAAATGGTTTATTCGGCCTCATTGTGTTAAACAAGCCTCTTATGATTCTTTATCACTGTCCGTATTGTAATCCTTTTTTCAAAAAGTACATTCGGTACATCCTGTATATGTATGTATTATATTTAATTTCCATTTTGAATATAAAAATGTAGATATAAGTTATCTGTTCATATAAAAATTCCAATAATGCGAGCCAACATTTTGTTACTGATAAACTCATAAAATTTATATTCAAAATTAAAGCATTATTCGATTTTATTTATTAAAAATATAAAAATTTGTATAAAAATATCAGAACATGTGGTGCAATCACAAAACATATCGTTAGGTCGTAACTTGTTTCAATTTCAATGTCCTAGTATTAGTTTTGAGTTTGAGTGCAGTGGGGTCTCGCAATGTCGTAATGGCTTCAGTTTTCTAAAACTTGCAATATGTCTCCATAAGGTTAGTCTTTTTTATTTATTTAATATTATTGAATATGTAGAAATTGGTAAATTGATTCAATTCAAAGACAAATAATTTTGCAATTTTTTCCAGTTTACTATCACATATAACGTCAAGTAGGGTAAATATTGCAACTGTTTGAAAACAAAATGTTTCATTATTTTTTAAATTACACATCACTAAAATGAAATTTCTAAAATTGTGTAATTTCTTTAGGGCGTATATGGTGTACAAATAGATGCTCGAATGTTTATTCAAAAATGTTTTCCTGATTTCTTTTTTTAATTTTCCATTAGCCCAAGTCTTCTCGATGTTAAATACGCAACAAATATAATTTCAGCCGAATGTAACATGATGAAGGTTTAATTAAATTCCTACAAATATATATTTTTTTTCAAATCTTTAGTATAGGGATTTCATAATCAATTTAGAAACGACTAAAATTTCACATTTAAAATACAAGGTGTCGCTAACAAGACAGCAAAAAGGTTACCATGTATTCGTGATATACCAATGTTATGATGTGATGATTAACCAAAAGTCTTCGTTAAATTGTTGAGTTTTTTACCACTTACCTACCTGTTACCACAAGATAAAAAACTGGTGTTCAAAAAACTTTTTATTAGCAAAGATTGACATCTAAATTGAATCCCCATTGTTAAAAAAAATTCTTTGGTTACTTAAAAGCGATTGAAAATTTTTGAAAATTTAAGACTTTCGATAGCGCCTTGACGAAAAACTTTTGGATAAAACCATGAACGTTATTATAAATTTTAAAATACTTTATTTCAATTAATTTTCATCAAAAGCACAAATACACATAGTTTCAAAATTATCCCTCACAAGGTATAAAGGCAAATTTCCTTACCTTTTCTTATTTACAGGAAGGAAACTCTTTTCATCCTTTATATTGGAAAATTTTCAATTTCCATGAATAATAAATAACTTATAAATTTCTCAAGGAACTTTGTTTAGAAATAAACAAAAAGATCCTTTAAGGTAATTTTTTGTAAGTTTGTTTTGTTGTTGAAAAATAGTTGTATCTCAAAGTTTAATAGAATCGGCTTGTGCTGCACTTAAAGTCAATTGTTTTTGTTAAAGAAATTTTTTTGGGTGTCGCGTATTTATTTAAAAAAGAATTTTTAAGTTGACACTTTCAATATTTATCTTGCAGGAAAAGGAAAAATTTAAATAAAAATTACATATCGAGCTATATTTCTTTGGAAAATTTTCTTTTTAAATTTTCATCGTTTAGCAATAAAATACGATTTGACTTTCTTTTTAACATTTTGTTAATTAATAGCCGTAATTTATGTTATACAAATATTCAGTTTAAGTGCTTAAAAATAATATTTGACGAATTTCCCCAATAATATTTTTTAACGACTGCAAGTGAAAGTAATTAATTGATACATTTTCTTAAAAGAATATTCTTCGCTAAATTAATGATACCTCTAAGACCCTAAGATATTTCTTTGTGAGAAAATGAAGTACTAACAAGGGATGATGAGAGTCTGCGAGTTTTTGAGAAATGATTAAGAAGATCGTCGTTACACTAGAATAGTAATTAATATTAAATTTATTTTTGATAAAAAAAATTAATTTATCAAAGTGGTATTCGGAACGTGTGCACTCGGATTACTTTGATCAACTTGCAAGCACATTTTGTATTGCACATCGCTCCACATGACACGAATTTCAAATACGATCTACTTTTTTTTTTACAAATATCGTAATTTACTGCTTATTGATTTGATATCTTTATTGTAATAATAATTTATAGAATTCTTGTAATCGTCGAGTGATCTTTTAAGCCTCTTTCGTCGAGTGAGTGGTTGAAATACGAACTTATTTTTGGGACTTAAAGGGAAAAATTGATAATAAAAACAATTTCTATGTTGTATAAGAATATTTTTAGAAAATTGTTTTTAACGAATTTAATTTTACGAAAAGTTTGGAAGCTACTTAAATTAAATTAATTAGTTAAAATTGTCCTTTAGGATATTATAATTTGGAAATTATTTAATTGTCGGTAATTTTAACTTTGGTAACGAAACTTTTCGCGTTTTAAAGTGGAAATGTAAAAATTTTAAAACAATATGGAATTAACGGAAAACTCGAGGGAACTATAATGTTTATATAAATTTATGGTTGGATGAATTTAAATTTATGATTCATACGGTTTAAGTTACTGCGGCGATTTCTTATAGTTTCTTTTATTTTTTAGAGCAATTATTCTTGTCATGAAAGTTGTGTTTTGCCTATTAATTTTTCCTTTTTTTGGTATGTAACAGGTAGTAAGTATTTTTTTCCCTAAATTCGAAATTTTATGCTTTGTAAACAACAGCGATTTTTCGAAACCAGTTCCTGACTGTTTGGCTGTTGTTCTTTGCTCTTTCTCAGTCTGTACCGCGGATTCACTTAATTAAATTCGATAGCGAGCGACGTCAGTCACCATAAAATTCGTTAAGTATGAATTTTGTAATTCAAAGTTAGAGATTTATGTGGATAAGAGCGTCAGGTACCGAAAAAATTACAACAAATTAACGATTTTTAGTAGCTACAGACATATTTATCTACAAAAATCGAAAACTTTGAGTTACAAAATAGAAACATAACCTCAATCGCTAGTTATAGATTTCGTTAGCTACCGAAAAAGTTAGTGAATCCCGTCTTTATTATACCTATGCGAGTGTATGGTACGTCACTTCTGTTTGTTTATTATATGCTGCTTTGACATTTGTCTGTAAAAATACACCCACAACATTGTTGTCTGTCTGTTTGTCCATCTGTATGTCACTCGCTTCTTTGGTTTGAAAAATAGTATTTTACTGTGTTTGAATTGTAGCGAAACGGAATCCAGTTTCTATTTTGAAATCAAGCAGCACTGACTGTGTTGGGAAGTCAGGAAAGAGTTCCTTCCTTCCTGAGAGATTTGTTACAGACCCCAACACTTAGGCTAAAGTTACCTTTTGTGTTAGCCAGATTGGTTAAGGACCCAGTCTTAGTGCCGTATCTTCAAAGAACGTTACTATCCTATAGTGGCGGATTCTTTGTATGTCTGCTGGGCCCAGGAGTTGGTGTCCAGTGTTTTGAGTCTCAGTGCCGCAAAGGCAGGGCACTAACATAAAATTTGTTGGGCGGATTCATCTTCCTTCTCACAGTCTCTACAACTAGAGTCATCACAGATTCCAATAATGTGTAGGTTTTTATTTAGGTGACAGTGACCTGTTAATAGACC
Source organism: Malthinus seriepunctatus (assembly GCA_963924605.1). Lineage (NCBI taxonomy): Eukaryota > Metazoa > Arthropoda > Insecta > Coleoptera > Cantharidae > Malthinus > Malthinus seriepunctatus. Next base: position 18,782,656 of record OZ004600.1, read on the forward strand.
TATCACCCTCTTCAGTTGGTACCTGCTTAGGTTTAGCAATGTGTTTGTCTTCTCAGAGCAAAGTTCTTTAATAAAAAGTTTCGCATTCCCGAGATTTCAAGTTTTATATCGTCTTTAGTGTCCCCTGGAGATCCATTTGACAAGGTTTTGTTTCATAAAACTATCGGGGATTCCAAGTGCGGGTTCCTGTCCGCATAAAGGAATCAGAGTGCCCCTCACTGGTAGCCCATTCGCTACTTCTATGCCAGAATGGCTTGGAATCTACTGAAATGTTGTTATGTATTGTTAGGTTCTGTGAGGTCTGCCAACATTCCAGAAAGAGCTTAGAGGTTTTTTTACAATCAAGAAGAGCCCTCAGAGCTGCCTGGCTGTCTGGCTGCCTAGCCTAGGCCTTATCTGCCTACCCTCCAGATCTCCGCCTATTTTTTGGTTTTAAATTTAGATTTGGAGAGCAGTGTCCAGATAACAAGCCAGTCCTAACTCCTGATTTGTCGAACAAAGGAATTTTCTTGATCTTTTTTGCGAATGTTATAAGAACATCTTCCTCTGTCTTTGACCTAATGTGTTCGCCCAATACAGACTGTCCTCATTTGGTGCCTGCTTAGGTTTAGCAGTGTGGGCCTTTTCGGAGCAAGGTTCTTTAATAAAAAGCTTTGCATGCCTGAGATTTCGGGTTTTCCATTGTCTTTAGTGTTCCCTGGAAATCCATTTGGCAAGGTCTTGTTTCATGAAGCTGTAGGGGATTTCAAGTGCGTGTTCTGGTCTGCAGAAAGGGATCATAGTGTCCTTCACTGCTAGCCCATCTGCTATCTCATCCCTCTCTATGCCAGAATGGCTTGGAACCCAGTGCAATGACACATTCTTATGTATCGTTAGGTTCTGTAAGGTCTGCCAACATTCCAGAATGAGCTTAGAGCTTTCATTACATTTGAGAAGAGCCTTCAGAGCTGCCTGGCTGTCGGTGCAGATGTTAATTTTCCTACCCTGGTAGGTTCGTTCTTGGTTTAGCCTTGCGCAGGTGAATATAGCGAAGATCTTCACCTATCCCTTGGTTTTCAATATAGATTTTCTTGGAGAGAAGTGTCCAGATAGTAAGCCAGTGATGGTACTAATTCCTGAACTGTGGAACAAAAGAATTTCTTGGGTCTTTTTTTCCGAATGTTATAAGAACATCTTCCCCTGTCTTTGACATGATGTGCTCGCTTAATAAAGACTGTCATCAGTTGGTGCTTGCTTAGGTTTAGTAGTATGTTTACTTTTTCAGAGCAAGGTTTTTTTGTGTTTCCTGGAGATCTATTTGGCAAGGTTTTGTTTCATGAAGCTATAGGGGATTCCAAGTGCGGGTTCCGGTTTGCAGAAAGCAAGCCCATCTGCCATTTCCCTCTATGCTAAAATAGCTTGGAAGCCAGTGTAATGACACTTTGTGATGTATCGTTAGCGTTCAATAAATAGATGCGGAAGGAGGGTTAGCAACCGCTGCCTTTGCGTCGAGAAAATGCGACGGAAACGGCATTTGGGACTCATTCATTTCGTCGAGTTTACATTATCATTTGTTGTCATGATCTTTTTTTATAAGTGGGAGTATAAGCAACCATTTTTATTGGAGAAATTGACCGGAAATCGCTATATTTAGATAACTATTATGATCCATAATATTCACTAAGTGGCTCTTTCCTGGTAGAGTAGCGGCTATTTATTCAATGATCGTTTAGGTTCTGTAAGGTCTGCCAACATTCCAGAATGATCTTAGATGTTTTATTACAATTGAGAAGAGCCTTCAGAGTTGCCTGGCTGTCGGTGTAGATGTGTATAAGATAAAAATAAGAATAAGGTTTAGCCACGAATTTTTTTCTTTTCGGTATTCGAAGTCTATGAAATCCTCCATCAGGGCTAATTTTTGTTCTGATGAGAGCGTTTTGGTCTAAAATCGACCCATTTACATGCTAGCAAAAATAGAAAGATTTTATAAAATTAAGATCATCTTACAGTAGATAAAGTGAAAAACTGTAATAATCCTCAACTGCATTAGAAAAGCTTAAGGTAGATGGTTCATGTAAGCCTCGAATTCAAGTGGGAATAAAATATGTTGAGGAAAACATTAATAACGAATTTGCGGAGTTTTTTTTTCAAATTTTGCAAATTAATTAAACTAATAAAACATCAAAACCTTGAAGGTAATTTATCACCAAAACTTTTAGAGAAATTAAATTTGTAGCAATTTCGCGGCGGTTTCTAACCTGCAACCACACTCTTGTTTTTAATTACACATCTTGTTATCAAACAATTATAATTAATTCGATACTATTTAGCTACCTAATTGCAATTTGGAATCTTGATATAGTAATTACTACAATGGCAAGTGTAATCGATTTTGTAATTAAGTTATATTCTGTATGTCAATTACTGCAATTGTAATTCATCGCTTTTACATAATGACAGTTTTAAGTGGTTTACTCAAGTTTATTAAAGTATTAATTTTTTTTGTCTCTTAATTAAAAAAGCTTTTGTTGCGCCAGGTGCATAAAATAATTAAAGTGTAACAGTTCTCTCCTATGCGAAGTAATTAACTTAACTGCAATAATAAAAGTGCAACTTGGATGGAGTTGATTTTGACTTAATTGCTTTTTTAGGTTAATTTTCGCCTACTTCTTTTTCTCGCCCCAAAAACGAAATGCTAATAAATGAAACAAAAGCCAACTTTGGCAACTTGTTTTTTTGTACCAAACTTTCTTACTATATCGTGTTTTGATTGCTTATCGCCAAAGTTCAATGTAGCAAGCTTAAAGATTTATTGATTTCTAATCTTTGTTTTATCACAGTAAGGTTATAAATACATTTTGAAAGAAAATGTTGTAGTTAGCACGAAGCAAATTGAAAAACAGAATAAACTTTTTCCTTTAGATTTATTAACGGTATTTAATTTAGGAGATTTAAGAAGTAATTTTGAGGTGAAAATTTTTTCATTTTTGTCTCGGAAAAACAAGTCGTAAAGTTTCTTTTATTTTTTTGTAAAGATTTAAATAAAATAATACGCAACTTTTGCCGTATCAATAACGTTAAAAAACAAATCCATTTTAACCCCAAACTAAGTAAGATGTAAGAAGCTACTAGTAGTGGGATATGGAAAAGCTTACGCTGGGAAATTCTCGTACCGTTTTAGATATAGCTTTAGTTCTCAGGTTCTCATAAATATACATGACGTCGTCGTGGAATTTAAACCGCGTTCACTCAATTTAGGATACCAATAGTTAAGAAAATTAATACGTAATTAATAAACATTCCAAAATTATCTTTTACAATAAAAAAGCCTCTTACAGATGTAAATAATTTCCATTTAATTTCACATGAGTGGTTGGCATCAACGATTAAATTTTTTCCCAAACGCGATTTCTCCAATTTTGAAATTATTTGTTCAGTTAACATCTTTAAATACAACAATCGAGCCTTACGTTATTTAAATTTTTTCTTCAAAAAATCACTTTGCGTAAAAACCAATTTATATAAGTTTCGTTTTTAAATTATTAATTGCTATTTAATTATTTTCTTGTTTTTTTCATTTCGCTTTCTACAAAAACTTTTTTAGTAAGTTTATAATTACTTAAATTTTGTTTAGATTTCAATTTAATGTTTTGTAATCGTTTTGGTTTTGGAATTAATGATTGATGTAGGTTTAAAGTGTATTTACAATTAAAAGGACTAGAGGATTAAATCCATCAATCAATCCCCAGAGTTACACCTGATTGCTTTATACATAATTTTTAAAACGAATTTAGTGCAATACTATACTGATTTATACGGGGTGTTTTTGCTTACATGCAGGTCTTTTTTATCATTATTTGAGACTAATTAATAAAAATCAACATCTCTTAACTAAAATCACTTTACGATTAAGACTAATAATTTTTTTTTGTTTCAGGTGAGTTACCAAACTAATTATCTACATTTAACGTACTTCTAAGGTGAGTGGTTACGATAAAAATTGTAAATTTTTCCCACGACTAGTTTGTTGTTCTTTGATGGTTTGGTATGAGTCTTAATTAAATATTAGCAACAAACGAGACTTTCAAAGTGCTCATCATTGCTTCCAATATACGTATAGGGGTTGTAATTACAAGCCTATCTTGCTAACTTTGCTAAATATGACTAAACTACCCACGTATAGATTTTCAAACCAATTAATTTTCACAAAATGTGCAAAATTTTCTTTACAATTTTTTAAATTCAAAGATGAGAATTGGTAGGCTTCTCTCAGACGACATCCTTGCTCCTATGGGAGCTTTTTTCTTTATTTAATCACCGATAGCTTAAAGGGAGTGCAGTCGTTAATTTAACCTCGTTTAAGCACCGACACGAGTTTGACCCGACCGACGTCTAATAGAAGCGTTTTGCATTCCTAACTCATTTTTTTTATTGCAAGAATTTTCAGTTTAAATAATTTTTTCTAAAACCAATTTTTGCTTTTGGAAGCAACCACTCAGGTACCCAATTGAAAATCGTAAGAATTAATTCTCATGTTCTCTGGATAATAATATATAATTAAACGTCCTTCTGACGTAATTTCTCATGAGAATTAATTCTTATGATTTTAAGAATCGGGTCTCAATGTTTTGGACCTCTAGCTCATTTTTAGATGCATATTAAAAAAATGTGAAAGGCTAATAAGGTCAAAATCGTTTAAAATCCCTCAAAGAGTAAACTTGTTTCAATCCTTTCTTCGTTGCTCCCGCCTCGACAAGCTATCTTCACTCGAAAATGTCCCGGTAACTAGCAACATCTTCTTTAGCGGGTATTTTTGGTAACATTTCGTCCATAAACTATGACAGTCTTACACTGTATAAGTGTATAAGTCTTTGATATAATTCTGGTTCATGACGGTGACTTTTATGGCCCGTCCACACACCCACAGGCTAGCCTTCCGGTTTGACCTGCGCAGGGGCCCTGCACAGTTCAAACCGGAGTGTCTGGCCAGCGTTCAGGTGGAAGGCAAAAACCGGAAACCGGAAGGCAAGCCTGTGTGTTTGAACGAGCCTTAAAGCTTGCGGCACACACACAGGCTTGCCTTCTAGTTTGGCCTGTGCAGACGTCGGAGCATCTGAACACCGTTCAGACGGCCTACACAGCCCTAATCGGAAGATAAGTCTGTCTGTGTAGCGCGGCTTTAAAGAGCAGGATATACTACACTCTTGTGCAGTTCTCTACGCGAGTTTTCATTTTTCTTAGTCATTGTATTTTGGGGAGTTTTGTTTTGCATTGTTATTAAAAACCTTCTGTGATGGAATAGATTTATTACTTTAGTTCAGATTTAGATATTAACATAGTTATTAGCAGTGTTTAGCAAAAGCCAGTGACTCTTATATGGGAGCCCCAAATATTATACTATAGTAGGTGTTATACTACTTAGAAAATTATTAAAACTTGGATTCTGAAGGGGTTAACTCCCTCAACACTAAATTCCAAGACCCCTGGAAGAATACTTGACCAAAAATACATGTTTCTTCAAAACTAAAGTAGTCTAGAGGTTTCATAAATTATAAAAATTCAATGGTTACCTGCAAATTTGTACATTTTTATATCTTTATAAGGTCTCCTCAGTAGCGTACCAATGTCCCGACAACGTCCACTGTTTGCTTTTGCCTTATTTTGATTCTCAGAAAGTTAACTTAATTTTTAAACTCTTTTTGCAGTGGAACACAATCAATCAATTTTACTCCAGTTGATTTTAAAGAAATGTAACAATTATTTAGATAAGCCAACCGGGTGCTTAAGATATTCATAACTCCTTAAAAAAAATTATGGCGTAGTTTTCCGATTTTAGTAGATAATTTCTGAACCGAATCGTTCATTTGAAACAATTTTCACCAGGATATATTTGTTCGTTTTACCACAGCAGGGTTTCAAAAATTATGTAGACTTTTATACTAGCTACAAAATGGGGTGGTGAATTTGGAACATTGCCGGTCCGTCCCTCTATGGAGTTAACGCGTAAATTTTCAGTCAACCATTAAATTCTGAAAGCTTGGACTAAAGAGAGAAAAAAATTCTCACTAACCCAAAATAGTCGTTTAAACTCTCAACTTGCTCTTAATTTTTATTGATGATTTTATTCCGATTGTGACTGTGAAGAAAATGATTGTGGCTATAACCAATGGATATAGTTAAGGTATTATGAGAATTTGGGGTTTATACATTGCTTTAACTGATCTTTAGTCAGTGAGCAAAATTTAATGTGACCTACTTCAGTTAGTAATGTTTTTCTAAACTATTGCTATAACTGCTACTCTTGCTTTTGATTGTGTTCCATTGAATGAAAAAATACCCCCTACTCTACCAGGAAAGGGGTTTAGAGATACCAGAAGGGAAAGAGACAGCCAGTGATAATTTAAACTCGACGGAATGAATGAGTCATCCATGGACTTCTAAAATGTCATTTCCGTCGCATTTTCTCCTATAAATAGGCAACAGTTGCTAACCCTCCTTCCGGATGTTTTATATTCTAAGCTGTGTTCTGTTTCTAGATAGGAAGATTTTTTTTAATTAGTGTATGGCATCAATTGCTAAGGTTGTTAGCCAGGGAAATTTTGTCCAAATACCATCCAAGCATTTGTCTTATGCTGAACATAGATATCAAGACGCTTTTTGCTCTCAAGTTATTGCATGACAGTCAAACAGGCAGGCAGACAGACTAGTAAAGTTTTTTTTTTTACTTTTTTAAGAAAAGCTCTCAAAAATACTTTTAAAATTTCCCACGCCGTTACCTAACCCGACGAAAGGAAAACGAACTGAAATATCCAGCCTAATAACTCTGTATCTGTCAGTTCGATTTTATAACTTAATAGAGGCACCCGGTGCATGTGCAATGTACTGTATAATATTGGCTTACTCTGTAAATCTTTTTCTTAATAAAATATTTCTTGTACAAGTTGAAAACTTTATCCAAAAGTTTAACTGGGATTTAAAAGTATCTCAAAGTTGCACATCATCATCAAATTGCTTCGCTTTGATGTTGCGAGTTATTTTATTTTCCTTTCCAAAACCCAAAATTTCTAATTGAAACTTTGCAGCTAATATAAAAAAAATGATTGACGATTTGAGTTGGAAACTGAAAAGACAATTTTATCAGACGATCGAATCTGTCTTTGAAAATCCCAATGGATCTGTACGAAACGTCAAGATAAAACGTCAATATAAACTGTACAGTGATATTATTGCGAGAGGTTTTTTTTTTATTTAATAAAAAATGACCAGCCACTCTCGCGCGAGTTGTACAAAAATGACGTATTTGTTAATTAAAATTAATCGCTTTATTGTAAAAGAAAAAAAAAATTTAACGAAGATTTAAGTTGTTGGCTTTTGAAGCACCGGCAATTCCACATTATTTAAGCTTTTGCTTTGATGGCATGGTTAATTGAACCGCACATTGCTAAAACCAAATAGATTTATAACCGTATTCTCGATTTCATGTGTGTGTTAGCAGGATTTATGGACAATTAACATACACATTGTGCGAATTATAATAAAACTAAAAGCTTACGGTTATAACATCAGATGCTTTTTCTCTCGACTTTAATTTATTGGTCCCCAAACAGATTATATTTTGTTATCGAAACAATACAAAACATAACGTACTTGTAGTATATAGGATGAGACTATTTTGCATAGACGAATTCCTTAATTAATTACAACCATGTTCTGCAGCGGAGTTGAGAGCTTTGCTAAATCTCTGGAGACATCTGTTACTCATGATCACCGCTTTGTTTCAACAAGGCGCAAAAAACCTACGACAGGGTTTTGTGGATGGTTTGTGAGATAACCCACATATACGTTAACGCGAATTATAACATCATTAGATTACGAATAACATAATAGGTATTTGCATTTTTTTCATAAAACAAAACGACTTTAGATACAAATTTTTGTGTTCGTTTTTGAATGTTTTGGTTTGCTTCCAAGTTTTAACTTTTTAGGCTTTTGTAAACCATGTAATATGTCTTAGTTGTTACTGTTTCACGCAGTTTGAACAAGAAATTTAGAGCCAAGGGTTAGGGTTAGTACTCTTTATAAGGGGGATTTTATGCTTCCAATGTTCGACTAAATTTTGACAAGTTTTTGAAATATGTAAATGGTTTATATGCTGTAACAGCAAGAAATTTGAAATATTTTATTTCAAATTTTAATGGAAAATTTTCCCTATAATAATTTATCATTAAATAATATTAAAACAAACTTAGTTTTTAAGTTTTAATTATACCAGGGTAGTTATAAAGTTCTTGTGATGTTTAAAATATTAATAACTTTTGTTAGAATTTGAGATAAAAGCTGTTTGTTAAATTATTTTAGGGACGGGGGTGATTTATTCGAGTTTTATTCGACTTTATATTTAGAGTGTTGTCCGTTTACTGTTATGATACCAATGTATGAAGTCACACTGTTCCTTTAACCAACCATTTATTTCCACTAGTCTCTTCCCTAGAGAGGAACTTGTTGCAGCTATTGTTTTCTCATTAATTTCTTCCTTTTATACGTGACGGTTAATTCATTTCACAATTTCAGTTTTTATATGAAAATTCCAAACCTAAACACACAACGTGTTGTTCTTTTTATTATAATCTTCGAGGATATGTAGCAGAGACACTTAACAATTACGAGATTAAAACTAACTAAAACTTGAATAAATTGCGCGCCTGAAGCATTTTAGCAATTGCATTTATCTCTAAAACAACAAAAGTTATGAGTATTCACTGCACAGGAGAAATTTATCGCGAAATGTATTTGATAATAAAAAAAAACTGAAATGATGTTTTGGTATAGCTCAAAGAGTCAAAGCGTTTCTTTTCACCCCTTAAAAATTCGATATTAACCTCTAAAAATCAAAGGATTTTATTTTTATGCAAATTGTCGATTGAGCACATTCTAAAACCCCCATTACGTTTCACATGACTCAAATAAACTTATTATTATACGCAGATTATCGTTTACTAATGAATTTATTGTTTCTAATTTAACGATTCAAATCGACACAAATTATTAGTAATAAATCCAACATTAATACTTAAATTATTGATCTAGATAATTCCTTCATGTGCTAACTCGAGTATGATTATCATCAGTAGCTCGTAGGTTTATACAGGGTGTCTTCTGTATCAAAAAAATTACAAAAAAGTGAAATGCACAATGCACATCATTGCATATTTGAATTTACCTTTCGATGGCTTTTCCTTTTCGAATGAGGTAGCCGTTGATTTTTTAGAGAATTCCTTGGCGGACCCAATATACCATAGCTCTCTCTATCATTAAAATTGATACGACCCTGTGATATCGGTTACATTTTCGTCGTAGCCCAATGACTTCACCCAGGAATTCTCTAAAAAATCAACGTCTACAACAACAAACTGATGGTTTTGTGATTAGCTGAGCAGTGAATGTGAGAACTGGTCACTCACTACGAGATAACATATTATAGTATTGACTTCAGTTTGCTTTACAGAATTTCGAATAACGGTTTCTTCCATTCGAATCTTCCAACAGGTATTAAGAATACCATAACTACACTGAGTGACTCCCTAAGGCCAAAGTAAATTTTTTTTTCTAAATGACTCTTCCCTTATGCTTGCATAACTGCTTACTCCAGGTTGCTTTTTAGTAGTTTTTTAATCAAATCTGTCTAAGGACATGGAGAGGAGATTCTTCCAGTCTTTTTCTGTCATCTTTACATCGGAAGTGTCTCTATTTTAGGTGGCCTCGATTTATGTCTAAAGAAGACTTGGCATAGGTGGTGCTCCAGATCCATATTGTTTAGATTGGATATCGTATAGCACCAGGACCGTTAGTTTTGTGGGCCGCACATTGAGTTACTTGAGAACTAAAGAAAAATCTTCAACAAATTGTTACGTTATTCTCATCTTTAAGTAATTTACCGAACATTATTATTTCAATAAATTTTTACAATCTAAAGATTATAGTCTACCTTGATCCATTTTGACTTTTCAATGAATGCCAAAATAGACAATTTTTTACTGATCATCACTTCAATTGAAGCTGATATAAATGCTTTTCATAAATTGTTTGTGGAATCCTCCTTTAAAATAGACTTTGGCTCGATTTTAACCAATATCAACCGAGATTTTTAGTAGATAACCTTTTCCATTCACAATGGGTCGCACAAAATATATTTTTAATGTAGAAAATATTCTAAAGTGTAGGTTAACGGTTATAAAACTCGAAATGCAAAAATAATTCTTTTTATAAAATGCCAACTCTGGGAATTTGAACAGACGACGAAAAAAAAAACGATGTATGGAACTTATAATATGAATTTCAGTCACTCTTCTTATATTTAAAATTATTTTAATTTTCAAAGGAATAAAATAAAAATGATGCATTTTAAATCGAATTTTTGTATTGAATGTGTAATTTTAGAAAAAAAACAAAAAAATGGTAAATTAAAAGTTCAAGATAGAAGGTTATGGATTTAGAGGTTTTAGGAAAACCTTAATGATGCCTGAGCAAATGAAATCCATCAAGCAATGTAAACCTAGAGACGTTTAGACGTTGATTTTTTAGAGGATTTCTAGGAGGAGCCAATGAGCTACGACAAAAATGTAACCGATCAAATAGGGTGTCGCGTCAATTTTAGTGATACAGAGAGAGAGTACTTACTCACAAGGCACGTAACTAGCATCCTAAAATCAGGTGGGCACTTGGTGGTTACAAATTTTTTTGGGTGGACCAAATACATAATATGTAGATCATGAAACTTTTTAAAGATGAAATATTTTGTGTGCAATTAAGAATATACTGTTGTAAATATCGGAATTTTGGCTTATTATTCTCATTTTATGAGGGTGGACACAAGGGTGGGACAGCAAAATTTTAGGTGGACCTGGACCCACCCTGGCTCGTCCGTAGTTACGTACCTGCTACTCGCTCCCTCCATCTGTTGTACTACGCAATATATTGGCTCCACCCATGAATTATCTAAAAAATCAACGTTTAACTCGCCTCTAAAAAAGTCTTCATTCACCACATCCTTTATGTCTTCATCATCATAATCAGTTTGAAAGAGCTTTCCACATGTTGCAAAAATTATAAATTATGCTATTATCAAGAAATACTGGAAGGTTCTGCATCACCCACCTTTTAACTCCGATTTGTGAGTTCTATTTGTACGACTTTTGAAAGAAGGCTGTTAACAGGCATCGTCTTCAAATTGATGATAACGTAAAGAATGTGGTGTTGCAGTGGTTCAAGATGTAGTCCAAGTCATACTTCGTGGATGCTACCCCCAGACACCTTGAATACCAATGATGACATTTTCTAGATAGTTTTCTTAAATATTATTTAATGTGTTTCTGTGACAATTCCTCCGGATCTGCAGTTATTATTTGATAACGCCTCGTATTTTCCATATTTTTCAAATAAGTGCGTGGAAACTTTTACTTAAAAACGCTCTATGTTGTTCGCTTGTTCTTTGATGTAAATAAATTTTTTTCGTAGACAAGGAAAGTGTCTCTTGAGCCAGTACATTAGCTAACATCTAACAGAGTAAATCGATAAAAGCTGTGGTATTGTTAAGTCGGTTTTTAAAAACGTTAATAAGCATACTTTGGTAAAACTTTGTCATTAAGGAAATCTAAAAGTAAAAGAAAAGTGCAATGGTATAATTTCCAGAGGGTGTGAATATAAAGAGAGAAATTTTCTTTGTAGGGAATATAATCTGAAATTTAAAAAGTTCAAAACATTGAATTAAAAACGTTTTTTAAATTTCGGTTCTGTAATTACGGTTATTACGATACAGAAAGTAGTTTCGTAATATCTGAAGTTACAATTTTTAATTTTAAAGGCCGAAATATAAAAAATATTGTATAATATTTGTGTTAAAAGTGGTTTTATTTTTTATTTTTGTATTTTGTTCTTTGAGTTACTCAACTCGCTTTGCTCGTTTCGTAATCTTCTCAAACTTACAAAATAAACCGTCCCTTTTAACACGCATATCATAAACTACTATTTTACAACCATTTTTCTCTACTATTATATTATTTACTTTTAATATTTAAAGCACACCGTGTATTTCTCGTCGGAAATGTTTTGTTTACTTTAAACTTAAATAGAATTGTAACATAATATGTCTTGTAGGATACACACACTTAGGGAGTTCTTATTATATTAACAGCAAACCCTTGACTAATAAATTTATCGCCCTAATACTAGCGTTAACTTAAACTAACTTAAATCATTAGTAATAAATATACATTGCAAATAATTTAACACACTCCCAGAAGAAAATTTTCTTGACTTTTAACTAAAAGATTTTTACTCGCAAAAATTGCGTTTATTATTGTTTAAATCCCCAAATAAACGTTTATTAAATGTTAATTTCTTTGTAAGCTTGAAAATGTTTTATTAATTTTCTCTTGTGTTACTTTAGCTCAAAAAAATTATAAAAGACGAAATATTTACCGGTTACGAAATATTTATTCATTAATTATTATTTTCGTTAGAAGTAAAGCGTTTAAAATTTAATTAAAACGTGTACGCAGTTTAAACAATAAACGTAATTGAATTAATTAGTAAATTTTAACAAAACTTTCTCTACACACCTACTAGAGAAGTTAATTTTCGATTTACTTTTGGTTTCATAAAAAAGTTAACTTTGATAATTTTCTTATGAAATTTCGAGTTTTTCACGACGCTGTTAAAGTTGTGTTTACTTAAGCTGAAGACGATAAGTATAAAGGGGGTGTAAATCTCAGAACTTTTCCTTTTATTTAATCTCACATGTTTAAATTAACTACTTTTTGTTATTTTCTTATTAAAATGGAGTGGTCCAGCGGTGTGTGATTCTGGAGGGTGCACCAAAAGGTCCTGGTTTCGAATCGCGGACCAGCCATATAAGGTTGGGATTTATTCGTCCTTAGAGTGCACTTAGCCCTTGAAATTGCAATAGGTGCATAATTGCTAGTAATAATAGACGGTTAGAAGCGTATAGTGCTAGCCACATTACCCTCATTATAATGCCGTTTAGCGACCGTACTAGTTTAACTCCTTAAGATGTTTCAATCTGTTATCAATGTTTTGAGTCCGTTCCACACAATAGTTTCTTTTACCTAACGATAAATGGAAAACTAAAAACAACATTTGAAGAACCCATCTTCTTTTATTTAGTATTGCATAATAAATTTGTGTGTTAAGGGTAGCTTTTGCCATATTTTAAAAATATGATCAATTTTTCAACCTAAGGGGTAAATATTTCCCATCTTTTAAGTACTTAAAGTTATTAAAAAATAAGGGATAAAAATTTGTTTTTTAGATGTTTTGATTGAAGTTTCCATTATAACTTTAATAAGGGATAAGCTTAAAAGTTTTTTTTTTCGTGGAGATATTAAATCCTACCTTTAATGATTATCTACAAGATTAAATTTGTTTGCCAATAAATTGTTTTTTTATTAAATGTAAGCCTTTTTAAATTGTAACTTCGTTTACTCGCTTTTCAATGAAAATTTTCTGACTTTCTTCGATACTGGGTGTCGTCTTGGGTTGGTCTACCTGCATAACAAAGTCAAATATCCCTTTCTTTTGAAATCACAGTACACTCTCGGTTCGACGGGATAGTGCTTGGATGGGTGAATATCTAAAAATTACTATCATGCAGTTAAAGGGAAGGTTAAGCTGTCGGTCCAGGTTATCATGGTTTGATAACCCTAAATAATAATATCAAAAAATAGTTTTTGCAAAATGTTGTCATAAGAACAGCAAAACGAGGCGCATACAGTTTATTTTGACTATGGACCCATAACAGAAAATCGAGGTGATAGTATTGGAGCCCAAGCCCATATCCGTATGGAATAAGGAATTTTGAGTGTCATCGAACAAAAAAATTCACTTGGAGACAAAATCAGGCACTGGCTTTAGGGCCAAAGGCAGTTCAAAGAAATTGTTCGACATGAAAAAAAGTAAGAATAATTACAGCATTTGAGCAGCCATTTTGGCATCACTCCCAGGTGTCTTTTCCGCTCCTCACCAATTGAAAATTGATTGTTAAAATTTTTTGATGTTGCCAACCGGATTTTCTTGTTCAGTTCCATTTAAATAGCTCATTGTCAAGAGATGGGCCTGAATATAATCACCTCGATTTACTTGTTATGGCTCCCTGATAGTTTAAGTGTTTGCAGCACATGTGCCAACTTGACAAATGTTCACTAACTCTCCCATAGAATTTTTACACACAAAAATACCATTTTTATTGGACCCCTCTTTTTCTACGTAAAATATAGGATAGTTAGAATTTTTTCGTTTTTTTTGGTGTTAGCTCAGGCATTATGATCAACAACTCTTGATAATGTTATAGTCATATAGTTTGATACTTCCTAATATTTTTAATAAATTTCAAAATTAAACCAAGGCTAATATCGTATTCGATTGGGACCGCACCGACACGAAGCCAATGCGGTTCTCCACTGGTGGCGTGCAATCACGTGATTGATTACACGGGTATAGGTGGGTGCACTGTTGCCGTGCAACACCAATAAACACGTAAAATGGGGTAGTGCAAATAAAACTGTACTGGCATTGCGCTAGTGCAACCAATCGAATACGCCATAAGACCAATGAGAAAATAAAAGCGCCTATCTAGGGGGGTTATTTTTAAGGGCCTGGCCACGTCGTTGCACCGCACTTTATACAGCTCCTAGAACCGCACTAAAGCCTTGGTTTCCGAGAATAGCGGTACCGTCAAATAGCGTCCGTAATATGACGGTGGTGACGTCACGTAGCGGTGAAGTCGCAAATATCCCTAATGCGGCGTTTACATTTATCAAGTTACTTGAAGCAAGTCGACTTGAAGCCAGCGACTTGAAAGTGGTTGACAAATGTAAACAGTGTTTCAAGTAGTATCAAGTGAAGCTTGAATTCTAGTTTTCACTTGAATTCAATAGTCAAGTCAAGTAGACGACCGGCTACTTTTCTTGAAACTTGAAATCATTTGCATTGTCATGCGTACAAATATGCGGCGTTTTATTTTGTTTACCGGATTGTAGTAAATAATAAAATGGCGCCAACTGAGGTAACACAGAAAGCAGTCAGTCAGTGCAGTTATACCTCTTTTATGCAATATTTTGATAGAAAAATTATTTACGCCACTGCGTTTTCCTATTTTAATTAATTCATAATATTAAAGATTTAATAATTATATTTGGAGAATATTTACAAGTTTTTTTTTCCAATTATTTATTTATTTAATAATTTATTTATATAATTAAAAATAGAATAACAAGCTAATAATTAATAAATATTAAAGATTTAATGTTTTGGCCCTTTTTTTAAATTCTCACATGTGGTCTGTCGGCACTTCTCACTTCAGAAGCATTGTTAGTATTTTGCTTGCACATGGTCAATTAGTTTTTATTACACCTTTTACCATTGACCAACAAAAAGCTTATCTTTATTGTAAGATTTTGTTACTGAATTTGACCCTTTTTAATCCTTTCAAATGTACATTTTCTACCTGTATTATTTCTAGCATGCCTTTTATGTAAATTCTGTCTGTTCAGGTACTTTTTGTATGTGAATTGTTTGTGAATTTTTTTTATTCTCCAACTTTATAACTATGCCAATTTAGAAATATGTTCATACTAACTTTAATTATGTAGCCAAAGAATCCAGCTCCCGATTATTTGGATTTCGCGATTTTTCTTAACTCCTGGCTGATCATTATTTTTATCCATTTATTCATTTTAATTAACAATCAATAACAATTATAAAAAATAAAAAGTAAACTTGACGTCACTGCACTTGAGTCCACTAAACTTGACTGAACTGTGGCCGTTGCCACTACTCAATTTGTACTCAAGTGGATACAAATGATTTCAAGTTTCAAGAAAAGTAGACGACCCGTCTACTTCACTTGACTATTGAATTCAAGTTAAAACTAGAATTCAAGCTTCACTAGATACTACTTGAAACACTGTTTACATTTGTCAACAACTTTCAAGTCAATTTGCTTCAAATAACTTGATAAATGTAAACGCCGCAAAAAAAACGTGAGTAGTGCCAACGAGTCAAGTGCAGTTGAATCAAGATTACTTTTGATTTGAGAGCTGTTAATTACAATTAATGAGTTTTAAAATTTAAATTTAATAAAAATAAATAAATAAAAAAAAAATTAAATTAAAAATAATGATGACATTATTAATTTTTTGAAAATTACCAGCATTTTGATATCCTGTGGGATACGTGATAAAAAACACATAGAGATAAAAACATCAGGGATTCCACATTTAAAAAATTATTACTTAAATTAAATGAAGAGAATTTTAATGTCATAAATATAGACAATAATTTTTTAATTAATAAATTAATAATAATAATTTAAATAATTAATTATTTAATCATGTTCCACCAAGAGATAAGCGAGGAATCAATTCAAATTAAACTCTTTTTGTTATCTTCATTCTTTTCTCTAATTTATCTATCCATATATTGCATAAAATAAGTAACTGCACTGACTGCTTTCTGTGTTACCACAGTTGGCGCCATTTTATTATTTACTAGAATCCAGTAAACAAAATAATTTCTTGAAAATGTGTCAACTCAAAATTCGCTTCAAGTCGCTGGCTTCAAATCGACTTGCTTCAAGTAACTTGATAAATGTAAACGCCGCATAAAAGCGGTGAGACAGCACCGCTATCTAGGAAACCATGTACATTTAAATATATGGAAACGCTTTTTGTGACGTCATTGGCCGTCATATTACGGCCGCTATTAGACGGCACGGCTTTCCTAGGAAACCCAAGCTTTAGCATGGTGCAAAAAAAATTAATGTAGTATTATTTAATATCAGGCCACATTATAATAAAATAACGTTTTATTTATTTTTTCGAAGCGATGCTAAATGCGGTAAATGCTAAATGCGGTGCGCCGACCACGCACTTATCTGAACAAATAAGTTCAAATTTTGCATTTATTATTGTAGCTTTATTTCGAGTCGATTTAGGGACGCTACCTCTAAAATTGTCCAACTAAACATCTGAGGACCACCTTAACATGTACAATTTTGTTGAAATTTTCTGAAAAGTGTCTTACACCTAATGAACGTTACTATTTTTAGTTTTTCTTTTTAGAAACTTTGTGAAAATTTGACGTCGCCTGTTCTGATTTCGCTAGTTGGCCATGACTTTTTACATAAAATGTACAGAAACAAATTGTTTAGCGACAGCAGCTATAAGTGTAACAAGCTCAATTCTTCTCTGTCAACTTCAATTTTGAAAAGGACTGTTTAGTTGTCTCGAAAGAAATTTAAGGACAATTGTTCTTATTAACGTACTCCTCGTATTCATTTAGAAAGCACAGCTTACTTTTTTAGAAAATAATATAACTTTTTAGAATGGAATGACAATTTTAAATTAAATAAACCATGTGTTTAGGACACAAAGTGGAAAATTTTCGATATTTTCTATTATTGAAAAAAAAAAGGAGACAAAACGAATCGGAAATATATCTAAATCGTTTATTGAATACGTGAAATAACTTTTCGATAACACACTATACACGTCTGGTTGATAATTATCTTTTAACAGTAACAAGTTTCTAGTTTTCCTTCCATGATTTCTAGTCGAAATCTCATCACGTGAGATAGCGGAAACGTGCGCTTTCAGCTTTTACGGACAATAGCCATGGTAAAGTTCCATTTCATTATTGCGAATAATGCGGTCCTCACGAGTAGTGGTCGGTGTGTGAGGTAATGTAAGGACTCGTCTCTGTAAGGCTGTTTCTGAGCGCATCGATCTGCCGTTTTAGCACTTCCTGAGGCCCCTCGGAGACGCCACGCACTAGATGTATTTTACGTTTTCTCTCAAGCGCAAATTTTAATTAACAAAACTTATTTACTTCCGTGCGGTGCGAATATAATTGAATTTGACTTATTATTTTCTTTCTTTTGTCGTTTTTAAAATTTATGGCAGTATTCAATTGAAGTTGGTTAGTGACACTGTGTCATGAAAACGCGGCGCCAGTCTAAAGAAAATAGGAAAACTCGTATCGTTACTTTCGTGTTTACAAAAAGTGGATGGATTTACTAAACGAGTTCGTTACACATAAGTGATTGTGTATGAGTAAAGATCAGTCAAGTTGTATCAAGTGTTGAAATATCTTGCAAAGTATAAACTCGAGCAACCGGCAATCGGTTTCTGTCGTCGCGACGCAGCTGCGCCAAAAAGCGCGCCGCCTCCAGTACATTTCTAAACGCCGGAACAACGCGTCTTCTCCACAGGCCGTTTGATTGCTTTAATAGAGAGAGGGTGGCATGCGTCAACACTCACAGTTGGTATCGGGTGTTAGTGAGAGTGTCGACGATTCGGTTTTTCAAATCGCGATTCCCAAGAGATTTCCCTAAAAGACCGTCGACACGACCTCTCGTCAAATTACCTTCTTGAGCGGATTGACCGTACATTTACAATCGTTTGTATGCAAAATACAAAACCAAATTTAGTTCAAAAGAGAATTCGAACTAAGTAATTCAGTTCGGATCAAAAAGATGCAAAATGTACTGCTAGAAGAAAATAAAAAGTAACTCATTCAAATGAACGTTAGTTTAAATAGTTGACAAGTTAAGTTTGTGGAAAACCACGTGTTTGCATTACAACCAATTGTTATAGTGTACAATAAGGCTTAATTCGTTTGTTTCGGTTTTAATTATTGTATCAATCAATCTTAAATTCCCGAGGATTACTAAGAAGACATAAGAAACCAATCGCTTTATATCGATAATCGCATTTTATTTTACGTAATGGAAAACTTTAATAGGCTTTTCTTTCTTACTTTTTTTGTGTCTTTTCTTTTAACTTAAACCTGCGAATTTAACTTATTTGATTAAATTATCTTCCTCGATCAATTTGGATGGAATACATTTAAATATTCAAAATCCTAATTTGTTCCCTACAAAGGAGTTTGTAATTTCTTAAATTAATTGGAGGAGATTTTCAGTAGAAAAACTTTTCAATTACAACATTAAACTATTACTCACGTGAAATCTAGATGAAAATTTATTACTTAGATTACTCTGTTAGTTTAAATTTGGTCAGTTTTTCTTCAAAAAAAATTAGGTCGTAATGGAAAAGAACAAACAACTATTTCCATATTTCAAATTAACTTTTTTTTAAAGAAGGGTGTTGTCACATCTGTGACAGAGGATAGTTGAATTTTTAAGGTGCCAATTTTTATTAAATTAAATCTGGGCGAGAAGGAGAATTTTTGTCTCAACTCAAAGTTGGTTAAGCTAAAAAAAAGTTAATTTGATAAGCCATTACATGAATTTCTTGTTGAATTATTCACATTTCTTCTTCTTTTTCGTACGTTTTACCTGGTAGAAGTGACCTTAGTTTTCAAAGCATCGTAAATTTCAAATCTAGATCTAAAGCTTTGCGTTTTCAACTAAAGCTTTTGAGAAGTGGTAGGTGTATAAACGTAAAAGTTAAAATATTTTGTAAAATAACCGGGTGATAAGCAATGAAGGTTTTTATGATTATAAACAAACATTACGTGAACTCATTTAAAATTTATTTAGTAGTCGGTTACGTGTTGAAAAAAACTAGTTGATTTATAACGAGCTTTATTTTGTGTCGCTTTTTTTGGAATTAAAATTATTATTGGGCGTGGATTAAAAATTTTGGTCCGTTATTAATATTTTCGTTCGGGTCGGCTGGAGTTCGTTATGAGTAACTTAATATGTCGTTACTAAACTGTTCTAGAGGATAATTCATTGTGTGGTTGTTTTTAACTTGGAGCAATGAAAAAATCCCTAGTGGATTAACAATTTTTTTTTTCGTTTTTTTATTATATTAGGTAGCATGTTGTTCGAATGTGAAAATTTGGCTTATCATCAGACAGTATCAGAATGTTGCAAATGGGTCACATATTAAAAGTTGACTAGAACTAACAATGGTGCAAGTCGTTTGCTGTACTGAATAATGTATAGCTTATAAGAACCGAGCCAAGTCTTATATTAAATGCCAAGTTACATTCCTGTTATCGGTAGGAATTCAGATAGCTCTTGGCGTTAAGCGATAAACGTCCACCGATTCACTCCTTCGGCGTCCTCGTATGTTTTTCACGATATTTACGTTTAATGGAATTTTTATTTGGGCCGATTTTCTATTAGGATAATAATAATGGCGCGACTAGTATTTATTTTTTCAATAAAACTCCCTTTATGCTAAACGTCAAAACATTTAACTCCTTTTTGATTTATAGGATGATAGGGCAGTGTAGTCACGTGGTTACAAACTGACAAGCTTCTGTTGGATGAGTTATTGCATAGAGACAATACGTGCAAGTCAGCCTTGCTTTTTATGATAAAAGAAAATCGCTCCAAAAATTAATGAAGTGTCCAATGAAACTGTCGAACAATCACGTTGTGAAAAAGTATCTGTGGTTAATAAGCTAAAAGACTTTCCAACAACGCATTTCGTATCAAAAAACACACATTTGTTCTGTTTACTTCCTAACATGAAGAGATTAATATTACAATCGAAAACTCCCATTTACTATTCGTCATGACCTTAAGCCGTACGGATATTACAATAACGGAATCGGTAATTTAACTTTAGGAAGTTGCCAAAACCAGCATTAGCATCGATCCCTAGTGGTTTTAAACGGAATCTATTAGCACCCTCAACAACTTAAAAAAAAAGAAAACTTTATTCGCATCACCTGGTGTTTTCCATATCTCAAAACGTGCATGCGATTCGATGCCTTTTTAATATACGTGACAAAAGTTTCAAGAAAAGAATAAAAATAAGTGCAAGAGTTAGAACAAGATGCCACGATGTATTTTATTAAATATAACGTTGTTCTTACTGGGTGACACAAATTGGAATCCCAAAACGATGCTACTCGCCCAAGCGCAAACTTGTGGGAGTCCCTGAGGACGATATCCATGGCTGTGACAGATTTACACCTGCTCGCATCTTTGTTGCGCTTGCTCGTGGGTGAGTCAATTTATCATTTAATGTCAAAAGAAAATTATTATCATTCCACTATCACTTTAAAACATTCTTTACAATTTTTTTTCTACTTCTTACAAATCTTGCTTAATTTATGTTTAATCTCAGTATATAGACGTGAAAATTTTACAATCCTTTAGGACAATTCTAATGTCTTTTTAGTAATTATTTGAGATTTTTAATCGTCCACACGAGAAGATGTCGATTTTTATTTTTTATGATTTTATCTATCCACTCTCGTAACAAGTTGCAGACTTCTTCAATAGAACCATAGCCATTATTATTAACGTTTAGTACTTTAGTGATTTCGTGATTTCACTAAAGCACTATACAGAACAAAGTTATTTATTCAAGTTAAAAATATATGTTACTGTACATTAGCTTAAGTGGATTATTCATATGAAATCAATAATTGTGCCGAAAAAAAGTTAAAGTGATGGAAGATCAAAAGAAAAATAACATCGCTTTTCTTCTCGTTTTTTTTCCTCAAAAGCAAACAAATTGAAACTCCCCATTTTGATTTAATAAACTCCCTGTCAATAAATTTTACTTAATTATTACCTTTTACCAATTTTCCTCTTTTATTATTAAATTGATATAAAGGTTCTTCGTCGTAATCAGTTTCTAATTGTGCGTGTTTTCGTTTTTTTTTTCAACATCTCGTGAAAGTCTTTAATCTTGGTAGTAAATCAAATTTACTTTTTCTTAGTTGTGTTTTCTCATGGGCCAGTTTAGTAAAGAGAATCGTTGTTTACGAATTGTTCTTTTTTGTCCCTAAAATATCACTCTTGTAATATTGTATATTTTTCTCTTCGTAAGCTATTTATAAAAAAAAAAGAATTTGACACACTCAAAAATTAGTTGAAACGGTTCCGTTACGCTTTCAGAGAACGAACGAACCTTTTGATGACTCTTAATGAGTTGTATGTTAATATAAATTAAGTAGGTATACGTGCAATGCTCGAGGAGTTGAAGAGAAGATGCGAATTTCAATTAACTGTTGAAAATAGTTTCGTTTTATCGAACAAGACCAACTATGTGATCCATTCCTTTTTGAATGTGTATCTGTTTAATTCAAGAGAATTAACTTCACCGGATTTAAGTGGTTCTAAACCTCAACTGTTTCCTAGAGAGCTTTCATCTCTTTCATTCGTACAACTACACTATAATCATTGTTTTTATTTGAACTCGTTTATCGCGATCACTATAATTTTCTTCAAAAATGTCATTTTCTAACGAAAAAATTGTAAATGAAAATGTCCAAACTGTAGTAGCCATTCAATTAGCTTTCTTTTATGTTCGTTGCTAGTGCCATTTGGGGTTTTTGAGAAGAAGTTTTCTAGTCAGTTTTTTGCAACTTGGCAAAGGTTAGTTTTATGAATAATAGAATGATACATAACGATTTTGCGGGCGGATATCTCAAAAACTATAAGGAATAGAGAAAACCTTATTAGAAACTATCTTGTAGGAAATTTAGGATTAGGAGAATTCGAGATATAAGCGAAAACCCAAAAAACAGGACCTTTCCACCCCCCTCCACCTCTTAGCTAGGACCGAGATCTTTTAGCATATTTTCCTGAAGAAAAAATTTCCACCCTCTTCCATGTTCTCTATAACTCCTTCGTTGACTATACTATAAGTTTTGTAAAAATCAGATCTTTTATTTCTCTTGGATATTTTCCCTAAGTAACTACCTAAAATTTTTAGTTTCCAAACAAAAGTGCTTTAGAAAATTGCATAATTAATTAAAATGTTGGCATTGAAAAGACTTTTCTATCACAGCTGACATACACCTCTAGGAGCTGAAAAATTGAAACGTAAATCGATTTTTAGGGTTGGAAATTTCATTCGTTAGGAAGAGGACACTTTGTCTAAGTTCACAATTCACGTATTGTTTATAAACTGATTTTAACATCAAAACAATTAATTAAAACTTTCAATTTTAGCTAAATAATGTTACATTCACAACAAAAAGAAAAACCTTGAAGTTTATTTATTTTTAGAAAAATCCTCCCAAAGTCATAAAAAACGGGTCAGCAGTCAACATCCTTGAGATTTCTTTTTTTATGTGATAACATATTTCAACTCAACGAAAAGAAATTTATTGTAATAGCCATAAAGGTAGTCAATTTGAAATTATGCACATCGTAAGTTGGGTAGAGATTTGAGGAAGGTACTAAAAAGCGTAATTCGCTAATTTGTTCCATTGTTGAAATGAAAAAAAATAGAGGGTCGTGGTTTGAGAGAATGGACTTCGGGACGGACTCTCGAGGCTTAATTGTTCTGATTGAGTGAATAATAAAATATGAAATTTGAATATTATACGTAAATCTCAAAATTTGTATGAAGGAAAATTTTGAAAAATATTAATTTTAACTAAACATTCTCATTGCAACATTTTTTGTTTTTTCAACATGAAACTGTCAGATTTATGCAACGGCAGTTTCAGCTTACCTTTACCAAATTGAAATTTTTAAACACGAAGCTGTATTTTTAAATTGAATTTTATGTAAGTTGTCGTTACGGAATGCGGCTAAAAATTTAATTCAACTATTACCAACACAAACATTTTGTCATGTTTTAAGATTATTGTTTCTTTACTCTACGAAACATGGTTCGTTATGGTGTTTCTAAGGTCTGTTTTACATGAACTAACTATTTAGTAACTGTTAGTTACTAAGTTGGTTACTAAATGAACTCAAGGAGCAAAAACACGGGAATCTAAGCTTTAACGTCAACGTCAAAATTTATCCGCCCATTTTGACGTTGACGTTAAAGCTTAGATTCCCGTGTTTTTGCTCCTTGAGTTCATTTAGTAACCAACTTAGTAACTAACAGTTACTAAATAGTTAGTTCATGTCAAACTGCCCTAATGTAAGCTTCATCTTGAGGAGTATATTATGTAAACAATCTCAATAATCATTCCAAACACACAAGAGATAGTTTTAAAAATATAAAACATCACTAAATTTTTTAATTTTTTTTTCTTTGCCGACACGTGACCACCTTAATATGTATGAATTGAGATGACAACGACGTATTTTTTGAGTTTAATTTAATTTATTATTAATTATTATTAAATATTTATTTAAAAAATTTATGATTCAATTAATTATTTATTGAGTTTTCTAAAAGTCACGTGTCGGTAAAGAAAAAAAAGTCAAGTTTATATTTTAATTATTTTAGTTTAATTAATGTTTTTGACACAAGAGAGTAGTGATGGCGGAAAGGAAAAAAAGTAATCTATGATTTTTTCTACGATCATGGCAGAAAGTTATAGCTTCTTTGTTGTCAGTCTGCTTCCTATCGTTATGGCTCTCCCTTAATGGGAACTTAAAGCCTAGTTTCAATTCGAAAAATGACAACTAAAAAGCCGACTTTCTCAGAGGCTCGTATAATTTTTGAAAGTTCGTTAGAGAGGGTTTTCTACATTTTTACTTGGTACCAGTAACTTCCAAACCACCCTACGTACGTTATCGTGCAATTGAAATTCAAAAAAAAATTATTTACGTGTAAATAATATGAAACAAGCCTGTTGCTATTGGTTATAAATTGTAAATTACAAAAATGTTAACTCAACTTGAACGATCAAAAAGGTTTCTAATTCCAAATGTAAACACAACCAAAATGTTTACATGATTTATCGTATAATTAAAATAGAAGCACATATGAGGATGAGATCGTTAGACTAATTTCCATTAATCAACTTGATGTGTTTGCCGAAAGTAAACTATTTTACGTACACACTTTAAATGCAATTATTGGATGAAAAATTAATTTCGACTTGAGCAATGAACACTGCAATTATTACTGAGCGAAAAGATTCAACTTCTTACGTTGTGTAAGCTGAGGGTGTATTATTAAAGTAATTTATTTGCTTTTGAAGGGCTTTAAAATGGAATTTAAATTACCAAAACAATTTTATAAATTTCCAAAGCGACATCTAGTACGACCCTGTTTTAAATTATAATTGCAGCAATTTGTATATTATTGTATGTCTTTACATATTAAGTGTACACTTAAAACAAATATTTGTTAAACAAATGGAGGCGCTTTTAGTTGTAAATTGTGGAACTTGGAGGTAATTTCATTATGTGCAACCAAACTTCTCTCCATATAATTAATATGGAGTTTGACAAATGTTTCGGAACGGCCTTGACAAAAGGGCATTTTTACTCGGTTTTTATTACGTTCGTGCCCATTCATCATATATTAGTTTCTTTGACGGTAGTAGCCTCTTAAGGTAGTGGACCTCATCAATAATTTGTTTAATGGCAACCTTGTATGTTTTTGCAATTTTAGAGAGAGGCAACTATCTTCTGAGGGTTTTTTTAATTACCGACAATAGTTATCTAATCTGAACTTAATAGTACACTAGAAAGTGCTAAAATGGCAAAAGAGAGTCTAGTAACAGGGCGTAATGCTGTCATCGCGGCGCTGAACCGCTACAGAATAGTTTCGGGTCTGATCTCGTACTGTATCGCAGCACTAAACGACATCTCGACGAGCAATGCTCTTGAAATCTGCTGGATCGAAGGGCATCAATGTCACGAAGGCAATGAAAGAGTTGAGAGCTAGCAAGACAGGGCTGGCTTCTTCCCGAACGGACTCTGACTCTAGTGGTCATTACTTTCAACAGCCTTGTAAAAAAAAACTTTACATCGACATGTGGTCGAAAGAAACGAGCTGTAGACAAGGCAAAGCAGCAATTGCAGCCTCTTCGACACGACACCTGCCTCTATCACATCTGCGAACATTTAAAACATCGTTACAGGACATTGTAAGCTAAACGAACACCCCCACCTTCTGGGACTAATCGATAGCTCTAGATTCGGAGGCTGTAATTAAATAAGTGAAACTGCGGAGCTCGTACTTTGCTCGTGTCCTGTGGTAACATCAACTCGAACTATAGGATCTATACTTGGTGATTACGGGCTGGATATGGTCAAAATCGGAGATAACCCATCTACCAAGCTGCTGGAGTTCATCTTAAAGATGAGATGGCTCGAGGAGTGATAGAGAAGGATGCACGTCTGGGGAGATGTTGCACATTGGGTCCGTTCAAGCGGCTGTCTTTAAAGCCAGCTTTTCCACTATTAATCCAATCCAATCCAACCGACGCGACAATGGAACTAAGAGCGGTATTTTCGGAAATAACTTAGAGGGTGCATAAATGTCAATTTAAATCGCCTGATTTTATTCCAATAGATTTTTTGCTTTGGGTGTACAAAAAATCCCAGCTTTTCAAGACCAAACTCTTTTCTTTTTATAAATTTCTTCTAGGGAGGTTGGCCTATCATAGCAACTATTTTGAATTTTAATGCCATTTTACTATATCTCTTACTTCCAAAATCCTCTTCCTGGTCCAGTTAAAGTGGGCACCCTGTACAAGTGCAACGGGACTCGCCTACCAGACTCATGGATAAATGATAAGAGAGGCTAGAGCATTAATTCACATTGCTAGCTTTTAAGATCCGTTCTTCTACCCTGCGGATTACGTAGTGCGTAATACACAGGGTAGGAAAATGCAGTTTTAGACTGTCACTGTTTGTTATTAAAAAAAAATATCCATGACGTCATCGCAATTATCATAGAGGTGTTATTGTCAAACAAATGAAAATTAGAGTGGAAAATACTAGAAATGTGGTGAAAAAGGCTTTAAGAATATCGTCTTTACAACCGTTCATTTCCAATGAACGAGCTGTTTTGATAAGATCAATTTTGATTTTGAGCACGGTTATAGCCATATGGGGGTAAAAGCTCGCTTGATATTTTTGCATTTTTTGTCAGCTAAATACCAGAGGATGTTATGAAAACTCGGAAAATTTTACATGTATACGAAAATATGAATTTTGAGTTTTTGATAATTATTAAATTGTTTAGTTTCGTTGTAAAGGTCAAATGTTGCTCTTTTTAAAATAAATTTCGTAATTAATTAACCGAGATTGTTACTTATCAAGTACAATATTTATTTTAAGTTGTTACTTTGTCGAAACGAAACTAGGCAACCGAAACTTTGATGTTAACTCTTGGGAACGATATCGTAAGTTTGACTAGAAAGCCCTTTTAAGAAGATAGAGATATAGTGGATTCAGAAAGATAGGTTTGGCTGAGTTATTTAAAGATAAAATTGAACAAACTTTATTCACAAAAGAAAATTTTCTTTAATTTCAGTAATTTCTATTTGTTTGTTGTTTCCTCTTTTGATATTGTAATTTTTTTGCGGCGTAATTTAAAAATAATTTATAACATTTTTTTTCAATAAATAACAACTTTATTATTGCGTTTTTTCCCTTCAAAGTAAGAATAGCCAGAAATCCTTTTTGCCAAAAATCAAGATCAAATTTAGGTGACTTTGTCGTTCGCTGTATGGCGAGTTTATAAAAGATTTGCATTTGAATTCCCTTATTTAAATAACTAAATTATTTTGCTAAAAGTTTAAAATTTTTTTTCTTGAAAAAGATTTAAACTGTTGTGGTGGCGCTTTTTTATTGCGAAAAAATGAAAGTGGATAATTTCACTAATAATAGAACAATAGGTTACCACTTGTTGAATTAACAGAGTTTAATGAATGAAAGTTGTGTAATTAATAATTTTTATTAATCAACGTGTATTGGTAGTACAATTTGTAGTTTTTTAATTAATTGTTTCATTTAAGTTCATCAAATGGCCTTAGCTTATTGTTGTTTGGTAGTAAAAATTTTTATTGCTTTTGTTGTTAATAGCCATCTTTAGAACTGTAATGAATTGTAACTGTATTACTTTGTTTCACTCTTGTTAAATGGGAAATTAAAAATTGAAGTTTTTTTGTAAAAAAATCGTAGTTGATTTCCTTCTAAACTGTTTTTCTTTATACCATGTTTTTAGAAAATAAGTTTTTCATTTTTCACTTAAAAGAAATTTTCGGAAATAAATTTAATCCAAACATTCATGAAACTTATATAACACAAATATTTCTAAAGATTTTAACTAAAAAACTGGACGATTATTTTATCTGAAGCAAATCACTTGAAATTTAAACGTTTCAAATCTATGAAGTGTGCTAAATACGACATGCAGTCGTGCACAACTGTATAAAACGACATTTAATGCAACAACTAGTAGTAAATTTGCCCCTATTTGGTTTAAAATAAATTGAAGTAAGCTTTGAAAATGGAGCAAAAACAACTTTTTTGTGTATAGCCTCTAACTCAGAGATAGCTAACCTTTTCTTGCTCGCGTACAACCTAAATCATCTCGATTGCCACTTCTGGGATACGAGAGCTCTCTAAGGTTCGCAATGCTTGCATCTTTAGTTCTAACTTATTATTCTTAGGAAATTAATGCTACAAATTTTTATTAACAAGTGTTGGGTTACCAATAACAACGTTTTACATTTGCTGGTGTACTTTTAGAAAAAATCCAACTTGGGAAATAAAGTTGAAATTGATGGACTCATTGTTTATTTTTTATTGGAAACGGTAGACCCTTTCTAAGTCAAAGAAGGCTAAATAAAGTATTGCTTTTCTGTTAAGTAAAAAGTACAAGTGGTTTATGATTCTGAAAAAAAAAATGTTATTGCTACTGAAAGTTTGTCACATTGGTCACACTGACAAGGGATTTGCAAAAAATATAACAAACTGTTTTGAGAATTACAATTCTTGCACTCTTATGAAAAATGACTTCTGATAATTTTGTTTGAATTTTTTAGATACTGCAATAGTTTTTTATGCTGACAAACGGTGGGAATGCGCAGATACCTAAATTGGTATTTATACCCACCAACGCAGTAGTCAAAGTATTTAAATTATTAAAGGGGCGTGGCCAAATATACGCGAACTTACCCTACCGCTCCTCAAGTTAAAGTATTTTAGCTGTATATTATTATCGATAATTTTGAAATTAAAAGGGGACTCAAATGAGAGTTGTGAGTTGTGGATATCTGGAAAATGAGCGTCACTCAACATCTTCTTCTTCTTCGATTAGCTTCTCCGATGGAGGTTGCTTATCATCACGGCTATTTTCACTTTTGATGCCACCGCTCTAAAAAGTTCCAACGAAGTCATCCCCAACCATTCGCGCAGGTTACGGAGCCAGGATATTCTTCTGCGTCCTATGCTTCTTTTGCTCACAATTTTTCCTTGTATGATTATTTGTAGGAGATGGTATTTTGGTAGGAGATGATATACTCAACATCAGAAAATGATTTTGTAATAGGGCAAGCGTAAATTATTGTTAGTAATTGGGACCGAAAGCCTTACAGAAGCACAATTTTAAAGGATCTGCATGTATTTGAACTCGTAGTGTTTTCCGGGTCACTGATTATGATACTGAAGTTATAATTAAGTCTTAACAGACTTGACAAAGCTATTTCGAACATAACCACAGTTTTAGAGGTACTAAAGCTTTGTTTATAGGTTATTTATATGGTTGTTCTCGAAATTGCCAAGTCATACTCTGCTCTTGTAACGACATGGAAAATTATGATTTAATATCAATTTTATTTATTCAATTCACCTACATTTATTCAGCAGCTGACGTTATTTTACACTTTTCACAAACACTATTCTGGATCTTGGTTATTTTACTTTATTTCTTTCTTCCAATTATAACGATTCTTTCTTCTTTGATGTTTCTTTTCGCGGTGAAGTGAGGGGAATACAGTAAGTTTTAGATATGGATTTCTGTATCCATGACATGCGAGATACGAGATACACATCCCAAAAAATCAGACTCATAAGAGCGAACCTTATAGCCACATTCAGCCTCTATCTTCTGGACTGGAATTAATAGATTGTCTTCTCCACGTTCGTGTGTGATTTTTATCTTTTATGAACTTTAAACCGCTGATTAATTTATAATTAATTAAGTAATTAATAATAAGTATTATGTCTTATGTCATCGGGCGTTCGAGGCACTTGTTAGACTATACAGAGTCCAATATTCACTACAAATATTAGGCTAATCTTTTTTGGATTTTTTTGCTTTTACTTTTATTACAAATTGACAATCAATAAACTCGCATCCATCGGAAATTCATTCATCATTGCTAACATTAGACCTTCGACGCTTCATAGTGTCAAACGGTGGCATTAACAGAGGTCCCTTCAACACCAACTTTCTATCAGCAGCACACGCACACGTAAATTATACAACACAGTTCCAAAATTTGTAAAAAGCTCGCCTACAGCTCGTTCTTGAATTGCCAATTAAGAACTTGAAATTAAAAAATATTTATAAATGCAGATTCTGAAAGCTTAGAAATCTTTCTTTCAGATTTGGAAAATTTGTGAAATTATTTCAACAACTTATCCCAGTTTCGTTTTATTAGTGCGTTATCAATATTTTATTACATCGTAAACCCAACGTAATGGTCGTTGGTAATTTGTCACTCTAATTCAATTCTAGTATTTCGAATCGCTTTTCTTTTTATTTCAAACACAACAAAACAATAATTTAGTCTTGCCACAGATAATTAGGATGCTATTGACAATGCAATTCTCCCTGGTAGGTATTTGATTAGTGGTTCAACACCTGCTTCATTAATTTGTCCGATTATTGTGTTATATGTGTGTATTGTCGTGGAATACGCCGGTCTCTTCCTTTATTGTCTTACTCCAACATTTAATGCAATATTTTAACAATTATACTAGGATTTTGTTTCACTATTTAGCAGCAGATCAATATCCATTTGAAAAGAAAACTCGGTGAGGGTTTGAGTTGAGAAGGATGGAAAAGTATTACTGGGTGATTAACAATATAAGTCTTTTTATATTTTTCGTTCAAGTTAATTAGTTTTTTAGTCTTCTTGAGCCCATTCAAATTTTCGACCATTGGCCAGTTGAACGTAACATTCAATAAGTCTCTTGATTCGCTTTAACGTCTTCAACGATATGAGAATAGGGTTAATTAAAATATCTCATTAACTTAGCTTTTGTGTTAAAGATCCTGTTGGAGCTCTTATAAATTTGCAGTTGCTTTAGAATTTTTCAAAGTCTCAGACAAAGGAACTTTTGAGCCAAAGCTTATGAAATTTTTCATATTTCAAGATTTGCTATATTTTGTTCTATTTTTCAACTTATTTTTGAAGAAAAAGTTTGAAGAGAAAATTTAAATGAGAATTGTAATATTAATAATGGTAAATAATTTTTTTATTGCAAAAAAGCATTTTGTTAAATGAAAAATTATTGTTGGAAAGGTTTTATCTTTCTGCTTAATTTCATCATCTGTTTCGTTTTTCTCTTTTTATTCCTGCTGCTCGAAATTGGGAAATCGCTTAATATTTATTAACGTACGACTTTAATGGAACGATAACTATTTGGACACCTTAAGGAAAATTAGTTTGCAAAGGTGAAATAACATGTTTGGTGGCAAATTCCAATAACACTTCTTGCGCGTTTGTCGAATTAAACTTGAAATTTAACTTCTATCAATTCAATACCGCAACATTTAAAGTTATATAACTTGAATCGACTTTAGTAATCTATCAATAATTTAAATTTTTATTTTAAAAACCTCAAACCAAATTGTCTCCATCTCTGTCTTTCTCTAGGGAGAAATTCTATTTAAATTAAATTCGTACTACCCTTTAAAATCTAAATTATGGCAAAGTTGATACTACCGACACACGCTTTAGTTAAACCTAATTAACTAACTTAGATTGATATCGCGATATTGAATCGTTTTCATGTACTATGATCAGACTCGAAATCGTATTATCTTGCAAAACTTCTATTTAAGAGGGATTTGTGGTTAGATGAGTAGAGGTCTCTCTTTCAATACCCAAATGATACTATGCAAACTTGCTATTGAAGACTATTTTACTTGGGTAATTGCCAATTTTCTTTATTATAGTCTGAGGAATAAGAAGAAATTTTAATTAATATTATTTTAAATTGTTCGCAATATAATTTTACGTATCTAATTTGCTTAATTAGCAAATTGTTTCTATGATATTCTAACGAACCTAATTACCCTACAATTAATCTTCTCCGAATAAAAGTCCCATCTCGTAAATTTTTCCCTACAAGTAGTTTTCGCATTAAAATTAAAGATTATTGCTTTATTACTAGCATAGAAAATTTCATTTACTCGTTTTATCGTACAATCTAAAATGATTATAGTTGGCAACGAAAGAAATTTTAATATTTAAATCGCTATTTTCCGTTGATAATCTCAAAAGTGGTTATTTTTATGATGTTTGTGAAAATTTATTTTTTCTTTTTTTCCTCTCGCTATAAGGTCGACTAAAAGTCAGAAGCTTTTGTTCGAATTTTCTTTTTACTGGTGTCATTCTAGGTACGTGTTTGACCTTTTTGTTCTTCCTTACTTTTGTTTTATTTTACTAATTTGAGTGTTAGACAAATCGAAGAAAAAAATTTTAATTTAATTTATTATGTGATGATGGAAATTGTTTATTTTTGGGCCTTTGTTAATTAATTTATTCGTAATGGAGATAATTATTTTACTAAGTGATTATTTTGTGTGTTGTTTTAGTGTTTGAATTAACTAAAAGTTGTTGACACAGGTGGTAATTTTGTAGTTTGTCGAAGCCCAAAATTAAATCCTTAGTTGGCCTTATTATTTATTAATTACTTCAATATTTAACCTTCTGCTTGTGCTGTTTTATCTGTGTACCTTTTATGTTTATTGTTTAACAATTTATAGATTTATTGGCTTACGCCTAATATAGAGAAAATATTTGTTATTTATTTTAATACTAGGTACGTTTCCCAACGTGCGGTTTGTGATAAAATATTTATAAATCTACAACTATAAAATAATAATTTATACCTAACTAAAAGATGGTCGTGTATTGGTTTTGGGAGACGTGTTCTACTAAAAATTTCTTTTTACGCGGTCTTCTCTTTGTTAATATTTTACGATTTTCACCCTTTTTCTCCTACGTGTAATATTAATTATTCAAAAGTCAAACACTTGCTTGCCTTTAATTATGCTACAAGTTGTTACGTATTTGTTTGCGAAAGTAGGCAAAATTTATTTTCACAGCAAATCTTACATTATTTTACAACGCTTTGGCTTTAAGCTTAAATGTTACCACAATTTTCCACATTTATGTTTTTTGCCTCAATTAAACTTGTTCGAGATAAAGCACAATTTTATATATTTTGCTCACAACTAAAACAATTTAGAACAAAATTCACTTTAAGTTGGTCGTGCTTAATTAGGAATTTGGAATTTACAAATTAATTAATACAGGGTGTTCAGACTCAGAAACTGAGTCTCTTTAATCTATTAAATTATTTCATGTTTTTATGTTTCTACTATCAAACCTCGACTACTACAGCTCAACCAACCAATTTTAAAACCTTTCAAAATGACATTTAAGTTGTACTTTTAAAATTCACTGTTTTAATATTAACCTATATTCAATTTTAGTGACAGTTACTTGTCAAATTTAGCGACTGAAATAATTCGTAGTCTACTTCAAAATCTATGACAGCTCTGGCCACGCCCCTTCAGCTTGCTAATAAAGTTGATGGGACTGTAGCTGTGAGTCTCTTTGTTATAACAGACAGACAAATGAACGAACCGATGGATGGAATAAACGATGCTCGTACGGAGGGCAGTCCTATTCCAGCCAAACAGACAGATGCCTAATTAACAATTATTTGTTAAAACCTTGCCGTAAATTGCTGCATTCTGTTTACTAGCGATAATTTAGTTCCTTTATTTACCGCTAGTAGTAGTACGTAAATGGACGTCATTTCCTTACTGAAAGACACTGAAAATAGGCCATGTGGCTCATATATAAAATGCGTTTTCTACGTGTTATTTGTATGACATTTTCTTTTTCCAGCTTTTATTAATGTCCCTTATGGTTAAAAGAATTAATTATAATAAAAATGAGTTTCTAGTATTATTTATAGGGCTCGTTTAAACATGACGATCTTTTTTTGAAAGGTTTACTTTTAGATTTAGATACAACAAATACGAATGGATGTGTTGACTTTTATAAAAATTACTCATTTCTTAACAACCCAAAATCAATTCTTTGCTTTCATTTTTCTTGAATGGGTTTTATAAGGAGCTAGCTGAGGTCTGATAAATGGAGCATGGAAAAATGATGTTTAACTTAAAATAACCGTACATTTGTCATTTTTGATAATAATTTGTAGATTAACGAACAGACTGAAAATCTCAGGAATATTTTCAGTTCATAAATCGTGTTTTTAAAGAAAGAGGTTGGTTTTCATTAATTTTAGGATTATTGTGTACAGGGTGTCCCATGAGTGGAAGACCATAGCTTAAAGGCGTGCGTGTTATTGGAGTTATAACCACCAACTTTCTTACCTAACCATCACATGCTTAAGCTTATATTTACAAGGGTGGTTGAGGGTGATTGTTATTGTTTACTGCTTTCCGGGTAGCAAAACAGTTGGAGATGGTCCAGTTTTAAAGATCACAATGGTAAAAAATTTCTACCTACTTTTTATGACTTTTATTGCACGGGTACGGGCGCCACCTTTTTGTTAGGGCAATAATAAATAAAATTTGCCATAACAACTGCAGATCAAACTTAAAGCTAAACTAAAACTACAGAAAACATATGACAATAAGAGTTAATAAACAGACAGAACAGAAGATTATACACAGACGAGAAACAACAAACCTGTAGCCAAATCAGCCATAAAGGGTTACGCGATGGTAATAAACGGTGGTGACACGATCGCGAGGTTTCTCCCGCCTGCGTCTTTACCCTGTACGGATTTTATAAGCTGATGAGCCATGTTAAGTGCTCGTCTGGAAGAGGCCTTAATTAAGAAGGACTCTTTAGCCTGATGAGAAAGAATCCGATCTAACTAAACACACTCTCGTTCGACTCTTTGACGGCAGTACACCGGGCATACGAGGAATCTTTGACAAGCAGAATCTGCCTCCCATCGGAATGACTAATGCGATCATCGAGGGTTAGCCGGAACAATGTCCATGAAGAGGCGATTGAACAAGCCTGCTGCGAGAATGACGGAACAGTCAGACGGCAACAGCGGCATTAACAGCGATAGCGGCGGACCCAGCGGTAACGACGGTAGCAACAACATGCGGTAGAACGGACGGCAGCGGTAAACAGACGGCGGTAGCAAACGGACGGCGGCAGCAGTGACGACGGCGGTATCTGCAACCAGATATCAGATCCCCGAAGACCGGATGTTCTGTTAGAAATACCCTACTTGTCTACTAAAAGCCACTTAAAATTAGATCGTTTACATTTGGAATTTAGGGTGGTAAACAGTTTTCTGTAAAAACGGTAAATTTACCACCTTCACAAATTTGTATCATTACAAACTCATGGTCAATAAATACACCTTACTTATGTCCGAAAATTTTTCCTAACAGAGCTATGATCATTACTACAATTTGAGAAGAAATTTTCAAATTATCTCCCCCCCTCCTCTTTAATCGGACAGCTCGTTTCGTAAGAAGAATTTCTTATTTCTGCTACAATACATAGCCATAATTCATCTTTCTTGCGTGTCTGCATAGTTGAGGGGTATTAAGGTTACGTGACGTCATAAGCCAAGGAATTGGACCATCTTTTCTGATTAAATGGTAGTGATAGACGGATTATTAGTTCTTTTTGAACTCGGATCGGGTATCATTCGAGATTATCTAATATCTTTTTATCTTCTGACTGGCTACTACATATGCAGTGACTGCCGTTTGGTATGTTTGGTATTTTTGAACGTTGCTTATTTTGGTTGATGTGTGCAATTAACGAGCATCTGTCTGGGTACGTAAGCGTTATAATTATTGTTATAGAATGATATGTCTCTCTCTTTTTGTACTTCAGGGTTTCAGTGGGAGAACAGCGGTGGTGCTGACAGCTTGCTGCCAGTACTGCAGCTGAACTGCGCCCTGGGATTCTCAACTCGCTCTTACTTTTGACATATTGCTGTAGATATTTTTGTGTGTTGAGAATAAAGACTAATTATTATTATTATTATTATTATAAGAAAATTAAAAAAATATCTAAGAACAGAAACATTAACCGAGATAGAAGCTCTTAAGTGCAACGACTGTGACGAAACATCGACATGAGCATGTAGGTAGAGTAGTACCAATAAAAGAAAAGCTCGTCACGTGACTAAATCTACAAGAGGCGTTGTTTCAGACTTCAACGGGAATCACGTGGTGGACTTTTCTTTCGTTGGAACCACTCTAGTTGGATCACGTTTTGCAACAATGATCTAACCCACAAATATGTAGTTTTCTACAAATTAATAAAAGAGGTGAAAGTATTTCAGTAAATTGGCGTTCTTAAAACATCATTTTTTAATAGATAGTGTCACCATCATCAAATGTTGGTTAAATTAATTTTGTTTCTTGTAGAAGACTTCATTAAAATTTAAAATGAAAAAGTGCAAAAAGCAAAGTGTGGGTTAGATTGCATTGCAAAACGCAATTCAGTTGACAGTTACTTTGATAATATAATTTCCGTTAATTTATGTGTAATGTTATGCAACGTTGTCGGTGTGACGTCACGAATTTTTACTTCAAAACCTTACATCTTGTGAACGGTCTATCACAGCGATGTGCGGTTTAAAAATTTTGTCCTTAGACAAAATGCATTTATCCTTCCCTTAACCTATGGACCACAAGTCGTGATACACTCTGTAGAACTACTATCTACTATTCTATACTAGACTTGTGTACAGTCCCACCAACGTTATTTGCGAGCTGTGGAGGCGTGGCCAGCACTGTAATGGATTTTGAAATAAACTACGAGTTTAAAGTGTTTCAGTCGCTAAATTTGGAAAGTAACTGTCACTAAAATTGAATATAGGTTAACATTAAGACAGCGAATTTGAAAAGTACAAGTTAATGTCGTTTTGAAAGCTTTTATCATAACCTAAAATAGTTGTTGTAGATGCACGCGACTTTTAACTATGCCTGTACCTATCCTGAATTCTTGATTATGATTGGACGATTCTTTTCCCACAAAAATATTTTAAATAAAATTATTTTAGTTGACATAATTTCTGTAACGCAAAATTTGTTGGTGAAGTTGTAGAAAGCGGTGGAGAATATTAGGTTTCGATCTTGTCTTATCAATGAGAGACTTTTTAATAGCATTTGCCCTTGTTCTTTTTTATTTTAGAATTTATTTTCTTAATTTGACGTGCGTGGTATGGAGATAGGTATAGGTACTTTTAATCGTTGTTACCTACAGCAACCAGCAGTTGTTTAGACGAAAGCTTACCTTACAAGATTTCAAGTAGGAAAATGTCGAAAAAGGTCAACTTTGGCGTATGCACTCTCCAAAATATTAATATCGATCCGAAACTAGCCTGCCATGCCTTTAATGGTCTTTGAGGAATAAGTTAGTTAATTTTAGTTAACTTGGAGCTACGCCATGGAAGTTGGAATTTAAGACCTAGCAACTACTGTAAAAGAAAATTAACATTCATAAAGCTTTATGAGTGCTACTAGTATTTATTTGAAGTTAAACAAAGTTGTCGTCGACACGGTTATTTTGCTATTACATAAGCCTGCAATTACCATAGTAGTTAATATTAGTTGCAACTATTCAGCTTTTTGTATTGTTTAACTATCAGCACACTTGATGCACATAATACAAATTTTTATTTGTATTTATTACAAAGTTTTTCAGGTTTTTTAATATTTGATTTTACTACGCCAATTAGAATTCTTCTATGTAGGTCACAATTTTTTATATTACCTACTCTCTTCAATAATTTAAGACATCGGCCATTTTGTATTCAAAAAAAACATTTTAAGTTGGCCATAAAATAGAAATAAAAAAAGCTCGATTTTACAAAATATATTGAAAAACTTATCAAGGTCATAAAGTTTTTTTATGGTTTAACCAAAAGTTACTTTTGATTACTACTTACTTACATCCTATAGGGATTTGCTGTTAGCGAAAAGCTTATAAAAATTTAATATACAATTTTTAAAAAACGACCGCAATTAAACTCTTTCGCAAAAATTCAAAACTTATTGCTACCCTTTATAAACTTTCAAGTATATTTTCTCAATTAAAACCGTAATTTATTACAGTTGAAGCTGAGTTTCTAGCAATTTATCATTTTCTTATAATTGTTTATTAAAACACAAAGTTGGACGTAAAGAGAAAATGACATTTTTGGTAATCTAAAAACAATTAAACGTTATCAGCTTATCTCATATTGTAAGACGTTTATACACGTAAGCGAAAGCCTAAAACGTACGATTTTAATTAAAGTTTTCAAAACTTTTCGAATTAATTTAGCTTTTAAATAAAAATAAAGCTCAAGGATAAATAATAAAATATTAAGAAACAAGAAAAACTTGTGCTGAAAGTATTTGTGTCTGGCTCATACACATGACGTTCTTATACATCATGTCAGTTGCGTCAGTTTGCTTTTAAGAACAAATTCGTGTTATGTCAAGTAAAAGTCATATTTGATCATTAATAGTAAAAGGGCTAAAAATTGACATTAATGGACTAGCGTAGAAAGTTGCACTTACTCAAATACTAATTTGTTCGTATACAAGGTGATTTATAAATTATATCAAGTCAAAAGCGTTAGGAATTTGTCCAGGAGTCCAATATTGAATATAATATCTCATATAAACGACAAAAGTAGCCTCTGTTTCAATTACTTAAGAAATGCAAGTTTTCTCACCCCTATTCTAAACAGTACTTTTGAAAACTAAGTGAGATGGCAACGTTACACAATAAATAAATAAAAATGTCAAAGTTTGACAACCTGTATTCTCATAATTAACAACATAAAAAGAACTTCAGATTTTAATATATATTTACAAACGTCAAAATTTGACATTACAGTGTGTAACGTTGCCATATCAAAGGATTATAAATTTAATTCTCGGATTAAAATATTTCTCTTTTATGCAACCGAACGTTAGACTATTGAAGGGCTTGATTTTATTATCGGTTTAAAGCCCGAGATTATAAAAATAGTGGCGTCGAATTACGGGAATTAATAGCTTGAAACTAAACTTTTGCTGATAGAAATTTTATGATTGAATAATGTTTAGAACAATGTCAGGAATAATGTGGTAAGTTTTGGACTTCGAACTCGCGCGGGGCGTCCTTCCGAAAAAAGCATTCCAAAGAACATTTACCCGTTTTCTTTGACGTTTTATTTAATTCCTCAATTTCTAAACATCGGATCGTAATAAAAAATTATGGGATTATGGAAAATTGACAGACGATGAATTCTAGACTAAAAATGTATAGTTTGGTTCAGTAGCTTTGGAGATAAAACTTCTTAAGCACCAAATGCGAACCAAAAATTGTTTTATTCAGTGCACTGCAAAGAAGTAATCAAAAAATCTTTTGTTCATGTAAAAGATACTACTTGATGAGTAGAATGAACTTGCCAAAGTTGAGATCCTCAAGTGCAACCAAACAGCCAAAAACTGCTCATGAAATCAAAATTTGTAAGGGTTGTCATTTAATGCGATCGCGATGAATAAATAGTAATTTAAGTATAAAAAACGGTAAGGGCAGTTTACTGGTCAAAGACAAAATGTTTGGGGACTAAGCGAAGCGCAGTCCCCAATTTTGTCTGAGACCAGTAAACCCTTAACGTTTGTGATGCTTACAACGTTTTTTGCACGATAGAAACTTTTCCTTAATCATAAAAATGAAAATGTCAAAAATTATGTTTTAATTTTTGTGCAACATAATTTTTTAGATGGCTTTATAAAAATATTTGAAGGTGTTACCATAGTGTTATTTACTAACAAATTGTCTCCGCTTTTTGAAGTAAAAAATTCTAATATTTTGCTGCATAAAAACGAAAAAAAATGAGTGATTTAAAAAGTGTGGACAGTGAAATAGAAGAAGCTTGGAATATTGGTTGCTCCTCTATTGTTCCTGAAAAGTCGAGAATTCGTTATGAGAATGTATACAAAATCTTTAAAAGCTGGTGTGAGGATAAAAATCTACAAATTAACGAAAAAATTTTGCTGGCTTATTTTGTACGACGAAATGAAAAGTTGAAGTCACCTGGAAGTCTTTGGGCTGAATATTCGATGCTCAAAAGTACAATTTTTCTAAATGATGGAATTGATATATCCAAGTTCACAACCTTGATAGCATTCCTTAAAAGGAAAAATGTTGGACACAAGCCAAAAAAATCGGACATTTTCACTAAGGAAGGTATGACGAACTTTTTGAAAGAAGCTCCGGATGATGAATTTTTAACTCTTAAGGTATTTTTACATTTATCTATATTATTGTGATTTATAAGATAAGAATTTTTGTTTTCATTTTTAGGTGGGAATGATATTAGGTATATCAGGCGCGTGTAGGAGAGAAGAATTGTATAATATGTGCGTGCAAGACATAGAAGATCGAGAATCATTTTTGATCGTGAAAATTCCCAACACGAAGACCAACATCCAGCGAACATTTACGGTAATTGACAAAGATAATGATATTAACTACCTGGAAATATGTAGAAAATACTTCAGGCTACGCCCACAAAATGCAAAGAGTCAGCACTTATTTTTGAAATATCATAAGGGGAAGTGTAGCAATCAAGTAATAGGCAAAGGGATTATTGGAAGTTGGCCGTCAAATATCGCAAATTTTCTAAAATTACAACACTCCAATACTTACACCGGTCATTCCTTTAGGCGCACTTCGGCGACCTTTTTAGCGAATAAAGGAGTAGACGTATTAGGACTGAAGAGGCATGGTGGGTGGAGATCGTCCACCGTAGCAGAGAGTTACGTTGAAGATTCGCTTGAAAACAAAATTGACTTTGCTAAAAAAATTTTAAATACAGAACAAGGTAGCGCCGAGGTGAGACAAACGTTGAATTCAGTAGCAGTTTCTCTAAATCCAAGTGCCGCACAAAGTAGCGTTATTACTTTTAGTAGTTGTAGTAATTGTACGTTCAATTTCAATGTGAAATAGTAGCCGGGACTAGTCTGTTATGTTATCCCATAACAGAAAAATCAGGATTATCGTATTCAGGCCCATCTTTTGGGAATTAGTTATTTGAGAGCCAGTGCTTTGAGCAGCCAATCAGATTTTCGTGTTCGCTAGCACTCAAATAACTTACTCCCAAAAGATGGGCCTGAATATGATCACCCTGATTTTTCTGTTTTTGGTTCGAAGTCTTATTTATTATTATTTAATGTTTTTTGAATTATATCGTTTTTAAATGACTATTTTTTATTTTTTTTACTTACCGTTCTAGAACGGTAAGTAAATTACTTACTGTTTTGTTTATATGAGTTACCAGTAAAACATACTTACCGATCTGCCAACAAACGCGGTAACTAAGTGATATCGTTCTATCGTGCAAAAAATCTTTTTTTTATGAAAACATTCGTCTTTGAACGTACTATTTGCTTAAGGAAAAATTTTATAATTGTTCGCTAATCTTACTGCACTTTTGATTCTTTTTTAGAAATGCACTTTTCTAAATCGCCAAGAATTTTGTCAATACTTGTTAAATAGAAAATTCATTATTTTAGCTTGATAGATCTTTTCAAAACCTTTGATTTCAAATAACAAAAATCGCGATTCATCAACTTGGACGCCAAATATGGATATTTTTGTATTTACAACTGCAGTGGTTAAAAGGCTAACTGTTTTTTAAATCGTTTTTGTCTCAACTGAAAGGCAAAACATTCTTTTGTT
Source organism: Malthinus seriepunctatus (assembly GCA_963924605.1). Lineage (NCBI taxonomy): Eukaryota > Metazoa > Arthropoda > Insecta > Coleoptera > Cantharidae > Malthinus > Malthinus seriepunctatus. Next base: position 18,824,278 of record OZ004600.1, read on the forward strand.
GATATATGATATCTAAGTATGTTATGCATCTTCTAATTCAACACCAGACTAAAAAGAAGAAGTCAGTAAATAAAATTAATGGTGCGTGCTTTGTAACTATAGAAATTATACAAGAAACTATCGAAAATCCCGTCAAAATAGTAACAGCCATGGAGTTTCTTATATTAAATTTGACACTGACAAATAAAAGTACATCTAAATGAATCCAAAGTCAGGAGTGGGGGAGCATACCACCTGCAGTAGCAAATACAAAAATATCCAGAATTAGCCTCCAAGTTGATGAATCGGAAATTGTGTTTTTTGAAATCAGACGTATTTTAAAAGATCTATCAAGCTAAAATAATGAATCTTCTTTTTAAAAAATATTTACCAAGTTCTTGGCAATTTAGAAAAGTGCGTTTCGAAAAAAGGGTCAAAAGTGAACTATGCAAGACGATAATTTCTAAAATATTTCTTTCACAAAATAGTAGGTTCGAAAAGGAATGTTTTTTGAAAAAAAAAATTGTTTTTATTATGATCGCATTAAATGGCAATCTTTACAAGTTCTAACTTCCTATGCACTTTTTGGCTGTTTGGTTGCACTTGAGGATCTCAACTTTGGCAAGTTCATTCTACTCATCAAGTAGTATCTTTTACATGAACAAAAGATTTTTTGATTACTTCTTTGCAGTGCACTGAATAAAACAATTTTTGGTTCGCATTTGGTGCTTAAAAAGTTTTATCTCCAAAGCTACTGAACTAAACTATACATTTTTAGTCTAGAATTCATCGTCTGTCAATTTCCCATAATCCCATAATTTTTTATTACGATCCGATGTTTAGAAGTTGAGGAATTAAATAAAACGTCAAAGAAAACGGGTAAATGTTCTTTGGAATGCTTTTTTCGGAAGGACGCCGCGCGAGTTCGAAGTCCAAAACTTACCACATTATTCCTGACATTGTCCTGAACATTATTCAATCATAACATTTCTATCCGCAAAAGTTTAGTCTCAAACCGTATTTCGACCCCACTAAAAAGAATTAAAGTATATTCCGAGAATTAAAATTATAATTTTTGGACATGACAACGTCCATAGAAATTTTGACATTTGCAATGTCAAAATTTGACGTTTGTATATAAATATTAAAAATTACAAAGTCAACAGAAAAAAAACAAATTTTAATATTAATATTCAAATGTCAAACTTTGACACTGTAACGTTGCTACGTTGCCATTCTAAGAATTATAATTTTAATTGTCTGATTACACTTGAATTCGCTATTATAATCCCTGGTCTAAATCTAAAATTTATGAAATAAAACGAATCCCTTTACTGGTTAGTTAGTTTGATAGTTTAGATTAGTTTGAAGTTTAAAATTTGAAACGTTTGTCTGTTAAATGCCTCGAAGGTGATGTGCTAGGAATAATTCTGTGTCATGAGCAAGTTGTGTCTCGCAAGCTTTTGACCTATAAGACATCAAAACTTGCCAAGTTTATAGTACTTGTTATCCAACAAAGGTAATTTTTTATAAAGTAGCGACCGCATGCTGCGAAGGGATAAACTGCAGGAAAGCCTCTCAAGTTTTATAAAAATTTTTAAAGATTATGCGAATATAAAAGTTTTTATCTAGCGCGACACACTTATTTTAAACTGAAATAAATGAATATTTTTCTTGCTGAAAAATGGTATAGTTTTCTTTTTATTCAAACTTTACTATACGCTTGAATTAATTGGCTCTTATTTAATTTAACAATAGCATTCATCAGCGATCCTCTTGATTTCTCTAGTTTTCATAAAAATTGCGCAATTAGGCGAGTAAAAACTTTTAGAAACTATAAATTATGTAGAACTAATTTAAAAATGTACATTGTGGCTGGTGGTTGCGATTCGGAAAATCATTTTTACTAAAATATCTATAGGTACCTACTATCGTTCTTGAAAAAGACTAAATTTTAATGAGTCCATGTAAAGTTTTTAAATAGAAATTTTTCCAGAATAAGTTTCCTAAGATTTTCTCAGATCAGAAATGTGAAATTTATATTTGTATTGTTGTTCTTCCTCTGCTTCTTCTTTCTCAAGGTATGGACAGGAAATATCGAAAATGAAGGATAAAGGAAAGTGTTGGTGTAATGAACGTCTTCGTTCAGAATGGTTTTTCTACACCTGTCAGAGTGTTACGAATCCTTAAGATTCTGCCTCTGATATGGGAAAAATTAACATCGTTTTCACGCTCGAGTGTTTTTATTAAAAATGGCTCGTACATAATCCACCAGTCTTCATCCTCAGTAATCAATCAGATCCTCCGTTTTTGGATCATTGCGATGCATTGTATAAATTTTTATCCGGCGTTTACACGTCAACTAGTCTAAATACATCCGAGGTCACTCGCTTAATTTTATTCCACACCCCATAAGTTAAAATTATTTATTTAATTTTAATTTATTTTGGACTTTCAGGTATTCCAAATATATTTTTTCATCATTTTAATTTTACTTCTCAACGTCTTGAATATTTTCAATCATTTTTCATAATTTTAAAATCATTTAAAATATTTAATATTTTAAATGCTTTTGAAAATTATTTCTAATTCATGTAACCTCATCGAAACTTATACCATTCGATGCCTCTTGGAAGCCCGCATCTATCGCCACCTACATAATCGCATAAAAAGCATTTATGTCAGAGTTGGGTGATAATCGTAAAGATATGAGTACGAAGCGTACGGAGTAAGATGTACGTTCAACCTCGTAGTTAAATCGAAAGTCGAGTTCTAATTGGTGCTAAGAACTTGGTGGTGGAGAATTCATAAATATTCGACTTGCATTGATTTCAAGAGAGTCCGTAACCGCCCGTGTGCTTCCACTGTACATAGTGTATTATTGTGTTCCAGTGAGATACTCTTGTGCTGTGGGTAGTTGATGGCCTGGCGTCTCTGCACTAGCGTCTGGAATAAACTGCAGTTGTAGGGTTTAAGCTCATCGCGTCTACCCCAGTGCATCACTACAAGTCACTGTCCACGGTCTTTGGCTTTTTGGCCGACTGTGTAGGACTCAATTACAGTCGGATTTTTGACCGACTGTCGATCATTTGTAAGTGGAGTCGCTTATTAGCTAACCACTTCTCAACGGTCTTTGTTTTTTTTTGACCGACCGTGTGGAACTATACTCAACGGTCTTTGGGCTTTTTGACCGACCGTGTGGGGCTTGATTGCAGTCTTGACCTTTTGACTGACTGTCGATCTGGAGGAACGCTGGTCAAGCTTTAGGGCTAACCAGTAACCACGCGTCCCCATTTGTGTTCCAGGATCGAGTTATTTGCGAGGCATTAATCCGTTAAAGGATTGAGGTGTCCAGAGAACGACCGTACATCCAGAAGGAAGTTTTTTTGTTTTGTTTTATAAACAAAGCGTTGTTTTTATTTAATAACATAAATTGTTATTTTTTTATTTTAATAAATATTTGTATTTTAAAGTGTTTGTTAATCCTACGAACCTCGACTCCTCGACTCGACTAAAGTCGAGGACTTACTCTGTATATACTCTGACGGTTTCTCTGAACTAGTATTTTATTTTTCGACTTCTTTGTTTTTTTTATTATTATTTAAACACCACATATCAACGATATCGTAGCCTTTTCTCATGTCTCAATGTTATTTTTGGAAAACTCAGTAGTGAAAAAAATATTATAAGGGTGGTTTCCGCTTATATTTATATTTTTAGATAGCTTTTTATTTAAAGCTTTCATGAAAAAAATCTATACGAGACTTATCTTTCAAATAATGAAAAGAATTTCGAACGGATTTTTTGTAAAATGCGAAATAATAACGTTATACGGTAGAATTTTGCTTTCCCTATAGCAGGAAATGCTCTACGTAGAAAAAAATTATTGTGAAAGCTCCATAAATATTGATTTTGAGGGGGAAAAATTGCGGTTTTGTCCAGTTCTCCTTCGCCTGTCTGTCTGGCTTTTCGGTCCAACCGTTCTTTCTTCCAGCTGTATGTTTGTCAACGCTACACTAATAGTTACAGGATCCCAGCTCAGAGGTGTCTTATTATTAGCGTATTCCTGCACTATACCAATTTCTAAACGTTTTTAGGAGATGTGTAAAGAGTAAGCAACGCAGCGTTTCATTTTGCTACGCTAAACTACTTACTACTTAGCCGTCTTCTACAAACTTCTAGAAATTTATAAGAGAAGGGTAAAGGGTAGCTTAGCGTAGCGTAGCAATACGCTAATAATTACAGGATCTCAGCCCAGGATTGTTATTTCGGTGTTATAATGAGCTTATTACAACATTGTTTTTAGTCTAAACGTTTACCTATAATGGCACTAGTGTAATAAAATAATTTTTATTCGTAGTGTACCTTAAAATCCACTACAGCTTCAGCAACATCCCCTAATCTTTGCTGCTTATGCTTACTTTGGAGAGCTAGCTGTGTGTGGGTTTCTCATGAGTTGAGGATGGAATCGAACAAAGTAATAAAAATAGTAGAAGCTAGGCTAAAATTAATGCATTTTCTGCATAATTATAACTTTTTGATCGTTGGTAATTGATTACAACTAACAACCATAAAACATATGGTTGAAGGAAGTTGCCAAATAATTTTGATAATTGTTGGCAATAAAAACTTCAAGTAGAATTTAAATTCTACTCCCGTTTTATAAAAGTTGTTTATGGTGCATTTATTCAATAGGAACACCCAATAGATTTTATTAGATTCAAATTTATGTGTAAGGGGTGATTGATGCATACTCTATTCTAATGCTCGACTCGAAATCGGCTCCATCCTGTACTAAAAGTAAGGTTTACAGTTTGTTCTACTAAAATGGAAATTTTTCAATTTCAAATGAAGCTCTTTATTTTTTAAACTTTCAGAGAGGTGTGATATACAAGCCTTTTGAAATAACACGATAGTGTAAATACAGATATAAATTTAAATTACAAAATTTTTGACTTGGTTCGCATGGGAAATGTTTATTTTAAGTTGAAAACTAGACGATGACAATGCAAAAGTAGACAATTTCATAAAGGGGTGGAGTTTTGCTTTATTTTGTAATTAATTTATGTTTACAAAATGGTACGTCTAAGACTTTTTTCTAGTTTCTAAATTAATTGTTTGTCTCTAGTGCTTACTATTTAATCCTTTTAAGGAAAGGTATGCAGCCTGCGTCGTTATGTCTGTCTTTCTGTTCTTCCGTTTTCCTTTTAGTCTGTTTGTCGCTCCATTCATGATCCTTTCAGTAGCCTACTTACCTGTCTGCACGTTTTTATGTCTGTATCTCTGCCAGATTTTTTTTAAAATAGCCTTTAATATTGCACTTTCATCACAATACTAAATTTATCTAGAATTTATCTACCTAAAGTTAAAAGTTAGCCACGGCCTAGATAAAAAGTGCAATATATTAATTTGGCATTACTCTGCCAAACTGCTGGAATAAATTCTACACACACGAAAATAAAGAAAAACTTTAGGTTTTTCAGTCCGAAGCCAAATACATTGAAAAAAAAATAATTAAAATAACCAGGAAATAAATCTCTGTTGTTTTTCTTGTAAAATATCGCAATATCCGGTTTTGAAATGATTTACTCGTGTGTGTACTTTTTTGATTTTTAGAAAAATTTAACTTTTTTTAACGGATCACAAAACACGAATTAAACTAAAAATTTATAAACGACGTTTCCTCTCTCGAAATTACACAAATTGAACATTATAGTGTAATTTTGTTTATGTAAATCTAGGTAAATGTGTTTCAGTTTTTTAAATGTTTAAAAAATTGCTCTAACTTCCGTTTTCTCTTTATTTTCACAAAAATTTAAAACCATTTTAAAAATGATTTGTTTATTGGAAAAATTGTTATTTCTTATGTGCCAATAACAATTTATCACTCCAACGACACGTATAGTTGAAGGGGAAATTTTTGAAATACGTTTATGCCTTTAAATTTTAAGACGATGGATTTGCCAATATGTTACGTTTAATTATATTTGTGGCAACTAATATTTCTTCTTTTCTTTTCTTTTTAATTTACGTATTTACATTTTTCTTCCAATAAATTGAAAAATGTTTATTCATAAAGAAATGTACTATAAAACAAATGATTGTGATGGGATTTGTCGAAGTAATGCTTTTTCTTTTTATTAACTTCGTTTAAATAAATAAGTTCAATATTTTGAAAAGTTATTGATGTTTCTTTATTTTTCCAACTGATTTGAATAGAGTTGAGTTTTATTTCAAAATGACTTTACTACGTGAATGCACATATAGTTACATTTCACTAACTGATTGAAGGATTTTTCAAATGTTCCAGAACTCCAAAATTTGAAAATTTGGATTTTCCTGCCTAATTTTCATGTTTCAACAATAAATGAACATTTATTACAATTCAGTTTACAAAAATTTTGGGTATGTCAAGATGAACTAAATTTCCGAACGTTTTCTTCGAACGAAAAAAATTTGTGGCCATCCTGTATGTATAGTTTATTTAAAAACCATTTTATTAAATTTTTTAATTCATTTTTAACGATATTAAAAACCAAATCTTATAAAAATTCTTCAAGAAATTGTAAAGTGTGACCAAACTAAGAGCTTTTTCACATTAAAAAAGGTGAAGCTTTAATTACACTAAAACAGTGTTTATTTGAAGTAGGAGCATTAGGGTATTGTTTTCAAAAATATAAACTAGTAGTGAAAGGGATGTTTTAACTTATAATCTAATGTAATTAATTTAATTAAGTCAAATTTCTCCCTTGTCTTTATTTGAGATTTATATCCTGTTACCGATCTTTAAAGAAAATTGGCTCGGAAAATTTATAGCAAGTAAAACTAATGCTTTCTGTTCGGAATATTGTGATTGTTGTGCTATTGTAGATTCTCTTGGAAAATGAACTCTTGGTATTTACGATCGCTAATATGTTCCTAATGCAGTCTTTAATTAACAACTTACAGAAGCGACACGCTAGAGTACTTATGCCTCTATAATAATTTTTTGCAAGCGTCTTTATTGTTAAATTAGTGCCTTAATGTCTCAAACTTTGGGTTCCATATACAAAAGAGCTCTAACAATAATGAATCGAATGTAAAGAAACCCAATAATCAGAATCAGACGACGGTCGACCACCGGTCGAATTTTAAGTTGAGATGTTAGGAGAGATGTCAGGGACATTGAAAGACACTTCTACACACTATATAGTGCCTTAGGTAAATTATCTAATAGTTTTTTGCGAACCAAAGGACTCTCTTGTAATCGTACACTTCCTATTGGTCTATATTAGCACCTACTGACTCTTTTATGTCTTTAAATTAAAAATTAGGATGAAAAGGACGCAATTATATGAAGTTTAATCGATTAAACAGACTGTGACGAGAGAAATGAAAGCCTCTAGGGATGAAGCGTTTTCTCGGGTATTCGATTTGTTGTATGAGCTAGTGAAACATTGTACAGAAACGGACGGGAATGATGGTATTAATCAATAACTACGTATTTTTTACATTAGTTGTTTTCTTATCGCTCAAGTTCTGAACTTACTAGTCACAAACTGTTTAATACAAGTGAACATGGATGTAGGATGTAGGTAAAAAGGGGATGGCTCACAAACAAACGAATACGACTGTAGGAAATTTAAGTGATCGTATATTAAATTTTGAGCTTTGCCTTTTACAAAATTGGGAAACTTTCTAATACGGTAAATTAAGTCTGAACAAAAAAAATCGAATTTTGTTCTTTCAGAAATATTTGTCTGTAAATATCCAACCAAAAAAGTAACTAAAAATTACATTTTTATCTTCAACATTTAAAATGCATTTTTTATTTTACACTGACAGTTTGTGATTGTAAAATCGTATTACGTCCGCCTCTGGTTATGTTTTGAATTATATTCCCACGTCTCTCTTCCATACCAACGAATTTGAACGCTACATACAAATTTTAGCTTTTTATTTAAATTTCTTTAAAAAGTTATAAATTAAATTAATTTTATAAGAAACCTGTTAAAATAAAGACCAAATTGAAAACTTTTTATTTTTCTTGTGAATTCGTGGGAGAAACAAAATTTCCTTGAACAACTTCAATTGAGACAATTTACTTTGAATTACAGGGTGGGCTAAATAAACTGTTACCTAGATGAATTTCCCGGACATTTGATAAAATACAAAAACTACTAGATTATTGCTGGCGGTTGGTAACAGCATCACATGACTGCTAACTTCTTAGAACATAAATCATCCGGAAAGAGAGTTAGCAACCGTTGCCTATCAGAGAAAATGGGTGACTCATTCATTCCGTCAAGTTCACATTATCATTGGCTGTCATAACTTTCCTTATAAGTGGGAGTATAGGCAACCATTGCCATTGAAGAAATTGATCTAAAATCGCTATATTTAGTGGTCCATTGCGATTCATATTATTAGCAAAATGGCTCTTTCCTGGTAGAGTAGGAGGTATTTCTATATTCAATGACCAACTGTAATTAAATGCATCTGAGTGTTCCTCAGCACCAAAATGAAACGAGCAACAGGCGACAGTGCATCTCACGCACTATAAGAAAATGAAAAAACTAGGGAATTCTCTGTTGTATTACGTATAACCTTGCATAAAAAGCGGAGAAAGTGTTGCTGGTATTGTTTTACAGATTTTTTTAAGGTTTCTAAATTAAAGTCGTAGTCTTTTCGAATTTATTTTACTCAGAAATTAAAAAGCTCAAAGCGTTTTGAGTTTTCCATTATATTCTATGCCATTTTTTTACCACTGATCTTTTTCAATTTCCGGAGTAGGGTACTAAGGGTTCTTAGAGGTTATAGTTTTCCCACCAACAGTATTATGCGATCCATTTGGATCGCATAATATGTCACGACTGGGGGTTAGTCATGACCTCTGGAGTCCAGACTCTCCAGAGTGTACCGAGATTAAGATAACAAAAACCACAATGCTGAAATATAATTTATTTTCATCTGGGCCTATGCCGCTCTCGCTCACGACGTGCCCTAACACGTTAATTCGTTCCTGGGCGTACGTACACTTACTTGGTTTTAATGTTAGGCCCGCTTGCCTAAACCTATCTAACACCTTTCTCAGTCGGCGTAGATGTTCCTCGAACGACTCTGAAAACACGACGATGTCGTCGAGATATACCATGACTTCTCTCCACTTCATCCCATGAAACACTCTATCTGCCAAGTTTTAGAACGTATTTGGCGCTGTTGACAAGCCAAATGATAGGACATTGAACTCATATTGACCGTGACCAGGCACTACGAAAGCCGTGTACTGTTTTGCTTCCTCTTTCATCTCGATTTGATAATAGCCGCTGACCAGGTCTAGACTTGTATAGTATACTTGTATAGTAGACAAAATGTCATCTATGTTGGGTATAGGGTAACATGATTTCCTCGTTACCTCGTTTAGTCTTTCAGGTATTATTCTAGAGCAGGAAGAGATGGTGGTTCCCCGTATTCGAAAATCTCTGTTTATAGCACTTTTGGAGGAATTAGCTGATTTATTCTCTTGTGTAGAATACAAATAATATATCAGAGGCCTTCCTTATGGTGTTGTGAAGACTCTAAGGACCCATTTTACAAGTTTTCTAAACTTTTTAGTTTTTAAACGTTGAAATTATCATTACAGGTTATCAACTATTTTTAATAAATATAAAACTATTTCAAGAAGTTTATCCTCTCACCCTTTCTATTTCTGCAACCAACAGTGGAAGTTCTCTTATGTACTTTAGAAAGTTTTAAATAAATAGCATAAATAAATATTTTCAAAACTGTACCTACTTTTTGCTAATTAATTTTTTTTTTCAGGTGAGTACACAATTACATCTTTCTTTGATCGTTTCTCTAACGAGTGCGAGAACTGGTGAGTTTTTTTATAATTAAAAAAAATCCAACCTTATTTAGAAAACAAATTACTTTACAAATTTAAATAGTAACTAATTTTTTTGAAAGCAAAACTCTAATAGGGTAAGAGTTAACGGGTTGTTTAAATTTTTTTTGTATCAAATTAACTTCCATTTTATAACGCTCTCAGGTCTACTTAAAGCATAGCCCATTAACTTTAACTCCTTACTTTGCTATTGTAATTTTATGCCACTAGTTTTTTTCCAACATTTTTCCCTCTATCAGCAAATTTTCCGTACATTATTTAACTTAAATCTCTTCTGATTTATTTAATCTTTTTCAATTTATTTTTAAAAAAATCAACGAGTCGAGTGTTAATCTTTTGTGTTTCAAAGCAATAACATTTCAAACGATTTATAATAAAAACAGCAGTTGAAATGACAAAAAGAGAGTAAACAAAATATAAAATTAATGTTTGTTATAAATAAAAATTTTTACAAAAGTTGCGTTTAAGCCCGAAAATTCATCTGCTTAAAAAATGTGGCAAAAAAGTAATTTTAATAAAAGCATCATAAGCTCGAGTTGACTCAATATTTTGTCTCTTAAATATTCGTTTTTTTTCCTAAAACTGAAAAAAGAAATTTTTTGTCATTGAAAATTAGTTGGGGTTGCAATTTTTCATATTTTTGAAAAACTGAAAGTAAGGGGTTATCAAGTTCGCATTTTATTTCTTTTCCAACTCGTTTTAAAGTTAAAAAAGTTTAAAATCTACTTAAAGTTTTTAATTTATTATAGTTTGAAAGTTTTTAAAAGAGATAGAATAAGAGGTGGGTTTATTTACTCTTCATTACATTGTTGAAAAGTAATTGCAAGTACAAAATGTGATAATCTAGTTTTCTAACATACCTTTTGGCCTACTTTTAACTTTACTAAGTGCTTCCAAAAAAATTTAAGAATTCATTTGAATTAATTTTGTATTCTTTTTTAAATATTGCTTTACTACAGTTTTCGTATTGTGGAAAATGATTTTTTGGGCTTTTCAAAAAAGAAACTTGGACAGTTTCAGAGGCCTAAAGAAATACTGCATTTTTTATTACCATAATCATTTTCTGGTCTTTTATCTGTTGTATCTGTGGCCAGTGTCGACCACCATATTGCAACCATTTTCAGCATGTTTTTCCTTATCTTATTCGCCACCTGACTCTCCACTCAATATCTGTACCTAGAGGTTTTTGTAAATTAGAAAGGACATCTGGTAACGTAGTAGCGTAGTTAGTATGACTCATTTATCACCAAAAAAATAACCAAACTGGAAGAAAATTTTCGTAAAAATAGATTAATATGTCGCCAGAGATGTAATAGAGTTTGCATGCAATAGAGGTCGATTCACCGATAATTTTTAAAGAAAAGATTTTTTATGAATTTTCCGGAAAATATGCAATGTAGAAAAAATTGGCTAACGCTATTTTAACGATAAACTATTTTTACGAAAAACTACCCTTTAGCATTTTTCCATTAGAGCAAAATTTTCTCTCAAAAAAAATTCAAAAAAGTATATTAAAAAAATTCATTTTTTAACTTTTTCAAAAAAATCAAAATTTTCTCAACAAAGGATTTAAAAAATGGTAGATATAATATAAATGAAAATCGTTAATTTTGGAGTCAAATATTTTTTTGGCCACAGCGTGCACGTTTTTCGTACCATATTGTTACTCTCATCTACTGAAAAACAGTGTTTTTTAAATCGCATCTTGTGGAAAAAGTATTAATCTAGAGAAAAACTTTTAGAGGACATTTTTTCCGTAAAAGTAGTTTATCTTGAATATGGTCTCACTCAATTTTCTCTACATTGCATATTTTCCGGGTATTTCATAAAATTTAATTTTTTAAAATTTAAAATAACTTTTTTCAGTGAAGCGACTTTTATGTTGCACCTTCCTCTTCATGTCTACACATATTTTCATCCATTTTCGTTATTTTTGAACAGATTGAAACCTTGAGCGTGTGCTTTTTATGCTTTTCAACATTGAACTTTTGTTTACCTTCGCATCCTTATTTTTTGTGGTTAGAGAAGTCGAATTACCTTGTGTATTAGTACCTAAATTGCCATGTGTGGTTTTTGAAGATGAGAACTATCCTGTGGCATGTCTCATTTATTCGTGACGAAGTCATGTAAAAGTTACATCGTTTGGAGGATGAGTAATTAAGGTTTTTAACTACAAAATGGGTATGTTTCTCCATCAACGAATATTTAATACGTTTATTAAAATCGATAATTTAGCTTAAGCTTGGGTTTCCTAGGAAATCGGTGCCGTCGAATGACGTCTAATGACTTCACGAAAAGCGTTTCCATATATTTAAACATACGTGGTTCTTTAGATAGCGGTAATATTTCACCGTTTTTACGACTGTTTTTAGACTTCACCGCTACCTGATGTCAGCGCCGTCATATTACGGGCGCTATTTGACGGCACCGCTATCCTAGGAAACCGAAGCTTTAACGACAAGACAATAATAAAACGTGAGTGACAAAACGAAGTGAACGACCTTACAATATTTCATTAAGGCTTCCCATTTATTCACTCATTTAAAGCTCGTCCTCCTTTCTTGTTGGAAATACAAAAGCTTGTTGCTGCTGCTACCTTTCTTAGCCAAAGACTTTTTGATGCAGTAAAACTACTCGACTATATGGATTTGATTTGTAACGTAGTTCAGTACAAAAAGAATAAAAAACACGTTCACCTGTTCTATTGTTAATTTGTTGTCTTCTAACGATAGAGAAGTCCCTGCTTGGATGAACGTTTTGCTTTTTATTTTTCAAAAATAATCTAGAAGGAAGGTTTTCCAATCTTTAATAAAGAAGTCAAGCTATTTTCTATTTGGAACGATGTGATAATAAAAAAATTTCTAAAACAAATTTGTTAATTTTCTAAATTACTATAGCTCGGCGATTTAAAAGTCAATTTTCATTACGAAGTTTTAATTAATTTTTGTGCTTTTTGAGCTTTTCTTTTTGGGATACTAATTTCTGTAAGTTTTTTAAAAAAATCGTTTGTTTGTAAGCAAGTTAATACCCTAGAGGCTATAATCAAATCTAGTACAAACTATTATGGCTTAGTCAACAAAAATAGTCTTTTGTAGGAATTTCATTAAAAATTGTGAAAGTTAATTTAATATGGCATTAATAATCTAAGTTTCCCCATTGTTGTATATAATTTCCATCATAATTAATACTTGAAGTGTGCTCGGGTTTTGCTCTCAGGTTGAACGTTTATGTAACTATTTGACCATTTAGTTGGTGTACTAATTTAGAATGTAATGGAACATGATCGTAACAAGCAAACCCATTTAATTTTCAACAAGAATTAAATTTAATTTGCGATTCGTTTGTATTAAAATAAATATTGACATTTAAGTACCTGTGTGTGTGTGTATTTAATTTGTTATTCAATTAATTAATTACTTAAGCGAAAATACTTGATAATGGATTTAACGTGGTGCACTTGTAAAAATATTCCAGTTGTGTATTTTGTGCAAGTTTTGAAAAACCAATGATGACTAACTAAACGTTGAACTTTTTTCGCTGCATATTTTTATATAGAAAAGAAAATACAAATAGAAAATAGAATATTTTTTTAGTTGGAAATCAGACTTTTTGTGTAAACTGTCGAAGTCGAGGGTTCGAGTTTTGCTAAATCAACAAAATGTGAATCTTTAGAAGAGGAAAATTATTTTTTTGGAATTTGATGCCTTTATACATCACGTCGGAAACTTGTTGAATAAGAATATTTTGCAGTAGTGTGCTTATAAAAAACAAGATCACATACCTACTCTTCGATTTTTTTCTTTACCGACACGTGACTTTTCGACTACCGAATAAATAACATAACGTTTAATATTCTTATTAGTATAGTAAGTCTAATTTTAAATTTTGTTGTGGGTTAATTTCGAATACGAAACATAGATGGCGGGGCGGCACAACCAAATATCATGAAATTTTTATAAAACAAGTCAGAAATTAGCAAATTTTAGGTTAGGATTTTAGACAACTAAACACAGTTTGCTTATAGTATTTTTTATTCACAGAACAATTACCAAATATTGACAGTGGCGACATCTAGATTGCCAGCTTTCATTTTATAATTAGTAAATTATGAATCTAGACCTGATTAGACGAGTAATTTATTTCATCTTAATTCATATGCACTGGTACAGTCACGTGTCGGTAATGAAACAAAAATTGTACTTTACGTAAGGTACTGTTCAATTACGGAATAAAAAGCTTTCTCAGGAATCCGAATTTTGTCTATTATAATTAAATAGTGGAACTCAGAATTTATATCACATTCCATGATTTGACATACATTTTAATGGTGCCGCTTTATTAATGCAGTTGTACAAATAAATTATGAAGATAAGGTCGGTACTTTGTAGTGACGGCTAGTTTGGACGATTGCACTTTACCGTCTACTCCTACCAATACTTTACTCCTACTCCATAGGCGTAGTTAAGATTTTAATTTAATTAAAATTAATTACTAGGATAGCAGTAAAAATAAAACTCACGCCGTCTATGGTTTCCATAGAAATAATAGCCCTGCTCCCTTTCCCCTAAGCTTTTCTTTCTGTAGTCCAACAATACTTATAACGCAACTTTAGAAAAATGCTTGGAAACAAAATTCGTTTTGAAATTCATAATTGTGTTTACTTTCAAACTGTTCATGAATCCGTAAAAAAGAAAAAGAAATTACTTTTCTTAGTTTCAAATTTCGACGTCTTGAAAAGGTGATTAAATGAGTAATTATTTCAAAGTTTAATTTTCAGTTTTCTCTTTGTTTGCTTCATTTCTTACATTTTTTAATTTGTTTTTGTTACATTTTGTTGTTGTATTTTATATAATACATTGGGGCTTGGTTTAAATTTAATTAAAGAAATAATAAGCATTTTTAAGGAGAGCTGTCATTTTGTTCGGACTAAAAATTCATAAATGGAACTCATTTTTGAGACATTCTTTTCCTATTCAATTGCTAATGCCCGGTTGTATAAAGAGAATTATATTTCAGTTAGAGAAATAGCTTTCTAATCTTTAAATATGGCAACGTTACACAATAAATGCATAATTAAATAAAACTGTCAAAGTTTAACGTTTGTTTTGACAATTCAACACAAAAAGAACTTAACCTCAAATTTTAATATTTATAATCAAACGTCAATTGAGATTATATTCTGTAACGTTTCCATATCAAATGATTATAAATATAATTCTCGAATTAAAATATAATTATCTTTTATGCAATCGGGCATAAGTTTCTAAAGTTTTTTTTTATTCATAAGAAGTCAAATTAAAGTTTTAACGATTAATTTATATCCAAACATATGAAAAAAGCGAACTTCCAAGCCGGGAGTCGAACCCAGGCCACCCACGGACTCCCGGCTTGGAAGTTCGCTTTTTTCATATATTTGGATATAAATTAATCGTTAAAACTTTAATTTGACTTCTTATGATTATTTAACAGTTTTAATCAAGTATTAGCTCTCTCAATTAATTTAATTTTTTTTTATTTGTTACTCAATTGTAAAACGTCGTGTAACCAAGCTGCCTATAACTTTTCAAAATCAATGTTTACAAGTTTGACTTTCAAAGCTTTCTAAAAACAATTTAGGAACATTTTTGTCCCAACTGACAGACATCGTTTAATTATAATTCCATTAATTTGTAAGTGAACTAAGCGTGAGTAACAAATAAAGTGTTATATATTACACGCCAGGTAACTGTTTTTACAGACTCAAAGAGATGACAGACTCGCCTGTGCGGCTCGCCAGTCATAATCCTCTTTACGATAGTAAAAACAGTTTTACCTGGCTTGTAATATTAACTATACTATAAATTACATTACAGGTCACCTTGATTGTTAATCTTCGTATTTGAGCAACAAAGTTGCTCCGTGGAGGCACGAAGTGTCGTTTTTTTTTTAAATAATCTTTTTATCGCTTACAACCCTATGAGGTCAAATTTTAATTTAGATACATGGGCGGAGACATGGGGGGCTTTAAATGGGATAATATCTCCACTTTTTAATTAAAAATTGTTGTCTTCACTATCCTTCAAATGCAACAGCTGAAAATTTACAGTTACGCCAGACAAACATATATGTATCCCCTCCTTAAATTTCAAACAAATCGAAGCGATCAAATTTTTTTTATAGGTCTCCATTGACCAAAAAAATCGAAATTTGTCAATTGACGCAAAAATTTGGATTTGGATACTAAAGAGTTGCTTAATAAACACCCCGGTCTTAGTTTTTTTAAATCTCAATAGATGACCACCACAAAATTTCCAAAAATCATCTTCCGACTTTGAAATATCTCAGAGCAAAAAGTATGCAAAAAGTCAAATAGCCAAAAGGGACATTGGATCGTCCTGGCGACCTTGATTAATTTTGAGTAGGTAACTACTACCTCCAGTAGTACATATTTACAGATTTCAATTGTTTAATAAAGAAAATCAATAATATCAAAACCAATTTCAATATCTGGAAAATTAGGTTAATAGAAAAGTGTTATGGGGATGCGTTATCTCTTTTTGAATTTTGAAATAACATTGTGTCTTCGACTATGAATGTGCATTTCTTTTAAGCCCATAGGAATTAAATATTCAAGCTTGCCAACAATAACTTCAACCGTACTAGGGTATTCTATTTAAATTTAATATAACTGTTGCTGTCCAAATCGAAACTTTTCACTCCAAGCAACTTTTTTTAAAGTTTATTTTCACGACCCCTAAATAGCTTCAGGATTTGCTAGAATAACAATATTTTCTTTAGGTATTTATAATTGCAACTAGAGAGCTTAGTTCTTAGTTTAGTCTCTTGATTTGATCGATTTCCTGTTGTATGATGTACAGCAAAGGGAAAACTATAATTTATCATTTTTGATAAAACACGTAAATATTTTTTGAGTTGTTTTAATATTCAAAACTGTGTTCCATATTTAATATTTATGAATTTTTATTTAAAAAAATTTACACTTAATTGAACTCTATCAACACGTCTGACACGTTTCAATCTCTGCTCTTTGTGCTCGTCTTATTTTTTTTTATTATTATGTGTGTGTGGTAGACTAAAACTATTATAAATTTCTCGAGCGTAAAGAGCCTTTGTGTTTTGGATGCAATTTATTGAAAAGGCGTCAATGTTAGTTTCACATCGGTGCCAATGCAACGGACTAATTTAGTTTGCTCCACTGCGATTGACAACTAGAAAATTTGTTCAGTGTTCTTGTACAGATGTATTTACAATAAACAATATGTTACATGTGTTTCAATTGGTGTACTTATGGGTGAAAAGTGCTTACAAATCTCATATTATTGTTAGACATTTTTAGTTATTTTATTCGTGAAATTTGAATTTCTTGCAACCTTTTCTAAATTCCGCAAATAAAGGTTTTTTTTTAATATTATTTATACATAGTAGGAAAAAATTCAAATATGCCAGTTTTTAAATTTGAATTAAACGTAACATTTTTCACATTACTGTTTCGCGTAGTTTTTAGGATTTAATAAAAATTCTGAAAGAATTTAAAATATCATTTACAAACGTACAAACCTTTCTTTTCGAGCCTGTAATGTAAAAACTTCCAAACGTGCTCACTTATAACTTGAAAAATATCTAAGATACGCTTTTTAGAAAAGCTCCTTTTTCCATAAAGTTTAAATTTTTATGCGTAAAAAGCAAGAAAAAAATTAATTTTATAACTTTTCAATTTTTTAATTTATTTAAAAGTTTTCGCAACCCCAAAAGTTACATAAATATCGCGAGATATATTTGTCAACAAAAAGTTTGGACTTGAGGACTTTGGGATGCCTTAGGGAAATTTGTTGTTGCACTCAAATTAAGCTTTTTGTGTTGAAATAATATCCAAAGGTATGTTGCGAACCTTTAAAAATAACACTAAGCTTAAAGATTTTAAAAGAAAAAAAATAACATCATGGGTCTTTCATTTTATTTTCTTTGTTTCTCTATTGAACAAAACTTTTTTCAGTTGATACAAAAACCAAACAAAAACAACTCCAAACAATTCCTTGAATTTTAAATTAACGTTTGATTTAAAATTCGTTTTTTGAGGTCCAAAAATTTATTAACACTAATTTTAAAATGCTATTTTAGTAAAATTTCATTTTGTTAATTTAAAGCTTTTCATTTTACACGAGCTTTAACACATTGGGCTTTTTAACCAATTTATTGGGCAAACTTTGAGGGTATAGTTGAAAATTTTCCTTTCACCTAATTTAATTAGTTTATAGGACGTATTCAATAAACTTTAGGGAAAGTTGCCAAGAGTATTTCTTATATGCCTCTTGTTTAACTATAATAATTTTATGTTTTCTGACATTGTTTTAACTTTGAGTGGGGTGTATTAATTGATGGACATTCAAAACTTCAATTTGGTAACTAAATTTTTTTATTTATGCAGTAGATGGCAAATAATTGCTCAGCTTTAGTTAAATGTTCAAATAACAGTTGAGAACTGCCAATTTGCGGAATAACTTCAATATCAGTAACACCCCTAATCTAAACTTCTATTACTCAAGTGTTTGGTTATAATTATGGGTAGTTTTCTTTCTTCTTTTTCAATAGATCACCTAACTATTTATTTGAAGTATCCGCAGTACTCTAGGTTCAGAAAGCTTTGTCGTTAGAATTAGGTCTATCATACCTTAAGTTCGTGAAGATTAATTTCCACCAAAATAAGTAGGAATTTTGGGCAATAGATGCCCATAGTTTCAGCAGTTTCAGATATCGTTACTACGAGTATAATTGGAATTATAGAATTACGAAATACTATATTTGGAATTGACATTGCAGTTTTAAAATATTTAGTACCTATAGGATGACATTGTTAGGCTGCAAGTTATACTAAAATTGAAGTGCTCTTCCTTCAGTCGAGCTTACGGTGTAGCAACTCTGTGTAGCAAGGTAGCAACTCTTCAGTTCTGAATGAGAGAGTCTGATTGGCGCTACCGGAAGATGACACATGGTTCATTATATCGTTCACTTCATTGTGTCTTCTTCAGCTAGGACTGTCAGCAACATCCATTCTGTTCTTCTAAATAGATGTTTTCTTGACACGGTCCAGACTTTTGCTTTTCAGAGTATTACGTCTATCCTGACTATTGAAGGCTCCTCAGTATTTAGTAGAAAATATATTGGTAATCAGTTAACTTCTCCTTATATTGACTCATATTTTGAGCAGTGTGTTAGCGATAGCTTGCTTTATTAAATTCTAGATCTTTTTAACGGTCATCTCGTCCGTATCGTCTAGGTCAGGTGGTCTCTTCTTAGGGTCTGGTTAGGTATTGAGGACAGGTCTGGTGGTCTGGGGATTCGACTTCTCCCGTTCGTATCTTCCAGGTCAGGCGATCTCTCCTTAAAGTCTGGTTAGTTTTTTTAGGACATGTCCAGATCAGGTGGTCTCTCCCTAAGGTCTGGTTAGGTCTTGAGGACAGGTTTGGTGGTCTGGGGATTCGGCTCGTCCCGTCTGTGTCTTCCAGGTCATGTGGTCTCTCCTTAAGGCTTCGTTAGGTCTTGAGGACAGGTCTGGTGGTCTGGAAATTTGGCCCCTCCCGTCCGTGTTTTTCAGGTCAGGTGGTCTTTCCCTAAGGCCTGGTTAGGTCTTGAGGACAGGTTTGGTTGTCTGGGAAACAGTGTCTAGGTCATATATAAGATATTTATATTTTATTAGTTGTCAATTATTAATAAGTTTTTTTTCTTTTATCTTGTATCAGTGCCATTTACATACTTAGCGCTATTTTTTATTTAATAAATATTTTGTTTTACTTTTTTCTATGTGTGTTTTATTCTGGCGTCGAACCCCTCCTGTCTTCATCTGAGCGATGCTGAAGGGAGATTTAATGTAATACCCGGTTTTCGGTTATACAGTATTTAATAGGTTGCATGGTTTCCGATAATTATATTTATCTATATGCTGCTTGTTTCTCTGTCTGTCTATGATTTTGACCATCTCTTTCTTTACCTATAAGGTATACATGTTTGTAGGTATTCATCTCGCTATCGGTCTATTCTATTTTTCTTTCTGATTGTACGAGGTGTGGCTATTAAATAACGAAACTAATGCTGTAATCTCTATCCTTACAAAGCTCCATGCAAATTTTTCATTGTTTAAAACAGTGCTGGAAGTTTTCTTCTGTGAGCTTCTTCATGACGCGTGCCTTTTCTTTCACAGCTTCAACTGGCTTCCACGGTATGAAATCTTGTTCCTTTTAATGTAGATTTGACCTTGGGGAAGAGACAGAAATCACATGGTGCCAGATTAGGCACCTATTTATAAATAATAATAAAGTATCAGATACTTGGCTGGAAACGTATTCATTTTTGTGCGATTGTGAGAATTTTAGGCACATTTGAGATCTAATAGATCTAATAGATCTCAAATGATCTGATCAGATGACCGATTTTTCCAATATTTTCATCCGTTTGTGGCATGGAAGCGCGATCCAAGCGTGTATCATCTTCAACGTCTTCTCGACCATCTTGGAAACGCTTAAACCACTCAAAAACCCGCGCACGTGATAAACATTCATTCATTCATAAGTTTCAGTAGCAGCTTTTACAAGTTTTGTATGAAATTTTACGACAAATCGTTGCTCTATTAAAACATTTATCATTTTTTCGGCAAAACAAAAAACAGATCGTATACACACGTAGGCCACGGCCAAACTAATATGTCTACCCACACGAGAGGTGTACCAATCGAAAGAAAAGGCTTCACGCTACACAGCTGTCGGTGGTATGAATTTGGCGCATGCGTAGTTCTTCTGTAGAAGCACGTGCCCTGTCTGTATGTAACTTGCACCATTCCATGGTGTCTAGCTGTCTAGCTGTCTGTCTCTGTGTGGGTCTGTATGTAACGTTTATCTATCTATCCATCTGATTGTTTGTCACGATAGACCACGATGGATTTGAGGAAAATATTTTAAATTTGGCTATCGCTTCTGATGACACCAAACGATACCTACCTTACTAAATTGGTAAAAAAATTGTTTCGGCGGGAGTCAATAATTTTAATAGGTTATTATAAAATTCTCAATTTAAAGTACTTGCTTGTTAACCGTTAGACTTTCTATCCCGTAATTTTTGAATTATTTCCATTTACAAAACATTTTGTGTTTTACCAAATTCTTAGCTAAAGGGGAAATCAGTACTTTTTAATTACTTTTTTTCTAAATTTGTATACAACGAACGGATATCAAACGACAGGAGAGACTGTTGTAGACAATTTGTATAAAAAGGTGTATTAATTTTGCGTACTAAAATTACCCCAAATTTCAATTTCATTCTGATAATTGCATAAATCCTTTTGTAATATTTTTCTCTCTTTGAAATTCAATTCAAAGACTTGTTCTCTAACCCTCTTTAAAAAAGAACAGTATTCAAAATTTATTTAATGAATATATTTTGTCTTTAAATCGCTTTGTACAACTAGTACAAAGTATTTCATTAACTCACTGTGTTATGATGAAAGTTTATCGCCAGCGAAAATGTTAAAAGCTCTGAAATTTTAAGGGATGAAATTCTTAAGCTTTTTAAAAAATTTAATAAAAATGTAATTGTGTTTTGTTTCAAAAGCGCATAAAATAATAATATACGAATTTATTATAAATATGCATTTGTATAATAATTTCAATTGCTCAAAAACTCAACGAAGCGTTTATTAATTATTAATTTTTGTTTGCAACGTGCACATTTTTGAGGATAAATTTTCCGATTTAATAATTAATAACTAGGTATATTTATATTCGAATTTTGTAATTTGATTGAATTTTATTGAATGTTTGTGCAGTATAACAATTTGAAGAAGTAATTAATTCCCCACAAAAGTTTAAATTAGCTTCATTTGTTCAATTTTTTTTAATATTATAAAATTAATTTTCTTTTCATCTTCAAGCTTAAGTTTTACTGTTATTTGTATGTAAACTCTAAAAGTTAATTATTTTGAGGGTGTTTAATCTTGTAAGTCTCGTTAAATGTGAAATTATTATTTTAATTTTCCGTTTTTTTTTGGAGCGAACAAAATTTTCTTTTTTGTCTTATTATTACAATTTTAAAACTTTGAATTTAGAGGTCCGTTTTTTAGTTTTAAATCCTACATGACAAGTTAATTCTTTTGTGCTTTTTATTTATTTCATAAGCCAACTCTTCTTTGAAATATGAAAAAAAAAAGGAAATAAAACTTTTTACTATAATATGAGGAATTTCTGACATTTCACTAAAAACCGTTTTCCTGCAATGTCAAAATGACCCAATATATGATATGAAATACGCGATATTGTTTTATTGAAAAAGTACAAAAAAATGCGCATTTTTTGGTACGATGAAATATGTGTAAATATGCTTTAACGTTATAATAGAATATCAAAACGTATTTGTAGTCATATAAACTGTCACTTTTATGCCTTGTAATTTATTTAAGCGCCTTAAAATGGAGTTAAGAAAAAAATATCAAGTTGGCTAAAGCTATGACATTATTCTTTTAAACTAAGAGCTTTAGGAACAATAAATGCTCCTAGCACAAGTCGCTACAACTATTGTTACAGACAATTTTTAAATTACTTTTCGAACACGCGAGTATTAAAATGAATTAATTTCTAGTCGATTTTGAGAAAATTGGAAAACTTCTTAATAAACATAGTTGAGAATGGTTTAAATTTTATTAAGTCTACGCGGAGCTTGGGTAAATGTTCGGGTAAGAGGGTAATTTGCACTTCTATTAAACTGCGAAATTGCGCAATTTTTCCGCTTTAGATATAATGTTTATTGTTTTCACATCATTGTTTTTTATTATTTAATAAATTTTAAAACTTTTATAAATTACTTTAAAAGGAAACAAAAATTTTTATTAAATAGAAAAACTTTAAGGTCTTAAAGACTCGTAATTGTTTTGATGTTGCGAGTTTTATCGAGCAATTAAACTCTTCAAAGTTAATAAATTTCATAATTAACTTTTTTAGTGAAAAAATTAAGGGCTCATCTAACAGTTTCATAACTAATAAATAAATGTTAGGGAAAAAAATCGTTAATTATGCAGAAGAAAATGCGCAGTTTTCAAAATTTACAGTTGCTCAACCTAATAATATTTTAAACAGTTCATTTATTTTTTATCCGGTTCAATAGATATTTTAAAAAATTTTGCCTAAACTCTTTACGGTAATAAAAACGCGGTTTTCAGAAAAGGAATTCTTATCAACTTGACAATCAGTTTGTTGAGTGGTTTTTTAGTCTGTTCGCTCACTTGTTATTTACTAGTTCACCACTAGAGTGCCTGTTTGACTATTTGTATGTCAGTATGTTTGTCTGTCCGATACAGAAGGTTTCTCCAGAAAACACAGAGAACAAGTATTTAGTTCAAATATTCTGCACCCTCAAACTAACGTGGTAGTCTAGTCAACGAAGGGGTTATAGGAGGACATGGAAGAGGGTGGAATTTTTTCTTCAGGAATGTGTTTAGAATAGTTAGAAGATAAAAATACTAATAGTCCCCAATTTTAGCTATACAGGGTGATTTTTTTAAGTGGTACTAACATTGGAATCTCGGAAACCGTAAGAGATACGAGGTTGGTTAAATTAGCAAAAAGTTGCATATTTTGATGACCTTTAAGAATCCGTTTAGAAAATTTCAAAATTCAAAATGGTTTTCGAGATAATGCAGAAAAACTGAAAACTGTCAAATTCGTCTTTCCACTGTAGTTTCAAAATGGGGTACTTTAGCAAAAAAATCTCGGGAAAAATTTTCAGAAGATTAAGATAGTTATCAAACGATACCAAAATCGACTTTTTATCACATCGACGCTAGGCGTCGCGACGTTCAACTTTTCATTTTCTTATGGAGGACATATCATTTTTATTGCAATTATTACTCAGTAGGCTTGTCTAAATTTGGATACCAAACGACAAGTTTCTATCTTGAACTTTTCGTAATTTTCACAACTTTTCAGGTTATTTTATGTTACGTTATGTTAAAACTTAACTTTTAAATTTTTAAAAAGTAAGTTATGCTGGAAATAAAAGTAAATCAAATTATTATTTATGAAATCTTAGTAATGAAATTTTATTTCTTGGTTAAATTATTTCTATAAAACTTTAAAAACTAAGTTTTAATCGTTATTTTTCATCGTAAAAAATAACATAAAGTAAAATATTAACATAGCGTAACATAACATAACCTAAAAAGTTAAGTTAGGAAATGAAAAATTAAGAAAAGTTCAAGATAGAAAGTTGTTATTTGGTATCCGAATTAAGACAAACCCACTCAGTAATATTTGCAAAAAAAATGATATGTCCTCTATAAGTAAATGAAAAGTTGAACGTCGCGACGCTATCGTCAATGTGATAAAAAGTCGAGTTTGGTATCGTTTGATAGCTTTTTTGACCTTCTGAAAATTTTTCCCGAGATTTTTTTTCTAAAGTACGCCCTTTTGAAACTACAGTGGAAAGACAAATTTGCCAATTTTCAGTTTTTCTGCATTATCTCGGAAACCATTTTGAATTTTGAAATTTTCTAAACGGATTCTTAAAGATTATCAAAATATGCAATTTTTTGCTAATTCAACCAACCTGGGAACTCTTACGCTTTCCGAGATCCCAATGTTAGTACCACTTACAAAAATCACCCTGTATGACTAAGGGACTAAGGGAGGTAAGGGAATGGGAAGCTTCCGTTTTTAGGAGTTTAGCTTATATCTCCAAAACGATGAGGCCTAGAGAAAAATCATCTTGAGTAAAATGAAAGCTTATTAAATTTCCTACAAAATTATTTCGATACATTTTTTTCTATTCCTTTTAGGTTTCTAGATATCCGCTTGTAAAAATAATCATTAATGTATTTAAGAAATTTTTTGCCTCACGTTTTACCTCAAACTTTTGCCTCTAGCACCTCAGCCCTTCGTTTTACAGTAAAAGTCTTCAGAAAAGATGTGAAAGAAGGAAGTGAGAAAAGAAATGTCATCAGGATGGAGTGATATTAAACATGATTGATAGATGAATGAGTTCACAATGCTGGTTTTGAGGTTGCAGGCAAATAACAGATGGTTTTCATATCGGCTATTGAGTTTTCATCACATAAGCAAGCAGAAAGGATCGGGAGATAACTTCATGAGTCATGACTGAAGCTGGTTAACTTAACTATCACACTACTATTTGTTTCTACTATCTGTCACGTGACTTTTTTACAGCCTTACAGACAAAGTTATAGAACCCTATAATATCCTCCCAGTGCTCCTGCCATCTGCTAGTTTTAAGCACTATGAGAAAGATTTTGGTGAAAGATTATTAGTCGGGAGATACTATTACCTCCTAACCAACTATGGATGCCTGTAATAGTATGTTTACCTACCTGTCTTTCTCTCTGCCTCTTTGTCTATCTACCTAAGCACCTCTCTCATTGTCAACAAACAGGATAACTGATAAAAAGTTTAAAACCCTATTGTAGTCAACAGTAATTTTTTTTCTTTTTTTGGGTTGGTCAAAAATAATTTCATTCTTCCCCTTCCAAAAGAGTAATCTTGCTTGTCAAAACCTCTTCATTCTTTTCATAAAATCCTCATTCTTAGTGATGGTTTCACTGGATCCTGAAACACCAATTCTGATCTCTTCTGTTTTATGGAATCGTTCAATTTATCTAGTTTTCGACAGTAATCTATGTCTCTATTAATGGTTTCATTCCTGGAAGCAATTCAAAACTCCCATCCCACCAGATTGGTCGCATCACGGCACCACCGTCCTCTGATGAATATCTGCTTTCGAAGTGCTTTGGGTAGGTTCATCACTTGCTCTACCATCGTTTTTTTCATCGTTGTTGTAGATAATCTATTTTTCATCGCCTATTTTAAGAAATTTTCACGTTGCAAGAGAAACACGCTTAGTGAGATAAATTTCTTTAAGTTCAACGACTACCTAATACCGCTTCTTTTGAATGGGTTTTCCACATGCAATTGCGATATGTTCAGATTTTCAGCAGTCTCTAATGTCGTTAAACTCCGATTGGAATCGATTAATGCCTTTATTTTGTTTAGATTGTGATTGAAAAAAACTCAATTACTTTTTGACCAACTTTCATGGCACATGAGGTGGTCAATTTTAATATTTACTTAAAGCTTTCTTTTTTACAAAATGGAAACGTATTTATTTTGTCTTGGTTTGCTTTTTAAAATGCAAATTATTTAATTTACCTAAAAATCTACTCCACTAACTCTCTGGAGTCCATTTAAGAAAAACATAGCTCTCGTAAAAATGCATTTTTTATTAAAAAAGTTCATTTTTAATTGTACATGTGCAAATTAGCATTAGCTGCGCTTATCATGTGACCCAAATTGGTTAAATGAAAATTTATATCCATTTATATCAAAAATATACTTCTCTTGTAGTTTTCTCCTTATACTTTTTAATAAACCCAACCCTCTATTTAGAGCGGATCATAATTTAAAAATAACCGACTTGTTTTCATGTAATCCTTGGCCTTTAATGGAGTCATATTAGACTGAAAAGAGCATAAATGGGGAAGTACCCACGCCTTGAACGAATTTTGATGAAATTTTTTTTATTGATTTCTAAATACCCTAAAGATCAAAGTTTATATTGTTAAAAAGTGTGCATTTGCCTCATCATCTTTTTAAACCACTTCTTGTGAACTGAATTTTCAAAATCATGAAAAAAGAATTTTTATTTCAAAATTTTGGGTGCAAATGCTTACGCGTTTGATAATTAGTAACTAAGCAACAAGTTTACGGAAAAAAAATTTTAAAAACGCATGATGAAATTCTTATTACCATTTACTTAATAGTAACTAATGAAGCACTTCGAGGCATCTCAGAAACTTCAAATTTGGCACCAATGTATATGATGTTATCAAGATTAATAAAAAATAGTCTTCAAGTTCTGAAAACCCTCTGGGGCCGATTGAAAGGGGGGGGACAACACCCCCGTTTTTTATTAGAAAAAATTAGACTTGTCTAGAGATCTTTAGAGTGTGTTCTACAACGACACCAAATTACAAGTTCCTAGGATGCTTAAAAGTGCTTGTAACTCCAAGTAACGTCATCTTACGAATTTGCTGAAAAATAATAATACTGAGAAGAACCAACTCCTTGATCGAATTTTAATGAAATCTTTTTTATTAAATTCTAAATACCCTAATGATCAAAGTTTATACTGTGAAAAAGTGTGCATTTGCTTCATCGTCTTTTTAACCAATTCTTGTGATTTTGTTACTTTGAGTCACAAGCACCTTTAAGCATCCTAAGAACTTGAAATTTGGTGTCATTGTACATTACACTCTAGAGATCCCTAAAAAGGTCCGATTTCCTCTAAAAAGTACGGGGGCGTCCCCCCCTCCCCCTTAAATCGACTCCCAGAGGGTTTTCAGGACCTGAAGACTTTTTTTATTAATCTTGAAGACATTATATACATTGGTGCCAAATTTGAAGTTTCTGAGATGCCTCGAAGTGCTTCACTAGCTCTTGTTTATTAAATGTTAATAAAAATTTCATCATGCATTTTTGAAATTTTTTTTCGGTATAATTGTTGCTTAGTTACTAATTATCAAACCCGTAAGCATTTGCACCCAAAATTTTGAGACAAAAAAGTACATTGCAATACATGGTCGGTAAGTGCATAGTTAACAAATCCAGAAAATGTTAGCAAAACGAGACCCGTAGGGTCGAGTTTTGCTAATTTTCGAGATTTGTTAAGAAAAGCACTTAACGATCCGAGTATTGCATACTATTTTTTGCACAATCGTGAAAAATAACTAATAATCAATTCATTTTTAAACTGACACTAGTTGACAGTTGTGAATAATTTTTATAATTTTAATGTTTATTCAAAATAGTAACCGCTGGAGAACAATGTTGTCCCAGTAACAAGAATAAAAGTAACAAATAGCTCAAACATCTGTTTCACTTACCACCCTTGTGCTTTTGGTTAAATATTTCGAAATCATTATTTTATTGTTTCTATGGACACATACAATGGTTTGGTAAAATCAACTTCCTATTAGTATAAACATTGTTGGTAAGTACAGAATAGAACACGATTGTGCAAAAATTCTTTTTCAGCCAATTTTTATGATTTTCAAAATTGAATTCACAAGAAGTGGTTTAAAAAGATGATGAGGGGCAAATGCACTCTTTCTAACAATATAAACTTTGATCTTTAGGGTATTTAGAACTCAATAAAAAAAATTTCATCAAAATTCGTTCAAGGCGTGGGTTCTTAGCAGTAAAATCCTCGTTTACTACACTACTTGCCCGAATTCATATTTACAGTAAAAAAATTAATTTTCATTTGAAATAAAATAATCCTGGTAAAAAAATGTAGCTCATTGAATATTGGAACGTTTTAATAAATTTAACTTTTATTTGGTTAGGATGGTTATGGTTATATTGTAGGGTTTAAAATTTTCCAATTAGAACGGCAATATTGGCTTAATAAAAATATGTGTATTTGAATCAAAAGTACTTTTTAACGGGTTGATTGAATTTAATTTTTTTACTAGAAACTCTCTTTTTTCTTCAAATTAGTCGTATGTTCACTGTTCAGTTATGTATGGTTCGGTTATGTATGGAAAATCGTAAGAGCTCCAAATTAATGGCTACTGTGCTTGAAAATTACATAGTAAAAATTTCCCTTACCTGTCGTTAGTAATTTTATATAATAATTTTTGATAATTTTAAAATAGTTTGAGAAATATTAAATTTAATGTGGTGTTTTGTTTAACGCGATAAGATATATTTGCGCATTGGCCAAATGCGCTGTTAAAATTGTAGATTAAACTTTTTAAGTAGGTAAATTATTTCGTACTTTTCATTTCGCGTTTAAGTTTGATCCTGGTTAGTGTTGAATAATTTTTCAATTTTTCGTCGTTTTTGTGCGTTTTTGGTTTTCTTCTGGTCAAGCCGTTCATTCTCCATCGATTAAATAATTTAATAAGGTTAGTTTTTCTTGTATTTTGTTAATAATTGTTATTCATTTTTATGTAAGCGACTTAAGATCGTTTACAGTGTGAGTCATTTTTGATTTTGCTTGTTCTGATGGTAAAACAATCTGCACGGTAATTCAAAGCTTTGCGTAACAATTAAATGTGGCGCTCACGTAGACATAACTTCCACCTGTACAAAAGGGGGTGCTTTTATTTTTTTTAATTTTAATTTATTTCAATATCATTACCCACTACTACTATTTACGTAATTACATGATTCAATTTTATTATTTTCATCTAATGAATCATATTTTAAAATTCAATTTAATTTATTTATTTATTAGCGATTGATTATTTTTGTGTTAAAATTATTACCTTGAGTTATTTTTATCAACTTTATCAACCAATTTTTCTTCGAGTTTAAGGTTACTTTTCAACACTTTTTTAGAACGTTTCAACCCTTAATAGTTCTATCATTTTGTTAATTCGACTGCCCATATAGTGTTCTTTCCTATGGAGTTAGAACACTATTATTGTAGGCAGTCCAATTATTGTCTCGTAGATACACTCTTAAAAAAAGTTTGAACCATCTAATAAAACCGAAAATTTGCAAATTTTGATTTTTGTAAAATTTAATTATACTAGAATTTTTAAAAGACTACCGACACGTGACTTTTAAAATATTCAATAAATAATTAATTTAATTATAAATTTTCTAAATAAATATTTAATAATAATTAGCAATAAATGTATTAACTAAATTAAATAATTAAACTCACGAAATAAGTCGTTTTCATCTTTATTTATACATACTACTCGACTCGACTATGATGTTACACCTCGACTCGGGTGTAACTACTCGACTCATCCAAAGATATAGGAGTTGTAGATCTCGAAAAAACTAACATTTTATTTATTTCGCCATTTTGAATTTGGAGCCTCCTATTCCAGATACAGTCGATATTAGTTTTTTTGTTTTTCTACTCCAGTTTATTTAGTTTTAAGTTTTTTAAAAAAATAAAAATTGTTTTGAAATCCTCGTAAATTTCTCTAAAACTTTTGTATTTAGCTCAATCTTCTATCACATTAATATCAAAATGGCGGCTAATTTAAAACTTTGACCTTGAAAATTTCAAAAATCGCACGGTGAATTTTCGAAATAAGAATATGAGCTTATTCTACTCATCAAGATCTACATTTTAAGTCAAAAAAGTTACTAGAAATTTTTTATAGTTTAGGAGCTACAGGAGATTGTCTGTCAATTTATGTCAATAAATTCTTAAAGAGTAGACAGTTCTATTTTTTACAAAAAATAGTTTTTATTAATAATTAATAAAAATCACTTTCGAATAACAATAATTAACTAATAAATTCAATTATTATCAAAACTGACAAGGAAAAACAAAAGAGAAACGGAAAAACAGAAACAGCACTCTTTTAGAATTTGATCGTTTAAATCCAATCTCCTGTAGCTCCTAAACTATAAAAAATTTCTAGTAACTTTTTTGACTTAAATTGTAGATCTTGATGAGTAGAATAAGCTCATATTCTTATTTAGAAAATTCACCGTGCAATTTTTGAAATTTTCAAGGTCAAAGTTTTAAATTAGCCGCCATTTTGATATTAATGAAGATAGATGATAGAAGATTAAGCTAAATACAAAAGTTTTAGAGAAATTTACGAGGATTTCAAAAAAATTTTTATTTTTTTAAAAAACTTAAAACTAAATAAACTGGTGTAGAAAAACAAAAAAACTAATATCGACTGTATCTGGAATAGGAGGCTCCAAATTCAAAATGGCGAAATAAATAAAATGTTAGTTTTTTCGAGATCTACAACTCCTATATCTTTGGATGAGTGGAGTAGTTACACCCTGTATAAAGGGGGTCACGTGTCGGTAGTCTTTTAAAAATTCTAGTATAGGTAACTTTTTATACAGGTTTGGTTCCAAAAATAACCACAAATTAAGATTTTAAAATTAAAATGACTCGTCTTTTCTTGATCTTGCAAAAATGTGCCTTTTGGACACTCTTGGGGAGGTAAGGCTCAAATTAGTTCTTAAAAAATATTTTTTTTAAATTATCCCTCGTACCCCTGACTGATTTGGTTGAAAATTTTTTATTCAACTTAGGTTGGGCTCATTGAAGCCATTATCTAGATACAACCCTTAAAATTTAAACCCATTAATTAGGTATCTACTTACTATAGGCATTTGAATAGTTGTGGTAGCTAGTGATAGACAATGCCTCTAGTGTGCTCAACCCCTAAAACTTGAATTTCTAAAATGCAGTTTTTAAGTTTTTTGTTTTTATTAGTGACACACCCCTAGTGGCTAATATTGGTGCGTCATATCATGTCATAAGATAAGATAAAATAAAATTTTTTGCTGACTATGTTCCTATCGCCCACGAAGTTTAGAGGACAATTAAAGAGATGTTTTCTAAAACCTATTGTGTGTGTGAAATCCACGTTAGTGTCAGTTTATGCCACCCCGATTCGAAATTGAATCCTTGCATTTGTAATTGCAGAATTTCATAATGTTAAGTTGGATAATGGCAGCTTTTATTTATCAAAGAAACTACCAGTCGTCAATTGCAGGTAAAAAAACTAAAATCAAAGCCTCGAGGTATTAATTGTCGTCGGGTGCTTGTTAATTAAACTACTCTTCAATAATACAAACTGAACGTTAATTAGAAACTTTTGAGTTCTTCTCTTTGGAGATTTTTACAAAAGCCCTGATCGTATTTATCTAAATGAACTTACTAAAATTGTTTAAAAATAAATGTATTTGAGGCAATAGTTACATTGGAATTTTAAAGAAAAATTGCATTTTAAAAAAATGAAAATTTGAATTTTTTTAATCATCTTCTTGAGGCACATTATATTTTAATTGTAACCAACATTATAACTAGAGTCCGGATTCTAAGCTTTTTGCTTATGGCTTTAAATCATAAGCAGAACAAATTGCTCTTGGGTCTTTACGTTTCTCAAAAATTTAAGTGATTTAAGCCAATGTTGATAATGCTTATTTTGCCTTTTTTTTCGAATATTTTGCTTAAAAGTCCTTTTCGTGCTTTTTGAGCCTTTTTTCAAAGTTTTATGATTTTTATATTAATTTTTTTTTTAAATTTTGAATAAATTTCTTTTGGATCTTTACGTTTCTGAAAAATTTAAGTTATTTAAGCCAATGTTGATAACGCTTATTTTGCTTTTTTTCGAATATTTTGCTTAAAAGACATTTTCGTGCTTTTTTGATCTTTTTTTCAGTTTATATTTTCAATTTAAAAGTTTGGTGATTTTGAAATTTTAAACAATTTGGATAAATTTGGGTAATTCGTGTTTTTTTCAGTGTTAAATCTTAAATTTTGATGCTCAATTTTGAATTTTCTGCTTTTTAAGAGTTTTTTTTGACTTTTTAAAAGCTTTTTTTATACTTTTTTAAGGTTTTTTAAGCGCTTATTTTGAAATAATAAATGCTTATAAATCCGGGCTCTTATTATAACGAAGGTTATAACTTTATTTTTGAACGACTAAGTTATTGGAAGAAGGATGGTTTTCGTTATTTTTTGTTTTTAATCGTCCCTGGAAGAAAGGAGAGATATAATTTTTTTATTAATTGAAGGAAAATTCGTCTTAGATTTTTCAACAGCTCTTGGACGTTCGCACACCCCGAGGTACGAAACGGCAAACGCAAACGTGCGTTAGTCTGTTGATTATCCTACTGCTAAAATTATTGGGGCTATTTTTACTTAGTTCAATATCCACGATTTTCCAAAGATTACTTCTAACTATTTTTTATTTTCTTCAAACTCTCACTAGAAGAAGTTGTAATAAAATTTTAAACCTACTTCGCCTCGGAGGTGCTAGTTGTGCAAGCATGATGTTATTGAAAGATAAAGGGTTGGTTTTCGTTATTTTTTACTTTTGATCGCCTCTGAGGAAGATATAAATTTTGTATTAATTATAGCGTAAAAATCACACATTGAAAATTGCATGCGCTTTCTCCTATAGGGTAAAACCGGTAGAGATGGCTGCACCTTGTCAAATTCAAAAGTTTTTAATCAATAAAGAATTTTACAGCGAACCTAATGTAACAAATAAAGTAAAAGAAATATTGTTTTTTTAGTTTCAACAAATGAACGCTAATTTAAAAAAATGATTAAAAAACCATATCACCCTAACAGCATGGGAGAGATGGCGCACTAAATAAAACTTCTTTTTTATATTTTTTCTTTCTTGCCACATTAAAGACAATGAGTAGTAAACGTTGTACAACCCTTGTGAAGCCATCTTAGTCAATAAGTGCATTGTAGCCAATAGACTCCAGTAATGCCTCTTCTTACAGTTTGTACTGCTAAAGTTAATTATTCTTTATTCCACGAGTCCACGAAGCTCTAGAGCAGCTTCCTTTTCGTTTGTAATCATTAAATCAAAAAATCACTAAATCACATACGTCATTTACTTAACAAAACCGGGTGAGATGGCTTGTGCCAACTAACCCAATTACGTTGGGTGAGATGGCGCACGCATTTCCCCCCCTCGGACTGGCATAGTTTAATAAAATTATAGGTTAAAACAATTCTTCAAACATTTCTTTACACATAGATAGCAACAGAACTTCAAATATTCTTTAATTTAAATGTGTAAAAGTTACAATTTGTAAACCAGTGTAAAAGTTTGGAGATATATAAAATATAATATTAATTATTTAAGTGCCTTCAAGGATAGCACAATCAACGGGGCACTACTAAATAACAACTAGGCAACATCACTAACACTTCGACTGTATTTTTAATTACCTGAACAGCCAATATTGATAAAATATGCCTCTGCGCCATCTCAGCCACGGCACCATCTCTCCCGGTTTTATCCTATGAAAATTATTGATGGCTCTAGATGGCTGAGAAGGTGCAGGGGCCAAATGAAGCCAGTCCTGTCTTAAGTCTTCAATCCTGGGCTGGGATCCTGTAATTATTAGCGTATTGTTAACGCTAAGCTATGTATCTTTTACCTTTCTTCTACCAATTTCTAAAAGTTTTGTAGGAGAGGGGTAGGGGAGTAAGTAGTTTAGCGTAGCGTAGCAATACGCTAATAATTACAGTATCCCAGCCTTGGAGTGATTAAACTGTGGGAAAAAATAAAACAGGGTAAAGTTTGAGTACGGCAGAGAAATAACGACTTTTAATATTAAACCAATGGTTTCAAGTACATTCCTCTTCTTCGGAAAAAGTTTGAAGTGATATGTTTCTGTCTGTTGGTCTACACGTCTGTCTGTATGCTTACTACAGCCCAGGTGACTTAACAGGTAGACTTGAAGATTCATATACCTTTGAAATTTTTAACAAAAATTAAGAGATCTCAGTGTTTTTTGACTGAAATCAACCAAGATGTTTTGATAGTTTATTGGATAAGTTTAAATTTTGGCTAGCTGAATAACAATTACAATACCGTCAATACCTACTATACAAAGTCTCAAGTAAAATGTCTCAGTTAAAATCTTGAATACGAAAAATCTTAAATAAGGAGTTATTTTTAGGGATTCACTCCCAGGAGCTTCTTCTAAAGGCTCTTAGGTTTTGGGTTAGGTTATCTAGACTAAATTGATTAATTTAATTCTTAATTCACCAGAAAACGGTTTCAGAGACCATTTAGGGTTATAGTCCAGATTCTGTAACCCTGAAAATTGGGAAAGTCACAAGGAACATATTGTCTTGTTATTCCTAGGTCAAATTTGTTTAAAAGTTAGAACTCTAAAATAATATGTTACCTTTAAAAAAAATATGACGTACTGATACTGAAGAAAAGCTTGTAATTAATTCTGAATGCCTTGATGCTCTTATAAAGCGTAGGTGACTTCTCTGCGTACGTTGATGCCTGAGCGCATCATCACCTGAGTTATTTTGCAGTCACCCTGTATTTAAGAGCAATTTTTTTTTGTATTATTTGCAGTGGGCTCCAATAATTTCTTTTTAAGGGTTCTTTTAATATTTTCATAGAGCCATTTTCATCATATAACGTCTGGAAAGAATTATGCCATTACGAACACATGCAGTAAAACTCATTGATTTTTCATTGCATTAGAAGAGACTATTTGCAATCTAATAAAAGTTGCGAATTGTCTTCATAAAGCTTCCTATTTGTGTAATTTCATTATCGAAATAAACATTATTGAACTCGCTTGTAATTTAAAATTATTCTTGTAATTTAAAATTATTAGCGAAAGAAAATAGCGACAATTACGATAAGCATTGCTTATGCCAAATGTTAGCTGAATAAGTAAAAAAGGGTTAAACAAACACATTTTTTTTAGAAAAAATTTAAATTGTCTAAAATTGATTCAAAATTAAAAAATAACGATAAGTAGAGTTAAACCTTCTTTAACATAATGAGAAAAGCTATTCCACGTATGTACTTATAAGGATCTTGCTCTACGATGCCATCATATTCAATTGTAATTCAAAATAGGAGAGAAAGTGATGCGTTAAATAATTTATTATTCCACCATTGCGTCGGTTAAGTTCTAGGGGTCCCAAAATTAATATGCAAATGGTTTAAGGTAGTTTCCATTTCTTAGTAAATTCTAATACTACACGCGAACAAAAGGGGAGGCGTTTAAAACCTACGATTTAAATAATAGACATAAATTTCCATTATTTTACTATTTTTAACCTTTTTTTTTGAATTTTAACTATAGGTATATTAAAGAAAATTTTTCACTTTAAATTCTTCTGCATGTACACCTATCGTTTTTATCAAAACTTGCACTTTTTACATCTTCAGCCTTCTTATATTCTTTATAAGTAGATATATGTGTGCTCTCGTAGCAACTTTTCCACTTAGGGAGTTTTTCCATTAAGAAGTTAAGCGGTACCTTCTTACTACAGCTTTTGTAGTAGTATTTAACAATTTATTAAGTATAAATCTTTTTAAAACAACTTTTTATTCAACATACTCTTAAAAATACTAATTTGCTTGTTTTCCAAATTAGAGTTTCCCAATTTTTCAACTTTTCTCATGTTTGTTATTGATAGGAAAAATTTGTGCATAAATTTTAACTCAAGTTTTGAAATTACCCTCACATAATGCCATTATCGGACTCGCATACTAATTTCATAATGAAACTTCATAATGAAACACATTTAACGAGTAGATAATTAGATTTAGGTTAATTAAAAAAAAAGTTTCTTCTATACTTGAGTTTTTCGAAAGTTTGTTTACTTAGCTTTATGGAGCTTAAAATTATTTTTGTTAAGTTTAATGGTGGTACTCAAGTTAGTTGGACAAAATTTCTTATAGAAAATTTGCCTCCTTTTGGTTTATGAGGGAACGAAAGGTCCTTTGTCGTAAATTAAGTGGTTTTTTAGCCATAAAATAAAAGTAAAAGAGGCCATAAAGTTACTTTTGATGATTAACCTTGACTAGTCCTCAAACATCGATGAGCATGAAAAGCACTAAATTGGAAATTAAGTAGAAAGTTTTAATTTTGTATGTTGGAAAACGAAGTGAAAAACATATTCTCCCCTCAATTTACAATTAAATAACGTTTGAACTGAAACTATTTTCACTCGTGTAAATTCTAAAATTCAATTAACGATATTTTTAGTGACTAAAATTCCGAAAATTGGTAAAATTTTATGTCGAATTAGGTACGTGTGCGCGGTTTTGTTTTATTTCTGATTGTTATAAATTGGAATCACATCTGAAACAACTTTAGAAAATTTATTGTTGAGTTAAATTGTTGCTTTTCTCTATTTTTCCTGATTAGAAATTACAATCACAGCACCGTGTTTTCTAAACTTCTTAGCGACTCTATAAACAAGTAGTTGTCTTCAATATTCCTTTCTGTTCTTTCTATTTAAAATTTATTCCAAGATTAAAAGCATCCGAACTTGGAAATTATTGTTTCTCGTTGTATACAGAGTGTTAATTTGAAAAATTCGTATCTCTAACATCTTCACCTTAGTATAAAATATTGATATTCGGCGAGACCCGTCAATTTAAATATTGAGGAGGGCAATTTTATTTGCTACTTCGAACACCCCCACTACAACATCATCAGCGGTGGTTCAATGAACCCCAAAAAATTTAATAGGGAAAAAGGGGTGAGCGACATATCATTTTAAAGCTTTTTAAATTCTCTTTTCAACGATATGTGTATTATTGAATTTGGACCAATAATTTTGAAGAAATCGCGAACAAATTTATGTTTTTGGTGCGGTTCTAATTACCGTGCTAGGAGCAGTGCGACATGCGGTGCGTCAACGTGGCCTCGCGCTCTTAAAATTAATGCTCACAAGATTTTGAGCGATGTTCACTACACAAGTCACCTTGTCACATTGTGCGGCTACCTTTAAAGTCTTCTGCCCCTTTCTGAACCCATCTCTTGTCTATGGTAACACGTTTTTGAACGTCCACTAATACGAGTCACCTATTTGAGTCAAGTTATTATTTAACAGAATAAATAAAACTTGAAGGTTATGTTTAAGAAAAAACATCTTGCTTTACTGTGTAAAGACCTGATTTGCTACCCTTAGGTCTCAGCTAGTTGTCGTAGGGGTGGGTTTAAAATAAATACACACAATAATTAATAAAACGCTACTCAAAGATTGTTATTAATCCATAAAAAAAATGACTATACATTGTAATGTATACACAACTCAATTATCTACAACGATAACTATTTGTTAACTGAAAGTAACAAATAGAAGGGTCTTCTTCGTCGTGATTTATGCATGTACCAACAACTTGACGCGAGACCATCGCATCCCCACACCACTAACTTGTCCTCGAGAGGCCACCTGACTTGGAAGTCACGAGAGGGGTTCGCTGAATCACCAGATCAACATACCTGTCCTCAAGACCTATTAAACCCTTAAGGGGAGACCACCTTACCTGGAAGACATGGGAGGGGTTAGCCAAATCCCCAGACCACCAGATCTGTCTTGAAGACGTATCAAACCTTTAAGTAGGAGACCACCTGACTTTGAAAACACGGGAGAGGTTAGCGGAATACCCAGACCACCAGACCTGTCCTCAAGACCTATCAGATCTTTAAGGAGAGACCACCTGACCTTAAAGACACGCGAAGGGTTAGGCCAAATTCTCAGACCACCAGACCTGTCATCAAGACCTATCAGACCTTTAAGGACAGACTACCTAACCTGGAAAACACGACAAGGGTTAGCTCAATCCCCAGACCAACAGACACGTCCTTAAGACCTATCAGAGCTTTATCGAGAGACTACCTTACCTGGAAGACATGGGAGGGGTTAGCCGAATCCCCAGACCAGCAGACCTGTCATCAACACCTATCAGACTTTTAAGGAGAGACCGCCTGACCTGGAAGACACAGGAAGGGTTAGCTGAATCCCCAGACCACCAGATCTGTCCTCAAGAGCTTTCAGACCTTTAAGGAGAGATCACCTGACCTAGAAGACACGAGAGGGGTTAGCCGAATCCCCAGACCACCAGATCTGTCCGCAAAACCTTTCAGAAAACACCATCTGGCCTAGAAGACACAGAAGAGGAGGAGAGGGTAATTTCTGTCACCAGACTACTAGACCTGTTCCCAAGATCTATCAGACCTTTAAGAGCCTTTACCTGACTCTATTACTGAAATAGGGAACTCACTATTGCTTTTTTCGGCAAAAGCAAAAAACATTTTAAATATTGTCACTATTTATGGATTAGGTTGCGAACTTTACACTCCAATTTACACTCGTAGATGCCCATTTAACCGCGACCTTGTGGCCTGTACAACTTCCTAACTTTGCAGGTCCTCAGAGACTTGGTGAATGCAGTTTAAAGACAACTGCGGTAGAGGTTTATGAGTTATGACTATGAGACCATTTTATGATGAGCCTTTTGCATCTTGTTTAACCATATGGTAGAAATCGATGTGACACATACAGATTTAACGTAGAATTATTTATTTAAATTACCTCAAATTACTCTTTGAAAAAAATACATTGATAAGTTTATTGTAGTCACTTTTTACGTACGTATGTAAGTACCTACCCTTTATTTTATAAAATTTCTGTTTGAAATGAATTATAAAACTCATATTGTGTATAAATATTTGAAGTTACCGTACATACATCTACCTAAAAAGGATTGTTTAAATCCTTAATTCTAGAGTATAGGACCAAGAATGTTGGAAAAGGTTGTAATAATTAATTACAACCCCTAAAATAAACCGGTCAAAACGTTTTCCTATTTCCTGCAATTTGTTTCCAATTTTAAACCCCCACAAAGTTACTAAATTGGCACTGAAAATAAATTTCGAGTATTTTTAAATTTGTATTTTACGTTGTACACTTTCGAGAAGTTGGGGCAAATTTGTAGAGTTTTTTTACCTTCTTTATTGGAAAAATGATTTTAACATGTTTGCACGAATTTTTAGCTCTTTATTAAATTTATCAGTCTTTCGCCTGACGTTTATTTGTAAAAATTGAAGTTAAAATCTTAGAAAAATATTTTTCCTAATTGAAAAAGTTTAGAGGAATTGATTCAAGTCATCTTTCTGTTTGTTGTCAAAAGGTACTGAAATATTTTCTAAAGTTGCCATAGGTACCCAACTTTTGTGTATTTTGAAAAGGTTATTTTTGTTCTTCCGTAAAGCTGTTGAAACTTTCTTATAACAAATGTATTTTAGTTTTGTGTTTTAAGCAATCTTTAGTATTTGCCTTTACACTTAAACTTACAGGCATTTAAGCTAATTTATTTTAATTATGTTGATTCATTGAGATAACACAGGACTAATAAATACGCAACTATTGTCTTATTTAACTTCTTTATGTATTCTCCAGATGGAATCATTTTGAGATCCCCGGAACGTATTTAGACCTATTTAGTTTTTCCGCATTCCTTCACGATAACCATCAAACTCTAACCAATTGAGCCGAATCCTGCTATTATCGTTTATCGGTTATCAAATTGATTAGTTTGGGTTTGAATGGGGCTTCATTGGACTATTAATGTGCTTAACTGTTTTAAATCAGCTTTAACATTTTTTACCATATTTAAAACAAAATTATTTTTTCAATAAAGCCTCAGTAGTCCTCTCCACTACTGGAATAAATCCAAAGTATTGTTTCACTTCACAAACCTTATCGTAGACGCACTTCTTTGTTGCAACTTTTAAGAATGGCCTACGGAGTATTAGAAGGGGTTGTTATTTTGATTATTTGTGTCTGCAAGCAGTTGATGTTGCGTTTGCCAATTATGGTAATGTAGAATCGAACCCAATGATTAGACAAGTTCAAATTTTAATGAATAAATAACCAGAGCATTTATTGAAGCGGAAAGTCTGAGTTTGAGACAAATTAATGGGAAAGTTATGTGATGACTGTTGACACATCATCTACATTATTTAATGCAAGAAAATAGAAATCTAGGGAAATTAAATTTATCTAAATATTTTACTGGCGTGTTCTTCTTTTTTCTGGTAAATTAAATTTCAGCACGCAAACACAGTTTTTCAGTGTATTGTTATTTTATTAATAAATTTCTTTAGTAGTAGAAAAATAAGTTTCGGTATGTTTTAGCAGCTAGCAGGAAAACAAAATTAAATAATTTTACATTCGAGCATTTGGTTATTAATTAAATTTATTTAGAATTCGAAAAAAGAATCCATTAAAATTTATATTTACCCTTTTTTTGTTATAAAAAACGCCACATTTTAAAATAATTTGTATTAATTAAATTTAACTAACCATCACTTTGAAACATATTTTAATTTTTAATTTCCCTTATTTCTTTATAAATTAATAAAACTTTATATAAAGTTTTAAGTTAATTGAATATATTTGGAGCCTTTAAAAAATTTATTCCAAGTAAATTGAATTTAAAGAAAGCCATTTTGTATGTATACCAGTGGATTTAATTTATTTTTAAGCATGCATCCCAATAAACCCTGATTTTTATTAAACCCCACTTCTCTACCTAAATCCTATTCTTTTGTAAAAAAATCCCTTATTTCGTTCTATTGCAAATTTTTAAGATGAAATCGATAAAATTGTTACAAAACTTTCTGCTGATGAATCGGCTGTAATTTATAAGGAAAAAATTGTCAATTAAAAAAGTTTTAACACCTAAATTTATGACAGTTTTATTAAACTGAAAGTGTTAATTAAGTTGAATTAGTGGAGAAATTTGTGGCAATCGCAGTATGGGAAGTTCATTTTTAGTTAATGAAGTTTTATTTTCTATTTTTAGGCTTTAAATTCCAATAAATATGATATGCAGGGCCGTAGGTAGGATTAGTATAGTTGGGGTGGTATTTAACATTTTATATCTCATCTTTTTACGTGCGCTACTGTGGTTGGTGAAAAGAAAAATCTGAATCTAATCTATGCAATTATTTTAGTCCAGTTTAAGACCTTTGTCGGTATTAGTTTTGAAAGTACAGGCCTTAGAAATTAGAACTTGGGTGCTATCTGGTATAAGAGTGTTATAATATCGACTCCTTTATGACTTGTCCATACACACAGGCTTGCCCTCCGGTTTACCGGAGCGTCTGGACAGCGTTTAGGTGGCCTGTGCAAGCCACCTGCAAAAGCAAACCGGAGGGCAATCTTTGTGTGTGAACGGGCCTTTATGGCCTTTAACGGCCTGCAAAGGCCAAACCGGAGTGTGGACATCGTTTAGGCGGCCAAAACGTAGCTTCTGGACAGCGTTTAGGTGGCCTGTGCAGGCCGCCTGCAAAAGCAAACCATAGGGCAAGTCTTTGTGTGTGATCGGGCCTTTATGGCCTTTAACGGCCTGCAAAGGCCAAACCGGAATGTGGACATCGTTTAGGCGGCCTACACAGGCCAAAACATAGCTTCTGGACAGCGTTTAGGTGGCCTGTGCAGGCCGCCTGCAAAAGCAAACCGGAGGGCAAGTCTTTGTGTGTGAACGGGCCTTTATGGCATTTAACGGCCTGCAAAGGCTAAACCGGAGTGTGGACATCGTTTAGGCGGCCTGCACAGGCCAAAACGTAGCTTCTGGACAGCGTTTAGGTGGCCTGTGCAGGCCGCCTGCAAGAGCAAACCGGAGGGCAAGTCTATGTGTGTGAACGGGCCTTTATGGCCTTTAACGGCCTGCAAAGGCCAAACCGGAGTGTGGACATCGTTTAGGCGGCCTACACAGGCCAAACCGGAGCATCGGGACAGCGTTCAGGTTGCCTGTACACTGTACAGGCCGCCACCGGAAGGCAACCGGAAGGCAAGCCTGTGTATGTGGACGGATCTTTAGAATGTAGACGGTATTTCTTAATATTTACCCCCTCCTACTAAGTTTAAAATCAGTAGTAGACCCTTATTATACTCGAACTAATTTTCTTTTTGGCAGAACTAGCAAGTCTCTGCGATCGGTGCTAAAACATGATAAAAGGGACTACTGAATACTGATCATGGGATAATAAAACCAATAATTAGTCAAATATTCCCAGTTACTTATGCGATTTAGAACAAAAATAATTCTTTATTTAGAATTCGATTTGCATCAGTTTTAACATTGGCATGGAAGAAAATGAGAGTGTTTTCCTTAAATTAAATGTCACTTTGATGTATGTCAAAAAACTACCAATTTCAACTTTTGTTATTAAAACGTGAGCTTTTTTTTTGTTAAATTTAAATTATTTTTAATTTTTTTAAATTAATTTTTTTATGTAAATGCTCAGTTGACAGTTTCAATTTTTGAAATAACTAAAAGAGTGAAAAGTTGTCGTTTTGTTTTTCCATAGGTTTCCCTTATCTAAAGTTTATTTGATCATACGGTGCTTTTAAATTAGTAAAATGAAGTTTTATCATTTGTGTACCTTTTATAAACCGCCCTTACCTATAGCGATTTGAATAAACCTATATTAAATTTATGAATCCAATTTATATCCTTAAAAAACCGAGAAAAAA
The DNA here is from genome assembly GCA_963924605.1 of Malthinus seriepunctatus. Taxonomy (NCBI): domain Eukaryota; kingdom Metazoa; phylum Arthropoda; class Insecta; order Coleoptera; family Cantharidae; genus Malthinus; species Malthinus seriepunctatus. The sequence continues at coordinate 18,866,975 of OZ004600.1, forward strand.
AGGCAACAAATTAAATTTACAGAGATACATCACGTATATACGCTTGAGAAAACACCTGAAAATTATATTACACAAATGTAATGTATCATTGTATAAAAATCCTATTCAGAGACAATACATTTTCCTCGAAACTTAATTTGGTATTCTAAAGAGCCTTCGACGCACTTATGCGTTTTCACGTGCAAAAATGCGTCGGATTGAATTTTATTCACGTTTCACTTTAAATCTAGTACTATTGAATAGATTTCCCAACTATTTTTTATATCTAGTGTAAGGAAAAATTTAATCAAGCTCCCTAACATAGCCTGCCACCTGCCGAGAGTAACAACAAAATGGCGTTTTACTGGTAACGATTTTAAGTCGAGTTTCCCTTACTTTATAGTTGGGGAAAATGTCGTGTTGTGGCGCTAGTAGATTTTCATCTCGAATTCTCAGCTTGAAGAAAACTTCATTTAGGTATATCGATTATAAATTTTCAAACCATTGGCGCTCTCGCGTAGTTGGAAAATTTTTTAATACGCGCTATTATTTTGTGAATTTTTATTGCTGAATCGTGAAAATTGAAGCCAACATTTAACTTTTATAGCTTTCTTTGTTAATGTCTTACGAAAGCCTACTTTTAAAGAAAAACAAAACCATTAATTTTTTTTAAAAATTGGTCATTTTCTCCAGCAGGCGATATTTTTACAATTGGAAAAACTATTTTATGAATATTCCATGCAAATTGTTAGCATGTGTCTGGTGTGGTATGGTATCGATATGGGATTAGAATGGATTTTTTTTGTCCTCTGCATTTTTACAATAAAATAAATAGTAATAGTCACATCGGTGCCAACAATTTTCAATAAATTGTGAATACAATTTCAATCAATTTTAAACTTTACAAACACATTTTTAAAATTGGAATTTTTTTATTTCCTTCACCTATTATTGGTAAGCGGTTGTAAACAACCTACATTTTCCAACGTCAATAATTTTGACGCGTTTCGATTTCCGCTTTCATCTTATCCACGTCAACTGCTCGACTGCCTCAACTTTCCTTAACTTGGGTTTTAATATTTTATTACTTTTAAGGTATTGATTGGAGCACAATTTTAATTAACCAAACAAACGTTTTTCTACATAAATATCGTGAAAAGGGACAATTTAGTATTTGTAGTGTATTTGGAAAACCCTTCCTGGTTACGTGATCCGGATCTTTGTAATGGTTTTTCTCTTACCTTCTCTCTTACATGAATCAACTACCGAATCCCTCCCCAATGGGATGTCCGGATGTCGTATAGATATGCAAAATAGATGGTGTCGCACTGCTGCATTTAACGTAATAAGATGATGCGTGAAATTTATTAATTTAACACCGAATTTATATGGTAAAAAGTTAACGCAAACTTATAAGGACGCATTAATAATTAACTTAGAAAGTTGTAACTATCTCCACTTGTTTATTATAGTGGAGATGTTATGATAACAAAATTATAGAGGATAAACCTTGTAATTATATGAGTCTCTAATTTAGTTTAATCCCAAAGTGACCATGCCTTGTCTGCGGGAAAAAATATGAATTAGGTTAACACATAAATGTTTTATGTAATTAGATCCTATCTACCATAATGATGATTAAGTTATTTAGTTTTGAGGAACTTTTGAGTGTTTTCGGTATAAGATAAATGCGGGAGGGTACGCATATAAAGTTAGTTTCGGAACCCAGATGTACCATGTACAAAAACTACGCTTTATAATTCATCAAAGTGTGTTATTTTACCACGATAAAAAACAGTAAAATTTAATAATTTATAAAAAAATGGAAAACCTTTTTGCTAGAGTTATGGAGCCGCGTTATTATCAGACGTTTAAACTTTTTGAGGCTTTTAAGGCTTTTGAATTAATTAAAAGAAGTTGTAAAAGTGTATTGAAATGGAAGATGATGAGAGCTGTGGTTTAAATAAAATTAAAAAAGTTGTTTTTAGATAAACTGTTTAATTTAACTTTAAATAATTAAATTTTTATTGTAGAACAGATTGTGATAAAAGTGTAACAGATTGAATACAATTCCTGGTTGTTTGCTAAATTGTCACTCTTGTAGATTTTTTCGATTTAAAATCTCGTGGGACTTTCTCGAAATTTAGGTGAAAAAAAATCTTCTTTTTCACCAATTTATTTTACAATTTTAAAAATATTTTACTCATAGACAGACTTAGGGATAAAATGTCGAAATGTATTCCCAAGTGCAACTCTAAACATTGTTAGAGTGCTGTCGATTCTTGTAAATCTCTCTATGTGAAACTGAATTTTATTTGCGAAAGTTTTGTCTTCGACTTTTTTATTTACTAGTACGTTATTCTTTTGTCGAACGTTTAAATGCATAAATAGGAAAAGAATAGAATTGCATTAACTGATAGAGTAATGGTTTCGACTTTTAAAACGGTCAACAAATAACGAATAAATCTTTTGTGGTTTAAAAATCGTGAAGTCAAGATGGAAGGTGATTCCCAATTCAAATAAGAATTACTGGGTGGTCATGGATTTACTGATCTTGTCCAGGACTGGACTGGGAAAAATATAGTACCGGGAAAATCTGATAGCCAGTTTCAATTTTTTTCAATTTATCTCAACATTTGCTATATTTTTTTTATTGTTACATCACGGGCCACCGGGAAATTCCCGGTAGCCCACCGAGCCTGATCTTGCCACTTTCTTAAATTTGGGGAAGAATTTGAAATTTGGCACGTTATTGGGAAAGTAACTGCTTCTTTTTTAAAATATGTCTGTCGTAAATACCACATCTGGTTTAACCGGAAAAGTCATTATTCAAAATTCTGATTTGTTACCGAATTTCTTTAGTGGTCTGTGACAAAGTAAATTTTCCCGTTTGAAAAAGTTTAGTTCCGGTTTTTCAGGAAGAGCCTTTTTTTAAATTCTGATTTATTATCGAATTTTTTCCAGTGGCGTGTCACAGAGTAGAGATCCTTTTAGAAAAAATTAGAGTTATTGTGGAATGATTTCAGTGCCTACAAATTCGTTGTAACGAAGTCGTAAGGTACGGAAGAAATCATAGAATGCGGTGGATTTTATTTAACATTAGGTTTAACGCGAATGTAGAAATGTAGTATGTAGAATGTAGAAAATATGAGTAAAAGCGGGAATTTAAGTGAAACTGAGGCCATTACGTAAGAGAGACTTTTCGGGGTAATTCGCTCTTTGTAAAATACTCTTCTCTTCCTCGCCATATGAGTTTCCATTGTATTTTACTTAAGCTCTCTCGAAATGCTCCAGATTTTGCTTCGACAGGCCTGTGCAGGCCGCCTGAACTTTGTATACCTAAAGGCTTGTTCACACACACAGACCTTGCCTTCCGGTTTGGCATGTGCAGGCGGCCTGAACGCTGTCCAGACGCTCCGGTATAACCTGCGTAGGCCGCCTGAACAACGCCCACACGCTCCGGTTTGCAGGAGGTAAGCATGGGCCAAACGCCATAACACGCTTCGGTTGACCCAGTCTACGCATACCTGCCATAATACAAGGCCCAGTGTTGATATTTAGCCGACTTAACTACTCAGGAAAACTAGAACTATTACTGTGCATCCATACGTACAGGTTTTTCTGCCTAAATGATGTACAGACGTTCCGAGTTACCTGAGCAGACCAGGCCTGAGGGCCTGTCGTAGTAAAAGCCCTTTTTTCAGCGGTCTCTAGACAAGGGTATGTAGAGCCTAACCCAAAGATCACAAGATCTTCTTTTTAAGTTTTACGTAGGTGGTTGTTAGAAACTGGGCGTTTTAGCCACGGGTGTTCATTGTCTTAATTGTTTTAATTTTACTCTGCCGCGTCAGAAAAGTAAGAATTATCGCAATTATCATGGTACAGTTAGTTCTCTTAGGACCGTTTTACACAGACTAAATATTGTACTAACTTGTTAGTACTGAATCAATTCAAGAAGCTAAAGCACGGGAATGTAAGCATTAACGTCGTGCTTGAGTTGATTCAGTACTAACAAGTTAGTAGGATATTTAGTCCATGTAAAACGACCTTTAGTTCCCATGCTCAACGTTGTCTACGTCTGCCGTTTATTTTACCTGCCAACTGACATATCGTTTTGCCTGCAAATCCGCCTGTACAGTCTGTCTATCTGCTCTTGCGTTTAACGTATAGTATCGTGCTATACTTATTACTATTCACCCGTTCGCCTCTGTCTTCATACCATACCAGTTTGTCTTTTTGTATATTCTCTTCTAGATACATTCGTTAGTTTGTGGATTTAATCTCTTCTCTATAAAGTAAGCTCTTTATAACTATGTTTATTTGTTTTTTATTGCTCCAAAGTCAATAAATTTGATTTTTAACAAGTAATTCAAAGTATGAACCATAAATATTACAAAACTGTTTCTAATGTCGTTCTTAAAGTGGGAATTTTTGAAGTAAACAAACAGTTCTTGAATTTTGGAAAAAAACTGTTATTTGGCTGAAAAATGTGTCAAATATATTGTAGAAACGATGAGGTGATCAAAAGCCTGGCGGAGCCAGCAAATATAATTTGGATTCTACGTATTTACAAACAAAACTGAGCCGTGGTAGTGTCTTAGATTCCTAAAATGTCTGAGATTTCCGGGAAACTCCCGGGGTGTGGGAGGGAGCTTTTCCTCACAGTCCCTGGTATTTTTTTAGAGAAAATGTGAATTTTAGGAATCTTTAGGGTATGATCTACATCTACCATATGGACTATAAATTTCAAATTTCTAAGATCCCAGAGGTGCTTCATTAATTCAAGGTCACTCCTACTCGGTTCATCCGGGGTTTTTCGACTTTTCTTAAACCTTTAGGCTTTGATGAGTCAGCAAATCAGTCACAACTTGGACTTTTATATAATTAGATAAAGGGGCATCAAAATCTCAAGTGTTGAGCTCTAATATCATAGTTAATCAACTAGTTAGTTCAGTATGAACTGAGGTGTAGAGATGAAATTGGCTATTCACACGTCAATACGAAGTAAAGCCATTTTTTCAAGTCTAAACTGAAAATTTGAACTGGTTCACAAAAATCAAAGAAAATTCTTTGTGTGGAGCAAACACAAAGAATTTTTGTGGTTAGCGTGTTTTCCTGTGTAGGTTTTCCTCAATATTCTACACGACCCTGTCAAATTTTGACGAAGGCCGAAGGGCTTTAATCTGACGGTGACACTCGAATACACCATTCATTTAAACATGGAATTAACGTTTCAAAAAATTTTTTTCATTTCTTTTAAACGTCTAATAAGTCTCACGCATCTCATATTTTGTAAAAAAAATCCTTGTGGCATTTCACATTTTTTTGAAAATGCTGAAAGTGATTAAAAAGGTTTTTTTAACAACTCTTCTAAATAGCCACTGGAAAAGCGAATTATTATTTAGATCGATTGAAAATTTTTATACTTTTTCTGTTTAGTTAAAGCTAAACGACTGTAAAGTTGTAGTTGAACGAGTTGTTCGTTTGAATAACTACACGCTCCTTTGATGGTATTCGACAAATCAACTCTTTTTATTTTTTACCGACATATTTTTGCATTGCGAAAAAAAGTAAACATGACAGCATGACACTCTGAATTGAAAGTAGAAGGTGAAATAAAATTAACTTGTTCATTTTTTTGTAAATTATTGTCAACAATTTCAATTTTCGCTTTTTTTGTGAAAAAATTTGCATTTATGAGGAAATTTTTAATTTTGAGCTCTGCGAAGTGTAATAATGTACCTAATACATAAATATTTGTTTTTAAGGGCGCTTTTAATGGAAGAAATAAATATAATTGCATCAAAAGAAAAATGTTAAAAGTAGCTTTTACAAAAAACATTTTTTTTAACACTTTGACTTCAATTGGTGAGCTATTAATTAGAATTTTCACATCATGCTTCATATCTACTTTGTTCCTTGACTATGTTTGAAGTTTGTTTTTAAATGTAAATCAGTTTTTTATAATCAACTACCTACCCTCAACTGCTCAAATTTGGGTATTTGCGTAAATTACGCACATCAAGCAATAGGGCGCGGCGTCCTATGAATGTATCTGTGTCATATAGAAACTGTACCGATTAATTTTGAAAATTAATTATTAAATATGGTTATGTAGGCAGCTTTTAACTAAAGGTGAATTAACTTTTAACGAAGTTACAATTACCTGAGGGATTTCACAAATTTACATTTTGTTTAAGAAAAAAATTTTCTGAATAGTTAAGTTTTGGTCCAGTAGGCCGTTTTGCTTGTTAAAAGCAACTTGGACAATTATTGTTGTAATACATTTGCATAGTTCTTAATTACTACAATAAGACTAAATTATTATTCGTATACAAACTTTTGTTAAATGACCTAAGTCGTTTAATAGTTTGGAACATTAATTTTAAAAAGTTTTAATTATTGTTTTGAATTCTTCGGTGGCGACGAGTTTATTTGGTGTAATTATGCGTTTTTGATTTTTTTTTATTAAAAAATTAATAATAATAAGATTTAAATGGAAGCTTTAGCACGGAGGATGATAACATGGCGCGCAAGTCCGCGTGGAGGTGGCCGGGCCGCAAAAGATACGGCAGTTTGCCCCATGCCCCGGAGTGTTACGTACCGCGGTTTTCGGAGACCTCCAGGCGATGTGCCCGGCCGAGTGATCCGCCGTTGTGATGGTAGACCCTCTCAAGGTCTTTTGGGTGTTGACCAACAGCACTTATTTAGGTAAATGGTTCAAGTTGTAATCATCGTAAGACGTTTTGGTCGTCGACGATTTTCTTGTACCATTTAAGAAAAAAAAGGACGCTCATGTTTTTTTACCTTTATGTATCATACTTTTAACTATCCGGTCACGAAAACCATTAAGAATTGCTGTTTTTCGTACGTGCTTGATTTTCAGGATAACTGTTATCAACTTCGTATGTACTTAATATGCATTAAAGTGGTGGATTATTGAGTTAAATCAATCAAGCGACATCATACTTTACACTTTTATCAAGAAGCTTTTCACACAAAAAAAGAAGTTCTCAGCGCTTACTCTTTTAACAAATTTTTCTTAACAACGTTAATTTAACAAAAGAAAATTTTATGTACTTTCTTTTTTAAAATTTAAAAACTTTGGCCATTTAGGCGTAATTGCAGGTTTTAATGATAACCTACAAAAGTCAATAAATTAAGCTCTTTTTTCAACAGGTTTTCCACACAAAAATTAAGCTTTAAAACTTTTTCATTTAGACGCAAATTTATTTGGAAAATAAAAAAAGTCATTGAAATAACTCGCGGTGCATTGCATAAAAAATGTATTGTTTTGGAGTTCAGAACAGCATGTATTTGGCTCAATTAACAAATTCATTTTTCTTCCATTTAAATTGTTTCGTTTTGGTTAAAATTTTTCAATTTACAAAAGCACTTAAACGTTTTAGTCCAAATGAAACGTTTAGCACGTTTTTTAAGTTTTGTTAACCACCACCATTTTGGCATTTTCACCTACATTCGAATTGAACAAAAAAGAAAACTTTTTTGAATTATAATAAAATTTTTCAGTTACAATAAATTTTTTTTATAAGTATGAATTTTGGGAACATGATTTAGCTTTAAATTTCATTGTAAACTGAGATGACGGGTTGCGTTCATATCTAAAATTAATTGCTTTTAAAAGCGCTTAGTTCCAAATTTTCTCCAAGTTACGCTCCACTTGAGATATTGAAGTTTGGCATTTGTGTATATAAACTTAATGCTGATTGGAGTAGAGAGATAAAATGTTATTTTTCTTGCCTTTTATTTATTAGATATTGATTAAAAAATCGAAATGGAGAAGACCCCGAATAACTTTTTACTCAAAAGCAAAAACTTACTTTTGACGGGATTTTCAAATTTTGTACGTACCACTTTTATTTATTTATTTAGATTTGTGTCTTATTGATAATGCAAGACGTTTGCTTTTTATATTTATATGAATAATTCAATCCCTTTGGTTTTAGTAGTAAAAAAAGAGATATTTCTCTAAAAGTTTTATCGAATAAAAATTTTCCTTCTGGAGCGAAATTTGGCAACAACCGCACTCAACAATTATTAGCCAAATTGAATGAACGAGAGGCTTTTCAGAAATTTAAAAATTTTGTAATAGTATTGATCACGTATTGTTTGTGGAAGGCTTTCGCTAACAATCGTTTTGTCCAAAGGTCTCACAAAGCGGTTAATCCCGAGCTAAACTACCGAATAACCAAGCGAGTTTAAACACTACAACAGTTTTAATGGAGTATTATATTAATATTAATTTGTTTGCCTAATTTAAAACAAACCAAATGCTTTGTTCACCAATTGATTTGGAAGTGTACAAAAAGACCTTCTCAAAATGTGTTACGCATATTAACTTTATTGTATGTTCATAAACGGCCATTTTAAACAAAACTTAGTAAGCAGTCCTTGAGTGTTTATTAGGAAAAAAGTAGGCCATTTTGGAGGAAGCAGTTTGTGCTTACAAAGTGTCATAATTTCATTTAATTGTTCCATAAAGGAAGCTACGATTAAACTTACCTCTCAGTCGGAAGATTGTCTAAAACATGTTAAAATAGGAGGAGGAGGAGGTTAACTGTGCTGACTACAATGCCTTCATATTTTCCACGGTAGCACTCCGTAGCAGCAAAACCCCCAAGGTGTTTCAAACGCTAGAAAAAGTGACGATAGTTACCTTTGATCCCTAATATCTCTTAACTACATTATCGTATTCCTTCCGGTTGTATATTAATTTTGATATCCTTCACTATATCTTTGCCTAAGAATATTGGTGTTCCAGAGCGCTCTTCATCAGAAGAAACAACTTCTATGCGGTTGACTGGAAGAAAAAGGCTGTCGTAACATTTTAAAATTTTACGTCGAGATTACCAATGATGGTTTTACGTGTACGTACTGCAAAGTACAAATGTTAATTAAGTTTTAGACAAGTAGATAATTGAGTAACTTTTGTTACTTGTTTACATCAGTTTACTTTTACACTCGGAAAATCCCAAAGCTGCGCAAATGTTGGTTCATGAGTAATTAAATTCCACATCTTATTTGATCATAGCATAATTCTAGTTTTAATTTAGCCTAGGTAAGCTTTTTGGTAATTACACTAAAGTTTTATTAACGGAGATGAAGTTTTAGTTCAGTTGAATCATTTTGTTGCAACTTTAGATTTAATATTAGCTAGATTTGCATATTGTTCTGTATGCCATCAGAACTGCATCGTCTACATAAGACATTATGTTAAGTTTCTTCCTTTTGTATGTTATACAGTGGTTTAATTTCGTCTATGGTTATCTTATAAATGATCAAAATTAGCATCGGAGAGAAAAGTTTAGCTCAATATGAGCATGAGTGTTTTCGAGTTGAAAATTATAACTTTTATAAGTCCTCAACCTGTAAGAAAAAGTTCTCAAAGAAAACAACCTCTTCCGAGTAATGCTTGCACTGAACCCTGTACTTAGTATCACCGTCATTAACGTTGGAAGAACGATGGTAGAACTAATTTTAACAACACTTTTTCAAACCTAACATGGTCGAGTGTACAAGATCACCAGGGTACGCTCTTAAGCTCCTGGGTGCTGTCCAGATGAAGGAATGACCGCTCGCAATTTTTCTTGTCGTCTCTTATACAATCCGTGGGGTAAATAAAGGGCCCACGTTGTGGGAGACCCTCATTGATAAAAAGGGGCCTAAAAACATAATTTAGTATTAAAATTTGATATAAAATTGGTTAGCGGTGGGTAGGGATCTCACTCTTACAGATATTGCAGGGGGGGGGGCAAACTCTTAGTTACGCCACTGTGGACAATGGTTCGTTTATAGCCCATAGCTAGTAAAGTGATGACAGTACAAGACTATACTGCGCAACTTCAATGGTAGTCACGTGGTGAGCTTTTCTTTCGTTAGGACTACTCTACTGTTACCATTTTTGTTTTTAGACAGCGTTTCCCATACTTTTTATCGCCTAGACTTCCCTGTAAAAACTTCGTGGCTTTGTATTATTTTTTATACATAAATCTAGACCAACCCAGAAGAAATTGTAAGCTAAAGGCTTCTACTGATTACTTGCACTTGGTCTCTTCGTCTCATAGTTATTAAAGAAATTACGTAGAACATCTCCATGGGCTTTTATGAAACTCTTGCCGAAAATAGCTATTTCGTGTAATCATGTAATGCTATAAAAATAGCTAATATGTATAATCTACTCAATAAAGGGGTTATAGAGGACATGGAAGAGGTTGGAGTTTTTTTTGAGAACTGTGTTTGGAATAGTTTGAAAAGTAAATATACCAAAAGTAATATGACTAAGGGGTGGATGAGGTGGAAAGGTCTTGTTTTTGAGGTTTTCGGTGATATCTCGAAAACGGTGGGCCCTAGGGAAAAATTATTCTGGGTAAAGTGAGAGCTTTTGAAATTTCCTATAAGATTATTTCTATTTATTTTTTCTCTTTCTTATTGTTTTTGAGTTATCCACTCGCAAAATTCGTTAATGTGTGAAAAAAAAATTAGCCTCCCGTTTTTTGTCCAACTTTTGTCTCTAGCACCCCAGCCCTTCGTTTTACAGTAAAAATTTTCAGAAAACTCCTAGAGACGTAAAGCATTAAATTTTCTTTACTATTTCATCTCGAAAAAATTATAAAACTCGCCCAAAAAGCCTCTTTTTCACACGCATTTTTTGAAACAATCCATCAAGCGAGTCCTGAAATCCCTTTCATCTTCCCGTTGTCTTTTATCGTCTAGATTTCTAGAAAGACAGAAAACAGGTAGGCAAATATAAAAACGAGATCAAAATTGATTTTTTGCTTCAGCAACAAACACTTTTTGGAAATTTCTATTTCAATAACTAAATTTGTGGTGTTTGTTGAGTAGGGAAAAACAAAAAAGAAAGTGTGGCAATTTTCCATATTTGAGTGATTGTTTTTTAAATCATTATTCAAGTGCATGGTTTGGTGCGAATTTATAATGGAACATTAAAATTCAAATCTCACATCTAAGCAAGAACTAACTATTTTGTACAAACCCAACACGATATTTTTATCAAATTTTATACATGGTTCTTTAATTGAACTAAAATTATATATTCTTGGTCCATAAGGTTCATGATAAATTATTCATTCATTGCTCATAACATGCATTACCATGACGCTTTGTGGATTTATACAGTTTTGTTTTAAGATAAAATAAATATTTGCATAATAGATTCGATAAAAAAAATATTTGTTGTAAATTATGCATCGTATATGTAAATTACGTTAGTGATGTTGGAAATAAATTTAATGGATTTTGCTATTAGGAAGTACACAAATTTTGCTTTATTTTTGTTTAGCTCGATATCCGTCAAGTACTACCTACCTGCAACGAATTTCACATTTATACATTTCAAAACTTATGGTCAAAGCTTAACTTTTTAAAAGCTTTTCGTTATACTCTTACTGTTTCAAAAAGAGCTTACTAAGTTTTTTTTGGCTTATTCTCTTAACAAAATTTTGATCGCCTTTTTGTTTCTTTTTGTAAATGGAATTTGCTGCAAAATAATTCGAGTACTTTAAAGCACGCGTACGAAGTAATTAAAAAATGTTAACAAACAATTAAATTTAATTTATATAGAAGAGGTGTTAGTCTGTTAGTAATTTAAATGAGCTTTTAAAGCTTTTGAATATTTTTATGTTTAAAGTAATTTGACAACTATTGTTGAAAATTAAACACACAATAGAGAGAAAATTAAGTTACGAACTTAATAAAAACTTGATTTAATTACGTAAAGTTGAATGGAAAATATTAATTAATCCAAGGAGGTTTTAAATAGTATAGTAGCGATGGAGCACGTAGTGAATTAAAAATTTGAATTGTGATAAATCTATATTATATAAGTCACCCCTTCCTTCTATTAAACGTTTATATTCACTTGAATAATATTTTTTCCTTAAACAATATAACGCTATTCGCACAATTGAAACTCCAAACTATTTAGCATTTTTTTCTGTTTTATTGTAAATTGCGATGAAAAATATATTTTATACGAGAAAAGCTGAAATATATTTTTTATAAAGCGTAAACTCCCACCTACGTCATACACGAGAGGATTTAAAACTTTATTTTTCAGATTGTTTCTAAACGTTTTAACCTGTAGTAGTTGGACGTTTTTCCAACTATCTATACGGGCGTGTGGATAAAATTCTAAATAGTTGAACTCCGGAATAAAATTATTTGATATTCAGACCCTTTTAGAAACGAAGAGAATAAAAAATTCAAAATAAAACTTTGATGTTTTTTGGTATTATGAGGAATTGGACGTGGAAAGCTTTTGTAGCTTTTGAACAATAATTAATTTTCAAAAGTTGAAAAATATCAGCTTCTTCATTAAACTTGACGTACTTGCTTTTAGTTGTAGATGTAGATGTAGGTATGATAGAAATTTATCTGGAAGTACATAAATACATAAAGGAAATACTCTTCGAATTGCAAATATAATTAGAGCACTTGTGCTTTGTTACTATTGTTTTAATTAGTTTATTATAACGATATTATTGAAAGAAGTTGTGCTTTTTCTCATTGATTATTTGACAAATGAACCAATGTTTGTAATGCAGAAAATAGTTGACGTTATTAAATATTCAAAATACATAAAAAATTAAAAAAACCTATTAAACCAGTTTTTACAATATGAGTTGTCCCTCCCAACTCTAGCTTCTGAAAGAGCGATCAGAGGGTAATTTTACCTCTAATTAAAATTACAAAGCATTAAATTATCTATCTGAACTGATAAAAATATTTGTTCTAGTTGTCGAAATTAAATCAACAAAATAACTAAAAAAATTCAAAATTATCTATTAAACCGGTTTTAACAACATGAAGTGTCTCTCCCGACTCTAGCTTCTTAAAGAGCGATCAGAGGGTAATTTTACGTCTAATAAAAATTATGAAGCATTAAATTATCTATCTGAACTAATAAAAATATTTGTTCTAGTTGTCATAATTAAATTATCAAAATACATAAAAAATTGAAAATTATCTATTAAACCGGTTTTAACAACATAAAGTGTCTCTCCCGACTATGGCTTCTTAAGGAGCGATCAGAGGGTAATTTTACGTCTAATAAAAATTATAAAGCATTAAATTGTCTATCGGAACCAATAAAAATATTTGCCCTAGTTGCCGTAAATAAATCTTCAAAATACATAAAAAGTAGAAAATTATTTATTAAACCGGTTTTTACAACCTCAATTGTCTCACGTTTCTAGTTCCTTAAGGAGCGATCAGAGAGCAATTTTACTTCTAATAAAAATTATAGAGCATTAAATTATCTATCCGAACCGAGAAGGAAATTTTTCCTAGTTGTCGTAGTTAAATCTTCAAAATACATAAAAAATAAAAAATAATTTATTAAGTCGGTTTTTACAACATGAAGTGTCTCTCCCGACTCTAGCTCCTTAAGGAGCGATCAGAGGGTAATTTAATTATAATTTTAATAAAAATTATAAAGCATTAAATTATCTATCGGAATCAATAAAAATATCTGCCCTAGCTGTCGTAATTAAATCTTCAAAATACACTAAAAATTGAAAATGATCTATCAAGTCGGTTTTTTTAAATTATCTATTAAACCGGTTTTAACAACATGAAGTGTCTCTCTCGACTCTAGCTTTTTAAGAAGCGATTCGAGGGTAATTTTACCTCTAATAAAAATTTTAGAGCATTTAAATTATCTATCCGAATTGATTCAAGCATTTGTCCTAGTCACATAATATTTCAAAATTAAAAATTACTCCAAAAATAGAAAATTCAGGCCTAAGCCGGTTTAGGGTCTCTCCCAACTCTTCTCTTGAAGAACACCTTCGACATTATTAAATACGTTAAGCAAGCTTAAGTTATCTTCGTAGGAATTAAGAACTTAATCAGAGGCACCCTACTCGATATAAATTTTCCTTTTCCCGAAAATACAATAATTAATGATAAAATACGTACATATAGACCATGATCTTCATTAGGGTACATAAAGTTGACACATTAGTTTTGTTAGACCGCAAGCTATAATGAACTGCAGTAGCTAATTAGGACAGCATAGACTTGTGCTCATGGTCACGTGTGATTAATTACAGAACCCCTAATTAGTTATCCCTGTCTTACCAGGTAGGCACTATTGTGCTTGCCAGACGTCGTGGACACCCAATTTTCTTTGCACAATTAAAAAAAATATTTTTTTTTGTTTATTCTCCTTTTGCTTATTTTTTTGATTATTCGCTTTCTAGATTTATTTCTATATCTCCAGTATTTGATTATCTTAACGTTTGCATTAGATTTCTTTTGAATTGTGATTCGTTTTATGGAAGCATCTCATTAGTAGTTGTGTAAATCCTTAATTGGTTCGTGAAATGTACGCATGATTGGAAAAACGCGCGCATTTGTCCATTCCTCTTCTTGATTTTCTCCTAATCTTACTCTTTCTACTTGTCTGTTTTTGACTCTTATAAGACAGAAGATGGCTTTAATAATTTTGTCCTATTAAAGACAATCACCGAAGGAACTCAAGGAACAACTTACATAATAATAATAAACTTGAAGAGGTATAATTAAAGCTTATTCTTGTGTTTCCAATTTAATTATTTTCTGTTGTTTATTTTTATTAAATTTAACCAAAATGTTACAAAATCTACCAACCGGCCTATTACAATAATTATCTCAGAGGGAATGACATCCTGACACAATCATTACCCAACCGCTCTACATGAGGAAAGAGATAAGGGATATTAGTAATTTCTGGGTCGATTCCAACCTGACCCTCTTTTTGAAAATGTAAAATTAAAACATATTTTGATCTTAATACATCTCATAGAACATTATTAGCAAGTTATCGAGTTATCACTTTCGAAAGCTGTCGAAAATCAGAAAATAACACTTTAGAACGTTGCGTCATCCACTTTTTAGTTAAAAGTGTATTTATTTTATTATTCCCTATAAATTATTCATTTACAAATATAAACATAAAAAATATTTACGTTAAAAGGTTTCATGTTAGGCAGTGTTTTTTCTCTATTGTTGTTCTTTTGTTGTTAACCAAATTTTACTGCCAAATTTATTCCATATTATGCTGTTTATTTTAAGATTTATAGTTAAAATTCTATTCTCTTTTTTTTGTTTCAATTGTTTGGATTTTTATCAGCGTTCTAACATTTTATTAGCTTTGTGTGGTTTGCAGTTAAACTCTAAATCCTAAAAGATCAAGGCTTTTGTTCTTATCTGAAAGGTTGTCTTGGACATCTGACACATTACAGAGAAGTTCCGTTTTATCCATCTTACCCCACTTACTTACAAATGAAAATGTTAATTTATAATTGATTTTTGATTGGATTATCAAAGATTAAAGTGGAGATGATTAAAATTACATTAAGTAACTGAAACTTTATTTTTTTTTGGGTAAAAATAAACTTGCTTGTAATTAAGAGAGTTGATTAATCGAGATGAAATTGTTTTAATATCGCGATGTTGAGAGAAAATTATTAAAATCTTTAAAGAAAATTTGTAGATATAAAAAAAGTTGATTATGCAAATTTGTAATTTTCTTTTACAAGGACTTTTTAAATATATTATTTAAATGCACTTTGTTCAAAAGGCAAGTTGTGTTGTTAAGTCATAATAATTAATGTCAACGGAAGCTTGGAAAGTTTTCTTGCATAAAAATTCATAAAAATTAATACAAAATTCGGGAAACTTTTTTTTAAATTTTTTATTAACAAAAATTCTTAATTTACATTTTAATTAAAAAGTTTATTAGGTGGTTTAATAATTGGGTTCTAAAATACATACACGTTCGACTAACTCCAAAAATTGATTTGTGTTCCTAAGTAGTCTAATGATACAAACTGATGCAGAGGAAGCGTGGCGAAATAGTAGACATGGTTGTAAAAATATGTTTTTTTCTAAAAATCGGAAGATAGGGGAAAATTATTTAAGTAGTTACCTCTAGAGGAAACTGCATTTTGCTCTCTGCCTGGTTATGGCTCTCAAGAAATAAGTTAAATATTCCTTAAGAAGTGAACATAAGATTTTTTCTACGAACCTGTTAGAAAGTCGACTTTTCTGTTCTAATTTTCCAAATTATAGCTAGGCAGGAATAAATCATTTCGGTAGTTACGATAGAGGAAACTGCAGTTTCCCCTCTGCCTGGCTGTGACTCTCGCTACGCTCGTGCTAAGATATCTATAGGGGAGACCGGGGCAGGTTGATACAAAAAAAATTTGTTGCCTTTTTTCTCGTCAATGTTATTATCAATCACGGATTTTTTTGCAGAATATTCTTGCATATGTATTTGGTTACCTAATTTATTAGAAATACCTAACAGTATCTTAATTATTAAACCTCTAGGCGTATTTTGTTTCAACTTGCCCCGGTCCGGGGTAAGTTGAAACGCATATTTCTCTGTCCCATTTTACGGATTTGAGAGAACTAAATTGTGATTTAGTGCCTCCACAATGACCTGGCAGTTTCCACAATATGGTAAAATGAAAAAAAATTATTTGGTGATACATAAGTATCATTTTACAGATTTATTTATTTTGAACTGAAGTAATTGCTAGTGGTAATACATACCGAACTAAAAATGGAACGTTATTGACCTTCCAGGGTTGGTTCTCATCCAACCATTGTAAACTGATGATCATTACTTTTTGAACGGACCATATACACTTCTGTCCTATGGCGGTAACCAGTTGCAACTTGCCCCGAGCAGTATGTTACAATTTGCCCCGTGCTGCATTTTTTTATTTATGTCTGAGTAAATTAGTAAATCAACATCAGACAATTAAAATTTTTTGCAAATATAATAAACTAATGCCCAATGATTCACTTATGATAAAAAAAACTGAAGCTCAGCCGTTTTTAATGGTAGTTAATTATTGAAATCAAAATAAGAGATCAAATTTTACTTATGTGTATAAAATATAAATATGTTCGGAAATAACAACAACACTTGAACAATAGAGTTGATTGTTTACATGCAACTGACCATCGTATCGTCTTCTACAAACCTACACAAAAAGCGGTGTTGAAAAATTTGTTGTTTAGGAAATTTGGCCGACGTTAACCTGCCCCGTGCCTCAACCTGCCCCGGTGTCCCCTACTCAAGAAATAAATAAGTTGCATTTTCCTCAAGAGGTTAACATTAGATTTTTTTTCTACTAATCTGTTAGAAAATCGACTTTACTGTTGTAGTTTTCTAAATCACAGCAAGGCAGGAAAAAGCATTTCGGTAGTTATCTTAAAGGAAACTGAATTTTCTTCTCTGGCTGGCCGTGTGTCTCGCTACGCTCGTGCTACAATCTCTAATCTGGAGAAATAAGTTTCATTTTTCTTCAGAAGCGAATATAAGATTTTTTCTGAGAAGCTGTTCGAAAGTATACTTTTTTATTGTAATTTTATAAATCACAACTATGCAGGAAAAAATCATTTCGATAGTTACCCTAAAGGAAACTGCATTTCCTTTCTTCCTGGCTGTGGCTCTCCCTACGCTCGTGCTACCATCTCTAGCCTCCGGAAAAAAGTTGCATTTTCAAGTTTCAAAATTATTTCGATAGTTACCCTAAAGTAAACTGCATTTCCTTTCTTCCTGGCTGTGGCTCTCCCTACGCTCGTGCTACCATCTCTAGCCTCCGGAAAAAAGTTGCATTTTCAAGTTTCAAAATCATTTCGATAGTTAACCTAAAGGAAACTGCATTTCCTTTCTTCCTGGCTGTGGCTCTCGCTACGCTCGTGTTACAATCTCTAGCCTCGAGCAATCAGTTTTTTCTACGAACCTGTTCGAAGGACGACTTTTCTGTCGTCATTTTCAACATCACAGCAAGGCAAGAAAAAATCATTTCGGTAGTTACCTTAAAGAAAACTACATTTTCATATCTGCCTGGTTGTGGTTCTCGCTGCGCTCGTGCTACAATCTCTAGCATCCGGAAAAAGTTGCATTTTCCGCCAGAGGTGAATATTACTTTTTTTTACGAACCTGTTAGTAAGCCGACTTTTCTGTTGTAAGTTTACAAATCACAGCAAGTCGGGAAAAAATCATAGGTTCACTTCTAGAAGAAACTGCCTTTTCATCCCTGTCTGGTTGTGGATCTCGTTACGCTCTTACTACAATATCTAGGAGGAAAACTTTTTTTCCTCTCTGGTTAATTCGTGCACCAGTCTCAAGCCTCGTGAAGAAATATTACACTTTCTTCCCTAGGTCAACAAATAATTATTACATTTATTGTTCTTGTGTAACTATTGTACTAATTTGTTTTTCTTTGTTTTAGGTAAGTTCCACATTATCTGTTTCTGCTTGGCGAAGATGAACACGTAAGACGTAAAATTTAATTGAATATTAGTATAAGGGTCCAATAGTATAAATAGCTTGTGTGGGTCCTTCCTCAACTTCTTTTTACTTTAGTGCTTTTTGCATTGTTCTTTTTTGGCTAGCGTTTAGACTGCTCTTCAAATTACGGAGAGCACATGGGAAGAATAAAGTATCTTTCTCTTCTCCGCGGTCAAATACCCGTTTTGAGTCAATATTACCATTCAGACCTATTTCTGAAACACCTTCAGTCGTTTCAGGACCGATGATTTACGCACTGGACCTTTTGTACGGAAGAGGCTTTATGAACAAAAATATTTTATTTCTTAAGGGCTAAGGGTTCTTGAAGTAGGTATATTTAAAATTTTTTTTTACTTAAAAACATTTTCTTGAGCTATTGGTAATATACTTTCGTAACACTCCGTAGAAAGCAGTTTGGCTATTTTTGCAACTTCCTTTTACATTTTTGAACATTTTGCCTGACCTTTGCCTGAAAATAAAATTTTATTAACTTATTTTATTGCATATAAAAATATTTTAATACGAACTTACGTTGCGTTGCGCATTCAGGAAAAATTCTTTTATCTCTTTTAACTGAAAAGACATTTGAAAGTTGTCCCAAAAAAGCTGGGGATTCTTTTTAAAGTTTCTAAAATTGCTTCGGTAGGAATTTAATTTTATTTGTGAGCGAGATGTAGTAATTAAAGCTCCCAATTTTTTTCTTTTCATCTTTGTAGTAATTATAATAATGTTTTTTGTAAATTATTAAGTCGAATTAAATATCAAATTATTGTTGGAAGTTTCCCATTTTATTTTGTTCCGATCGATCTGTTAAAGCGATTTAACGTTAGAATGCTTTTATAATCCTCGTAGTGTAACACGAAACTTGAATTTAGCAAACGTTCCTATTATTTACATAATTTTAACAAGACACGACCTAATGGTAAGCTTAACATGTTGATGGTTGTTGATAATCTTTTGTCATAAAGTCGATTGTTGCATACAAATAATACGGTAATTGGTAAATGAGTAAAATTAAACCCTTCATTTACACACCTATAGGATTACATTTCGTTATACAAACAATTTCTGTTACAATAAATATCGTCACATGCCATTATAAAGCGAGCTAAAAGTTTAAAAGCAAATAAAATAACGAGCTCTGGATAAATATCACGTTATTGAATCGGGTATTCTCTCCACTCTGACATATCTCTTTTAAAATTGGCGTTGTGGTTGTAGACTGTAGAGTTACCTGCCTTCCAAAATACACGAATTAATTAATTTGAGTATGTAAAGGGTTTGAAAATTTATGATAACTGACAGGTAAAATTCAATTACCAATTTAAAATTGGTAATTGAAAACAGACATTTACTTGCATAAACTACCTAAATCTTATCTTAATTAAATTTTCTTCAGTATAATGATAGTTTACAAAATTAACAAAATACCAAAAGAGATTCTCCGAGATAATATATTGTTAGATTCTTCTACAAATCTTAGTTCCCTATGAAATTACCGTTTCAACAAAATAAGGGATGGCTTAGGATTAAGTGCTTCTAGGATTTTATAGTCGAGCTGCTCGTGTTACCATAGTTTAGAAAATAGCAACTACTAACACGTACTCCTATACGTTTTATATACAGGCATTTCTTTTTAACTCGGTCTTTCAGATTTTAAAGAAAATTAGGAAAAACAATGCTAGCAAAATTTTTCCATTTTTGGATAAAGGTCTCTCTAAACTCTTTCCGTTTCAATAGTTTTAATCCACTCAAAGCCAGCAGTTTTTACTATACGCCTTTTCTATATGATTTCGATCCATCAGTGTCTCAGTAACAAATATAACATCCAAATGTGGAATTACAATAATTTTACTCCCTTGGTTGTCACTCGTCTTCTCTTCTATGAGAAAGTTCAATAGTCCTGGATAGACGCAAATGGGAGGGTGTAGCCCATAAAAAATTAGATCAAAATAGTCCTAAGGGAGAGATCAATAGTGTTAGCGGAACACGAACCAGATGGCAGCAGGGGAGTTGCTGTCCCCCCCAGTCCTCTCTCTTAGATCAGAATAGTTGAGATCAATAGCCATGAAGGGATTATAAGAGGGGGGCTTCTCGTTCCCTTAGAATATAATAGTCCTAACGGAAGATCGATAGTACTAAAATACGAAGTAGATGATTAGTGTCACTCGTCCTCTCTTCTAAGAGAAAGTTCAATAGTCAATGGAAGACGCTAACTGGACGGGGTAGTCCATAAAGCATTAAATCAAAATTGTCCTAAGGGAGAGATCAATAGTCTTGGAGGAACACTGGCGAGATGTTGCTCTCTACCAGATCACTAGTCCTCTCCCTTAGATCAGAATAGTTCTATAAGAGAGATCAATAGCCATGAAGGGATTATAAGAGAGGGGAGCTTATCTTCCTCTCAGATTACAATAGTCCTAACGGAAGATTGATAGTACTAAGATTCGAAGTAGTTGATTAGGGTGACTCGTCCTCTCTTCTAAGAGAAAGTTCAATAGTCCTGGGATGCCGTGAACGGCACAATGTAGCCCATAAACTATTAGATCAAAATAGTCCTAAGGGAGAAACACGGACGAGATGACAGGGTGAGTTGCTTTCCGTAAATCACTAGTCCTCTCTCTAAGATCAGAATAGTTCTACGAGAGAGATCAATAGCCATGAGGTGATTATAAGAGGGGGGGTTTCCCCTTCGCTTAGATTAAAATAGTCCTAGATCGTTAGTACTTAGATTTGAAGTAGATGATTACAGGGATTATCAGTTCCACTTTAAACCTTTTTTTCAGACAGCATTTTTGCAACACTTTGTATATATTTCAGTACTTATATTTCAAATTACATTTTCTATGCTAAAATAATAGCACAACAGGGTACTTTTGGTCCTCTCCGAGGACGACTGTTTCGACCTCCTTTGTGAAAATAAATGAAAATTATTATAATCAAATTTCCAATTCGCTGATAGATTCATTTCCTGTTGATATGCAAAGCTAAAATTGTCCAAAGACTGTTTTTGATCTATTTGAAGTCGATTAAACCATTTAAAATGTTTTGATACCCCAATTAAAGCCCTCATGCAACGACATGTCATTAAATTTCTGTGACAGGACAATTTAGATGAAAAATGAAAGTAAAACAATAATTAGCCATAATTTAACTCAACATTATAATAAATAATTTATATTTTAGGGTTTCTTTGTTTTCGTTATCATCCCCTTAATCCCTTAATAAGCCTGCTATAGATCTTTATTTTAAAATTTAACAAAATGCCAGTTAGAAATTCATTAAATTCTTGTTAAGACACAACCCTTTGTTTTTTTTTCGAACAAAAATTATTATCGCGACCCTTTTTAATTATAATTTAAAAAAACAAAAAAATTACTCTATGTCATTTTTTAAACTTGGAGATATCCAACCGAGCACCACCACCGACTGTATGGCCATTTTACAAGAAAACTGCGTCAGTTTGTGTTAAAGATATCTTATCAGATCTCTTTCGTCGTACTTTACAAACACTAAATTCACTTTAGGTTTTCTAAAATCGCATTCATTCTTGAATAGATTGCTTTTAGCCTCCACACAACACTCTTTGAAAACTCAAGCCGACTTGTATTGCAGGTTTTTTAATGATAAAAGAGTTGTGCACGAGAGTCGTATATTTTTTCTTTAATTTTGTTAAAATTATTTTTTATTTCTTTCTGGTTATTTTTCGAAAAGTTGGTGTAATGTTCTTAAGTTTCGAACAAGTTGCATGTTAATTAATTGACGTACGGTGCAACTTAAGTGCGTTTAGGGCGGTAAATTATAGAGCGAGCTTTTTAAACTTAAAAGTCAAACTTTGAACTAGTTTTCTTCACATTCTGGCTCTATTTAAATTTAATTAACTAGAAACAAATATTAAATTAGATGGAAGGAACGTTGAAATTAATATTTTGTAAGAAAAAGTTGCTGTTTTAGTTAGTGGTAATTACGCTTGTCCCTTTAAGATTGTTTGCATACAGTCGAGGGTCAACACTCAAAAGTTTTGAACTTTTCAAGCATTACTTCAACTTGATAATGGTTTCGAAACATTACTGAGACTTAGAACGAACGGGGTTGCTTAAGTAAATTTGTAGTTTTGACATTTGCGACTTTAGTTACATACGGCGAATTCTCACTTTAAGTCGTTGCTTACTCAAGTGACAGCCACTTAAAAGATTCTTCTGTAAACATTAGTGGGAGTGCTAGTATTATTACGTAGTACTAAGGCAATTATTTTGATGTATAATATTTGAGGTGACTTCTTGAAGATGATAGCACTTACAATAGATGACTTATTCAAAATTCACACATGAAGTTGTTACGTGTTCAAATATTAAAAAATGAATTATAGGTCACTGAACATAATCATTTTCCAAACATCTCCAAGGCTTGTCATGTTACATTGTTTGCTTTAGAATTTTTGAAACATCAAAGAAATTATAGCAGCTGACTGTTTCCATGATTTTCCAAAAAAATAAAATTTTCTAATACGATTCGAGTAAGGTATAAGGTTAGAGAAGAATCTTGCAAGAGATTTATTTTATAATCAATTTTACAAAAGATTAGTGCTCTGTTTTATTGTAAAATATCCGAGAAAGATGCAGGTTATTGTTTCGTTAAAAGAACAAATAAAATTTTTTATTGGATTAACACCGTAGACAAATTTCAAATTAAACACAGGGCTGGCGAGGGAGGCTTTGAATGGAAAAAATCGACACTTTTCATTTAAAAACTTGAAGCTTTGTAACCCATGAAATCACCCACACCTCTAGGTTTCTCTTCGTAAAATTTCGAACCAATCGAAGCCATCAAATTTTTTTTATAGGTTTTAAAATTTAGATTCGGGTACTCTACGGTAGCCTCTTAAACGTCCGAGTCTTAGATTTGAAAAATCTCGAAAGATGACCGCATAGCGGCCGTTACAAAATTACCAAAAATCGTCCTTCGAATTTGAAAAATCTCAAAGCAAAAAGTACACAAAAAGTTTCTAATTTTCGTTTTTACTAAATCCCAGACGTCATTTAGCTATCGTCGGACACAAAATTTGGACCGATCCCTTCTAGGCGTAACTTCCCCACGAATTCCGGTGTTACCCAAATTTTTTTTAGCATCGACTTTAAATTCCGGATCGGGCGTCTCTAGGGGGTTTAGATCGTCGTTTCAATTCGGTTCCACCATACCTTCCATACTCGCCCCATGGAGGTTGTGTAAAATATGACTTTCACGGTGAGACGCCTAGCACCTTTCCTATGGCATTGACGGCTTTCAGACATGGGTGAAAAGTTACTTCGCACCTTTCCCTACGCCCTCTGGCGAACTAATTTCTACAATTTTCACACAGAGAGAGCTGTAATTTTTCCAAAAAGCGTTCAAGCGAGAGAACCGCAAGGCCCTCGGCGTCCATCTTGTTCTTGACGTGTGTAAGCGTCTTAGGCGCGTCTGACACTAATAAATATTATTATTAGAGAAAGAGGGGCCGATTTAGTTCGGTGATACGTCGGGATTTTTTCGGGGCTTTAAATTTGGAATGACGCAGTCGTAAAAGGCGAAAAAATCTTTTTTTCGGAAAATGAGGGGCATAAGTGGAGATTTTTCCACCTGATTATCTCTATTGGACCGAGTCTCCGTCGTTGACCGTAGGTAGGAGTGCCAAAAATTCCTTGATAAAAAGTCACATAGTGCAGGAACCATGTTTGCTTATTGGACCAAACCGTTCTCTATACTATACATAATACATTTGGGACTAAAACTGACGAATCTGGCATCAAAAATGGTAATTGAAGGCCTTTTTACTTTAATTGAAAATAAAAATGTAAGAATTGTGCTCCCGCGGCGCACACTTTGGGAATCACTGCCCTATCTTTATTCAATTTATGAACTTTGATATTTTTTATCACTTCTAACTCCTCGTGCATCTGAAGCATCTCCAGCGATTCTACTCTTTTTTGACTGAAGATTCCAGGTTTAGCCGATTGGTCTTTACGTTTATGAACGAATTAGGACACTAAAAGGACACCTGTGATTAAGAAACCCTTGTATCACAAAGATTAAATAGTTTTGTAAGGTTAGTTAAAAATTGGACGACTGCTTATAAATTTAAGAGCTTAAAAATTACAGAGAAAAGAGATAAAACAAAGGAGAAAAAAACTGGAAATTAAATTCATCAATATCTTATAACAAAGAAAATTGAATAAATAAAGTTACGATACTACGGTTAATTTGATTTTTAGTTTATAGTTTGCTTTACATGAAGGTAGCTCTTGTAAAATATTTTAAAGCAAAGTCTTTTAACAAAATGCTGAAGCATTAATTTTCCCATCCATTTCAAAAAGAACTAATAAAATTTAAATCTCCATTTCAGCATCGATTAATAACTGCAAAATGCAATATAATTATCCTGCAAAAGTAATTATTGAATTTAATAACGTATAAGAACTATCTTTTCAATTTCACGACTTTTTTTGTTTTTTTTTGAAAATTTTATGAAAGATTTGTTTGATCTTGGAGATTTATATTTTAAGACGATTCTATAGATTTCGCTCGAGTAGTTTAGATGTCTTTTATATACTTATCTAAATCAATCTTATTCAAGAACCCAAATCCACTTTTTGCTCCTTTTAAATTTTATTTGTACTCAATTTCTGTTCGCCCTCGACTCAAAAAATTTCTTCGGTTAATAATAGCGACTTTTTAAATTTTCGAATTAATGGC
Organism: Malthinus seriepunctatus; assembly: GCA_963924605.1. Lineage (NCBI taxonomy): Eukaryota > Metazoa > Arthropoda > Insecta > Coleoptera > Cantharidae > Malthinus > Malthinus seriepunctatus. The sequence continues at coordinate 18,892,017 of OZ004600.1, forward strand.
TTGTTAGATAATACTAACACTAACAGAAGCAGATAACACTAACATGTTGACCTGTTTAATTTATGGGCAGTACCCAAAGACCTTAACTTGTTGCCTAATGCTATCAATGTTTACAATGGAAAAGGGTCGATTTCCGACTATAATACCAAGCAATTTTTTACTCAAAATTCACAACTCAATTGAATTTAATAATAATCGTTTCGGGATTGGAAAATTTGCCTTTTGTGTAAAAATTCTATTCAGAGATGAAATTTTTGTAATTAATAATTAATTTACAACAACTAGGTAATCAGCTTAACTAAATCTTGACACATTTAAGGATATCCCTTTTCACATCCGTATACGTATACAGTGAACAAAAACAAGTAATTAATTTAGCTAGACATCTAAATTTAGATTAGCATTTTGATTATGCCTCTTTATTAATTTCCAAACATTTTAGATTAGGTTTCCATGTTTGGTTTTGCAATTTTTCTATAGATTTTAAAGGAATTAATATTGTTAGGGCGCTTTATTTGGGTGTGTCTATTATCCCGACAACGGCATTATTGTAATGACGTCACATACGCATGGTGCAATTTGCGTATTTAGAGCACTCTAGAGACTTGTTGTAAGTCGAAGAGCCACACCCAAAATTCTGATTAATTCATATGACCAACGAGAAGGAAACTGGTGTTTTTTAGGAAAGTTAAAATCTTCAAACATCTTAATGATGCTAGATCACAAGACTTTTGGATGTTTTACTCCCACTTCAGCTTAACAACGCGTTCATCATAATCAAATAATTTTCTGGCATGTTCTGGACACTGAAATCTATCGAAGATACAAGTCTTGTATCTTTCTTAGTGCTCCGCTCTTCGTTTGGCATGGTTAGCGTTCTCATCTTGTGGCTGTACATCGCCACAGGTCTCATCATTCTCTTGCTTTCACCATCGTCTGCTATTTAGTGGGTTTATTGCGTATATATGTTATTCACATACATTCCTATGAGATTCTTCTTCTTCTTAACAATGTTTTCCTTCTATCTGAGACGTGGGCAATCTCGAAAGTTCTCTTGTCGAGCTTTTCTCTTTCATTCCAGCTTACAACGCCTTGATCGGGAAATCCTCTGACATATTCTGCTCACTGAAATCTTCTAGATTTAATTTTTCTGACAATGTTAGTGTCTTTATATGGACTCTCCACTACTGCTGAATCTATCGTAAGGCTTGTATCTTTCTTAGTGCTCCGCTCTTCACTTGCCATGGTTAGCGTCTTCTTCTTGTGACTGCACATCTGCACAGGTCTCATCCTTCTCTTGCCTTCACTATCGTCTGCCATTGAGCCTGTTCATTGCATTATTTACATACATTCCCATGAGATTCTTAACAGTGTTTTCCTTCTATCTGAGACGTGGGCAATCTCTAAAGTTCTCTTGTCGAGCTTTTCTCTTTTATTGCAGCTTACTACGCCGTGATCTGGAAATCCTCTGACATGTCCTGCCCACTGAAATTTTTTTGATTGGATTTCTGTAACGATGTTTGTGTATTTTGTTCGATTCAAGTCGTTGCATCGTTCTTATCCACGCTTTCAAAGATGCGGAACCGCTCTTAATTTGCCACTGTTACGTTAGCTCACTTTGCTATCCTTTCCGCAGTTCCCATTATTTTTAATAATCACTTCGAATGGTTAATGTTAATGGTAAGCAAAGAAGCAACGTTCTCGAATTACGTGTAGACGAAACCACCTGTTGTTAATTTTTAATTCGTTTAATTGCGATTAGGTTAATTTGTTGGAACTGTAGACAGCGTTCGTTTTAATTAATTAATTTATAAGACTTCCATTTAATAGTTAAACGTAATGTACTCGAGACTTATTTACTAATACATGACAATTTATTCGCGGTCGTTTAAGCACCGGGTTCTGTGGAGGTTCAACACATCGCATTTTTTATTCATTAAGTGATTCTTTCAATGTACGCGTATTATCCTTTTAGTGAGATTATAACTTGCAATTTGTACTTATTTAAGCTACACTTGAGAAAACGGATGGATGAAAATCATGTTTAAAACGTCAGAAATAATAAATATCGTTAGTTAAAACAAACGACTTGGTAATTTGTGCCATATAATGTTGTATTTACAAGTTAGTGTAATCCTGCTTTGCATGAAGTAGACACGCGTAAGTAATATGTCTTAAGAACATCTTCTAATAACGTTAAGTTTGAAATCCGGAAAACTCCATGGATACTTGCCAAAGCTGACGCCTATTACCATAATGCTAATGAACCAATAGAAAGCTTTTGATTGTGACCTCAATCCGCACTATCCTTTAGTTTAGAATATGGTAGGTTCGGGATTCAATTTGAACGTTACTAATGCCAAAACGATTACATTTTCAAGAATTCCAATTAGGTTAAATTGTTGGGTTGGAAAAAGATTACGTACGACGGTTAGAATTTTATCCCCATTCTTTGGATTCTAAAGTAAATAAATGTTACGAAAAAACATAATTAAGAATAAGCGAATGAAAAGAAATTTTGTTAAAATTCTTCTTGGATAAATAAGTTATCATTTTCAAAATACACACGAGAGTTGCTTACTTTAAAATCCATTATACATTATTTCGACAATATGCTTTTTTGACAAAGGCTTTACTTTAACCTAATTTTTTAGAACGGAAGTTAAATATTGATTTTTGTATCGTAAAATAGTTGGGAGAAACTACAAAATTTGATTTTCTAGCTGAAATTTTACTCGTGTTCCATGTCATGTCTTCTCTAGTCGAATTGTTCGTATAATAACCGACACATTAGTGACAACGTAGTCGGAATAAATTATTTCGTTTTCATAATCACGAATTTTCCACACTAGAAATTTTTAACTAAATTAATCTAAAATTGTTGTAAATTGTGGTTTTTGGTAGTTTTATTTTTACAAAACTACTACCAATTTTAGTTGACATCAACAGCATTTTACTAAACACATTTTAATAATATCCACCCTTAAATAAATCCTGTTTGTGGGCGCATTTAAGGTAATTTTAAGCGAAACTTACAATATTTATTAGCGTTAATAATAGTCCACAGGATGGTGAGCCCAGTTCTTAGTAATAGAACGTGTAAAAACACACTTTCGTAATTTCCTGATTGCCTGATTATTTTAGGTAAAGACAACTTTAAATAAAAGTTATAGGACATAAAATTCTGTATCTAAATCAATAAACAATAATTTTTCTTGCTGTATAAAGGTTGATTCTGATGCATAATTTTATGCCCTACAACTTTTATCTGAAGATCTTTTACCTAAAATAATTAGGGAAGCAGGAAATTACAAAAGTACGATTTTACACAATTACTAAATCCCTATCAGTGAGAGATGAGGTAAGTGCTATTCCAAGATGGCGGATTTAGTATAATTTAAGACGTAGGGAGCTTTTAGTATGTTGAATGGACCGCTACAGGATCTTTCAGACAATTTCAGTTCATTCGGAATTAATTATTTTTGATGCCATATTTGGATCTGTAATAACTGTACTACTATAATTGAATTGAAGGTTTTTTTTGAAAAAAATAAAAGAAATTACATAATTAAAATAATAGAAAAGAGGAATAGTAGGCTCAAAGTAAATTTTTTTGTGTAATACTTAAACTGATGTGCCTCTTTTATGCCAACTTTCACAGATCTGTTTCAATTTACGGAACAAAAGGAGTCCCATGAACTCAAAAGGAGAAAGCTCGCAGCATTTTGAACTTTACAAAAAGGATCTAAATTTTAAAAAATTACAAATAATTAATAACAATTCTTTATTTTTTCAAAAGATTTAAATTTAGATTTTGAATTCATCCACCGATTTATTATTATAGCGATTGTTTTAACAAAACATTATTCTGATGGAAGTTTGATTTTTCAGCTTTTTTGAAGCTAAAAGGGAATTAATTGCATGAATGATATTCATTATCGTGATTAATTGCTTTCTAATAAAAGAAAGATTTTTTTTCTCTTTTTGAAGCTTTGATTTTTGTGAAGAAAATCAAATACCTTGTAGAGTATAATTTTTTTAAATATTCATTTCTCTTGTGAGAGCTTCTTATTTGGTTTTAAATAACTCGTCCATTATTTACTGCCTTTGAAATTTCTTTCAAACATTTAATACAAAGCAACTAAAACAAAGAAGTAACCCCATGTATTATTTAATAATAATTATTTTTTGCCCTATTTAAAAAAAATAACGTAGGATCAATGGTAGCTTTATGACTTGAGCTTGAACAGCAGGTTGCTCACTTTATTGTTATGAAAACCGTGCTTGCTCTGAGTAGTCAAAATTTCTCAACATAAGATATTTGGCAATTTCCAGGTTTTTAGTTAGTTATACTGACCTAAAAAAGTTTTCCGCTTAAAATACAGCCTTCTTTCATTTTATTATTCTCGTAGCGTGCCTACAGTCGATGAGGCTTTATCAAGTGCGTAGTGGTGCGTTCTACACATAGACAGGGGTGATGCTTAAACATAATCTGTGATGTGTTGCCTACATAATCTCTGCGTGTTTGACATCGAAGCTAAATTGAATAAAAAATGCGTTTTTTTTTTGCAATTTACCTTCTAGATCAGGGGGTGCACGACTTAAATTTTTTATGGGTCCCAGAGGGGTTTGAATGTAATAAAAAAATAGGCATTTTGCATAATATGCCTGCGTTCTAGATGAGTTTGCAAAAATGATGCCTTTAGTGATATTATTCCTTATTCCTATTATTCCTTAGTTTCGAGGGAGTCTTGGTAGCACGTGCGTCTGTCCTTAAGTATAGTTTAAATACACTTTCTTAGCGCCTTTGTATGATGAGAGGTGGAACGAATTTTTAATGACGTAAAACAAATTTCGTAATATGCTGAGAAATAGCCCTTATAGTCATTTTTATGAGTTTAAAAATAATATTGTAACGCTCGGTTCCATAAAGGCGAATTATGTTTAAATCCGAGAATTAGGTTTATAATCTTTAGATATGGCAACGTTACAGAATAAATTGACAAGAAAAATGTCAAAGTTTGACCAACTGTATTCACAATTCAACACAAAAATAACTTAACCTCAAACTTTAATTTTAATTCACAAACGTCAAACTTAGACATTATAGTGTGTAACGTTGCCATATCAAAGGATTATAAATCTAATTCTCGGATTAAAATATAATTCGCTTTCATGCAACTTTATTTATTAGGATGCGTTTTAAAACAACAAATTGTGGAGGGAGATTGTAGATAATTTAGAATGTTATCCTGAATCCCATTGCCACCCCTTTTTATCGGTTCTGGTAGCTTGATGTTGACTATAGTCGAACGATTATTGTGATGGAAATATCTTTAGAAGCTTCATATAGGCTGTGTAGTGTGTAATGAGGGAAAGGTATTTTTTCTATTTGGACGCCACTCTGGTTACTTTGTCACTATGGGGCAAAATCTATATAAATGAACTTATTTTGAATCTAGAAATTGTTTAAACGTATAAAAGTCCCCCACTAACACTCGGGCTTTTACTAGCGCGGGCGCAAGTGATATTCACACACATCACACTCCGGTTTGCTTATGTAGACTCAACCTGCTAAGGCCTGCTGCAGTCAAAGTCTGGCTAGTACTTTGCGTCTTCACGTGGAGGGTTTTGGTTACTGCCGGTCTGTACAGTGCGTTTTAAAGATCTACCGATGCTTTGGTTTGCCTATCCAGCCTATCTGGCTACCACTTTTCGTCTTCACGGAGAAGCTTCTTCTGCACGCCTGTGCAGGCCGCCTTAGTGGTCCACAGAATCTGTAAACCATTAAGACCATGCTCCGATTTGCCTATTCAGATCCAGCCTACCTACGCCTGCTATGATATAAGCCTGGCTATCACTTTGCGTTCTCACGTGGAGGCTTTTGGTTACTGCAGACCTGTACAGGCCTTAAAGATGTACAGATGCTTTGGTTTAGGCAAACCAAAGCATCTGTAGATCAGGCATCCAGCCTGTCTGGCTACCGCTTTGCATCTTCACGGAGAGGCTTCTTCTGCACGCCTGTGCAGGCCGCCTTAGTGGTATACAGAATCTGTAGACCTTTAAGACCGGAGTATCTGATGCTCCGATTTGCCTATTCAGATCCAGCCTACCTACGCCTGCTATGATATAAGCCTGGCTATCACTTTGCGTTCTCACGTGGAGGCTTTTGGTTACTGCAGACCTGTACAGGCCGTCTTAAAGATGTACAGATGCTTTGGTTTGCCTATCCAATCTGCCTGGGTATCACTTTGCGTCTTCACGGAGAGGCTGCTACTGCAGGCCTGCACAGACCGCTTTAATGGTTTCAAGATGCTGCAGTTTGCCTGTGCATATCCAGCCTACCTCGGCCTACTATGATATAACCCTGATTATCACTATGCGTTTTCACGGGAATGCTGCTACTGCTGGCCTGTGCAGGCAGCCTCAAAGGACTACAGATGCTACAGACGCTTGTAGCCCAAGCATTTGTGACGGGCTTATATGCGCAAGCAAGCTGGAGCTATCACTTTTCTTCCACACATTGAAGCGTTTACTAAGACCTGTGCAGCCTAGAATTGTGCAGGCCTCATGTACGATCTACAATTAATACTAGGGTTTACCTTTGCAGGCTCACTCGATAGCTGTGAAATTCTTTCCGACTGCTAATTATATCTCTTTCTTCTGAAGACACCTCATTTGATGAGTTCTCATTATCTGAGAACACTAGGTATCTATTATACTTCCTTTTAAATAAATTTTTGTATAATAAGAATCATCTTGGCTGTAAACCCTAAATAATTATGATTTGATATTCCTAAAACTCTATGAAGTTTCACAGTCGTCGTAGTGGGAATTTCAACACTAAAATTTACTGATCCGGCAAATTAATTCATTTGAGAATTGTTGGTCATTAAATAGCAAACCTCTTCTACAATTCGTGGATTTCGTGTACTCGTAGATTTATTGAGACAACTTACACCTTGAACTAACTCTACTTGTTCCAGTATCACACCGGAAGCACTTACCAAATTCGTAATAGTTTCTCCTAGCTAAATTAACTTGACTTTTTAACCAAAATAAAATAATTTACAACAAAAATATGTCCTAATGGGTCCAAAATCCAAATATCTCCGTCACATGATATTTTTAATTATAAATCGACACTATTTCCTTAAATTAATTAATATTACATTTCTTCACTATTTTATCCCTTTTGCGGTTTCCAATAGATTTTTCGCAATATGAAATTTGGCTATACTCTTCTAATTATTTATAATTTGAGCTCATTAGAGCAAGCTTGTTCACCAAATTCAATTTTTAGTGGGTTTTAGTAAATTATTTTAAAATTTAATAATCAACTTTTGTAACCCAATTATTGTCATGTGCGCCTCGACAACTTTTAAGAGAAATTTTGTTGTATCCTAGTAATAATAATAATAAAAATTTTGATTGATTGTTGTGGAGCCCGAGGTTATAAAAAATAATTTTTTCTTGTTGAAAATTCATAATGTAATTTTTAAAATTTATATCTAATTAAAACAATTAAACATCATCTATCAACATTTAAGAAAGGTTTGCAGCATCAATTTCTCAAGAGATTACGAGTACGATAAATTTATAGGGGTGAGTTTATCTACCAACAAAATTGTGGAATTAAATATTTCAAGCTTAAAAAAATAATAGGTATTTGTGTGTTGGTTTTTCTTTTGGCGTAATTGGCAATTTTTATTTTTTTTAAAGTTTTTCTCTAACAAATTTTTTGTTTGTTGTTTGGGTACGAACTCGATATTTATAAAAATAGAAATGTTGGGAAAACCACACCTTAAAAGCTTTTCACATAATTTTAGATATTTGATTTCGTTTAGAAAATTTTTCTAAGGCCAAATATAATATTTGAACAACTCAAAAATGTAATGAAATTATGTCGAGACGTCGAGACATTGAAATAAGATTGTATCGAGAATTGTTCTCATAGATTTTAGTTGAGCAATAGAAGTTGAACTTGCATTGAACTACTATTTCGTACAGACCATTCAAACTGATTAACAGTTTCAACTTCACAATGACGTAGATCTATATAATAGTTCCTTTGTTATGGGAAGAACTTTGAAAAATACTCAACTCGTGTTAGAGAATACAGAAGAGCATAGAAATCATTTGAAGAAAAATTGAATGAACTCTTTTCAGGAATTCACCTAATCTTAAGAACCAAGATATAGTGATGATCTCCAAAGCTAAAGTTGCAAATATTTTCCTACCGGAAATTCATTTTCCACTCTGGAGGAGTTGAAAGTGTACTGAAAACAAGTTCAACTCATTTCTCGAAAGTTAATCAATCGCATGGAAACGAAGGTCTTGAGCTTATTTTTATTCAATTTTAGTTGGGCAACTAAAAAGTCTTTTAAGCCTTCTTAAGTTTTCTTGTGGTGGTAGGCAATAAAACTTAGCAACTCTTTAATTAGTTTGTAAAGTATAATTTTGAATAATTAAAAAAATTACGTCTTAGAGTTATTTGAAGCCAACTAATATATTAATGTAAGGTAAAATTTTTGAAACTTTTAAAACGAAAACGCTGAAGCTGTTAACGATAATTTAAAAATTAAAATATGCTTTCATAATTTTAACCAACTTTTCAAATTATTTCCCCTTTTGTGTTAAGAGAAAAGTTTCTTATGCATTTTTAAAGAAAATTAGCTTTGGGAAAGTTTAAGTAAGGGTAAATATAGATATAATTGTTATTGTAATATTTGTTTTAGGATTAATTTGAGAAGCTTTTTGTTTGAAAATTATATTTCTTTAACGAGACCATTGAAGAGAGAGTTGCAAACGTTATGCTTTTATAAGCCATTGTTTAAGTTTCACAAGCAGTTCATGTCAAAACATTGCTTTGGTTTGTATTGAACCAAAGCTCTTGGTTGTTTAGGTTTTTGTTATAAATTTTGGAAACTTTGATAATTCAATATTAATGTAAGTTTGAAAACTTTATAAATTTGGCAACTATATTTTACTCTTTTTTTTAGTTTTAACATAAATCTTACAATGATTAACTTTTATAAGTTACTATGCTCTTTTGTCTTTTTTTCATTCGGTATACCTTAGCTCTTTATAACATACATAGGTTGGGGAGGAATGGCACATAGAGGAATTACTCGAAGAGATGTAATTATGGGCTCTTCTGCATCTTACACTACCCCTTTTGAGTTTTAGATTTTAAATGAAAATAGGAGCTATTACAAAAAGGGCTTCCTAACTTATAAATTTCGCCAAAGTTAAATGTAGATTATGGAATAGGGTGGTCTATAATTTGACTGGAACCTTTAATACTTTTACTTGTTACTCAATTGTAAAACGTCATCTAACCAAGCTGTCTATAACCTTTGAAAATCAATGTTTACAAGTTTGACTTTCAAAGCTTTCTAAAAACAATTTATGGACATTTTTGACGCTACTGACAGCTGACAGAAATTGTTTAATTGTAATTTAATTAATTTGTAAGTGAATTAAGCATGAGTAACAAGTAAAGTATTGTACATTACACGCCAGGTAACTGTTTTAACAGGCTCAAAGAGGTGACAGGCTCGCCGGGGCGGCTCGCCAGTCATAATCCTCTTTGCGCCAGTTAAACCAGTTTTACCTGGCTTGTAATGTTAAATACTATTATTGTGGTTTTCCATAGATTTACTTACCCCAGTTCAATATTAGGCTTTTCAACAAAATAAAACAATTTACGGTCACACATCCTTTGGCTTTTTTCCATTCCTCGAGGTCCTGTTACAAGCTCCAACACTTAGGCCAAGGCGACTTTTTGTGTTAGCCAGAGGGGTTAGGGATGGCAGCTTTAGTCCAGTTTCTTCATAGAAGGTTACTTACCTACAGGGGTGGATTATTTGCATGTCTGATGGTTCCAGGTAGGAGACATCCAGTGTTTGGAGTTTCAGTACCGCAAATGCACTGACGGATTCCTCTTCCTCCCCACAGCCTCTACATCTAGGGTCATCACAGATCCCAATAGTGTGTAGGTTTTTATTTAGGGAAAAGTGGTCTGTTTGTAGACCTGTTACCGTCCTCTGTTGGTGCCTGCTTAGGTTTAGCAATGTATTTGCCTTCTCAGAGCCAGGTTCTTTAATAAACAGCTTCGCATGCCTGAGATTTTGGGTTTTGCATTGTCCTTTGTGTTTCATAGAGATCCATTTTGTAGGAACTTGTTTCATGAAGCTATAGAAGATTCCAAGTGCGGGTTCCGGTCCTCAGAAAGGGATCAGAATACCCCTCACTCTAGCCCTTCTGCTATTTTCGTTTCCCTCTATGCCAGACTGGCTTGGAACCCAGTGCAATGACACGTTGTTATGTATGGTTAGATTCTGTAAGGTCTACCACCATTCCAGAACGAGCTTAGAGGTTTTCTTACAATTGAGGAGAGCCCTCGGAGCTGCCTGGCTGTCGGTGGAGATGTAAATTTTCCTGCCGTGGTAAGATTGTTCTTCGTTTAGCCTAGCGCAGGTGATCTCCGCCTATCCCTTGGTTTTAAATATATATGTTCTTGGAGAGCCATTGTTCGGATAATCAATCAGTGGTGGTTCTAATTCCTGATGTGTCGAACAAAATAATTTCCTTGGTCTTTTTTTGCGAACGTTATAAGAACATCTTCCTTTGTCTTTGACCCGATGTGTTGTTCGCTCAATACAGACTTTTTACGTGCTTTGCATGACATAAATTAGCTGATTAAGGGTTTTGTCAATGTTTTCGTGTCCTATGACTCACATCGTACGCAATACTTACAGAAATGTACCTAATCATGAGTTCTTCTGGACTATACCGGGTGGCACACGGGTTTGGAACACTCTTATAACTCCGTTATTTATTAACATATCAAAATGAAATTTGGTGTGGATTATATTCACATAAATTTCAATTGTTTTAACTACTTGTAAAAATTCTGTCACTTCCGATTACGCCGGAAATGAAGTCAACTTTTGATTTGTAAATGGAACACCGTATATATTTTTACTTTTTTTAAATCTACATTAAATTTTGAATACAGTAGCATCAAAAAATTTAATTTTATAAGCAAAAATAAATTTTTTTTTCCGTGAGAGGTACTATGAAAATTACTTTTACACCACAAAAGCTGGAGGATGGTGTTGTGGAGCTTTTAGAAGGTAATTTTGTTACATTTCCTTCAATATCTTCATTTTTTCAAATGGCAACATATCGGAACAATTCTACCTCAGATAAAGTATTTTTTTCTAAATACAACGAGAGAGTTGTTCCGATATGATGCCATTTGAAATAATGAAGTTATTGAGGGAAATGTGACTAAATTACTTTCTGAAAGCTCCACAACACCAACCTTTAACTTTTGTGGTGTAAACATAATTTCCATAGTACAATTAGCTCTCACCGATGATTTTCTACCACATCACAGCACTCTAGACAACTGATTATTTTTCGAAAAATAAATTTTATTTTGCTTATAAAATTAATTTCTTTGATGCTACTGTATTCAAGATTTAATGAAGGTTTCAAAAAAGTTAAAATATTTATGGTGTTCCATTTAAAAATCTAAAGTTGACTTCATTTCCGGCGTAATCGGAAGTGACAGAATTTTCACAAGTAGTTAAAACAATTGCAATTTATGTGAGTATAATCCACACCAAATTTCATTTTGATATGTTGACAAATAACGGAGTTATAACAGTGTTCCAAACCCCTGTGTCACCCTGTATACTACGCTTTTTTAGTATTAGATTTAAAAAAGATAGGAGCTATTGCAAAAAGATTTTTCAATCTAAGAATGTCGCCAGTGGGTGGGTGGGACTTCGAGCACGACTTGGGCGACTTGTTAAATTAACCTCCGAATAATACACCTATATTTGTCCATATAGTAGGCTAGTGATGGTTCTGATTCCTTATTTGGCGAGCAAAAGAATTTACTTGATCTTGTTTTTGCGAATGTTATATACATCTTCCCCTGTGTTTTGACCTGATATTGATGACCTGGTGAATTTTGACTCAAAGGTCTACGCTTCCCGAACCTTCACTGCTGCCTAGCTGCCTGGCAGGATAGCCAGCAGCGATTGTTAAATGGGGCTTTTTAGATCAAGAAGGAAGTGTTTTTCCTAAACACCTACATTCTTTTATAAAATGATCGCTGAAAGTATTTTTTTGAAAACCATTGGTAGTAATATTTGAAATAAAAAGAACCTCACGCACGACAAAGTAAATTCCACCACGGAAATTGTGTCTCTTCTGTGTGTGTAGCAAATATAATTAGACAATTTCTGTGGTTCATTAGGCATTATAATAAGTATGCCATTAGACAATTTAATTAATTAACAAATAACTACATTTTATGTAATTATTATCAATTATTGCTCTTGATGAATGCGTTTGACATTATAATTTCAAATAATAAATAAATTTATCAATTTTTAATGATGAATAAATATACCATTATTAATGCGGTTTTTCACTACATTTTATAATAATTAATTTTGTTGTTTTTAATGGAATTAATGGAAATGTATTCATTGGGCTGTCACAATATTTGAGTTGGAACTACGTATTAGTGAATTGAACAAAAAATGTACACGTTACATTTCAGACATGTTTGCATAGGTATAGTACTCTGAGGGTGTTCCAAAAGTTCCAAACGTGACGTAGCTGTAGCGTTATCCATATCCGTAATATAATGCTTCACAGGTCTCAGTAACGGTTTGGTCAAACTGAATCATTACCGATCTACTGATCATTAAAATCTTGACCGACCTCAATGGATTTAGTATAGTTCTGAAAATCCTGGAAGAAACGATAAGCTCCAATAGCAGCAGCTCCTCTAGGTCCTTCTTTTTAAGTTTCAGAATAAAATCTCATCAGGATTGGATTGGAAATATATCCATTTTAGGGGTCGATATGCTGTTAAAGAAACCCACTTTTAGTACACTACTATCAACTATCATCAGCTGAAATACAAATCCAAGCTCTTATTGACGTTCTTTTAAAAAGCCAAAGTAATGAGATGATAAAAATATTTTTTTGGTATAAACAAAAATTGTAAATATTGACATTACACCAAACTCAATTAAATCCGTTACATTACTAGAGTTTGTTTTAACTGGTCCCAACTAATTTCAGTGGAAATGACTTGTAACAGTAATTAAAAAAAAAGAACAATGCAAATATTTTTCTAATTTAAATTTTTTTATCATTTTCAAAAAAAAAACATTTTTTTATTTGTATTGTTAATAAAAAATTCAAGGAAACTCTGAAAACGTTTTGAATAATTATCTACAATGTTTAAAGTTGACTGAATATTATTTGGGTGCGTTAATCATAGTGTTAAGTGGAAGACATGACTGATATTTTGTTAGGGGGACAATGTATTATCACAAGAGAGGCAGCGATAGATAACTCGAGCATATTTCTTGTCGACTGACTTGGACGTTAACAACCCTCATAGTGAATAACCACAAAATTTTGTAAAGTTAACATTAAACGATATTTTAGGTTACTACCTCAAAACGGGACCAAACCAACCGTAAAACGTTTTAGAAAATTCCATAATTTGAATGACGAAATATTATTATTTTGTTTTATTATTTCCGTTTTACACTTAAATCCGAAATGAAATTGGTTAAATTAACAGTTTCGTTTTATTTGTTGAAATAAATATATATTGTGTTTGCTTTTAAAACGTGTTTTAGTAGATTTTCAAAAAGTATTTTAGTCCCAGGTGGCTATGGACTACAAATGGTGCACCCTAATTCAATTCTTATCGCTTGTCATTGTTTGAGTTTTGAAATTTTGAAATTAATTTCACTCAAAATGTCATTTATCACTCAGGCTTTGTAGGTTCAAGACGTACGCCTTGTAGTTCGTAGCCGCCCGGTACTAGAAGACTTTTTGATCGCCCCTTATTTAGTTAAAATGTAATTTATTTTCTTGTGCTATAAAAAGTAAACAACAAACAACATTAATATTCAAAAGTACCATATAAATGTAAAATTAGATTACATAAAGCACAAATAAATTCAATTTAGAATTTTATGACTTTTCAATAATGGATTTATTCCATTTTATTGTTATATTTTTAGGGGTTTTACGTGAAATTTAAGCGCGCGCTATTGAAAATATTTCATAAAATGTGCTGAATTAAAATTGCGGTTTTTAAGGTATTAATAATAATTCATAACCACTTTAATTGTTTTAATTCCAACGTTTGTAAAATTTATAGACCGTGGACCTGTAACAGAAAAATCGGGGTGATTATATTCTGGTCCATCTTTGGGAAAAAGGTATTTGAATGCCAGCCAACACGAAAATCTGGTTGGCTGCCCAAAGCACTGATGGTTTAAGCCCTCAGGAATAACTAAAATAGCTCAGAAAGTTTGTTGGTATTGCATAAGACGATAAATTTGATTTTGTCAATTGGTTACGTATGGTACATTAAAAGATATTAGAAAGTAATAAAAGTTTGCCTCGTTGCCTTTCATTGTGGCCTTGCATAATGAGCCTCTCATAAATAACTCTAAACTCTGTTTAAAAACCGATCAAAATATGTGGTATTTAACAATCATCGTAAACCGTTTTAAGAGTTTGAGTTATTTATGACAGGCCCATTATGAAGGGCCACAATGAAAGGCAAAGAGGCAAACTTTTATTACTTTCTACTATCTTTTAATGTACTATACTTCCATATCACAGGGTTGTGTTAAAGTAGAGACTTATTTTCTTCCTTAGGTGCCATCTTCTCTGAGAAGGTTGGCAAACGCCATGTCTATAGGTAAAGCTGAAGTTAAACCAGGTTTAAAGGTTGTTCAACAGCTCATATTTCTTGGCCCTCATGACCCAAATATTGTAATTTTCTTATTTTAAAATTGCCAACTTATTTTTCTTTTCCCATTATTCCTAATTCTTCGTCATTTGTGACTCGATTCACCCAACTTGTCTTTAATATTCTTCTATATGCTCACAACTCAAAACTCAAACGCCTCCAGCCTATTTTAAAGATCTTTTCTTTGATACCAGTTTCGACCAATCTTGCTCCAATTCTGGATTTCTTCACATTCTGAAACAACCTCTTCGGCATGCCGACCTTACGCGGCATAACAATACCACCATTTCATTTTTCATTACGGCTTTTGTAATCAAAATTTTTGACTCAACTCTCTACGACTAATCGTATTAGAAAAAAACGCCTGATACGGGTGTTCTGAATCACCCTGTAGTATACCCTAATGGGAGTCATATTTCTGTACCGGTTCCGACACGACCCTGTCACATATTATGTTGATCCACATTTTAAGAATAAGTACAGACACACTATACACAGACGGACGGATTTGCACCGAGGGACCGACAAAAACGAACTGAGGGTTGAGAAGGTGCATTTACAGACATGTAGACAGATAAAAATTATTTTGATTTTGAAATCCATATTTTTGATTATGAAAAGCCACACACTCTACTTATATCAGTTTAATCTAGGCTTTTACTTCAAATGATTGAAAATTAAAATTAAATTGAGAATATTAAGGCCCAGTTTCACAGCTCTGGTTTAAAGTTTAAGCTTAAACAGTTTCACAGTGTCGGTTTAAAATCTCTTTTAAGGTTTAAGACAATACAGTGAGATTTATTTAAGACTGGCCATAGGATTTTACGTGTTAATTTTTAAATACCTTGGGATATTTTATTCTAAGCGGAATATTTAAGGAATTTGTGTTATACAGTTGCAAGATGATATGAAGTATAAAAACAATTCCAATTTATCCTCTTGCAAGTAACCAAATAGCTGCAAAAGAATAATTTTCGAACTTCGTTAACATGTTTTTTTGGTTAGTTTTTAATTTGTAGAAGGCTAAAATTTCACTTGACGTTTGTAGTTTACATCTGTTAAACGTCAAGTAAAATTTCAGCCTTCTACAAATTTAAAAGTAACCAAAAATACAAGCTAAAGGAGTTAAAAAATTGTCTTTTTGCAGCTATTTGGTTACTTGCAGGAAAATAAATTGGAATTGTTTCGATACTCCATATCATTCTGCAACTGTATAACACAAACATTTTAAATATTCTGTATAGAATAAAATATCCCAAGGAATTTAAAAATTAACATGTAAAATCCTATGGCCAGTCTTGAATAAATCTCACTGTATGTTGTGTGAATACTGTGAAATCGAAAGATGATTATGAGCTTGACCAAGCCAAACTTAATTGAGCTCCAGTTTAAACTAATACTGTGAAACTGGACCTAAATAAGAAATAAAATCGTTTACTTATATTAGCAAACTTTAATTATTTTTTTTTATTTTTTCTAGGTAAGTGAGATGAACACCTTTATAAACATACCAAAGCTGTGAGTGCAATATTTCGTTATCCTTTTAAAATGTAGCGGTAAGTTGGCTAAAAAAACAATTATACCTCTTGAAACTTGCTTTACTCTATATAACCACAAACATATTTAATTTGCTACGCCACATTTTTGGTTGTTCTCTTATTGTTATAACAAGCGTAAACGAGTTATTTGTAGAGTAAACCCAATGTAACCTGAACACACCACGTGATGACCGTTAAAGTTGCGCAGTAGTTTTGTACTGCCGTTGCTTAGAAGCGGGCGTAGTCAGTGTCATCGTATAGTAATTACGTAATTACATTACTTTGTCGAAGCAAAATAGTTACAAGCATTTTAATAATGTGAAGATCTCATTCACAAAGTATTAAACCAGTAATTAATTATTATTAGTACTTAAAATAAAAATTTAAATTAAGTAATTATTTTGAATTTGTCAATTTTTTTAAATAAATTTTTTGACAGAAGAAATAACTAGCTCCGACTCTGAAGCCACGCCTCGCGTAGGTTTGGTCACGTGGTGTGCTCAGGTTACGTTGGGTTTACTCTAATTACAGACAGGCAGACAGATTTTCCTTAATTTAAATATGTTTGTCGTAAAATATAGGGACGCAGTAAACAAAGATATATAGTACCCCACCCTTGATTATATCCAGACTCGGCTTTTAGACTTGTGATGTGCAATATGGTTTTAGATTTATTTGGACAATAAATTGTTCTCAGATGATGGCGTTTGCTAGGTAGTTGAGAGACAGTTGTATGCATTCAATAAAAAAAGGATTTTAAGCGTCGCTTATCAGTAAAACTTTCCGATGACCAGGTTGGAGTCACTTATGACCCCATGAGAGCTGTTTTTGCTATTTTTTTCCTCAGATAATGTTTAGGGCCTTAGCTATTTTTTATTTGACTTTTTTATCTTTTCCAATGCGTTTCTTAAATATTTGTCTTTATATACTCTATCAAATTATTTAGTCCAAGAACTCTTCAATGAAATGTCATAAAGTGTACCTATGTTACTATTGTGGTTACTATAGATTTTAGCTGTTAGGGGTAGGAAATAATGTTTTTTTTTTTTTTTTTTTTTTTTTAAATTTATTTATGCTAGATCAACTATTACAAAAGTTATACATAGCAGTTTTGAAAATTTTATGCAATAACGAAAATGTAGACAAGGTCATATTACCTTAAGTAGGTACATTTTTAGATTTTTAAAAGAACAATGAATAAAAGTAAAGTCAATTCAAATCTATTAGATCCTGTGGTAAGAAGCGTTTTAGTCTTCTATGGATATTTTTTCTTCCTAACCCATAATGTTCTGCGCCTTCACAGTGCTGTATACGTAAGTGAAATTTGCATATTTTTGTATTTACGAATGCTTGAATTGTTGGTACGTTTAGTTCCTTGTGGAGTTGTGAATTGCGAATATACCATGGAGCATCTACAGCGATTCTTAGTATTTTATTTTGTAGTACTTGAAGTTTTTGAATGTTCGACTTTGAAGAGTTACCCCACACTTCGCAAGCGTACATTACGAGAGGCCGCACTAAAGATTTGTAAAGAAGAAGGGTGCAGTTTATTTTTAATTGAGATTTTCTATTAATTATAGAATAAAGTTGATTTAGCCTTGCATAACCTTGATTTAGTTTTTGCAGTATATGGTATTTCCATGTTAGACGTGTATCTAGATAAACTCCCAAGTACTTCACAGACTCTTCATTTCTGTTCCATTCCACCACTCCGCCGTCCAACATAATAGACTGAGGATTACTGATTCTCTTAAGAGTAAAAATTTTTGCAACGCATTTAAGATTATTAATTTTAATGTTCCACGATTTAAACCATTTATTTATAACATTAGTAGCCGTCTGAAGCTCCTCGACTGCCAAGTTTAGATCACAATTCTGAGTTAGCAAGTTAGGAAATAATGTTGAAATATTGGTTTCCATCTTTCCATACAATTTATTCGCCTTTGATGTCATTTACAACGTTTATTTCATTTTTTTGTATTCAGTAATTTTCTTCCTAAACAACCAATTTTATTTGGCAAATCTTGACATAAATGAATTTATTTGTTGGGGTCATACAATGCAATCCAACCTCTGGTTTAATAAAATCGACTCTGAACGTTTCGACCACTGTTAAAAACAATTTGAATATGAGGTTTGTATTGTTACAAATTTCTGTTTGGCGTTGTATATATGAAAGCCCTGCATAAAGGGATAAGAGACACAACAACGTGCTTTCATCAAAGCAATGCCAAAACGGACATACAAAATTGATGATATAGCATCGGAGATCAACATAAATCATGGTTTAGCTTACTCAACATTGTACAATACTTGTAAGTTTCATAAAGTTTCTGTCAAAGCGGAGCTATCGAAATTGACGTAAGAGCAAAGAGAAACAACAAATTTTCGAGTGAAGGATTAAATCGACAGGAGAAAAATGAGGATAGTTTTGAAACAAAAATAAAAAATATTAATTGGAAAATATTGTGATCTCCTTTTGGTAAAAAAAACTACATGTAGGGGTGGAAGTTATAATTTGCATAATTTAGTTTTCGTGTTTTTTAAATAAACTTTATACAATACAAGAACCGATTAAACAACGTCAATCAAATTCGTAATTTAAAAATATAAAAATTTCAAAAGGGATTTGATGTTTTATTTTTAAATTTAATATGTGCGACAATGGAGCTTTTTAAGTTTAATGGAAATATTTTTATTTTTCACTAAAAACCATTAAATTTACTATTGAAATTGGTACCTATATTGTATAAAACCTACCATACAATTATATTTTTCAATTATTGTATTCACATCATATTTTATAATAGCTTATGGATAAATGGAATGACGTTTATTTAAAAATTTTGATTGAATATTTCTAAAATAAAAAAAAAATTAACAACTATGCACAGTAAAATTTTATAAATACATAAATACATGAATTTTTTTTCTTTACCGACATATGACCACCTTTATATGAATGAATTTCGATAAAAATGGCATATTTATTGAGTTTAATTATTTAATTTAATTAATACATTTATTGTTAATTATTATTAAATATTTATTTAGAAAATTTATTATTAATTGAGTGTTCTAAAAGTCACGTGTCCGTAAAGAAACAAAAACTCGAGTTTAGGTACCTATATTTGTAATTTTCACATCGAGTTGACATTTTCAACCGAGTTATAGCAAGCTTTGAAGGTTTTACAATGCATCATTGAATTAGAGCTTTTACAAAAATACCGCACTTTACAAATTTATAAAACGAATCTTTTGACAAAATCGCTATCCTTTAATTTGCATCCTTGTGCAAAACTTTACGGTTTTGAAATACGAGTACACTCTCCTCTCTCTGGACGAAATTGTTAAGCCGATTAAGTTCGCATAGGCTGCTTACTACTTACACTTGAAGCCTCCTCACTTATTCAACTAAAGTGAAATTCTAAGGTTGTTTGGCTGTACACGCCTTGTTACGCCGTATATATTTGAGTAGAATGTTTAACGCTCATTATATTTTCAAGCCTCTTTGAAAAATAAATTGAGTTGAAAACCATATCAGATTTCGGGTTTTGATTATGTTTACTTTTAGCCACTTGTTGTAAGGAAAGAGGTTCATTTGACACCTGCAAAATAATTTGTGCTTCAAAGTTTTAGAAAAAAATGTAGGTGCTTATTGTTAATTAATAATTAACTGATGACCTACCTAAGGGCGGGCACATGTTAATCCGCACCCTTACACGACATAAGAACATAAGCGCCTTGTAATTTGCTCTTTTGTCGTGAATTTAAGCTTTTAAAATTATTTCTAAATAAATATTTAATGCTACAGAATACTTGAATCCCTTGGAACATGAAAGTCATAATAACGTGCTTCGGAGGCCCCAAGTAAACCTTTTTAATGCTTGTATTAAAAAAATATTTTAGGGTGGGATTTGAGGCACCTAGCTTATACTACCACCTATACAAATTCAATATACATATCTCTTTTCACTTAAATAAGCTGTCTAATTTGAAAGCACCACTTAATTATTTTTATTATGTCGGAAGAGAGCTTAAAATCCACTTAACCACCCACCTGTACGACTTGTAGTAGGTGTAGCAAACTTTTAAGAACTTAAAATTACCTTTGACATTAATTACGAACTTTGGATTGCATAGACGTGACCGAAACGTAACCAATGACGTCACACAAAAGCGGTGGCTTCTAAGCTACCCTTCCTTGCTACTCTTTTAAATCGGGTTAGTTAACAAAATTTTTCTCACTGATTAATGCTGGATTCTAAGCAAATCTGTAAGTAAAACCGTAAAATCATAAGCTCGTTGCTTAGGATACGGCCGTTAACAACTCCTACTGGAAAATTGTTATAGTTGCTATACGAGAACACTTGACGAGCCTTACGATAGAGCTCAGAATCTCAGGATTAAGCATCTCATTGAAGTTAATTATACAATTTATTAATATTAATGGTTGCACGCTATATTTATTTCCAGTTAGGTGGCTTAAATTTTCCGATTATTACAGTACGCACGCTAGAGAGAGGTTTACATGGATGTTATTAATCTGATTCAAAGTAAATGCGAAATATATTTTATAAAGTAAAGCTTCGGGAAAAGTATTAAAAGATAAAATTTTGTACACAAAGGTGTACAAAAAACGATCCTAATACTTTAAAAGTTGAAAGTTTCCCCTTTAAATCCCGTTCAAAAAGAGGATGATTTTATGTAATAATATTTTCTTTGATGTTTGTTTGTATGATAATTGAGACGTAATTAATAGGAAAAGATTAACAAAAGTAATTACTTTGTTTCTGGCTGTGTTACCATTTTTACTTATAATTAAAATTGCAACTACTCAAATAATTTTTTTTGGGGCGAAAAAAATTTTATTTAAATTTTATAAACTGTTTTTTTTTTATAAAAGGCAGGAAATTAAAAACACAAACGGATTTTCAAAAAAATTATAAGTATTTTTTTCTACTGTATCATTAAAAATAATTATTTTTGGTATAAGCGTAACTTTCTTCATTTTTGCTCTTTTTAGTGAAAATCAATTTTGAATTAACACACAGATTAAATCTCGGAGATTAAATTTATAGAAAGGTGTTGGGTGAGGAACAATTATTTTTTTAAAAGGCTTTTTTAAGAAATTTCTAACTCTTAGGAGGCCTTTTTAGCAATTGTTTTATTAAGTTCCATTTCAAACCGTTTTAACGTCAACACCCTATTACTGAAGCTAATAGGGTTTTCGTGTCTTCGTTTCCTAAATTACAATTATTTTTAATTTGCAATATTTCCAATTTCCAATCGATTTTCTTAGCCCCTTCTTTGCTTAAAAATTACTTCTTAATTTAAAGTTATGAGCTGTTATTCGCTTCATCAGTGATCAGTGTGATCAGGAACTAATCTATCATCAGACGATTTTTTGTGATTTCTTAGGTCGTCATAAATTGAGTTCCAAATATTTTATAGGACAACTGCTCTACTCCAACTCCGTCGCCTCTCTAAAAATACATTTTTGAAAAGTTATTTTGAAAAATAAAAATTCAGAGTGGAATATTTTATACAATAAGGCACACTTTGAGTAGTTATAAAAATAAAAATGTAGTTGAATAAGTGTAGTTATAAAACAGTCGTAATAAAATTCCAACATTATTACACATTTTTCTCATTATTATTTTCCAACTGGTACCAAACGTATTCAGAATCTTTTTATAATCAAAGTATTTTTGCCTTTGTTTCGTGAAAACCTTTACAGTTATTGAATGTAAGCCAATTAGTAGAAATAGAAACAAATTGCTATACTGACTAATTATTTTTAATAAATTTCGTAACTATAGAGCTCTTCTGTACGTCCGAGTCTGAAACTTGAAATGTAGGATAAAAGTGGAATTGTTAATAATTATAACGACTTAATTTACCTTTTGCTTTTTATATTTTATATCTAACAAAAACTAAATTTTCATCTCACGGTAGAAAACTTTAGAAAATTAATAAATATTGTTTTATGAATATTTTAAATTTAGAAAATGCACAAACTTTGCATGCAGTCGGGGCGGGGATAGGTAGGTGGTTTTCATCGTTCAATTTCAAAACTTGCCAACCTGAATTACTCTAAATTACGTACACATAAGTTTTAAAGAAGCTCGAATATCTGGATATTTTGAGAAATAAATAACTCAATCTCGAAGGTGGAAGGCGAAATTTATAAGACCACACTGAGACCACTTTAAACCTATAGGAAACAGAACGAGCAGTTTGTGTAAATTTAATTCGGATGAATACCTAGCTAGCGTTGATTTTGAACGAATGAAATGTATGTAAGTACTCTTCAAGTGTGCTCGCTTCAAGAGGTACTCTTGAAAATTTACATGTTGATTATTCTTTCCAAAATAACACCTTCTAGGATTTATTCCATGGTGTTTCACAAAAGCTGGTAGTTCAGAATAGAATTAGATCTGTCAATTATTGTTGGTCGTAACGTTGTTGGTGCGAAGTCGAATTATTTTTATTTTCAGTACAGGGGTGTCCCAGGTCATAATAACATAGAAGGGAATTCAAAAGATTAATTTTTAGGTTGGGAAAGCGTTAGAAAGAGTTGAAAGGACAATTTCCTTCTCCCACCGCGTTTCCTCATCTTCAGAATGTTAGTTAGGCAAGCAGATATAATTGCGTCTATATTCGAGCTCTTTCAGAACAGACGACGGTTCCCAACAGCTTATTGATGGCTCATACTTTCACTCTCTCTCTCCCTTCTTGTTTAATTTTTAATGAGGCTACTAGATGGGCGATTTGGGAAGTCTATAATCACCTCTTGGTTACTCAACTGCGCTATAGTCTGAATGCATCCAATGGTTATTAGTTATTACGTTATTAGGGAGGACCAGTTGTCCGATCGGAGGGAATTCCCGATTAGCATCCTCTTTGAATAAGTGTTAAAAGAGCTATAAATAAATAAAAAAAATTAAATAAAAAAAATAATCACCTCCTGGTTACTCAACTGCTCTATAGTCTGAATGCATCCAATGGTTATTACGTTATTAGGGAGGACCAGCGGTCCGATCGGAGGGAATTCCCAATTAGCATCCCCTTTGAATAAGTGTTAAGAGCTATAAATAAAAATAAACGGAGTTACAACACTTCTCGGCCTTGGACCTCGTTCATCAGGTTGCCAATCTGACCTCGCTCATCAGTTAGGTAAAAATTTCTCGGCCTTCGGCCTTACCCGTGAGTTTGCTAAACACTTCTCGACCTTCAGCATTGCCCGTCAGTTTGCCAAAAAGACAGCTGGTGAACTCGCACTATTTTCTCGGCCTTGTCCGTCAGTTTGCCAAACACTTCTCAGCCCTCGGTCTCGCCGTCAGTTCGCAAAATACTTCTCGACTTCGCCGGTTAGATACCTTGGACCTTGCTCATCAGTTACGTAGAAATTTTTCGACCTTCGGCCTTACCTGGGAGTTTGCTAAAGAGACAGCTGGTGAGCTCGTACTATTTTCTCGACCTCATCCGTCAGTTTGCCAAGCACTTCTTGACCTCGCCGGTCAGTTTACCAAGCACTTTTGTGCCTCGCCGGTCAGTTTACTAGGCACATCTCAGCCTCGCCGGTCAGTTTACCAAGCACTTCTAGTGCTTTTCTAGAAATTTCTAGGTAGAAATTTCTCGACCTTCGGCCTTGCCTATAAGTTTGCCAAAACACAGCTGGCGACCTCGTACTATTTTCTCGACCTTGTTCGTTAGTTTGCCACACACGTATCGGCCTTCGGCCTCGCTGTCAGTTCGCAAAAAACTTATCGGCCTTCGGCTTCGCCCGTCAGTTGCTAAACAAATCTCGGCCTCGCCGGTCAGTTTATCAAGCACTTCTCGGCTTTGGGCCTTGCTCATCAGTTAGGTAGAAATTTCTAGACCTTCGGCGTTGCCTGTGAGTTTGCTAAAGAGACAGCTTGTGTGCTCATACTATTTTCTCGACCTTGTTCGCCAGTTTGCCAAACACTTATCGGCCTTCAGCCTCGCTGTCAGTTCGCAAAACACTTCTCGGCCTTCGGCCTCGCCCGTCAGTTGCTAAACAATTCTCGGCCTCGCCGGTCAGTTTATCACGCACTTCTCGGCTTTGGGCCTTGCTCATCAGTTAGGTAGAAATTTCTAGACCTTCGGCGTTGCCTGTGAGTTTGCTAAAGAGACAGCTTGTGAGCTCATACTATTTTCTCGACCTTGTTCGCCAGTTTGCCAAAGACTTATCGGCCTTCGGCCTCGCTGTCAGTTCGCAAAACACTTCTCGGCCTTCGGCCTTCGGCCTTCGGCCTCGCCCGTCAGTTGCTAAACAATTCTCGGCCTCGCCGGTCAGTTTATCAAGCACTTCTCGGCCTTGGGCCTTACTCATCAGTTAGGTAGAAATTTCTAGACCTTCGGCCTTGCCTGTGAGTTTGCCAAACACTTCTCGGCCTTGTCCGTCAGTTTACCAAACACTTCTGGGCCTTTGGCCTTGCTCGTCAGTTTTCTAAACGCTTCTTTGGCCACACTCGTCAGACACAACTCGTCTGAATTTTACCCAATGGTTATTACGTTATTAGATAGGACAAGCTAAAGGAAAATAGAGATTGTCATGTATATGGTAATAAAATTATTTAAAAGCTTACCAAATAACGGTTTTCTTTTAGAGGATGGACAACAAATAATAAAACAGTAAAATTTGTTTTGTGGGGGAAGCACCGATACCAATAATAGTTCACAACTGCTTTTTTTATTTAGAAAATTTTGGGCCTAAGTACTTATTAATTTATCAAAGACTTGTATCAGAGGTTGAGGTTGTCTTATAAACAACCATATTTAGATGCAATTAAATTTTGACCCTGTAATTTATGTTTGGGGCTTTTCCTGACAGGATGTTCCTTAGAAGGTCTTTGTGTAATACAGTTTCTTCGTTCATAAAGTTTGTCAATTTGCTACAACAAAGCCGTGTGTATTAACTTTTTAAATAAATAAAAAGCTCGCTACATAATTAAACATTAAAGTTCCTAGTTGATGTATTAAAGAAGCAAAAGCTCGAAAACACGCTGAATTTTTCATAAAATTGATATTTTGAAATAAAAATGCATAATTTCATGTAACGTAAATGTCACGAGTAATAAATTCTTTTTAACTTTCCTTTTTTTAAATTTGTTTAAGATGAAAGAAATTTGTAAATTTTGTTATGTGATTGAATTTTTATTTAAAAGATAAAAAGTGGATGAAAAAAGTTTTCCTTTTTCCTTTTAACTCCCATTAGTGGAATTTTGTTGTTTTTAAGAGAGTTTTTTCTTGTTTGCTATAGGGAAAGAGTAAAGAGAAAAAGTTTAGGTGTTTGTTTGTTGACATAAAAATTTACAAAAGTTTAAAGCATTTAATTTGTTTATCTGTGATTGGCGTGTACTTTCGTAATAATGCAAATTCCTGCATCGTGTTGTAAAGTTTTGTGTATTCACGTTGCAATGTACAATTAAACTAATCTAACATGTATGCATTTCAAAACACATGTTTAGAATTTGAGCTGACAATTCCGAGCACGAATAATACAAAATTTCCATTAATCCGTAGAAAAATAATTTTTAGTTCGAACCTGATGCGCCATTGGTTATTTTTTCCGGAAAACTTCCCCAAGATTGAACTAATTTAATTAGCTTAGACTTCTTGTTGGTTTTACAAGAGATTTAACCTCTTAACTTAGAGTTATACATTTTGTCGTCAAACTAATGTCGTCGTATTAATTCCAAATTTATAGAACGTTAGACAGTTTGGTGAAAATTGAGCGTTCAGATCTCGTTTCTTTTGAGAGTTCCTTCGATCAAAGTTTAATCTTAAATCATAACAAAGGTTAATTTTCTAATTTTATACCCCAAATCTGTCGGTTGCAGGCGAATTTGTAGCGTGTGTCATCATTTTACCTAAAACATGCTAGAGGCGTTAGAGACAAACAACCACAACATGAGATGTAGTCAATTCAACGGATGTGCCTAGCTATAAATAGTGTTACTTTGTTCTTACTTTAGATCAAATGGTGGAAAATCTTAATAAAAACAAATCAACTACATTGCAATATTTGCATACAGTGATTAGATTTTACACCAAAGAGGGACGTTAAACACGATCTTCTCATCCATTGTTATCAGAATTCGTATTTAGTAGCACGAAACTACAAATGGATGCAATTTAAATAAATCTTCCGTAGCTTTGAGACAAATGGTAAAAATAATTAGGAAAATTTAGAAAAGATGGTTGTGTATTAAGGGTAAATTATGAGCACTTAAAAGTAGTTCACTTGAGAGTCGCTTTATATAAAGGCGTAACCACAGTTGCAATATTGAGGCGGAATAATATCGACACTTCGACAGCATAGATAGGTATCTGGGTAGTAAAAAGTTATATCTTTGTATGATAGTTAGTCTCAAACGGGCCATTGATTTTCGTTTTGGAATTTGAATTACTTAATAAGTGAAAGTGCGCTGAAAAGTCCAAATTTGTTCATGTCTTCAGAAAAATTGTGAAAAAACAGCAGCTGTTTTTATTTTATGACGTTTAATTTATTGTTATTTGCTATTATTTTTATCGATATCTTTAAATCATGGCATTCTTATTCTTAGTTTCGTGGCTAACCTGGGAATTTAAGGTCAGCCAATTCCCTGCCGTGTGCTTTACTTTTTTTGTTCAGCGAAGCGAAGTCACGTCGTGTACACTCTTCTTCTTTAAATTTTTTAATGATTTGTGTAACTGAAATGTGGTTTCGGATTTCAGGGGTGTATTTATTTAATAGGAGCACTAAACGTCATGTCAAAAAATTATTATGGAATTTTCATTACTTCTTGAAATACTATAATTTTTTGTATTATAAAACTTAGTTAACCGAAGGTTGACTGAACCGTTGGTTGAAATTATAGCATAAAAGTTTTTTTTATTTCAAAAATTTCACTATTTTGTCCAATTATGTCAAACTAAAATGACAGCTAACCTTAACCGTAGGCTGACTTTCAACCGTAGGTTGAGTTTAAACATTTGTTTATAATACTGCTCCTTAGTAATATTGTTAGTCATATTCTTGTATCGTAACCAACCGTTACATAAATTATGGCCAACTTACGATCCGCAACTGTAAACATTCAATTATGTCGTTTTCAAGTAGTGTTATGTTTGGATTCTACATCAACAACTAGAGCGATTAACATGTGCTCTTATTTAATTCTCTAGCAACTGTAACGACAACGTCTTTATGTAATATTATCCTTGATACAATTTAATGTGCAAGAACAGACCGTGTCTTACCAAGACCATGTATAGAGAAATATTGTAAACGACCGCCTTTACGGTATACGCGCCTTTTGTGAAAGCTTTGCGTTGTACCAGCTGCTAATCCTACAGCTTTATACTTATTTCGTTAGTAATTATCCTTGTTAGCAGGGTGTATACTGTATATCTATATAGGTATGTTACAATAGAGTAATTGGGTTGTAACTATGATCAATCTCTTCTTACTACTCCGGCCATGTTTTGTTTGTAAATCTAAGGTCTTTTCCTTTCTCACATTTTTTTTAGCTAGTCTGAAAAAAAAATTGTGAAACAATTGAAAAAGTAAAAAAGAAAGGCTGTTTGGCGTAACGTAAAAATTGTATGTTAGTTCATGAAGTGTTTTTTATTTTGTAGTTTTAGCTGGTAAAAACTATTTATATGCAGGATTATTATTCGTCACAGGTGGCATACAGTCAATGTTGTCTATTTTTAAGTTGTGAAAGAGCCACACAGCAATTCTGATGTAGTGCAAAATAATTTCGTTTTGTTTTATATTTTTTCCCTATGCTAACACACTACTAACTAATGTCTACCTATGTTAGTATTAGTAAGTAGGTAAATAATTCTTTTAATTCAAACATTTTTCTTAATATTTTGGAATGTATCCATTCGGACCTTCATGAATCCAAATCTATATTTTGTTTACCTGTGCCTAATTTAAATTCTTCATTTTCATATTCTTTTGGCAATTTTCTATAAACATTTTTCTGCTATAAAATTATTTCTTCAACCCTCGTATTACTTACAAAATGATATTACTTTCGTAACCTTCTCTTGCCTTTAAAAAGTCAACTACTCCTGCGGATAGGCCACACTGGTGTCAATTATTAGGATGTAAAAAGTTAGCGTATACTAAAATAAACTGAATTAGACTAACTGGCCTCATAAGCCCGGTTTATTGCATTGTATTCCCCAAAAGTTGTGATTTTTAGAGTTAAGCCAAGAATTAATAGTTGCTTTCTTATTTCAAATTAAATACAACTAGTTGCTCCATGTTATCAAAAAATGAAACGAATTTTAACAATTTTAACTTTCTCATATTAAAATATAAACTTTTTTATTATAAAATAGAACGTGTACAACTGTACAATATGTCTCAGGAACCAGCTATTAGAGCCAAAGAAAAATAATAATAAATTCCCTGTCATCAATTCACAGAGAAACAAAGAGCCAAAAGTTGATAAGAACTTCATTTTGAAACGGTGCAGGTTTTCCGCCATTTTGTATGTGCCCTCTCTACACTGAAGTAAATAAGTTTGCTTACAAGAAACTCGTTATTTATTAATAAATAATTGCAAATGGCCTTAAAAATTAATGTCTTTTATGGGTATAACTTCAAATTTTTTTTAACGTCAACGAACGCTCAAAAAAGGGGTATAGACGTGTAGAGGACATAGAAGAGGGAGAATTTCTTTTTCAGAAATGTATTTGGGGTCATTGAATAAAGAAATACCTACCCCCTACTCTACTAGGAAAGAGCCATTTAGCCAATAATATGGATAGCAATGGTTTTCTAAATATAGCGATTTCCGGTCAATTTCTGAAATAGAAATGGTTGCTTATACTCCCACTTATAAGGAAAGATCACGGCAGCCAATGATAATGTAAACTTGACGAAATAAATGAGTCATCCATAGTTCATCCATAAGCAACGGTTCTTAACCCTCCTTCCGGATCTTTATATTCTAAGGTTTGGAGTAGTTAGGAGGTAAAAATACTAAAAGTCCTCAATCATAGCTATATCGCCAAGGGGGGGGTCGCCATTTTTCAAGTTATCGCTTATATCTCGAAAATGGTGTTTTCTAGGGAAAATATTATTTTTATTAAAATATTTATGGCCTCACGTTTTTCGTTAAAATTTTGCCTCTAGCACCTCAACCCTTCATTTTACAGTAAAAATCATCAGAAAAGAAGTTGTAGAGCATTAAATTTCCTTTACTATTTTATTTTATATATGTCATTTCCGAAAAAAATTCCACCCTCTTCCATGTGTTATCTATCACCTCTATAAAATGTGTTGATTAGGGTTAGACTATACTAATTTTCTAACATAAAAGTTGAAATTAACTGGAACATTCCAGCAACAGTCCAGTCCCTAAGACGGTAAAAGTTTTTATATTTATCGTAACATTTTGTAGAAAAATTCAGCAGTTCTTTTAAGTTTTACATTATTTAAACAATCATAGATTATTATCAGTTTTAAAATATCGACCACCATTTCTCTTAATTTTTGTGTTTTCCACAAGTGAAACATTTTTTGTACTCACCGCTTCGAAAGTGACGTTTGACTCACTCTGTGGTTGACCGGGAAACACTGCTTCGGGAAGCAAACTATGTGGTTTAGATAGTTTGTTTCCCGGTGGACCACAGAGTGCGTTTTTACGAAGCAGTCAGCACAAAAAATATTGTACAATCCTCATGCATTGTTCGCGCAATAATTGTCTTCCCGCACTCAATTCATAAATAACTATTTCGATTTCCATAACACTTATAACAATAATTTATGAGTTCGTGAAATAAACTACCGGTAGTCGTTGCAACTGTTTTCAGTACGTTTATTATACTCTCTTCAAGTCTATCCTGAACTATAGTTGATCAAAATCAGGGACTTCTTTAGGCTCGTCATAAAGACGGAAAAAAATTCCATAAAGTTCATTTCAGCATAACTGTCAGAAAATATACATAAATGCAAGTTATCCAATTACTAGAGGTACATTAGGTGATTAGGTAATTAGGTAAATTAGTGAGCTTGGGATAATTACATGATCTCCGTGTAGCCCGGATTGCAACCCTCTAGATTTCTTCCTATAGAGCCCTAATTAATAATGTAGAGCATTTCCAATCAGCTTCGAAATTATAATAAATACGTCATAAATGATTGAGCGTGTTAGGGAGTCGATGGTTGGAAACGTGTGTTTTCGAGTGGACGTCAACAACTTCCGACTTGTAGCTCCATAGTATTGCGATTTATCACCATCGTTTTCAGAAACTTTTGTCGTCTTTATGACCAGCCAAAGTCCTGGCTTGTTTGATTAACTTTTTAAAATTAGAATGCTTTATTTGTCGTTCAACCGGAAATATCTCTGAAAAATACAGAACCTAGGCCACTTTTGCAATCACCGGCACATGTGTATTAGAGTGTACTCGAAAATATAATTGTAAAACTTGAAAATAGTCTTTGTTTCCGTTAATCGATCGGTGATCCTCCTTTAAGCTTTAAAGCAAGAGTTTGACTTTTAAAAAGCTCAACTCGTACTAAAATCAAGATAAACCGAAGTAGAGAAAAGTATGCGAAACTGTGTAAAACACAAACTTTTTCATTCTTGTAATAATTTTAAAAACAAATCTTTTAAAAGCACTATGCTGTATAATTATAACTACCACTAACAAAATCTAAACAAAAATCTAACAACAAATATGTAAAGTTAACATTTTAATTAAAATTTGCTTTTAAAAGCAAGTTGTAACGCTTTTAATACCTCTTTTATTCATTTTAATTTCAGTTACAAAGTTTCTCGTTTTTACTCCATCAATTTCATTTTTAAATATTTAAAAGTGTTTGACTATGTATAGAATAACAACATTTTATATCAAATGCTTCTCGAGAGCATAAAATGAAATGGAGATCGAAAGAAAACACCCAATGTTGTAATTAAAATTTAATTCGGTGCTTAATAAAATTTAATTTCTATAGATAGAAAATTTATGGACTAATTAAACTACAATAGTTATCCTCGTTTTGGTATTTGATTATTTTAAAAATTACAATTTTGAAATCGTATTATTTCCACTTAAAAGGTAATCGAAATTGATTGTTAGCAATTGACCGATAGTTGAAACAACTTGCCATTTCTAACAAACTCAATTATGCGTGAAAAAGAAAGGGATGTCTAAATTCACATTGGTAACAGAATTCCAATGTTCACAGCTATATAACCCAAAGAAACATTTTCATATTTTATGTAAGTTTCCTCCCTTATACGAGAGAACTTCTGTTGACAATGTCTCACTCTAAATTGGATTAGAACTTTTTTTTCTTTCATCCATTCTTTATACGAATCAAGTATTTTCAGATGTTTAGAAGATTTGAACAAGAATTAAATAATGTATTAGCCCACTCGACTAGAATATTTTTTTGGAAAAGTTCCTACTATTGTGCTATAATTAATTAATTGTACAGTTTAATTGTATACAAATGGAAATGATTAGTTTTGAACACAATAATTGGAAGTCGATGCTCTAATTTTGGTTAATTAGTGGTTTAACTGTGGGTTATTTCCAGGTCTATTCAGAAACAACACGAAAAACTGTAAAATGCTACACTTCAGTTCACGAATGTTTTTTGACACGTGACTTTTAAAATAAATATTTTTAATTATAATTAATAATAAATGAATTAATGAAATTATACTAATTGAACTCAATCAATAAATAAGTCGTTTTCATCTTAATTAATGCATATTAACCCGCCAGCGGGCGCATTAGACATTTGGCCAAAGAAGGGCGCGGCGGTCTCAAGGACCGCCTGCAGTTTTAGCAGAAAACTATAGTTTTTTAATTAGAAATGTCAAAATTTTTTTATAAACAACAAAGAATAAGAATATAAATATATAAAATTGAAAACTCATTAACCAAAAACATAAAATATTGTTGTTATCATTAAAAACAAAAAAATATTCTAAAACAAGACGAGTTATAGATGGTTTCAGTTGTGTCTTCTAATTTTAGAAGTCTGAAGCATAATAAAAAATTTTTCTTAATTAAATCAACATACAATTAATTGAGACAAAAGGAAAAATATTTTTCAAGTCTTGTTTAGACCTTTTGGCATTAATTCAGAAAATATCACTACTCGGATGCCTATACGTCTCGCAGACTGAAAACGCTTATAAAACTGAAAGGTGTCTTATGATACGCTTACCGATCTATTATGCCTAAATAATCAGCTAGAGTGAAAATTAGCTCTAGAGATCCATTAACAACATAAATAATTAACAGTAAAGATTGAGGCCGTCTGTGACACCCAATGCGCCCGCTAGCTGGTTATAAGCTGATCACGTGACAGAAAACACGTTTTTCCTGGGTACGAAGATAAAAAATATGACCAACCATACATCAGGGCTTGACACTTTTCATTAAAAAAATTTCTTAATATTTTTATACCCATTTTGATAGGGGTGGGAGCTTTAAAAATATTTTGCACTTACAAGATGAACCAAAAATATCTTCCTCTTGGTAATTTGTTTAGGTTATTGTCTGTTGGTTTTCTTGTAACGAAAATTGACAACTTTTGACCTGTTTTTGGGGTTTTCGCTCATATCTTGAAAACAGTAGGTCCTAGGGAAAAAATATTCTCAGCAAGATGAGAGCTTATCAAATTTTCTACAAGATCGTTTCTATTACTTTTTTCTCTAGTCTTAAGAAAAGAAGAACATGGCGTTTCTTTTACTATTTTATCTTCAACTGGTAGGGAGTGTTCATATAAATTAACGCTTTTTTCGAGCGGATATCTCAAAAACTATAAGTTATAACGAAAAAATGATTACAAACAAACCTGTAGGAAATTTGATGAGCTTTCATTTTCCTCAAAGTATTTTTTTCCTAAACCCACCGTTTTTGAGATATAAGCGAAAATACAAAAAACGGGACCTCTTCAGCCCCTTCTTGCCTAGTCATATAACCAGGAGCGGAGACTTTTTTTACATATTCCAAACAGATTCCTGAGGATAAAAATTTCATCTTCTTTCATGTTTTACTCAGAAGACAGTGGAGGTGGTGTTTTCATTTTCCACTCGTGCCTCTGACAGAAGTCATGAGTCATCCACTGCTTATTCTAAGACTTTTTAACTTTTTGTTTTACTCTCAATCAACATTGATTTTCTATTTGACCAACCAATACTTCAAATTCCTGAATATTAGCAGGATCGAACCCGCACCATTGAGAAAGCTAGCCAAACGTATCCACTGAATTTTAATACTTAAAATTTGAATTCCATATACATGACTTTTCATTCTATCAATTATCTCTAAGTTGGTTGAAATATGAATTGTAAATGAGTGGTAAAGGATGATTAAAGACGTAGACGTGTACAGTTTAAATGTTTGTAATTACATTTTTAACATTTAAGAAAGTAAACTTTTAAATAATTTATACCGTTAATCACTCTTAACAGAAACTTTGCTCTTATTTTTCTTTTCTCGTGTATAAAGTAGCGTAAAGTTTTTAAATATTCATTCCTTCTATTTTGTGCCTTGTTGCTAAAATGAATTTTGCAAATGCAATTTTTTACATGGTTGCATTAAATTTTTTATGAACGTTATCTTTGTATTTTTTTTTCTTATAAAGATACATCGTTTAGGCAATTTTAATGTTTTTTTGGGGAATTTAACACTGCACTTAATGTTGTTAATTTGTTTTATTTATGAGAATTACATAAAAATTGTTAATTAGCTATACCATAAGGTGTAAAATAAAAAAGAGTGCTTTAGACGCTTTTTTATAGTGGTGGTTTTTAAACCGTGGAGTTGAAAAGTCTTTTTGGGAGATTCTCTGTTGTTGATCGAATTTTCTCAAGTGTATATATTACGGTTAATAAATTTCTAATTACCAGAGGGAAAACTTCGTTTATATATTTTATACAACAAAGATTGTAGTTGGTTTCAAAATTTAATGATGTCTCACTTTGCCGTAGAATTATATTCACAACTTTCTTAATTGAATTTTATTTTCTCTCATAAAGATGGGCTTCCTATTCAATTAAAATGAAGTAAATTTTTAATTTACGTACGTAATGTGATTTTCGACAAAAAAAATTGTTTTAAATTGATTTAAATTAATGAAAATATCCAACAGGATGTTTCAGAACTCTCTTTAGCTCCACTATCATTTATTCTGCCTATAAGGTTTGGTGTACCTCAGGGTTGGCGTCTAGGTCCCATTTTATTTTTAATTTATACTATTGGACTCGAAAGGTCAATCAGAACTTAAGTTCTGATTATTTTAAAATTACGATGTTTCCTCCTAGCTAAAAATAAATAAGGGATGCCTCATTTTTATGTAACAGTGATATGGAAAAACATTCAAACACTTCATATAAATGAAAAACATTAACTTGGCTCATTCAATCTGGTATCCTGAAAACCGAATTATCACTTCCGTATACATTTTTGTCGTTGTCTGTTAGTGAGAATAATAAAAATGCAGACTTAAATGAGTTTCTTTCAGTTTATTTTTCTAAACAAACCCATTAAAGTACGAAAGTATGAAGCACATCTATTTAAAACATGGCTTTCTAGATAGATTTTTATCCTGATGGCTCGTTACTATAGCCACACATCGATAAATAATTTAAGAAATACGTGGATAGTTTCGACTTAAAACTCTGTTAATAAATTTTCAAAATGTTTCGTGACTTAGATCGTAATTTCCAGAAGCCAGTAAATTAAAAACATTACTAACGACTTTCCAATTACTAGATTGTTTTTCTTCCTTCTATAATAATTTTTTACGTCGATTTGTCTTGTTATAAGTTTTTAGCCATTTCCGAAAATAAAACAAAACATTTTATAGTTTGTTGTAAGTTGGAACGTGAAAAGTTGAAATGAAGATTTTCGTTTCATTAGTTATTTATTATTAAATGTACCGTAATTTTAGTTAAGCTCTCGCTGAATGCAATTTTCATCAAAATTTAAAAAAACCGCAACTTTATGAAATTATAATGGTTAGTTGGCTCTTTCCTTAATTAGTACAAAATGCAAATACTCGTATGTACTTCCAATTATACAAATTCGTATTTTTTTTAATCTTATTAAAAGCACATACGTCAGACAAGAATTTTTTTTGCATTTTTAAACTAAAATTAAATTAAATTTTAAAAAATAATTACTTTTTCGATCAAATTATTTTTTCAAAGTTAAAAAATAATGAAATAATTTTCAAAAATTTATTATTCGAGAGAGTTTTTTAATTCAATAAAAAGTTTTCCACTTTACACTAAGATACACAATTGTGCAATTTTTTCCATGTTTTTAATTTAAAACAAACGAAAGTGTTATTAAAAAACCTTCATTATTTTCCTACAGTAAACATAAATTCGCAAAATGTTTGGTTTCGTTGATGAACAAATTAAAGGGGATGACCAAAGTGCTATTCCGCTTCCTCTTTTCAGGGCCTTTTACTGATAGAGAGCAAACTAATTTTGCGGTTTCTGCGGTTTCTTGATCGTATTTTAACTATCCTATGCGCTTAAGGGAACTGTATCAAATAATTCTGTAGGGATGTAAATTTTGAAATGGTTTTCTCTATTTTTTAAATTTCAATTTCGATATTAAAATCTGTTTGGAGCTTAACCACCGTTAAAGCTATTAATTATTTACTGTAACTTTCTTAGCTTTTATCTACTAAAAACACAAAGCAATAAAAGCTAAACTGTGTAATAACATTTAACGGTTTAGCTCTTGAAAATAATTACAAAAAATCGTTCGACTCACTTTATGAATTATATTAGGTAAGAAAAAATTCTCGGCTT
Organism: Malthinus seriepunctatus; assembly: GCA_963924605.1. Lineage (NCBI taxonomy): Eukaryota > Metazoa > Arthropoda > Insecta > Coleoptera > Cantharidae > Malthinus > Malthinus seriepunctatus. The sequence continues at coordinate 18,928,193 of OZ004600.1, forward strand.
CATCAAATAGGCCATATAAAAAAGGAAAAGCTATTGATTAAATTGAAACAATACATTTTATCTTTTGTTTGCGAGATTTACAGGAGGTCGTTATGAAACCTATTTTGATATTAGAGGAATAAATTTTCATCAAATATTTTTTTAAAAAGGAAAATTTTAACGTTTTGACGTTAGTAAAGATTATTAAGAATTTAAAGTGGCTTTATAAGCGCATCTTAAGTTTAAAAAAGTTTAAACTCTTAAAAAATTAATATTTCAAAGGGTGCTCTTAACCTAAAATTGAGCTAAAGTACAGGGTAGTTTAGATAAAAAGTGGGATACTTTAAGTGGGGATTACAGATATACTGTTGGGGCATTAGCTAATCGACACGATTCGTGATGGAACGTGTATTTTTCTATATGAGTGTGCCTCTCAAGTTCTTACAGCTTATACGTCATTTATGCCGTTATAAAAGAATTATCTCTAATTATCAGAAACTCTTTAGATTTGCTTTTACGTTTGCAAATTATTATTCTCTCAAAGCACCCTTACGTCTCTAAAAAGATTATAAGCCGCAGGCGTTAGATTACGATTGTAAGCCGGATCAACAAGTTCAGCAATGTCCTACTCTTGAATAACTTTTATTTTTCTGGCTTTGCAAGCCCTTGTATGTTCATATAAAAAATTACATCTTCGCTTTTAGTTAAGTGTCTACGCACTTACGTCTTAAATATCTTCGTCATCGTTAAACGTTTGAGCAAAAGACAACAAATAATTTTTTGTTCCCTCTTCTCGATTTTCCGTATCGACTGAGGGGGGGGGGGAACTCAAAGCAAATTTTTGTATCCTTTTATTAAGCGTAGCGAGCTAACACCCTCTCATGACACTGGGGAGCCTCAAGCCACCAAGCATCCATGACACTGAAGAAGGGAGGTTATTACTACGATTTTTTAAATCATTTTCTAAGAATTTTTAAGCCTAGCGAAATAACAGTGTCTCGTGACAAGAAGGGAGTCATGTAATAAGAAGTTTTAGATCATTTAAAAAAAAATCATGAGCGTAGCGAGAGAACAGCATCTGATGACACTGGGGGAGGGAGGTTATTACTACGATCTTTTAAATCATTTTCTAAGACTTTTTGAGCATAGCGAAATAACAGTGTCTCGTGATAGGGGGGGTCATGCAATAGGAAGTTTTAGATCATTTAAAAAAATTCATGAGCGTAGCGAGATAACAGCATCTGATGACACTGGGAGAGAGAGGTCATTACCTACTACGATTTTTAAAATAATTTTCTAAGAATTCTTGAGCGTAGCGAAATAACAGTGTCTAACAATAGGGGGAGACTTAATAAGCAGTTTAAGATCGTTTTCAAAAAATTTATGAGCGTAGCGAAATAACAGCATCTGACGACACTGGGGGAGGGAGGTTATTACTACGATTTTTGAAATCATTTCTTAGAATTCTTGTGCATAGCGAAATAACAGTGTCTAGTGACAGGGGAGGGGACATTTAATAAGAAGTTTTATATCATTTTCTAAAAATTCTTGAGCGGAGCGAAATAACTGCATCTAATGACACTGGGGCAGGGAGGTAATTATTAGGATTTTTAAAATAATTTTCTAAGAATTCTAGAGCGTAGCAAAATAACAATGTCTAACGACAGGGGGGGGGGGGAACTTAATAAGAAGTTTTAGATCGTTTTCAAGAAATTTATGAGCGTAGCGAAATAACATCAACATCTGACGGCACTAGGGGAGGGAGGTTATTACTACGATTTTTGAAATCATTTCTTAGAATTCTTGTGCGTAGCGAAATAACAGTGTCTAGTGACAGGGGAGGGGACATTGAATAAGAAATTTTATATAATTTTCTAAAAATTCTTGAGCGGAGCGAAATAACTGCATCTGATGACACTGGGGCAGGGAGGTATAATTATTAGGATTTTTAAAATAATTTTCTAAGAATTCTAGAGCGTAGCAAAATAACAATGTCTAACGACAGGGGGGGGGGAACTTAATAAGAAGTTTGAGATCGTTTTCAAGAAATTTATGAGCGTAGCGAAATAACATCAACATCTGACGGCACTAGGGGAGGGAGGTTATTACTACGATTTTTGAAATCATTTCTTAGAATTCTTGTGCGTAGCGAAATAACAGTGTCTAGTGACAGGGGAGGGGACATTTAATAAGAAGTTTTATATCATTTTCTAAAAATTCTTGAGCGGAGCGAAATAACTGCATCTAATGACACTGGGGCAGGGAGGTAATTATTAGGATTTTTAAAATAATTTTCTAAGAATTCTTGAGCGTAGCAAAATAACAATGTCTAACGACAGGGGGGGGGACTTAATAAGAAGTTTTAGATCGTTTTCAAGAAATTTATGAGCGTTGCGAAATAACATCAACATCTGACGGCACTAGGGGAGGGAGGTTATTACTACGATTTTTGAAATCATTTCTTAGAATTCTTGTGCGTAGCGAAATAACAGTGTCTAGTGACAGGGGAGGGGACATTTAATAAGAAGTTTTATATCATTTTCTAAAAATTCTTGAGCGGAGCGAAATAACTGCATCTAATGACACTGGGGCAGGGAGGTAATTATTAGGATTTTTAAAATAATTTTCTAAGAATTCTTGAGCGTAGCAAAATAACAATGTCTAACGACAGGGGGGGGGACTTAATAAGAAGTTTTAGATCGTTTTCAAGAAATTTATGAGCGTAGCGAAATAACATCAACATCTGACGGCACTAGGGGAGGGAGGTTATTACTACGATTTTTGAAATCATTTCTTAGAATTCTTGTGCGTAGCGAAATAACAGTGTCTAGTGACAGGGGAGGGGACATTTAATAAGAAGTTTTATATCATTTTCTAAAAATTCTTGAGCGGAGCGAAATAACTGCATCTAATGACACTGGGGCAGGGAGGTAATTATTAGGATTTTTAAAATAATTTTCTAAGAATTCTTGAGCGTAGCAAAATAACAATGTCTAACGACAGGGGGGGGGACTTAATAAGAAGTTTTAGATCGTTTTCAAGAAAGTTATGAGCGTAGCGAAATAACATCAGCATCTGACGGCACTGGGGGAGGGAGGTTATTACTACGATTTTTGAAATCATTTCTTAGAATTCTTGTGCGTAGCGAAATAACAGTGTCTAGTGACAGGGGAGGGGACATGGAATAAGAAGTTTTATATAATTTTCTAAAAATTCTTGAGCGGAGCGAAATAACTGCATCTGATGACACTGGGGCAGGGAGGTATAATTATTAGGATTTTTAAAATAATTTTCTATGAATTCTTGAGCGTAGCAAAATAACAGTGTCTAACGACAGGGGGAGACTTAATAAGAAGTTTTAAATGGTTTTCAAAAAATTCATGAGCGTAGCGAAATAACAGCATCTTATGACACTGGGGGAGGGAAGTAATTACTACGATTTCTGTAATCATTTTCTAAGTATTCTTGAGCGTGGCAAAATAAAAATATCTAATCAGAGGGGAAGGGGGCATTTAAGAAAAAGTTTTATACCATTTTTTTTCGATTCATGAGCTTAGCGAATTAACAGCATCTGATGACACTGGGGGAGGGAGTTAATTACTACGATTTCTATAATTATTTCCTAAGTATTCTGGAACGTGACGACATAACAGTGTCTAATGACAAAGGAGGGGAAGATTTAAGCTATGTTTTAGATGATTTTCGCAAAATTCGTGATGAATTTTTATATAGATGATCTACGCTAATGGTAAATTCAAAATTTGAAAATAAAGGTATTGTAACAAGCACTGCTCTTCTAAATGGCTCTTATTACCACAATTTATGCACCCGTGTGGTTAGTGCTGAGATTTAAACAGCCAGTTCTGAGATTTTCAGCTATGTAGGTCATCGTTGTACCACTGTAATGTACAAACATATCCGTAAAGAGCAATGTATTATTATTTCTTTGAGTATTTTCGGAAGTCATAACCTCTTGACACTTCATAGTACCATTTTCAGTGTACCTATAGCAATTGTCTACTATTTCACGTTTTTAATTGTTTTTTAGAGCATTTTAAATATTTCTGTGGATACAAAAACTTATGCCGATGGTGCAAGAAATGATAGATCTACAATGTTTTTCCAATAAAGTTGCATATCGTTGATACTTTATTCAAACCCCTTTTCTGACGTTTAGTAGGCTGTGCCGTCCATTTTATATCAAATTATGTAACCCTTGTTTGCTCTGCAAAAGACTTTATGCTCATCTTATTTCTGTATTTGTGTTAAACGATCTCATTCTCTTCTTTCCCTTTGCTATCATTTATTTGTCCTATATTAGATATTTCTTCAGTGCACTCATTTTCAACTATATTCCTTATTGTTTTCTTACTACGAGCTTGTCTCATAAAACTAAATAAGAAAGATAGAATAGTCCCTAGTTTCATCTTTGCCTTGTTGTTCTCCTAACACTTTGTGTATTAAAATAAAGCAACTTGATAGTCATAATAGAAAAAACTCAACGTTTTTCACTATTTACGAGCATTTTTCCAAATGATGGATTTGAATTATGTACTAAACGTTTTTAAAGTTATGAAAAGTTGACATCACAAGTAAATTATTTATAAAACGTATTAAATTTTTATATTCTTCTATTATAAATGGCATTGCCGTAACAATATTTCAAACAAGCAAACTCTGGTGTAGTAATCGTAAGAAAAGTTAACAAAAAGATTTCTCTAGACAATATTAACAAATGTGCAACACGAATTGTGTTTTTCTCAACTTTTTGATCCAATAAGGAAAAACAAGTTAAATCTACTCACTTTTTTAGCTTGAAATTAATTTTCACGTCACGGCCTCCAAAAGTTTAACGTATACATTTTTTTAGACAGGTAGTTCGTCTTATTTTAAAATTTTCCATCGGTGGAACTAACCGGATTTCCTTAAAGAACACCAGAGGATGTGCACTTCCTTTAAGCCACATTATTTGCTCCTCGACTTTCTAAACTTGGTGTTTAAGTTGCTATTGATGTTATTTACAGTCCTTACGTTGCACTACGTTTGAACTTTTTACATCAGTGCACATACCCCATTCAAGTTTATTTGCGGTTTACTGTTAAAGAATAATTTTTGGTTAGTTAATAATGAAGCGACTATAAAAAGTTATTTCTTTAAGTCTATTGGGGATTAACGGCTTGATATTTAGGGTTAACACCTTTGTAAGACCATATTTTATTATTAATTAATTCACATTCTTTAGGGAACAATAGAAGTGGAATTACAGTCAAAATTTTAATTAAATTTGGATTAAAAAAATATCTTTAGGTGTTAGAGAAGTACCAATAACCTTTTAAAATTCCTATCGGACTTTTATTAAGACAAAGGGTGCGCTTTTAAAATGAAATTTAATTTCCTTATTTTCAAATCAAAATAATTAATGCTGAAATCTCGTTTTGTATAGGCAAAATGAAAATATTTTAGAAGAACAAAGTGTCAATGACTCTTGTTGTCATGATCAGCGTTTTTGTTATTGTTATTACCTTTATTAGGCATTACAATCGTTTGAACCCCTACTGGAAATTTTTTTCATTGATTACATCCTTATAATTTTCCAACTACCCTTTCCGTAAATTTTTATACGTAGTCTGAAAGATAATTTTCTTTTATTCAGTAATTTACATTAAATTTTTCTTTTCTTTCGTTAGCAACAACCCTTCAAACATTTTAAATGAAAATTACTAAAATGTAATGAAAACTCTTGGATTCCTGTGACCCACGCTGTGACGACGAAAAAAATTCTGTAGTCGCTCTTGATTCTTACAACTAATTTTGAGTAAATGTCAAATCTGACATTCAGTTATAAAGGTTATGTTTTGAAAAATAATATTTGTACAAAAATGTGTTTTGAGATTTAACAAGTGGAAATTCATGAAATTAATGCTAGATCAGCTGTTTTTAACTAATTTTACATTTTTGAAACGAAATTAATAAAACTCAAAATGGAAAAATGAATTTCTTCAGGCTTAAGGGCGAATTTAAAATTTTATTCGTTTATCTCAATTTACGAAAAAATATTAAATTGAAAAGCATTGAATTAGAGGGTGTTTATTTTTGAAATTTGATCAAATAAATAAGTATATTTTTTGTAAATAAATTATTTGTTGAATATAAAGTAATTTTTATAAATAAGCGACAAGTATAATAAATCTGCCCTTCTTTAAATTAGATCATGTCAGACGTACGAGGTGGAAAATTGGCTTATAAAGAATTTCATTTAAACGAAGTAAAATAAATTGCATACATTTGTGTTTTTCTTCAAATATAAATTTTCTCATTTCTTTTACTAATACACAATATAATAATAGCTAATTTATATTAAAATATTAAATAATAAGATAATAGTGGCGTTTTCAAATAAATCGAGACAAAAACAAACGATTATTATCAGAGAAAAGATTAATTGAAGTAAGGAAGACCCAGCCAACTCATTTTTCCTTTTAAGTGTTTGCCAACTCGACAGTAACATCCTAATAGACAAATTACTTTGTCTGTGAAAAATTATTCATTGTCTTTTATTATTAAGAAAGCTAAAAATATATAATAATATATAATTTTAAACAAAAGTCGCAACGGATTAAAAGCTACAATAACTTTCTTTTTAATAAAGTGACTCTTTTAAAACAGGACAAAATTTAGCTAATGCCTTTTGATAAATTGAATTTGATATAAAAGACTTTAATGTGAAAAAGTATAAGATAGAGACGGTTTTTAAAAAGTCTTTTTTGTTTATCCAATATATTCGGTCCCCAGTTGAGGGATTATTTCGACAATCGTGATGCTTAAGTTTGATTTTATTTAATTTGGAGAAAAGTTGAGAATTTATACCTTTTATAAGCAATTTTTACGCTTGTAAGTATAGTAAAGGATCACGAAGAAGATTTTTATTTTTATTTTAAACATTCGTAAGTTGGAGTGAATGTCAAATAAGTTCGGCTATTATTTTTTTTAATACTGTTAATAGTCGTTAATTTGTATTGTTATTTTATCCCTTTTATTGTCAAAAAATCCTAGCATATTGAAAATTGCACCAGGTGATTAGGAAAATAATAACATCTTATGTATTGCACAGTTGGACTGATGGTCAACCCTAAAATAAAGATATTTCTAATCACAAAAACTATTTTTTTTAATTACTAGACCATGAACGAACGCTACCTTTTCGCTGTATGTCTTTGTCTGTGTCTGTCTGTTTATACCTCTTTTATCTATGAATATCATCTATCAATCTCATCTGTCAATCTCATAATGTCATATCGTATCATCTGTTAATCTCATATGTCAATCTCATAATGTCATATCGTATTATCTGTTAATCTCATCTGTCAGTCTCATAATATCATAAGCTCTGTTCGTTTGACTTGCACTAGTTGCTCGGAGCAGTCTGTGAACCAATGACCGAAGACTTTATTTTGTATTCTTTATTCTCATTGGTACACAAACTGCTCCGAGCAACTAGTGCAAGTCAAACGAACAGAGCTATATAGTCTCATATCCGTCAATCTCATCTGCAAATATCATCTGTTAATTTCATCTGTCAGTCTCATAATGTCATATAGTTTAATCTGTCAATCTCAACTGAAAATATCATCTGTTAATTTCATCTGTCAGTCTCATAATGTCTTATCGTCTCATCTGTCAATCTCAGCTGCAAATATCATCTGTGTGTCAATCTCATCTGTCATCTCATTTGTCAATCTTACCTGTATTCTCATCCTAACTGTCACTTATCGTATCTCTCAAAGTCATCTGTGAGATGAGATGACATATTGCATAACAGATTTGATGACAGATAGGATTATAGATAGAATGATATATGGAATGACAGATGATAAAACAGATGGAATGACACATAATATGGCAAACAAAATGACATGTAAGATGGATTGACAGGTGCGTTGACATATGGAATGACAGATGACTCCCTGATATATGGAATGACAGATTGACATATGGTATGACCCTTACCGTATGATGACAGATTGACATCTGACCTATAGTAACTATGGTGACAGACTTCTACCACTCCCCATCTTTATAAAAGAATCTCTGAAATGACATATGGGATGTCTGATGGGTTGAGAGATGGAATGTTAGGTAACTCCATCTATGAAGTGACAGATGAAATTAATGGTAACCGATGACTTTGACATTGACATATATTGGGTGACAGAAGAACTCTCTGACATTGTCATTTAGTGTCATATAATGACATTGACATATAGTAACTATATTAACAGATTGAAATTTGACACATGGTGACTGTGATGGTAACTATTGTAAAAGATTAACATTTGAAACATGGTAACTATGGTGACAGTCCACGTATCCTTTCTCTAAACCAACCTTTTTTCTACTTCCTCTAGTCCCAATTTCTCTAAACCAATCCGAACCCTACTTTCCCCACTCTATCTCTAACTCTTATTTTATCTCTGTCTCTTTCGAACCTTACTGCGCATTTCCAATGATCCATGTGTTTTTTTATTGTGTGGATTTAATAAAATTTTAGAATTGGGAAATGCATGGAAAAAAGTTCGTTTTATCGTGGATTTTATGTTGAGACATAATTCTCAGAAAAGAGAGAAGACGCAGTCTTCCTATCTCATTTTGAGAATATATATTTTTTAATTTCTGTCTCAATAAGACCTTAAAGCGAAACTATCTAATTCAGGTAGTGAAAACTTACGATGCTCCGGCTAGCGGTGACAAAATAAATAATAAGGTAAATGTTACCTGAAAGAAAACAAGTAATACAAGACAAAATGATACAACTTGCACTCACTTCAAATAAACTTTAATCAATGATCGTACTGGACAATACTGTAGCAAATTAATAACAAAAAAACATAAAATAACTAAATATATGACGTACGTTTTGAACAACGATCAAATTTGACTCACAAAATCGCAAAGTACAAAAAAACTTATCACAAATAGCAATTATCAACCCCCACACTTGATCAAGCAAAAAGGTTATTACACATTACAAATAAACAAATTACAAGATAGCACTCAAAATTAATCAAATTTGTTAAATCAATCTGAACATCATCATTTAGTAGAAAAACCAAAAACCAAATCTTAATCTGGCTCTAACGCAGCGGCGAAATAAAAATGAATAAAATATTATCTTATCTTACAACGTCCGCAGAACTTCAGTACGACTTTTAAATAGATTATGATGATAACGAAGAAATAGATGATGATGATAGCGAGGATGATGTATGTAACTCGATAATTGAAACTCTCCAATTACACTTCTAATGGACGATAACAGATGCCTCGTATGGATGATACCATGTGGCTAATATCAACCAAATTAATGATACCGATGATCTTAATTATGTAGGTCTAAAGCCTTACATAAAAACCCTGGAAGAAACACATAATAAGTGATAAAGAAAACGCAGGACAAAACGATTACATACCTCTTGTGTAAGAAGGTTTGAAGAAAAACAACAAGATAACTTTGTAATAAAAATCTGGTTTCAAAACGGAGAATCAAATCCCCAAAGGGCTTAACACTATATAGTACTGTCCTCTTAAATCCGCAATGCGGTTATTCAACGAAGATAACTTAACTAACTTAACAAAATATCAAATAGCTGAGGCACAGACTTATTCTTCCGTTACTTAAAACCAATTAATTATTTTTCCAAAAATGAAGGCCGGATATCAAGACACATTCACGATAACCGATAGCAGAAATAGAAAATTGTAAAATTTAAACAACTTAACAAACAAATACATTTAACACACACTAGATGGAAATACAAGTATGAAAAATGAATAAAACACAAAAATTGACTGTAACAAATCCCCCCCTTACTAGCGATAAACCTAAAAAAATACTAATCCAAAAATCCGATAAACATAGCCAAAGTCCGAATAAAAAAACATAATCAAAACAAACTATTAAGAATCTGGAGGATGAGCCTTCAGATCTTTCGCGTGCCACACGCCTCTGACTTTATTATCCGAATCACTAAGCTCATAAACCCACGAAGAAAGTTTTCTAGTGATAACAAATGGTCCCATATATTTGACTCCCAACTTAGCTGTAAATTGATTCGCAGCATTAGACAGTTCATAACTTTTGCGCCAAACTTTTTGACCAACGTCGAATTGTTCCGAACGGCGTCTTAGATTATACCTAAAGCAACTTTTATCGTGTGCCACTTTCAAACGTTTGCTAACATCGTTATAAATTTTATTTACTGCTACCTGTTTATCGTTATACGTAAAATTATCATTGGGATCAAAATATAAAGTTTCAGAATCAGTAGCATTACCATTTAAAGGAATTTCCCTAGTAAACATAATAAAATTTGGAGAAACTTGAGTAACTTCGTGTCTAGCTGACCGAATAGCATAACCTATTTTAGGAAGAAATAAGTCCCATTCTTTATTATTTTCCGAGACGTAAGAAGATAGCATGGTCTTAATTACACGATTAACTCGCTCGGTTGGGTTCACCTGCGCATGGTAGAGCGCAGAATAGGCAATCTTAAAATTATAAGTGCTAGCGAGATCCCGAAATAATTTTGACTTAAACTGAACACCATTATCAACAATAAAAGTTTTAGGCGCACCGAAAATTAAAATGACATGATCCTCAATGGATCTCACAACAAGTGAAGCTGTAGCAGATCTTAGCGGAAACAATAACGAAAATTTACTGAAGCTATCTGTTACTACCAAAATGAAACGATACCCCTTACTTGATCTTGGTAAAGGTCCCATAAGATCTGCGGATATTAATTCAAACGGCTTCGACACTGTTGGTGTTTTGCTCAGCATCAGCCCTATTGGCGGTTTTTGCTCAGATTTAGTTTTCAGGCAGATCACGCAACGACGAATGTAATTGGAAATGTCGGCTCGCATTTTTGGCCAATAGAATTGATGTCGCACTCGAGCTAACGTTTTATACACGCCAGCGTGTCCAGCCGTGGGCACATCATGGCAAGAGTGGAGGATTTCGTGACGTTGAGATTTAGGAGGCACCACTTTCCAACAGTCATAACCCTTATCGACATCGGAATATGTAGAGGGTAAACGCTTATACAACTTATCCCGATCAACCCTCCAAAGAGGATAGCGTTTCGGATTTGACTTAACCTTATTAACCATTTTCACAAGCCAAGGGTCCTGATCAGTAATACTAAAAACAATGGCATCCAAGATAGGTTCAACGGTCCGACTGAGGGCATCAGGCACCAAATGTTCGCGACCTTTTCGATGTTCAATTTCAAAATTGTATTGCTGTAACCGTACAGCCCAACGAGCGATACGACCGATTGGATCTTTAATACTATTAATCCATTTTAAACTATGATGGTCAGTAATAACTTTGAATTTCGGCAACCCTTCTAAATAAGGACGAAATTTCTCTATAGCAAAAATTACCGCAAGGCATTCTTTTTCAGTTGTACTGAACCGTTGTTCTTGCTTAGTCAAAGCGCGACTTATATAGGAAATTACTTTTTCACCCTCTGGATGAATTTGTGACAACACACCCCCCAAACCAAAATTACTTGCATCCGTAGAAACTATAAAAGGCAACGTATAATCCGGACAAGTAAGAATAGGAGACGACACTAAAAAATTTTTTAAACTACTAAATGATTTTTCACATTCATCAGTCCACACGAACGGCTTGTCTTTGTGAAGCAAAGAAGTGATTGGATGGACAACATCGGAAAATTTTGGTATAAATCGTCTATACCATGACGCTAAGCCCAAAAATTGCCTGACTTCTTTAACATTACGGGGTGGCTTAATTCGAAGAATAGCTGCAACTTTCTCAGGATCAACTTGCAAACCATTTCTAGTGACAATGTAACCTAAGTATTTCAATTCCGGTTTACAAAAATGACATTTATCCCTGCTTAAGGTCAAACCCGCACTATCTAATCTTGTCAACACTTCCCGCAAAACCTCTAAATGTCTATCAAAGGTATTACTAATAATAATAATATCGTCCAAATAAACGAAAACGTTAGGCTCTAAATGACCTAAAATACTATCTATTAATCTTTGCCAACTGGCTGGAGAATTAGACAAACCCATAGGTAAACGTTTAAATTGAAATAATCCACGATTAGGTATGGTAAAGGCAGTATATGGTCTCGAAGATGGTGAAATAGGAACTTGATGATAGGCTGACTTAATATCTAACGAAGTAATGTATCGGGCGTCTTTCAAACTATCGAGAATCGAACTGATATATGGAAGCGGATAAGCATCCGGAGTAGTTACTTGATTAAGCTTCCGAAAATCCACAACAAAACGATACGTTTGATCTTTTTTCTTTACTAACAGAATAGGTGAAGACCAAGGACTGGATGATGGTTCAACAACCTCGTCTTTCAACAACTTATCTAGCTCTTTGTTGATATGTTCTTGCATAATAGGTGACACAGGATAGTACCTCTGCTTTATGGGCTCCGAAGAAGTAACGATAACATGTTCAAAATTTTTAACACAACCAAGTTTAGAATTATCGAAGAGTGCAGTAAAATCGTTAATTAACCCATCTAAATTCTGATGTTGATCTACAGTTAAATTAGAAGTCTCGACAACATCCACACTAACATCGTTGGTAAACGACCATGCCCCATGACGTAAATTGGGTATTATGCCCATAGTTCGCCAAAAATCGGCTCCAAGAATAAGTCGATGAGACAACGTAGGAACCACCAAGACCGACAGTATTTCCAATTTAGACTCCAGTTCGAAAGGAACAAAAACTGATCCTATACAGGCACATTTTTCACCATTTGCCACTGTGCAGTAACTAGAAGTCTTTCTGACTGACTCCAATTCAAAGCCCATAGCCTGGAACATTTCCCATCCAGGACCTCCAAGGATAGTACGCGAAGCACCTGAATCGAGAAGACCCTTAATAGAAACACCCAAAACTCGAACCTCAAGATAAGGTCGTTCATCACCTTCAGATTGAGATAAGATAAAATCTAGTAATAGTTGTTGTTCTGGTTTATTAATAGGAGTTAAAGCCGATGAAGAAGGTATCGAGGACGTTTCACGGCCGATTAACGCCTCGCGTTGGAGTTTAAAGAACACTTAGGACACGTTTTAGTAGTGACATCACGTTGACCACATCTATAACAAAAACGCTGTGTTTGTGGTTGAGGGCATTCCTGTCTACGATGACCCGAACATCTACAATTCCAACAAGTTATAAGTCCCTCTGAAGTCCGTATTGCCGTAATAGGATTTGTAGACACCGTAAGATTGTTAAAGGCAGAGATATCTGAACTACAAGATGGTGTATAAATACAAGCTAAATCAGGCTCGATCAAATTACGCGAATCCCGTTTAGGAGGTAAGACATAAGCATTAATGGATTCTTTACGCGCGTCTATACGTTTCCCTAACTTGGTAAGTTCATCGATTGATGAAACCTCGACTAAGCCTAATTGCGTTTGATAAAACGGCGACATATTTTTAATTAAGATCTTTAATTTAGATTTTTCCGACATGGCACACGTCAAGCGGTTGAACATGTTTTGCATAATCGCGACATATATACCTAATGACTCACTTGGTCCCTGAGTTCTCATACGAATTTCCTCGAACAACCGATCGTTATAGTCAGCGGGCTGAAATTCATCCCGTAACGCCTTTTCAATGTCTGTCCACGATCTTAAACTACTCCGAACCGATCTAAACCAAAGGAGTGCTCGTCCTGTAAACACGTCGATAGCAGAACGAAAGAGCTGATCTTTACTCACATTACGCGCAACACATAATTCTTGTGCACGTTCAAGGAACGCGGCTACCGATATTGAATTATCGCCACTAAATTTAAGATTCCATTGCGAAACCGGTATGGACTTTACTCTAGCGGTAGTCAAAGAATCAACCCTAGGAATATCTAGCGTCTCATGATCCGAAGAAGACGAAGAGTCCGAATCACTGATTGGCAGATCGATCGATATTTGTAAGGGTGTCGATTGCCCACGATCAAATCTCCTAGCCTTATGATTTAAAGATGCTTTTGAATTGACTAGCAAAGTTAGAATTTTTGACTTGCGCAACGTTTGCTCCTCGTTATTAGCCGTACAACGATTCGCTCGATTCATCAAATGAACCAGTTTTGTATTAATTTTTCTAAACATCGAACTTGTCGTACCATCCTGAAAAGATGCAAGAGTCGTTGTAATTTCTGGTAGCTTTAGTTCGAGATATTCAATGTCCACGTCAAAAGTAAATGGATAAGTCGGATATGCAAATGACGATCCCGACTTCTCGAGTCTCAATAAATTCCGGAGAGTTTTCCGCATATCTTCCACCGTAGTGGTCGCATCCGATATACCCCGATAAGCTAACTCATAAGACAGTTCCTCGCGATCTAACCTATTTATCTCCATTTTTGTTTGAGTCATAATGAAAAATAACAATAATTAACGCAAGTAACCCCCCTCTTACTAAACCGTTTACCCACCTAAACGCGATCAAAAATAAACTGACTTTTGAAGTAATAAGTAAGTAATCATAAATACGTATAAAGATAGCGAAAAAATATAAATATAACCACCACCAGTATATATAAGATAACAAAACAATTTTTACAAAATAATGTCAATATGCAGTGATAATCAATATGAATAAATCATTCATTCAAAACACTTTCAAACAATGAGCAAAAAATGATAGAGTAATTGAAGATAATTATTAATGAAAAAGACGGCTAGATGAAAAAATTTAAATTTACGTTGGGCGCCAATTCTGCTCCGGCTAGTGGTGACAAAATAAATAATAAGGTAAATGTTACCTGAAAGAAAACAAGTAATACAAGACAAAATGATACAACTTGCACTCACTTCAAATAAACTTTAATCAATGATCGTACTGGACAATACTGTAGCGACGGATAATTAAAAATAACGACAAATTGTCGTCTAAACAAATTAATAACAAAAAAACATAAAATAACTAAATATATGACGTACGTTTTGAACAACGATCAAATTTGACTCACAAAATCGCAAAGTACAAAAAAACTTATCACAAATAGCAATTATCAACCCCCACACTTGATCAAGCAAAAAGGTTATTACACATTACAAATAAACAAATTACAAGATAGCACTCAAAATTAATCAAATTTGTTAAATCAATCTGAACATCATCATTTAGTAGAAAAACCAAAAACCAAATCTTAATCTGGCTCTAACGCAGCGGCGAAATAAAAATGAATAAAATATTATCTTATCTTACAACGTCCGCAGAACTTCAGTACGACTTTTAAATAGATTATGATGATAACGAAGAAATAGATGATGATGATAGCGAGGATGATGTATGTAACTCGATAATTGAAACTCTCCAATTACACTTCTAATGGACGATAACAGATGCCTCGTATGGATGATACCATGTGGCTAATATCAACCAAATTAATGATACCGATGATCTTAATTATGTAGGTCTAAAGCCTTACATAAAAACCCTGGAAGAAACACATAATAAGTGATAAAGAAAACGCAGGACAAAACGATTACATACCTCTTGTGTAAGAAGGTTGGAAGAAAAACAACAAGATAACTTTGTAATAAAAATCTGGTTTCAAAACGGAGAATCAAATCCCCAAAGGGCTTAACACTATATAGTACTGTCCTCTTAAATCCGCAATGCGGTTATTCAACGAAGATAACTTAACTAACTTAACAAAATATCAAATAGCTGAGGCACAGACTTATTCTTCCGTTACTTAAAACCAATTAATTATTTTTCCAAAAATGAAGGCCGGATATCAAGACACATTCACGATAACCGATAGCAGAAATAGAAAATTGTAAAATTTAAACAACTTAACAAACAAATACATTTAACACACACTAGATGGAAATACAAGTATGAAAAATGAATAAAACACAAAAATTGACTGTAACAACGATCAGAACGACTCTTGAGCTCACAATACAATATCGACCCTTCCAATTTATTTATAGCAGGAAACTGTTCATTTATATTATTTGCTAACCCTAACTATGCATCTTTATGAATAATAAAGACCATTTTAATTATTAGAGCACATTGCTTCATGTAGGTACCTAATGTATGAAAAAAGAGGACTCGAGATTCGTGTTTTTTTAGACGAAATTATAAATGGAAATACATAATTTACTTCGTTTCGGTACAGTTTAACAAAAGATCTGTTAAATTTGAGATGCTTAAAAAACCCTTTTTTTGTTTTGAATTTAGGTAAACTTTAATTAACAGACTCTCTTGAAGCTTTAAAGCTCTTGTGCGGTTCGTTGATTCTCTACTCTCTCTCTATAGAAATGTTTTGATAATTCTTTACAGTGCGTAATGTATTCAGTATCTTTTGAAAAACAAAAATGCTTAAACAAACACAGTGTTTTTAAATAATAATTTGCACAATGGAACTAGAGAGAAAATAACAAGTGTGCTGCTCATAGAACGAGCCGTTAGCCGAGTAAGATACGTATTCGGTATACTTCTCCAACTAGTGTTGTAATGTTGGTAATCTTACTGAAATAAGTGGTAAAGTAGGCCATAACCTGTGGTCGTAGATATAATGTTATAATTTCTCAACAAATAAAATGTAATCCTATGCTAAGTTGAAACTCATAAATAAGTAGAAATCCTGTAACGTAGGGACTTTTTATGCAAAATACTTAAATACACAAAATGTTTGCATTTTACTTTTTTTTATAAACGGCTTTTATAAAAATTGAGCCTACGCATTTTCAATTGTTATAAATTTTTAAATAAAACAATTTAAAACAATATTTTAAAACAATTGGAACTTGGGTGAGTTTTAAAAGCGCTATACAAAAAAGTTCATTAAAATTTATTTTAAATTCTATTAGCGAGTTCAGAGAGTACCTGAAAATACTAATAAGTAAGGTTAAAATTTATTACAGTACATTTTTATTAATTTTTAACAACAATTTTTTATATTCTTGTTATCAGAGGCGTGACACTTTGTATTTATTTAAAAAAAAAGCAAATTTATTATAACAGGCTATATCTTTTTTTTTTATTACGTGACGAAAGTTTATAGCGAGAAGGAAATGTCGTTGGAGAAAATTAAAACTACTAAAACCAACATTACTGTTACGATGACTGTCATTAAAATTTAAATTTTTTACATTCTTATAATTTGAGGTTACTTTTGTAGATGGTTTATTTGAAATTAACCTTACTTAAAATTTATATTTAAAAAAAAAAGAGAAAAATCACAGTATTATATTTAATCAACGTTCTTGTTTTTATGCCAAGCGTGAAGGGGAAAGTAATTTTTTATTCATTACTTTTAAATAGCCAATTAAGTATCTTGAAGGTAACTTTAGACGGTAATGGAGTTATTTTTTTAAGTGCTCAAAGCTGCCTAGGATTAAAGGAGCCTAAAGGAACTGATTGGTATTATAGGTTAAATTGGCAACTAGTTTTTCGGTTGATTTAAGATGACGTCTTGGGAAGCACAATTGAGCATCAATTTTTATATTTATTCGCACTTTTTGACTTAACCTTTCCAGAAGTGGCTACGAAACTGAAGTCCGCATGTAAATATTTTTCATATTTTTGTCAAACTTGTATTTAGCGGTTAAAGTTTATAACCGCTAAGTTCACGCTTAAAGTGACTTCCTTTTAAGGATGTGTTCGTCAAATCCTATTAATCAATTTAATTCGTCTTAGTTTACTATTTAAGTCCCTGCTCGGGCGCCAATTTATAACACAGCTTACATAAGAAATGCGTTCTATGGGTAACTTTGTTATTCTAAAAGCTACGGAATCTGTTAAATTAACAAAGTTGTGCATAATTACCCGACTATTTAAATGGCGATGCGTTGTTGCCAAATTTCGTAGAAATTTGAATAAAACTGAAAATTATCGTATTTCCAATCCACTCTAGCTTGCTGGCTCGCTAGGCAAGCATTTAGTGGTTCTAGCCGATATTGCTGATATTAAAACTTCAAAATTGATATTTGTGAAGCAAAAGTGTTCTCAATGCTACAGGGAAAGGAATAAAGTTGTAGGGCTTCCAATTACCATCAGTTAAAGAAGTAGTTATAAAGAAATTGCTGATCCCACACGACGTCTCATTCTTAGAGTTCCGATTCTTGCTATAACAATTTATTTTCCAGATTTGCCGATATGGCCTCCTTGAAGTTTTGCATCAAAGCGACTTGCGAGTCACGTATACGTCCAATTACGTACCTTGAGATGTTTTGCAAGAAATCGGAAGACCAAAAAAAAATACAGAGCGTGCTTTGTAAATCGACGAAATTTTTAGCATCGAAAAATGTCAAAAATTGAGGAGTGTTTATCTCTACCCAACGGCTTATTGAAATATTAATTAGAACATCTTTTCAATACCTACTTGATTATTTAATTAAAATTGTGTGAAATAGCATCAACTGATGCTTTTCGCATTGTTAAAATTGCTTTCTTTGCGTAAGTTAACAAATTACGCTTTAAATCCCACAACGCCAACTTCATTTCCTTTTACCGCAATATTTTTTATTATGACACTAACGTCACCATGTTAACTACATAAAAATAAAATGAAACAAAAATTCGTTTAAAATTTAGTCGAGCAGTTATAAAAAAGCAAGAATCAGATAAAAATATTTCAATTAGTCCTTACGGATTATTAAAAAATTCTCAAGAATTAAACTTTTTGTTTACAGTAAAGTCATACGAATTAACTTGGCAATAAAAGTTTCGAGTTGAAATTAAAAAAAGTTACTTCTTTGTCACAACTGTAGTTAGATTTACCCAAAAATGTCTTATTAAACGTTTAAGATTTAATTAAATCTGCGCTCGTTTGACAATTTTCTTATGGCTAATGCTTTTTTCGTTCTCTTTAATTTAAAAGAGAAAAAAATAAAACATAAAATACAAGCTAATTATTCGTTAAATAAATACGCCTTCGTCAATATTCTTGCCTTTGCCTTGTATAACCGCAGGATTTCTCGCCTTTGATAAACACAGGGAGAAAGTTTCAATTGTGCGTGAAAATAGCTTACTGTTGCCTGGGCTAATGTTTTTTGAAGGAAGGGAAAGCTGGAAAATTACATCTAGCGCATGAATTCTCTTTTATACATTTGGGAGTTTGAATTTTCCCTATTTTATACTTGTATAATTTAAATTTATGTATTTTATTTCTATTCTTCGACATGAAAGTGCATTTTGTTTCAAATAACTTTTGTGTAAATAATTTTTAAAATTTGTCATTTTGGTTGCGCGATTTTTGCTGCTATAAATCATCATTTTTATATTTTTCAAAACGACAAATGTATAAAGTTTCTGATGGCTGTAGTTGATTTAATACTAAAATATTAGATTGTAGTTACTGTTGTGTGTGACAAACTTTGGAATAAACCGAGAGTAAACTGACATTTTTTCCAATTTCCACAATAATGGCAGATGTTTTAAAACGACTATCGCAGCTTCGGGGTTAAATTGTTCGCTTACCACACGTATTTTTAGGTGCATAAAAGACGAGAGGGTAGAAAATTTAAGAAATCGATATTTTTAGAAATCATTTATTCATCTGGATGAGATTTGGTGAACATAATATGCCCTAAGATAATATTAATCGTGTTTACTCTTATTTTTTTCTGGGAGTGAGTTTAGTTGGGTTTACGCACTGGCACTGGTTCCTCTTGGCCCTGCTTTCCTGACGGAGCTTTAATTTCTCTGAGGTTTAAAGCTCATGCAATTGTATTTATTGGCATTTTCTATGGTTATAGTTATGTTCCTGACCCACCAAGAAGCTTTAGAGCTTGAGACAGCAGTTTATCTATCAGTACTATCTAAAAAGCAGTTGCTCCAAGCAGTTATCTATTACCGAAGGTTTTCAGTCGTTAGGCACTCGAAGACGATATGAGTAGCAGTTCCTTCATTTGTATAGAGCAATCCTCGCTAGAAGTTTCTTGAATATAACTATCTTTTTCAGAGAGTAGTATAATTTTACTCTAACCTAACCTTTTTTTACGGAGGAAGGAGAAAATCTTCACGTGGAAAGACATCCGAACGGCAATTCACACTCACGGGTAGTGTTAGACTTTAGTCACTAAAAGCTTTACCGCGATGGACTATCGGGCAGGACCTGGGGCTGCTTGCGCATTACTTCAGGTACTGTCGGTAAAAATGATGTTAAAAATTGTCAGGTCGATCTATCACCTGTTAAAAGTTGTTAAATGACTCGAAAAACTACGCAGTTGACCATCGTAGTTATTCCTCGGTGATGCTTGGGTGCCCCCACTCGTGCTCCTCTTTCTGCGTCATTATTGTTTCGATGGTCTTTTTGACGATTTCCCAGTTGTAGAGATTCGTAGTTTTGTCCATAATATTGTGTGAGGTGATATTTCCAAGTTGAAGTATAGCCGTAGACCTGGGGGCATCCATCTGTGACACACGAAGATCGTGTGCTTTAGAGTATCTGCCATTTTGCAGTACAGACAATGGTCATTCGGCGTCTTACCAATTCTTTTGGTGAACGTACCGAATGAGCCATGGACCCTAACCTAACCTAATCGCTCATAATAATCCAACCTCCTCTAACCTAACCTTTTTTTTTATAGAGGTAGGTGAATCTGTGCGCAGAATTGCCCCTTGCTTGGAACCATCTATGCGGGGGGGGATGTCGGAGTAGCCTCGGAGCTGCTGTTCGCCCCGGCGACCGACTAACACCTTTCCTCTCTTCGCCTTGGACTTGAGTAATTGGTATCACCTTAGCGGTATTTCTTCAATATGCTCGGCGGAACATTAACGGTGTCGACTCTGTCATCTCAACTTTGGCATTATGTACTTATCAACTTCTTGCGAGAGTTGTTTCGTCCTTAGCCTTTGCCGCCATGATCTTTTCGAGGCAGCCTGAGATCGTCGTCCACTTTTCTTCAGTATCGAACATCGCACAAATGAGTGTGTCTGGGGTGACAGTTCCCGCTACATTTCTGATCTTCCGTCTCTCTTTTATCCACTTTTCACAGAGGAATATGGTGTGTTCGGGGGTATTTAGTTCTCCGCAGTATACACACAAATCCGAGGGTAGTTTCTTTATGCCATGGAGATATATTCCAAAGCTACCGTGTCCTGTTAGCGCCTGGGTCAGTCCATGTGTCAAAAAACCGTGTTTCCTCCCGACCCACACATCGCTGCTCGGAATAAGTCGATGCGTCCACCTACCCTTCGTCGCCGCGTCCCATTGAACCTGCCACTTTTCTAATGAGCCTTTTCGAAGGTTTCTTTTCTTCTTTTTCCTTTCCTCCGCCAGTATATGGGCTGGCACCATAGATGCCAGAACCAGCGCTGCCTCTGTGGACACGGTGCGGTAGGCCCTACATACTCTTAGAGCTACCTTTCTCTGTGAGGAGATAAGCATTTCACGATACTTGGCGGTCTCGGTAGCGTGCGCTCAGACCGGGGCCGCGTATAGAAGTATCGAGTTAACCACCGACGCTAGAATCCTTCTTTTATTTTCTTTCGCCCCTTTAATGTTGGGCATGAGTCATCCCAGTGCTATACCTATTCTATTTGCTTTCTCGGTGGCTACCTGTGCATGATTCCCAAAACTTAGGCTCTTATCCAACGTCACCCCCAAATATTTAGCTGTTGTAGCCGGGTATATTGTCACCCCCTCTAGCTTGAATTGTATATTACCACATCTGCGTCTGCCTGTTAGTAAGAGCGCTTCCGTTTTCTCGGGCGCTAATCGTAGTCCGGTGGCCGTCATCCATTCACTGCCTCTAACCTAACCTAACCTCCCCTAACTTAACCTCCCCTAACTTAACCTAACCTAACTTTTTGTTTTATTTTTTTGGTAAGAGGGGAACCTCATGGCTTCCCTGCCCGGATGTCGTTGGAAGGTGTGAGGGGGGGATTGGACTCGTCTGAGAAGGGAGAAGTGGTTTCGTAGTTTTTATTCAAACCTAACCTAAGCGATTTTCTCATTCTTTGCTTATTCAGCTGTATGACTGCTTAGTGCTTAGACGAGTATTTTGAAAGAATGAAATAACGTTGACTTCTCGCTTCTGGTGGACATTAACTGGAGTTTTTCTCAGCGTTCAATGGATTCTTTATGATCAGATCGATGATTCTTACCATTATGTGGAGACTTATGTTGCTCAATATAAGTTCTGAACTTGCAACTTTCAGTTCTGGTGCAGCAATAAAATCTGGAAAGAACGATCTTTAGAAAGAACTTAGTGGCCATTTTCACTAACGCTAAGCAACGACTTAGGAATTATTGATTTGTTAATAAATCAAATGGGAGCAACATATTTATGCTAGCTACTCTTTCGTCGTTTCTTAGCGTTAGTGCAAACGGCTCTTAGACTTAAGGGACTTAGACCCATAATTCTGCACCTCGACATAAGTTCTGAACCATATTTGCAACTTTCAGTTCTGATGCAGCAATAAAGGCCAGGATACCTCGTACAGGCTTTTAGTTAGGCTTTAAATGTGGAGACAGAGCTCAAGTAAAGCCTTCAAGCATATATTTTATCAACATCCCTTAAAACCACCTAAAATCACCTTTTCTGATTTTTAAAACCTAAATATTTTGGGATGACTGACGAGACGACCCAGGTATTTTATCTGTAGATAAATCGTGTTGACATATTTTTTGAATTTAATCTTTTTGAATACACAAGCATATCGTTCAAATAAATGTCTCGTTTAAACAAATTTGTAATTTATAAAATAACGCCTCTTTTCTTATTTCTCAAAACGATTTCGTGACAACAAAAGTGACTTCATTTTCTTAGACATTTTATATTATACAAGATGTTTCTAGTAACAAAAGTTTTCCATTTTGATGGGACGATTAAAACAAGAAGTGTAAACTGTAGTTTATCACAGTAAATACCAAGAGTTAACACTTTCTCTTTGAGTTAAGGAAATTACGCAGTACGTAACAATATGTAAATGGCTTAAGCATGACTGACATATTGTTGTTAACTTTATAGATTATCACAGAATTTCCTTGAAAATCCTTTGTCCTAATTTTAAAATGTTTAACTAAAATTGATTACATTTGAGTAATTACGTTTTAGGATTACAAAAATTTAATCAATCAAGTCAAATTGCGTTAAAGAACCATTCGTCTTGTGACTTTCAGTGCTAATCTTTAATTTTTTTTTCTAAAAAATGCTACAACAAATTTTCTTTTCAAACTGAAAGAAACAATATAAAACCATCGCGATCGTCTTATACCGCCACTTAAACATTTTTTGCTTTCGTTTAAACCCATTTGAATTTCAAATTGTATTTGTTCGTGTAAGAGCAAACA
This sequence comes from Malthinus seriepunctatus, assembly GCA_963924605.1. NCBI lineage: Eukaryota > Metazoa > Arthropoda > Insecta > Coleoptera > Cantharidae > Malthinus > Malthinus seriepunctatus. Next base: position 18,951,504 of record OZ004600.1, read on the forward strand.
TATTTTTAAAATTGTTTTCCCTAGTAGTAGTTTTACTTTTTGTTTTTTCTTCCTCAGAGAATAAAATATATAAACTAAAAATCGTCAAGTTATTGTAAATATATAAAAATGTATAAGAAATTAAATTGTGTACAAAGAAGGAAACAAGTGAGCTTTAATTACAATTAGGTAGAAAGTTGAAAAGGCTTTGTAAATTTATACTGCGTAATTTGATTGCATACACCTACAATGTTTTAGATCATATTTAAGGCTCTCGAGAGAATTATAATTAACTCGAACAACTTCCGAAACACTTTTTTTTAAATAGAAAAACACAAAACCTTTCTATTTTATTCCACTTAATAATAATGGGGTTGTAAATAGAAATATTTTTCATCGAATTCATTAAAAAAATTTCTTATTGATCATCTTTTGTATTTCTCTCTTTAGTTGTGCATTGTTTTTCGTTGCTACTCTTTGTTCTGTAGTTCACTTCCTGATTTTTTTTAAAAGCTCTAGAACCCTTAAAATACAAACATCTAAAACAACTTTCTTATCAACATTTATTAAGTACGCTAGTGACTTTTTACGAGACTTTTTGGTAACGTGTTGCAGTTAATTTTTCATTCTTTCAGCAATTTTATACAAGAAGAAAACTCCATATGCTATCTAAGTCACAAAAAGTTGGTTTTCTGTAAGGGTTAGGTCTAAAATGGCCTTTTTAAGTGCTTTTATTTGCAATTTCTTTAGGGTGACGATTCTTTTTTAAAATATTTTAACCTTTAATATAATTTACGTTAGAATGGTTTTTCTCAAGCACCTATAGGGCATGCAGAGTGAATATAAAAATAACTACTAGAAAAGCAAATGGAAATTTGAATTGTAGGCTGTAGTAAGCTTTTTGTATTTCAATTAATTGGTTTGATTAATATTAATTTTTTTATCTTCAATGTTAAACTTTGGATACCCGCTCTTGGCTTCAGTAACCAAGTATTTCATATTCTTCTCGTAAGCTATTCAGTGGAAACAATTTTAGTGCACTTGAGTTTTTTAATTAAAAATCCCTGAAGTAACGTAAAATTGTAGAATAAAAAGCATTTTAACACTATGAGCAGAGTTATTAAGAAGTTAATTAAGAGATGTCGCCTCTCTCAAATAATGATATTTTATAAAAATCAGTGGAACGAAGTGCTCTGTGTTGTACTCTGGTTAGATGTTTTAAATTAACAGCGGAAAACTAACAGAACTGGCATTATTTTATAAATATTTAGAGAAAAGCTGAAGGAATTAATTCACGGTCTCTTTTCGCCAAGCTCTACTGGAGACGCCATGGACCAGGCGTCAATGGGGCCACGCTTTTTGCACAACGAAGTTCTATTAATCCACTAAAACCGATTTCTAACCTTTTTGACTTCCTTCCTTTTTGGCAACCCATTGCTAAATTAGCTAGAATTATTCTCCTGCAAAAGGACCCAAACTCCAATTTTCTGCCTTCTTCATCTTTGGAGAAGCCATAATTTTAGCCCTTGTAAGTGTTAAGTTCTTTCTTGCTTATTTCCCAAGAGAGAGGTAAACTTCGTTTCCTTGCGATATCTGTATAGTTTCCAATTAAAGGCCCGTAATTTAGAAGATATCTTGAAAGAACGATCTCTAGAAAGACCTTAGTGGCCATTTGCACTAAAGCTAAGCAACGACTTAGGAATTATTGATTTGTTAGTAAATCAAATGGGAGCAACATATTTAGGCTATTCTTTAAGTCGTTGCTTAGCGTTAGTGCAAACAGTTATAAACCCCTTAAGTCTAAGGACCGTTTGCACAAACGCTAAGCAGCGACTTAGGAGAAAATCTTCACGTCGAAAGACACCCGAACAGCAATTCTCATTGACGGGTAGTGTTAAACTTTTACTCACTAAAAACCTCGAGGGACTATCGGGCAGTACCTGGGCCTGCTCGCGCATTACTTCAGGTACTGTCAGTGTTAAAAAACGTCAGGTCGACGTACGACCTGTTAAAAGTTGTTAAAGGACTCGAAGACCTACGCGGTTGACCATCGTAGTTGTTCTCCGGTGATGCTTGGGTGCCCCTACTTGTGCTCCTCTTTCTGGAGAAAGAATATTGTCTGGGGTTATATCTCAAAGTTGAAGTATGGCTGTATACCTGGGGGACGCCCATCTGTGACACACGAAGATCGTGTGCTTCCGAGTATCTGACATTTGGCAGTACAGACAATGGTCATTCGGCGTCTTACCAATTCTTTTGGTGAACTCGCTGAATAATCCATGGACACTAACCTAACCTCCCCTAACCTAACCTAAGCGATTTTCTCATTCTTTGCTTATTTAGCTGTAAGACTGCTTAGTGCTTATAGTGTTTTGAAAGAATGAAGTAACGTTAACTTCTCGCTTCCGGTGGACGTTAACTGGAGTTTTCTCATGGTTCAATGGATTCTTTATGTTCTGATTTTCTTACCATTATGTGGAGACTTATGTTGCTCAATATAAGTTCTGAACTTGCAACTTTCAGTTCTGGTGCAGCAATAAAATCTAGAAAGAACGATCTTTAGAAAGAACTTAGTGGCTATTTTCACTAACGCTAAGCAACGACTTAGGAATTAAATCAAATGGGAGCAACATATTTATGCTACTCTTTAATTGTTGCTTAGCGTTAGTGCAAACGGCCCTTAAACTTATGGGACTTAGACCTTAGACCTATGGTCATAGCATGAAGTGAACCCCTTTCTTTTTCTTCTGAAGGTGTCGTTTTCTGAAGGACAATCATCACAACACTTTGGACACTTCTTTAGAGTTACTTTTAGAAGGTGTTTCGATCTTAAATGAGCAGTTGAGCAATTTTTTTAGGTTATAAACCAGTCCGTGCTTCTTAGATTTTCTTTTCTTAACAGTTATCATACCTTGAATTACTAGCTGCAAAAATTTGTACTTCTTACTTAGACTAACATATAAATAATTCTTGGTATTGTTCATTCTCTAGATCTAAGAAGACATCCAGAAACATTGATAAATATGTTTTAGAGATTACCTTAGAGAAAAATTTAAAAAAAATCCTAATTTCCCTTCTACCGGTTTATTTGTCATTTTATATCACCTTGTAGAGTTTCGTTTCGTTTTCTTTATTATCAGTCTTTCTTTTTCTTTCTTTCGTTATAATACTAGCCTAACCCCACTCATTTTCATACCGCGAGACGTTTTATCTAGTAATATTCGGCAGCATAAAAGCTAAAACGATATAAAAGTCTTTCAGGGAATACTGAAAATACCTACAATTTCTTCAGGTATTTGTAAGCAGATTCATTCCACATCAATTGAGTTTCACATTACGCTCAATCCTTTCCGATTTTATCGGAATCTTAAAGACGTATTACGTACAACTCGAAACGGATAAATCTGTTCGTTTAGAAAAAGAAAACTATTTGAGTTAATCTTAGCTACAAAAATTTGAAATTTGCGAATTGGGTTAAAATATTTTTTTCAAATGTTCACATTTCGACGTAACAATTTTTTAAACGGGCTCAGTTCATTCGTTTGTGGTCACGCCTAACGGCCGCAAATTTTATTAAAATTGAGAAGGGTCAGGAATCGTCCGAATTTATAAAAATGTTTCAGCAATTTAGTTGATGAAAATTATTTTTATTAGAACAACGAATTTGAAATATTTGGTTTGGTAACTGAAAGAGGCTGAAACCTGCAATTGATAACAATTTGTAATAAATTATAAAATATTCAAAAGTGCAGCTTGAATAGTTTTTGTTACCTATAATTTGAGTTAGTGGGGAAAGTTTCAATCATGGAGAAACTTGAAGAAATTTTTTATAAATTTTCAAATCTTTCTGAAAATTAAACATTCGATAAAATATTTTATTCATCTCTTAGAAGCAGAGGAATTTTTATCTTCGTAAAGCAATTAAATTAAATTGAGGTACGTTTTGTATATCTATAGCTACTTTGAAGAGCGAGTGCGGTGAGAGTTGTATTTGAGTATGAGAGAGGCACTTTGCGCTAGTTATTTTTGTTTCTTTTTGCGTGGTTTGTAAGTTAATAGTTACTTGAAGTTTGTATTTTGTAAAAAAATAATTTATTGGTGCTTGCATGTTTCAACTAATGGTTATAGTCGAGTCGTTTTTTGATTATATTTTAACCCCGAACCACATTAATGATGTCACGTGGATGCGTGGTTGGCCATTCTGTGTTATTAATGAACTCCCAAATACATACGAGCTTTTATTTATTTAAACAAAAATGCAGTATTTAAGTGGAGGAAAGCGATACACGAGTCTTTGCTTTTTTCAAAGGCTGAATGACTAGTGTTTATGCTTCCTTTTCAAGATTCGTAAAGGACTGACTTCTCGTACCAATAATTTTACTGTAATATAATTTAATTTTATTATGGAATGTAGTTCAAATTTTTCATTACAGGTATCTACCATTACCTTTATAATAATTAATATTCATACTAAATTACATACCTGATTTGGATTTTAGACTTTCTATTATTATTGCATAGCCTCTGGTTACGGAATTGGTTAATAATTCATAAGTTTTATTGTATAGCAAATTTTTAGGAATATGGGGAAATAGCGATGTGCAGTGGGTTTCCAATTTACATGTTTGTTGAACACGTTTCAGCTTTTAGCAAAATACACGAACAGGATGCTCAAAGACTCATTTTCAACATCTCCGTTATTATTATTATTATGAGAGTTCGAATGTGTATTCAAATTTTTAATTTCATTGTATATAATGGTTGAGTACAATGGCCAACTTTATTTTTTCTTACAGTCTATGACAGTTGACCATATGACACCGTTGAAAAGAATATTTCTCGTTCTTTTCAGAAACGTGTAATTTGTTTTTGTACGAAAAATAATGATGAAAAACATAAAAGAGCTTATTTTCTGAAAAATAAGAAACTTAGACGGCTTCGAAAAACATGAAAAAATAAAAAACAATTGTTGGAACACTTGATCATTATTTTTCCAAACCCGAAAATAGTAGATTTAACAGGTTGACTTATTATTATATTTTGAAACAGCTCCAATAAATGCTTAACTCGTATAGCGTATTAATCGATGACGAGACGTACGGAAAATTCTTAACCGGCTGACCGACAGCTGCAGCGAAGATGGACTGGGTTTAAACGGTGTAACAGGGCGCCACGTAATTTATAACCGGAAAGAAAAGCTCATAAACCCATATATTACGAAAAAAAAACAATCAACTGATTAACCAATCTATCGGTCGTCGCATTTATCTTACCATGTCCATACAAAAATAAATAAGCAAATATGTCCAATAAACAAACACTAGAGGGAACATAAATGTAGAAATTAAACATTTATAACAAACACAAAACAACCAACACCTTAATGTTACACTTGTTCTTTCACAAAGTTTGTCTACGTTATCGTAGATACATAGATAAGACTTTATCATTAACGTAAATTCATGGAAAGAAAGATTCTGGACTAATACATAATTCAAGAGTTGTAACGTAACCAATTTCCTGAGCGAGTGTTTGGGTGACAGGTGACTCCGGAACTTGTGAGGCGATGGCGTGGCTCTGGCAACCAGATATCTGATTTGACGCCAGCTGCAGTTCTATGAACGCATCTAGTGTAACTTAAATGAATTTACTGAAAGAGTCACTATTTAAGCAATAATCTACACACAGCTGTTAAATCTACTATTTTTTGTATTATTCGGAAAATAGTATTCTAAGAAATTTTGAAATTTGGTTTCTGATGTTTTCACAGGCTTTTCTTGGCAACTATGAGCCTCGTTGACTAATGTAAGTCAACTACAATGACGTTTTTCAAAATTTTACATATAGCATTACATTCTTTTTAAAAAAAGTGTCTTAAGACAGTGAAAATTGTTTAAAATTATTATCTATCAGTTTTTTTCACTATAGCTATAGCAAATCCAAAGCATACTTATATTTGGTTTGATAAAAATTTACTCAAGCAGTACATAAACCTTCGTGTCTGTATACATTAGACAACCTGTGCAGTAAGTAAAGTGTATAGCTTGTAGTTTCACAAGCACTTGCTCGATATGTTTCTTCTCGAAATGTCACGTTTGTCGTTCGACATTAGTTTTACTACAGTTCATCATTTCTAGTGCTTTTCTTCTGAAAACGATTCTTAATGGAAAAAAGAATTTAAAAAAAATTTTCATGTAATTTTAAAAGCGATATTTCAAAAGATGAGAGGGTAAAAAATAATTTTTCCCTATCACCCTCTGAAAATGTTAAACACATTTTCAGGTCGATAAAATTGGTCATCATTTCAAGTGACACGACGACCTTTTAAAAGTCTAAAAAGAGGTTAAAGCTCTCGAACTCTATACTATCATCAAAAATTTTTTTCTAAAAAGAACTCGTACATTATGGAACATCAATGAATTCTTAACTGAACCAAATCAATGTAGCGGTTGAAATTTATTACCCCATAAAAAAAGACAACGCTACTGGACACTAAACACTCACTTTTGATCTAATAAAAGGGCTTTAGTATTAAGGTAAATTCAACAACCCTTTTCAAATACATTTTTAAATCGGAAACTTTTTTGTGAGGTTATGTTTAATCTGATAGCACGTTGAATAACTTAAACGGGGTTTAAATAAAACTGAATCAATGTAGTTTGAAATTTATAACGTAAAAGGAAGAAGAGAAAAGGATTTTTTGCACACAATACTCTTTAAATCATTTTTAGCTCTTTGTGGGGAAACTTTAAATTATACTACATTTAATCTTAAATTAATTTTATTACAAGCAGTAAAGATAAAATCCTAGTAAAATCGTCAGACGGAAATAAATTTAAACTTTGAACATTTCACTCCATTAAAATACGTACGTACCTATACTTTCATACTTTTTAAGGACAAAAGGATGGAAGGATTTTTCTTTGATTTAAAACTCATTTTGAAAACTTTAAAATTTAGAGTTAAATTAAAAGATTCGTTGTTTATGTGCTCTGGTAGCTTTGATTGTTCCTCATACCTACAACTACAATATATTTTTTTTATTAAAAAATGATACATTATTTTTCTCGTTCTTGTTTTCGACGTGGAAATATATGTTTGAACGCGAGTTGCTTGGTTCATTTTCAATAAATTGTTTTTCAACCTTAACAATTTGTTTGATAGTGCTTGCATGTGCAAAACTTTTCAGGAGAAAGAGAAAAACAAGGAAAGTGGATCTTTTTGTTTCGAAATTGAATAATCTGTTATTATTATGATGTAAGCAAATGTATTATATTTCATTTTAGATATAACTCAAATTGTTTTTAAAAATTGATTGTTTTTGTTGCGAGATTATTGAAATACGTGCTTCGTACTTTATGTTGCTACTTTTAGATTGTTTCAGTTGCTTTGGGACTTAAATCTAAAAAGAGTTTCACTTTATAATTTTTAAGGCAAACGATCGATGTGTGCTTATTTAGAAAAATTGTAGCTTTTATCGGTTTCTATTTGTTTTATAAATTATGACGAAATGTCTTGACCAAAAATATTAGAAATTATTATATGAATGGATTAAATCGAAAAAATAAAGCGATAGTTTGAATTGTTTTTTTACATTCACTTGGAGATTCTTGGACACACTTTGAGAAACTGCCTTAAGGAGAAGTCTAACGGTATTTTTACCTCTGATGAAAATAATAAAGCAGAAAATCCTCCATTTAAACACGCAAAAATATTTTTAGTAGCTGTCATAATTAATTTATAACAATTGATCAAAGTTAAAAAACTATAAGTCGATCTGTACAACTCGCTGTGCCTCTCGGGTCTCTAGCTCCTGAAGTAGTACTCTGACGATAATTTTACCTTTAATAATAATTATAAAGCAGAAAATTCTCTATCGAATCATATAAAAATGCTTGTGGTAGCTATGATCAGTAATTTATAACCAAATACATAATTTGAATATTTTTTAATATTTAAATTTATCTCGTGTTTCTTCCTATAAAAGGGCTAAGTGACTTTTTGCCAATATTTACAAATAAGGGAGTTTAGTGGTTTTGTGGTTTGCTATGCTGAAAGTTTTGAAAGAGTGCGGCATGGAAAACAAAACGTTTGCTTTTATTTACATTGATATTACTGTTTGTAATGCTATACCAAAAACAATAATTTTCTGCCATATTTTATTAAATAAAACGTTTTGTTTTCCATCACTTTCATAACTTTCAGGCTTTCAGAAAATCGATTTACGGATGTGTTTTACTTCGGTTATTTGTAAATACGCCGAAAAAGCCCGTTCGTACTTTGATACATAGAAAAAATAGAGAAATATTGAAAAGTAGAAAGAATGTTCCATTAATAAGGAAAAAGTTAAATACAGCGTTGCTCATTGAACCTTGATTCCCCTCTTTAGAAGTAGAAAAGGTGGTTATTTAATTGTAGACCGTTTTTATAAACATACTGGAATAAGATGATTTTACATGTAAGACGTTGTAAAATGACATGTAAACATTCCTAAAAGGTTTTACTTAAAGGGGATGTAAACCAAAAATGAAAGCTATAGTACGGAAAATTCTAAGAATAAATTTTTAAACCGCACGGAGCTGTGATGGACCGTTCAGAAGATATACGACTTTTAAGTAAAAATTCGTGACGTCATACGGTCAACTATAGCTACTAAATAAAAGGCAACTGACTCGTCTGCCATTTTGGGGGCAAAGTGCAAAGTAACATTTGCAAAGGCCGATATAACAGTTCACTGTGCGATCACTGTGGATGTATAATTGATTACATTAAACGTCACTTTGACGTGGGACCCAAGATGGCTGACGAGTCAGCTACCAGTTATCTAGTAGTTTTACGTCCAACTATATGTAATAGGCAGGTGATTCGTCAGCCATCTTGGGTTATACGTCCAAGTTTTGCATTTGCATAAAGTAGATAATACAGTACCCAAATCGATCACTCTGTATAAATTTTTATGAAATGTTTATAAACGTCACTTTGATCCAAGATGGCTGACGAGCCAATTATCATTTATACCAATGGTCGCAATCGGTCCAATAAATATTTAGAAATTAATGTACGAAAACTATTTTGCTAAGCAACGAGGGCAAACCTGAAGTTCAATTTGTGACGTGTGACGTCACAAATTTTGAACTTGAAAGCAAGTTAATACCTGTGTTCAAAATATGAGGTTTTCAGTAATCTTCTTAACAATGTTTGTGCCATCTTTCAGTGAAAAAAAGTTTTTTGCCCTCCTCTTTAAATAAATTTGAAAATGTAACCAAGACGTTGCCAGAGTTAAGCATGTAACTGGCTAATCCTGCGTTAAATCGTTTTACATTAGATTTAGTTAAAACCGATTTAGCGATGCATCTAAAATCGGTAAATGTTATACTTTTACAGTGTGTCCAGTATAACATGCACAGCATGGAGATCTCGGACACCGTAAGAGATACGAAGTCGGTTAAATGGAGAAAATTGTGCACGATTTTATGGCCACTTCGATACTGCTTTTGTTTTTTGAAACAATTTATTAGCACTCTAGATATTGAGGAAAAACTGAAAAATTGCATTTTCTTTAAATGCTTATAACTTTTTTATTAATGGAGATAAATTCAATTTTAAAAAAAGATATAATAGGCACTACTAAAATGCAAATAATTAATTCATAAAATAATTTTTTACGTTTTGGAGATATGATGCAAACTTATGTTTTTTTAAATACAAACCTAACCTCATTTTTATGTTTTTAAAAAGCTAGTTTTTTTCTCTTTTCAAAAATATAAGGGTTGATTTTTTTAATTCCTTTACGGTAATACTAAAATAGAATATTTTGTTATTTATGTTCAAATGAATTTTAAAAAACAAGTTTGCTATGAAACAATTTCATTCCTGCACATGATTGGTCTGAATTGTTCTGTCTTTAAACTAGTTCGTATATTTTCCGGAATTTTTGTGAATTTGGTGCCACTGTATGTTGCATAATGCATACAAATGCCTTTGTACTTAATAATCGCCCTGGACCAAAAGACTGTCATCAGAGGTGACACATTATTATGAAGTAACACTGTTGTAATGCTAGTTGCATATTTAAAAATTAATGATCACTGCGCCATGCTAGATTAGCAGCTTCAAGTGATTTTGGACCAACACGAGGTGTGCATTTGTTCTAATTTTTAAATCGATGTTTTTCTAATTCGGACGATTTTACTACATCTCTCCAAAAAATCCGGATTAGCGAGGGTTTACTGGATGTTATTTATCTGCAATTAAATGTGTAATAAAATCCACTTGTGCTCTAAAATGTTGCATGGCAAGAACAAAACAGACTAATAATAATTGTAGACGGGAATGTTAAGATTTTTATTAAGAGCTAGAGTAGTCTCAACGAAAGATAAGCCCACCACATGATTACCGTTGAAGTGGCGCAGTCGTTTTGTACGCTATTACGCTCTGAAGCTACGCCTCGTGCAGATTTAGCCACGTGGTGGCATTTTTTTCTATTTGAGCTACTGTTGGCTTCAACCTAAAGGAAAATTCACCAAACAATGTTACTTGATTTTAGAAGGATGATACTCAGCATCTTGTATAAATATTTTATTACTGAAATGGTACAATAAAAACAGACGTGCAGGGTCCATTTGCGGCTTAGTCGATTTTCTAGAAAAGGCATAAAAAAGAGATTTTTTAAAATGGACGTTTTAGTTAAAAGAATATTTTCTAGAACAATTGAATACTTAAACTCTAGAGTTTCTCTTTTATAAATAAGCGATTCTTTCAAGTGATGAAATTATAATTTCAATAAGCAATATTTTGGGCAAAAGTGGAAATGTTATTTAGGAATTCGAACCTCATACATCGCTACCTTATTGAATTATTAATTACCTTTCAAACTCAGATTATTTACAGAGCAGTAATGGTTCTCTGAAATTACAAAATCTAAAAATAGATTTAATTTAAACTGCGAACATAAATTGGATTACTCAAAAAATTATGCTTTTATTCATGTGGAAATTTTAAATTCTTGTAAGTTAATAAGGTGAAATGAGCTGCCCTAGTTTTTCAAAAATTTAAAAATTACGAACCGCAAATTCAAACATAATTTCAACATAAATTAGTGTATTTTACCTAATCTTCTTATTTCTTAAGATTATTTAATCGCAATGTAATACAAAAAGAGCTCCCTTGTTAAAAGGTACGACCCTTACAAAAGAAACATATTTAAACAAAAATTTAGCGTATATTAGAGTTTACTTTTTAATTTGAAAGTGCTTTAACCGTAGTACAAAAAAAAGGTCGAAAACTCTCAGCTTATTATAAACCAAATACATACAACCCCTTAAGCTTTAACCTTAGGGTAAACGTTGATTGGCCGACTTGGAAAAAAAACTTTTAACAAAGCTCCATCAACTAATTTTACGCTTACATTAGCGAAATATAAAATAATTTCCATTTCTTCATTTAAAGTGCAATTTTTGCTTAATTTTTCTAACCTTAATGCAATAATTAAAAATTGTTTTGTGGATTAATCAACCGTTAAGAAAAATTATAATTAGAAAACAAACTTTGTTATCTTTCAACTTTTTAGTCTTTGTGTTTTGGTGTTTTGTAACTATTAAAGTTACTACGCACCACCGATTCTATTTCCACTTTCCACTTTAGTGAGCGATTGTAGGCATTTACTGTCTAAAGCTTAAATTTGATAAATTAATACATCAGAGGTCCTTCACATGTCCTTTCTAAAACCGTGATTTGTAATTAATTGCACTTTTTACACACAACAGTAGATTAATTTTATTTTTCTTTAATTAAAATTCGTTTTTTTTGTAATTACAGTGACTAAGTTCATCCGCATTGGAATCGCTGATAAGAATGACAACCCTCCTTATTTTGATAAGGCTTTATACGAGGCGGAAGTGGACGAAAATGAAGACATCCAACACACCGTTCTCACCGTCACCGCCAAAGATCACGATGAATGTGAGTACTTTTCTTTATTATATTTATAGGTGTTTTCGTGTTCTAAATTGGAACATGCAGGGATGACCTGTGAAATTCAGCGTCACCTAGCCTGGCTCATGACAGCCAACGGTAGGGATACAATTTATTGTTCAAAAGCAGCTAAATCAATACCCTAATAACGTGCGAGAATTTTATGGGAAATCTGTGCCCGGGCCTATGTTAACCGATACCCATAATTTTTAGCCCTCGCTTTATTTCTGTCTCGTTCTAAACCAAATTGGTTCTTAAAATATAACCGCACTCAACTTTTATTTTTTTAAACTTATTTAAAGATCCGATTTAGAGTCTTTATTTTTCCAAGTAAAGTTTTTGTGTTTTTTAACTTTTTAAAAAGTTTAATCCAATTTCGAGAAAATTAATTCAAATCCTTGCCCTAAATGTACGATGTTTTAATATCTCGCTTGATTGAGTAATTATCGAAAAAGAATCGATAAAAAATAATACGTTAAAATCAAATTCATATATTTATTCATAAATCGCTTACAATTACGCCGCCTTCTTTGATTTTTTTGGGAATTATTACGTTTCAATTCTCTTTAGAAAAGCGGAAAATTTCTAATGAGATTCTGAACAATTTACAATCGTCGCGTTAGCTTTGTTTTGCTTTGTATAAAATTTTATGTGGGAAATTTTTTAAAATAGCCCTTTTTACACCGGCCTATTAAAATAAACGTTTATCAAGAAGGCTTAGATACGTCCAATTTAGAAAGATTCACATCAAATATCATCGAAACGTATTTGTAGGGGATAGATGTGGTCATTCATTGTTGTTAAAGCCAGAGCATTATGAATGGAGTGTCCTCTACACTATATACCGGGTGTCTATGAAATTTACAAACGAATAACTGCTTATTATTCTTCATCATCAATGATGATGATGATTTATTATAGGCCTTGTTGGTTTATCTGATCAATGATCAGATACTGTGAGTCAATGATCTCTATTGTCGGGAAACCTCTAACCTCTAACATTAGGATTTCTTTTTAGGGCGGCTTTACTTGCCCATCGAAGCGTTATTTGAACCTGAGTTGCCTATATCATTGCTCAATCAAGTTTTTAAAATTTGTATAGATTTCAAATGTTGGACGTTTGTAATTATTTTAGTCTAGGCTTAATCTTTGACTTTCAAAGTGTACAAGTGTCTGCACCTACCTCAATTTTGTTTTTGTGCACTCTTTACCCATTATTATACCTACGTTTTGGTACTGTTATTAAATATCTTAAACATAAATATTATCCAAACCCACAATTGTAGATAGTGACTCATTCCTAATATAGGTTCATAAGCTTTAGCTAACTATAGCGCAGCTTTTATTGAGTTAGATGCAGAAAACACGTACCGCTTTAATAGCATAAACTACTTTACTATAATTTGAACGAGTAGTAGAAGTGGATCCGAGTACGAACGATTGTGCATAATGCTGTACCGAAAAATCTCGATGTAATTTATTATTATATGATTTTGAGGTTGGTCCCTATTGGTTCCTTGCATCGCGACCTCTTGGATCTATTGTGCGCCTCGGATTTGGTCTTCCCTTATGGGAGTTCTGTGCTTCTGATAAAGTCCAGAATTTTCCCTATTGATAAGTTGGGCAGTTGTCTTTGGAGTATTTTCTCTTTCCCGAGAATGCTGTAACGACTTCTTGTGAAAGCCTCACAGTGTAGCAGAAGGTGAATGGGAGTTTCCTCCTCTCTGCACATCCTCTGCATAGTGGGTCTTCTTCTAGTCCCATCGTATGCAGTTACTTTTTGAGCTGACAATGACCCGTTAACATTGCCGTTGCCAGTCGTAGCTCATCTCTGCTCATTCTGATTAGAGAGCGAGTTCTTTTGTCAGAAGGTTTCTCCAGCAGGGCTTTAGAGTGTCCCTGTCCAGGATTTTCCCTCCAGTGTTTAATATGCCACTTCCCTAGAAGTGACTTTATTTCTCTCTTTGCCGTCTCATTAGAAATGCCTTATTTTGCTGCCCTCTTTGACCAGATCGTCCGCTTTCTCGTTTCCTGGTATGTTGGCATGAGCTGGAACCCATACCAAGTTGACGAAATTTGTCTCCGCTAGCGCATTCAGTCTGCGGATGCAGTCCGTTACTAGCCCGGACCTCACCTCACAAGCGTTCAGCGCTTTTAAGGCTGCTTGGCTGTCAGGTACTACGAAGATTCTTTGATTGTGATATCCTCTATCTAACAGCATTTGCGCACATATTGAGATGGCATAAATTACTGCTTGAAAGACGCTTACGTGCTCCCCGAGGCTTAAGGTTACCCCCCGCCTCAGGTTGCCGTCCCCGATAATTCCAGCTCCTGTACCTCTTGGGTTTTTGGAGCCGTCTGTGTACACAACTCCATTCATTTTGACTGCCTTGCATTCCCATTCTTCCCTTGTCGCATCGATGTAATTTATTCTTCATTTGATAATTGACACGACTATCTACATCTGTGCATTTAAGGTATAGTTATTTACATGACTATGTGACGATTATTTTGAATTGAGAGAAGAGAGACTCGGGTCGAGAGAAACCCGAGACACTTGAAAGCATCCGAGCACTTGAAATTACTTTTCCATCGTGTGAATCGAAAAGTTTATTTTTTTATACGATTGTAGAAAAAATATATTTCTGACGTAAATGGCCTCAAGTCGATTTTACCATGAAATTCCATAATTCCATAGCCTACTGACAAGTGGGAAATAATTATCATTGTGGAGGCTCTATAAATACTATAACTTTTAGGACTCTTTAAGGACTATGTTTGATTGTCTTCTCTTTAACCCAATCGAAGTAATTACTTCATTACTGTTACTCTGTTTAATTTTAAGAAAATGCTTCATAAATCTTTATGTTCCTTTCAAGTGTTCAATGATGTTTTCTATTCTTCTCTAAATGTTTGCTCTTGCCACCTAATTAAGACTGACATTTATTATAAAAGAAATTCTCTTTTTCCATAGAAAGTGATGAAAAATAAGCACACGTTGCTACTATGACAATACTAATAAATTATTTAATTTCATTAAAAAAGTGAACGCATACACCATCTTTACTTTTCTCTCACAACTCCTAAGTGGTAAAAATCCACTCTATGACTTTGATGATATTACATACATAGTGTCTTCTTTTAGCCAAGTCGCATTTTATATTGAAAAGTCAGCCATCTACAACAGAATAGACTTAGAGACTGGTGGTTTTGTAATTACAAATTTTTTTGTATTACTTGCTGATTTCATTACTTAAAACATTATCAATTTTCTCCTATTTTCCAAGACTCGTTTCGAAACATAATGCCCCAGAAATTGAAATTTCAAACTCTCACCAGTCGCTAAGTTAAACCTTTAGCTTTATCATGTTTTTTTAATTTTTGCAATAGAACCCTTAATTTTAAAGATCGTAGGGAATAAAAATCTGTCTGAACCCCATTTATTTCTAATGGCATAAAATTTATGCCATAGTAGTAAGAAGTACGACATAGTAAGAAGTTTATTAACTAAAGCCTGTTTTGTAAAGAGCGCAAAACTTAAGAATTTATTAACTCTAAAAACACTTATTATGTATTTGCAAATATCTCTTTCACTTCACATACCCTTAAAAATACAAAAAGTACTCATATTAATCTTTGTTAATTTTCTTGTAAGCCTTGATCGATTCTTGGAATTATTCTGGTACAGAGAGCACTTAACGAACTATCTTCACAACTCAAAAGTTGAATGAAATCTGAAATAAATCACGAAATGATCACTATAATAGACACAAAGTGCATAAATGCCGATAATTCTGCTTCTTCATATGATAGGCATTAGGGTCTGTTATTTACCAGATCAGTGATGAGTTCTTGTGAGTCCAGTATGTTATTGAATTGGGCAGGGGATTGCTCTAACCCAACATCAGATGATATTTTTCTATTATAGTGTAGATGATCATTAGTAGCAACCGGGACTGATAGGGTTACGTGTCGTCCGAAAAATAGCTGCGGAGGAATTAAGAAAAGGTATTTTAAATTTTTTGAAGATCAGCAGAGACTCAAACTTCGGTATTTTACGTAACAAGCGTGTTCGATATGCTTTACGCCAGTACTCTTCAAACTAGTGTATTCAGCGGAACCCCTCATCTGCATAAAATTATATATATTGAATTTTTATACATTGACTGCAGAGAGTGGATAACCCTTCGGTACTTAGGTATTTTTCGGGGAATCTTTGAGACATCTCGCGGAACCCAGTTTGAATACCACTACTCTAGGTACGTCAACTGTGCACATGTATAATCAAAATATGACTGGGGAATACTGTTAAATTTAAAAATAAATCCGCTTTAACAAAAAGATTAATATTTAATTATAATTATTACACCCGACTGTGTGATACTTTTTTGACTCATTGTCCAGATTTTCGCTTCGTGGTCCCATAGAGCTTATGGATTATGGCTTGGTATGCACATACTTTTTTCTTTATTTAAGTAAAGTTAAAATTAAATTTGATATAAATCACAATGACTCCCAAAACATACTTTTTTAAGAATCTTTTAATTAAACTTTATAATATTTACTCTTAGGGAAAACGCTAAAACGCTGGTAAACATATGTAAAATCTAATTAACGTTATTAAAAGCTTTCTCTCTTATTTAATAAACTTCCATTATGTTGTTTTTTAGGTGAAAAACATTAAGGGCTGCTTTTTGTTAATAACACTCCTCTATATTCTATTCCTTATTAGGGGATGCTGCTAATTAAGCAATAATGAGCGAATTAATTAGAGCAATGATTTTAGATTTTCTTCCATCGTACAATTAATAATTTAAATCTCTTTACTAATTTTTTTAACATCTAACTTAAAGATAATTTACCGTTAATAATTGATTAATTAACGTCGAAGTTGTTAAACGAAAAGGGACGGTTCATTATGTCAGTTAATTGGTTAAGTACCTAAAGATCAATTTAATAAATATAACAAAGTTTGCTACTAGGAATAATTCAAGTATCTTGCGTTAATTATTAAATCAAAGTTAAAACAACTAACGTGAGTTAGAAATGCTCTTTGACTGCCATACATTATCCTTTTTGGAAGGTTGACAATTATCATGCGGTTGCAACTTTACTTCTATATATTTGATTAAATTATTCATTTTCATTTAAAAGCTACATTTCGGGATGTGGTTTTAATTTTGTGGAGACACTTTATTCGCATTTTTTCAAACGCAAGGTGAATTTATTATTTTGTATGAGCAACAAGGGGTAGTTCGTTTGTAATAAAAAAATTTATGATCAGTACTTGGTTTATATTTATTTTAGTACTCGGGGATGTGCACACGAAATATTATTCATGCATAAAAATAAAAGATTCAGTTGTGTTTGATGCATAAAATAATATTTCATATTCTAAAATTGTAGCGGATTGGAGGAAATTGTAGAATGTTTAGGTTTTAAACAGGTTAAGAGCATATACAAAATATAAATTTTATTTACATCTTTTGTACAACTCTATATACAGACATTATTAATTAATAATTGTGACTAATTGCATTGAATAAACGATAAAAATAGTTAAAAATTAAATTTTTAAATCCATTACAAATAGGAAATTTGTACATAATCGTATCGATAACGATAAATTGATGAAGTTTTAGCATATATGCAGACCTCATTATCAATTTATACTTTTAATATCGTAACAACAAAATTAAATTTTTAGTTTTGTGTAAGCGAGTTAGTTGAATGGACGTTGAAAGAACCTTAACTTTTATTTTTTGTGATCAGGTACGTGGAAATTGTTTTTGAAATTAAGGGCACTAATTAAATTTTTTATTAAATATAAAAGAGTACTTTGTGTTATTAAATTTGTTCAGTACAATTATTTTAGAAAATTTGCTAATTAAAAAAGAACTTTTGTAAATTCATTTTTTTCGTACTTCTTACCACTTTTCACTAATGAGTAAGATACTCAGCAATAGGACTTATTATTAAATTTCCTAATACGCGAAGAAATCATTGATTAGGTGTTAAAAAATAATAAGTAATAGAACGAACAATTTATTTTCATTAGAGATTCTTTTAATTTTTCGCTTCGTGAATTACAACTAAATAATTCCTCATGAGCAGAATTTCTTTGAGTTTCTATGAGGAAATTAAACTTTATTTGAGAATTAAAATTTTAATTCACTTCATAAATGTCTTTTTGATTTTTCTCAATTAATTTACTATCTTCTTTGTTATAAACAGAGGAAATATATTTCAACATAACCTAATTCAGTTTAAATATAGGTTCCTTTGATACAGTATACCTTTATTCGTATTACATCAAGTGCGCCGGTGGTCTCGCTCCAGTAAGTTACTTGCTATTGTTTTTAAATGGAAGTGGAAGAAACACAGTTTATGTTTTAAGGATCAGCTCCGTTTTGTTCAGATCTTGGTCATGAATATTTCTTGGAGACAATATTTTACTTGAGCGATAATTCGACAAATGTTCCTCTCGTGTCATCAGTTTAGATGTGTAACGGATCGAAAGATTGAAGGTTTAAATTATTTTTATAAAAAAAAATTCTGTGACCTTAAATGGCTCAGTTTCGATTCTTGGCACAATTTAGTGTTAAATATACCAGTTATATATATAGGATTGGTCGAATGTCAAGATTTTGATTTGTTGGGATTTCCATTCTCTGTTTTTCTATCAATATCTTATAGGATACTATACTCTGTCCACCAAACAAATGCAGCTAAGCCACTCCCAAATTTATGCCAAGTAAGGTTGACGCATGTCAATTCTTGCGTGAGTGTTGTAAACCGTGTATTTTCAAAATTCCACCAATAGAAAAATTCTATTAGAATATCGCGCCCTTTTTGGTGGGAGTGGCTTGGCTGCATCTGTTCGATGGACAGAGATTGAACACTTTAAGCACAAGCCCCTACCTACGTTTTGGTATACAAAGGATTGTGGAAGAATTGTTTTTTTGCAATCAACCTGGAATTTTTCACCAAGCCGTGGAAAAGTTATATGCGAATTTTTCCTAATCCCTATTAATACATAGAACCGAGGGGTCAACCACTGTTCTGAATTTGTACACTGACTGCAGTTGACTGCCCATGAGTGCGTATGCTATGACTGTCATTGACTGCAGATGACTATCGTTGACAGCTCAATTTTTGTACATTGACTGCAGAAAGTGGATAACCCCTCGCATAGAACTATGAACGTGCATCTAACGTGAATCAGGTTAAATAAAAATATGAAACAATAGGATATTTTCCAATTTTTTAAAATGTATCTAGAAAGTTACCTTCTTAATAACGTAATTCCAAAACCACATTAAAGAAAAATTGCGACTCTAAGTTTTGCCAAAAAAATTATTTGAAATTCAAACTATAAAGTTTCCCGCATTAAAGGGACATGACGTCACGAATCGTTGCTGTCAATATTCAATTCATCAGCTCCAACTTATTATAACCTTCATTACAAATTAACTGACATTTAACACATGTAACTAAGCAACAAACGTGATTTGTACGATTCGGGACGTCACTTCCGTTTTAATTTTCACTTTGAACCTGTAGCATTTAATGCTTTTACTAAAGCACTTTTTAATAAAACTTTTTTGATTAACATATTTTTAGTGTAGCCAAGTCATTGATAATCGACTTTGCTATACAATAACGCAGTAATAAGCGATATTTAATTTAAAAAATTGGAAAATACCCTATTCCCCATCATATTTCTCACTATAACAAATTGAGCTAATATTTTTATCAATTTAAAGTCTGTTTGAAGCGTAATCAACGTTACATAAATTTTCAATTCATTTTCAACATTTCTTGTATTTGCTGCATAAATTGTACATTATATATTTTTTATCATTTTTGTGTCAAAGTACGACATTTTATAGACTTCGCGCAAAGAGAAAATTTTAAAATACGCATTTAGTTGTAGGGTGTTTCAATTTACATTTTTAATTTAAAATCAGTTTCAATTTTATCGTTGTGAAAGAAAAGAAGTAATTTTCTCAAATTGTAAGCCGACAATTTAAGCCTTAAATTTTTTATTCGCCGTTTTCACACACCATCGTTTTATCTAAATAATAAAGATTTAAATTTGGATTATAATTTTAAAATTTAAAAATTCAATATCGAAAAAAAGCCTTGTATAGTTCAGTCGGCGATAGCTTTTGGGTGGGAATTGTGTTAGAAATGGAAAATTGAAGTAGTCAGATATTTTTATCTCACTTTAATTATGGCTTATGAAAAAAGATAGCAAGGTCTAGCAAACCTCTGCTGTAAAATTCAAATACAATTGTCAATAATGTAAACCAAACGTTTCATAGCGCATCCCCACCCAAAAGCTATCGCCGACTATCCTGTAGAAGATGTCCAGGCAAAGCGTCTACTCTGCTCATTTACATGCTCTTTCTAGGAAAGATATTTTTAGTCTTAAAGTTTGTACAAAGTGTTGAGGAGTGAATCATTGTCAGATTCATACCGTGTGCCGGTATTTCAAAGGTTTCAAAGGGGAACATAGGAAACTATTTGTTATCAGCAGACATTGAAAATTTTTCTTTAGATATCACTACCTCGCCCTCTTAAATTTATCTGGGAGCACCAAACTCTAAATACGTGATTTCCATTGTTATTTCTCTATGTTCCGCTTTAAAAGTCAACACGCGGTATACAGTATAGCTAAACGACTTTAATTCATTGGAATTTTAACAAAAGTCGAAGAAGCTTGGATGTATCAATATACCCATCGAATTTAAATAAGTGTACAATGTACATGTACAACCCCCATGAATAAAAGTCATTTGACCAAACTGTATACCAGGTATACCAAACTAAGTGGTCCCAATTATTTTTGTACAGCTCCTCGTGGATTTTCACAATACTAAACATAAATGAAACTAAATGTTACTTCCAGTTTTGACAAAAACCATCGAAATTTGACATTTTATCTATAAATAAGCTCTGAACTTTAATTACGAGACACCTTGTATGTGATAAACAAAATTAATTTGTTTCTAAAGCCCACTATTTACTTTTTAAACCTTTAAAAATTAATTTTTTTAGCCATTTTCGTCGCTTTGGTAAATGTTCAAATCTCATTAAGTTTTTTAATTCCAGGGTTTAAGGGTTAAATTCTTGTTAATCCCTGGATTGTGGAAAAATTCAAATTTCGATTTTAAAATAATTTTTAATACAGAATGACATTGTTTCTCAATAAAAGACACCGTGGTGACAGCGCACCACATTTACTTCGTCCTAATCAGTTTTCACAATTTGCTTGACTAATTCCAAAATTATCCTTTAATTGGGGTATTGTATGGCTGACTGTTGTAGTTGTGGTTGTGGTTATAAAATAGGTAATGTACAACAAAATTTACTTTTAAATTTCTGTTTCCTACGTACAGTAGCAAATTTATGACCTTTTAGAGAATAGATGCATTGCAAATTGATTTGTAGCCAACTTCACTTTTTTTTTAAATAAAACAGTACTTTTGTGGTAGGGATTATGGATGGTAATTGAGTTAACTTTTGTTTATGAAAAAATATACGTATGAAAAACACGCATTTTTCTCCTTTTTAGTAGGGTTAGTGGAAAACTTTAATTCGAAATGGATTCAAGTCATAAATTTTAATTTTCAACGTAGGTATTTTTTCCTTTTTACAAATTAGTTTATGGTTTTTCAAATTTTTACGTTGGGGAAGCATTGATTTAAATTAAAAAATTTATTTAGAATTAAAAGTAGCCGTTCACAGTCACCTACCTACTGATTATCTTTTCCTACTAGAAGATCATTTTTCAGTTTAGCCATTTCTACTTTCATTCGTTTGTTTACTAGCTAATTAGATTAGAAACCAGCAAAGTTTCTTTTTTACATAAAGCAAAAAAATAAAAGTTTTGTGAAGAATACGCACAAAAAGTTCTGTTTAAATTTTACTTTATCTTGAAATTATCGGGTTAAATTCTTTTAAAAGAAATGGGGCAACTTTTCAAAAAAGCTTATAGTCTCACATACAGGAGTCGCGAATAACCATTTTCAACTATCATAGTATGGTAATCATGTAGCAGAACGTCGTTGTAAAAGTTTGCGAATTCAACATGCATGCAAATTTTCTAGTTCACTGGGTGAACGTAAAATAGTCTCTAACAGTCCCAACACATTGAAAAATTTCTTTACAAATAAAATTTCTTTTATTTTGTCATCTTTTGGATTTGCATTATTTTTTTTTATTAAATAACTTTTTAAGATGCGTCTCGTTTATAAAATTATCTAGGGAGATTTTAAGAAAATTTTTAATAAAGGAAAATGGTTAATTGTAACAGCTGTGCTTTATTATTATGTCTGTGTTCAACAAAAAAGTTTTCATTTTTCCACTATAACATTGAGATATTATTAATACGGTAGATTAAGAAAGAAAATTTATTATCGAACTCAAACGATTACTCAAAAAGTATGGTAAACCATATACAACTTTTTTTTTGGCGAATCTTAAAAATTTCCTTTTTTTGCAATTTATGGCGCCTGTCTCCGATTTTTAAATCGATCGTCCATAATTTCTTTTACAAAAATTTATCTAAATGAAAAGTCCTTCTAGCCTAATACATTATAGACTCTAATCTTATAGCCTAACCTTGTTGCGGAAGGTATGTCAATCACAATCTGTTAATTCTCGTTTCTATAATAGTAGAACATTGTTAAAAAATAGTAGGTTCAGTTAAAAATTCTTCAATTCGGCCTAGGCAGCTGTGGAGTTTCAATGTCTTAAGACGTTCTCTAGTAGGCCCTGTTTGAGAACTTACAAATCTTTGCAGGGTAGGGTAGTGAGAATGATGCAATCAGATCTCTATTCAATTTAAAAAAAATGTTAATAAATAAAAAAAATATTAATAAAGAGCAAAATCGATAAAAAATAGATAAAATTTCCCAATCCGTATATGGAAACGACTTGAATACTAACAAATTGTATTTCTAAATGGTAGCATGTAGGCACTGAAACGTCAGTTAGCATAGCAACAGGATTTTACAGCATCGTAAAAGAATGTCAATTTGAAAGTATCAGACTGCCATGAAGAATAGATTAGTTCATTAATTTTAGTTCATTTAGCTGCATAAGTCATTAAAGAGCGTCATTTGGGCAGCAATTAAATACAAATTTATTACAATAATTAAAAAATATAACATACAATTGGGTACCACAGTATTCACAATTAGGTGCAATGAAAAGCGCAGTTTGGGAAAATATTTTTGACTTCAGTGCTTGTTGTCGACTTATGACTCTTGTTAGGTTAAGTGTTTCCGACTGGGTATTTTCTTTCATATTGTTTGCTATTTATTGTCCTGGTTTTAATTGTTGGTAAGGATTTATTGTATTTTGGAATCATGACCAGCAATTTTTATGAGCTTGTGCTTACCCGCATTACTCTTTGATAGGTTAATTATTACACTTGATCTAGCAGAACGATTTCTAATTTTTTTGTATCTAAACTCATTTTTTCATATACCCTTTCATCTTGTTTTCACATTTTTGCACTCTAAGCTCTTGATTATCTTAATCGAGAAGTAAATTTAAAACAGAGTTTTTGATTTGTTATTTTAAAAAATAATCGATTCTGATTGATCAAGAACAGATGTGGACCGGTCGAGTTACCTTTAATTCTTAATTGAAGTTCTACATGACCCACGATAGGTTTTCAAATAGGTGAACTTGGGAAGTTTTTTTGTATCCGTCACAATTACTTAGTTTGTCTATTGGGATATTTAAAAAAGTAAGTATGTGGTTGTATAATGCTCGACTTCCGGGTAGCTCTGTATCATCAACTACTTTATTGACATAATGTACTTGTATTGTACTCAGGGGTCGATTGGCTTCTAAGCCTTACTGAACTGCGACCAGTGTTGATCTTTTGTTCATAACCATACTCGTATCGTATTTTTTGCTCTCAGGGATTGAATCTTACCAGCGAAGCATAGAATGTCCCTGATAAACTTCTTCAGGCGTCAAATGAGCCCGCCCTAAGTGTTTCAGCCTAAGCCTAATGCATCGCAATTGCAGAGAATGTGTTTGGAGGATTCGATCTCCGATTCACAGAGTCTGCATATGTCACTATCCTCCAGTCCCAGTTTTTTGAGGTGGTTCTTCACTGGGCAGTGTCCAGTAAACAGATCCCTGATGAGTCTGATTTAGCTCTTTGATAATTGAATAAGCTTTTTAGCATTTGTTGTCGAGTACTCAATGAATTTCTTCGTCTGTCTTTGATCTGGTGCGTTGTTTTAGTGAGAATTTTTTTTCTCAGTTTCCCATTTTTGGATCTCTTCTCTTCTATGTGTTCTCGATAGTCCACATAATGGTTCTGGTTCAATCGAGAGGGCTTTTGAGCCTGTTCTAGCTAATTCATCAGCTATTTCGTTTCATTCAATTCCCTCGTGACCTGGCATCCAATGAAGGGCCAATGTACTTATCACACATCATGTACCTTCGTCTTCTCACAAGTCACATGACACAAAAGCTAGCTTATACCAAAGACCATACAGTAAAAGACTCTCATAGGCCAAATGTGACCAATAATCCCAGCTAAAGAAGACGTCGCTAGTCACTAAGGATATATTTTAGTGAATAAGATAGCTTGTTGAGATGTTGAGGTGGGAACAACTAAGAAAGCGATAAAAAAGTTTGTTCTTCGAGAAAGTTGAAGCGATTTTGACCTTAAAAGCCTTCCACATTTTTTTTATATGGGTTTCGCTGATCTTTCACTGTACGGTCTTTGCTTATACCTAAGCAACGAAAACACATGACGTGTTTTTATCCTAACAATTAAAAATGTTCTCTACGTTGTTTTAACTGCTCCTTTGTAATTTTCTCGATATTCGTGGTTTTATTTTGTGTGACCAACATTTTAGCATGGGATCCAATTCAGGTGCTTAGATCGATTCTAAGTGTAAATTTTTTCTCTGCAAAAGGTTTTAAATTGCTTCTAGATTAAAATACTTTTAAAAGTAGTTTTCGCATCCCTTTTTGCTTATTTCTCGCCATCAAAGGTGGAACTTCTCACACATTGTATACGCGCAACGTTCCAACTAGTATTATTTGATAACTAATATTGATTGACGCATCAGATTAATGTTTGTCATACAAAACATAGCTGCAGAGATTATTTCCGGGATTATTCACAAGAGATTATTCTCGCTATAATAATGAAAGAGGGGTGGATTAAACGCATAGGTATATGTAATAAAAAATAATGGGTTTTATTGGTTGAAAAAGTTAATAATATTGGTGTGCTTTGTCATCATGTCATCTTTAAAAATGGGCGGGTTATGAAAATTCATTTTTTATTCCTCTGTCTCAAAGAGGGACACTTTAATGCCCAGTTGCATAAAAGAGAATTATATTTATAATCCTTTGATATGGCAACGTTGTAGAATGTAATGTCAAAGTTTAACGTTTGTAAATAGATATTAAAATTTGAGATTAAGTCAACACAAAAAGAATTTAACGTCAGATTTAAATATTATTTTTTACAAAAGTCAAACTTTGAGATTTTCATTTATTGATTTATTGGGTAACGTTGCCATAATCTAAGGATTATGCCGTATTAAAATATAATTCTCTTTTATACAACCGGGCTTAAGTTGCAAATATTTAGAAGTAAATACGGCCTTTTCATTAACATATCGCTAATTTTATTTCGTTACTATGGCAACCACTTTACGCTCTAGAGACCGTAAAATATCATTATGTTTAGACAGATGCCCCATCTATTGACATTAATGTTGTTGTTGTTCTAAGTAGTTATTCTATGTATCTATTTGTTAAATATTTACTTATATACTATTATGCCAAAATAACATACCGAGTGCCCACGATCAAAGCGGAACATAACCAAATAACACAGATAATTACATTTGCAGTTTGCTGCTCATCAGTTTTATCTAAAAGAACGGTAATGGTATCTATTGAAAGAGAATTATTTTCCGAGTCTGTTGATACCACATACTTCTTAATTAATGACTTTGATATATGTCAAACAATGTCAAATGAATACAATTATTTCAATTTGACATATCATGGCTGCTTATAGTTGTTGAAATTATGGAAATATAGAAATTGCTTCTTTAATGTTAAAAAAGTCATTAATTAAGAAGTATTTGGTATCAACAGACACGGAAAATAATTCTCTTTCAATAGATATCATTACCGTTCTTGAAGATAAAACTGATGAGCAGCAAACTGCAAATGTAATTATCTGTGTTATTTGGCTATGTTCCGCTTTGATCGCTTTAATCGTGGTCGTTGATAGATTTTTTAGGCTCACAGAGACTCACAAAGTCGAACAATTAATTACAAAGTTTTTGCGATCATATTAGTACATGAAGTATTGCGAAAACGTAAAAATGTGACTTTTTCAATTTTACCCATTTTTCAGTTTAATAAATTGGCTTGATAAACACGTTTCTTATTAACCTTATCTTGTTTTGTGTACATTACCCAATCGATATTTGATTTTAGGTGCATGTTGAAAATTTATAATGTGACTATTTTTGATAAATTCAATTTATATTCTATAAAGCTTTGCTTTAAAGGTCAATTTTCTATAATCAAATAATATTCAGTACATTCTACATCGATTGTCATTATTATATGAAGTGTGGCATTATGTGAGCTTAAAACTCGAAAGATAAATTGGCTAAATTTTGTATTTCACCAATTTGGAATTATAATTAAGCATTAAGCAATTTATTCGGGCAAAAAGAACGTAAATTGAATGTATTAATTATGATGGGAAGCTAACACCTATATTGTTTTTATTGTAAATTGTAATTAAATTTAATTTGGAAAATTAAACAGGCAAACACGATTATAATTGAATTTTGTTAAATTACAAATTTTCAACCCTTAAATTCTTTCGTGCAAAAGAGTTGAGTTTTTTAGCATTTTATATTTTATTACGGTATGGTTTTGGCTCCTGTTATTATCTACGTTGGAACGAAATTTCTCGTTTGTAGAGCATTATAATGTGTTTTATAATACCGGATGTCCCAGTGGATGTTCTTCTATTTTGAATGCAAATATCTTTAGAATCGTTTACGAATAAATTATTCGGTTTTTACTGCTTAAACTTTTTATTCTGTGTGCGTTAAGACCTCTTTTTTTGCCCTTGCAGGACTAAAATTTCGACTACTTGCTTCCGAAATTGACTTTGGGAATAGAAAAACAAATGTATATAAAAGAAATTTAATATCTTATTTTGGTAAAAAAACGAACGTACTCGACCTTTTCCAAAGGCTCCATTGATGAAATTCCTGAAAAAGAAAAAGCTTAGTGTAGGGTGCAGAAATGTGCGAGTTATTAAATGGTTTAATTTTATTTTAGGAAAAAAATGTAAGCAATCTGACTTTATTTCTGAAAAAGATAAATGAGATATTTTAACAAGAATTTGTCTACTAAAAAATATATATTGTGTTGTTCAATCATCAAGTCAAGCTAACATTTCTTAATTTGTCTTCGCATTTTTCAATGTCTACTAAATATTAATTTCGAGTAAAATTCTTCTCTTTGTTTTCTGTTAACTTGAAGGATAAAAAAAATGTTCACAAATTATATTACGTTCGTGTGTGTTTTCAGAAAGTGTATCGTATGTGCTTGGGAATTTTATTTCAAATTTTACATTGCGGTATAACGCCCGAATTTCGTTTAATTTAATTTTTAAACTTTATCTTTACTTTGGTGTCGCTCTTTTTTGGTGCCCTATGCCATGGATATTTTTGTTAGGTTAACCTTTGTAATACCGAGTTAAAAATCTAAAGTCGAATATCAACAGGGGTCGGAATGGACCCCAGCTATTGTCTGCTCTGGGCTATTATTATTCGGTAATATTATGGTCGATTCTTGTTCCCTGAAGCTTTAGGAAAAGTTTAAGCACGTTTCTTAGCTTAATGAAAACCGCCCTAAGAAGTTTTTATCTCATTTTAAGCGTAGGTACAGTCCCACCAACTTTATTAGCGAGCTGAGGGAGCGTGGCCAACGGCAACGATCGAATTTCGTTTAATTTAATTTTTAAACTTCTATACTTTGTTGTCGCTCTTTTTTGGTTTCCCATTCTATGGATATTTTTGTTAGGTTAACTTTTGTAATACCGAGTTTTAAAATTAAAAGTAAAATACCAACAGAGGTCCTAACGGACTCCAGCTATTGTCTGCTCTGGGCTATTATTATTCGGTAATATTATAGTAGATTCTTGTTGCCTGGAGAGTTTTAGGAAGAGTTTAAGCCCAAGCACGTTTTTTTAAGCTTACTTAAAACCGCCTTAATAAATTTTTATTTGATATTAAGCGTAGGTACAATGCCACCAACTTTATTGGCGAACTGAGGGGGCGTTTTTAAACTTGATCTATATTTTGTTGTCGCTCTTTTTTGGTTTCCTATTCCATGGATATTTTTGTTAGGTTAACCTTTGTAATACCGAATTAAAAATTAAAAGTCTACAGGGGCCCTAACGGACTCCAGCTATTGTCTGCTCTGGGCTATTATTATTCCGTAATATTATAGTAGATTCTTGTTCCTTGGAGTTTTAGGAAAAGTTTAAGCCTAAGCACGTTTTTCTAGCTTAATTAAAACCGCCATAATAAATTTCTATCTAATTTCAAGCGTAGGTACAGTTCCACCAACTTAATTAGAGAGCTGAGGGGGCGTGGCCAGCGCTGTCATAGATTTTTAAGTACCCTACGAGTTAAAAGTATTTCAGTCGCTAAATTTGACAAGTAACTGTCACTAAAATTGAATATAAGTTAATATTAAGGATGCGATTTAGTAGGTATAGCTATCGCAGTTGCGCTTATTGCTGAGATGGGCAACATTTGCTAATTTTGCGTTGTAAGTTTCTCAAAAACCAAAAGTTAAAATGAAATTTTGATTTGTTTATCAAATAGTTGCCGTTAAAGTCTCGGAGATGAATTTCAGCCTTAAATGTGAAGTATTTATATAAAAATAAATAACTGTAAAATGCAGTACAAAAATGAAAAATTATTCTTATTAATTGCCACCTTATTTCTTTACAAAAATCATTCAAAAATTTCTCATCTCCGAAACTTTAAAGGCAACTATTTGATAAACAAATCAAAATTTCATTTTAACTTTTGGTTTTTGAGAAACTTACAACGCAAAATTAGCAAATGTTGCCCATCTCAGTAATAAGTGCAACTGCGATAGCTATACCTACTAAATCGCATCCTTAAGACAGTGAATTTGAAAAGTATACTTTACTGTCATTTTGAAAGGTTTTATCAAATTATTTTATTTTATTTATACATTATTTTAAATAATTTTATTTTAGTTGACATATTTTCCGTAACTCAAAATTGGTTGATGAAGCTGTAATTGAAATTTTGTTCTT
The DNA here is from genome assembly GCA_963924605.1 of Malthinus seriepunctatus. Lineage (NCBI taxonomy): Eukaryota > Metazoa > Arthropoda > Insecta > Coleoptera > Cantharidae > Malthinus > Malthinus seriepunctatus. The sequence continues at coordinate 18,980,845 of OZ004600.1, forward strand.
CTGGAGAGGTTGATATAAACTAAATGTTGTCAATCCGGTGACAATCGATTTCTTTCGATGTCAGCAACAATATCCAACCATAAAAATAACCCCATAGCATATAGTTTTTGAGACAAAAACTGGAAAATCTGCAATTTTTACAATTTTGTCCCATTTTTAAAGGCGAAATCGGTTCTTACACGCGGACGCGCTATTTTTTTCTTATTTAGCGCTAAAAAATCTATAAGAATCGATCTTTACACCAGTCGCACATTGTAAAAATTTTCACAAAAATATTCATAAAAATTTTTATAAAACAGGTTTTGACAGTGTGCTCGGCTATATTTACGAATTTTTTATAAAAACTGTATGTATGAGATTATACGACGTCACGTAAATATTTTGACGTGACGTCACATTTACAAACGGTTCTATTTTTGTTGATGAAGGGACGAGTTTTATTGGTTTTTGATGCTAGCGTGCACCTTGCTTTGTTGTCTGGTGGCACATGTTTCATATTTAAACGTATTTCTTGAACCTTGGAGGTTTTGCAGCTTATGCAACATATTCTGCAATCCGTAAAAATAATTTTAGTAAATTATGACCACATATACCCACATACCCACATAACGACATACTTTTATAAATATATTTATGAAATATTTACAATGTGCGACTGGCTTATCATTACTATTCCGAAAATTTTTTATAACATTGCTTTTTCTCTTTCGCCTATTACATCCTTCGAAACTTAAGTGTTGTTGTTGAGAGTTGGGTATTATTATTCGTTATGGATATTTGAATGAGCCACTTCGTAAAAAATTTTATATTAGGGAATTTAAAATATTTTGCACAAAAAATTCTTAAAACGCATATTTCGGCAAATAAATTTTGAATTTTTACTCGATTACCAAGCTATTTCCCTATCTGTTCGTGAGGAAAAGGGATCGTTAATGCATTAACATGCCATGTATAAATGTTACATATAAGGATATAGGGAAAGTGATAAAAGAAGTAATAAATAACTTGGGAAAGACAAGAAATTTAAACTCGATGGGAAATGGAAATTAGGGAAAATTTAAAATTATTGCTATTTAAACAAAAACGTCGAATGTTTTTTAACAAAATTGAAGTATAAAATTTATAAAAGTTTTCAAGAGGCTTTAAATTGCCCCAAAGCTTTCAAGTTTGAGTTTTTTTTTTGTAAACGGAAAGTGTTTATAAAAGCTAAATTTTTTTACTTTTACTTTATTAATTCGTGTTTAAAAGCAAAAGAAGCCAAGTTTAAAATTGTCCACCAATAACAAGTAAAAATAAATTTTAATTTAATTTTGAAAATCTTTAAGCAGAAACAAATTATCCCTCTTTTTGTTGTTCTCTATACCATGCTAATTATTTATGCCAATTAAGAGACGTACAAGACTGTTTACAAGCAAAGTTAAATTTAAATTTGATTAAGTACATTTTATGTAAATTTGAATGAGAATGTGTAATTTAGAAATAAAAGTAATATATTTCAATCACTGTCGTTCTTTTACAAAATGTCCCACTGTAGGCTTAGACAATCTAATATGTAATCTGACAGTGTAGAAAAGAATGCGCTTCAGAGAAGTTTGCGGTTTCGCGTTTGTTATTTCTCTTTCTATATACTTTTTGCAAGGTTTTACGATCAAAGGAGCTCGACAAAAGTTGAACACAAGGATAATCGAGACTATTTTTTTTATCTCTTGATTCCAAAACAAAATTTTTGATTAAAACTGCTTTTTGAAAGTATATTTTTCGACATAATCAAATAGAAAAATTTTTATATAAAATGTAAGCTTCTAAATGAAGTTTTCTCCAAGCAAATTGAGTTAGTTATGTAAAATTTTTGAAAAGCTTCATAATAAAACCGTACTACACACTCAAATGCAATACATGTCAAGTCGATGAAGGTGAATTTTTTTTGTTGGATGTTGGAAATTCGAAATGTGCGTTCAAAATGAGAATGTATCGAGAATGCGTAGAACTATTAAATGACAAATAAGGTACCTACTAAACTTAAAATTTACTCTTATAAAATTTGTATGAAGGCGTCGGCGTCGTCTGATGCTGAAAGTGTCTTTCTTGGTCGTCGATTAACCTAAAATGTAAATGCGACTTAAACGCTAAAAGTTAATCAATCAAATATCGTACACCTGCATTCGGTGAATGCTATTTTACACTTACATTTTATGAAAATATGATTTAGATGAAAATTTTGACATATCGTCTTAAATGTATGATTCAAGATAAAGAAATGAAATTGTCCTATTTTATCAAAGACTTTACTAACAATAAATTGGTAACAGAAAATTTTCAGTCATTTTGATACGTTCACTATGAGTTTACTACTTCTTCCACGCTCAAAAGACGACTTAAGAGACAGTGAAAGCTCCAGATAACCCGTTTCCCTCATTATTTGACCGTTTAGCTCTCTGCAGTCACTTTCAGCCTTCTACAGTCGCTATACGCCTTCTACAGTCCGCTTTCAGCCTTCTACAGTGGCTTTAAGTCTTCTACAGTGGCTTTCGGTCTTCTACAGTGGCTTTCAGCCTTCTACAGTCGCTTTTAGACTTTTAAGGTCTCTTTCAGTCTTCTACAGTCGCTTTCAGCCGTATACAGTCGCTTTGAGCCGTATACAGTCGCTTTCAGCAGTATACAGTCGCTTTAAGAACTTTCAGTCTTCTACAGTCGTTTTCTTCAGCGCTAATTAAAACAGCGATTTGATCTGTTTGTTCTTATTAAAGTGGTCTCTTGGGTACAGTAGCCAGAAACTATTAGAACCTCCAATTAGAAGCATTTAAAGTTCCAAACAACTCATTTCCCCATTTATTGACTGTTGAGCCTTTTTTCAATTGCTAACTAAAAATGCCATTTCACCTGCGAAAGCACCCAAAAATGAGAAAAACCCTAATCAACAAATAAAACATTGATGAAGATAACTTCACAACCTAAAGGACAGTCGTGGTTATCGCAGAAGGTGACTGAAACAGGCTGAATGTCAATATGACATCTCAGCCTCTTTCAGTCGCTTTCAGTGATAACTCAAAAACCTTTTTGACCTACCAAAGCAGTTTGAAATGGATAAGATTTCAATCAATGAATCAAAAAATTTAGTACCTCTGAAGGTCTCCACAGCTCAGAGAATTGTATCATGTATCGCCGAAGGCGACTGATACAGCTTTTTGAGTTGTGAAAGCGTGTTAAAAATGGGAAAGATTTCAATCAACGAATCAAAAAAATTTAGAACTTCTGAAAGTATCTCCACAGTTCAGAAAACAGTATCAGATATCGCCGAAGGCGACTGAAATAGTCTGAACGTCATTATGACATCTCAACCTCTTTCAGTCATTTTCAGTAATAAACTGATAACGTTTTTTGACTTGTGAAAGCGTATTAAAAATGGGAAAGATTTCAATCAACGAATCAAAAAAATTTAGAACTTCTGAAAGTATCTCCACAGTTCAGAAAACAGTATCAGATATCGCCGAAGGCGACTCAAAGAGTCTGAACGTCATTATGACATCTCAACCTCTTTCAGTCACTTTCGGTGATAAACTGATAACGTTTATTGACTTGTGAAAGCATGTTAGAAATGGGAAAGATTTCAATCAACGAGTCAAAAAAATGCAGTACTTCTGAAGGTAATTCCACAGCTCAGGAAACGGTATTAAATATCGCCGAAGGCGACTGTAATAGTCTGATTGCCATTATGACATCTTAGCCTCCTTCAGTCGCTTTCAGCGATAACTGATGAGGCTTTTTGACTTGTGAAAGCAGTTAAAAATGGGAATATTTCAATAAATGAATCAAAAAAATGTAGTACTTCTGTAGGTAACTCCACAGTTCAAAAAACAATATTAAATATCGCCGAAGGCGACTGAAATAGTCTGTATGTCATTATGACATCTCGGCCTCATTCTTTAACTGAAAAGGCTTTTTGACTTGTGAAAGCATGATAGAACTGGGAAAGATTTCAATCAACGAGTCAAAAAAATGCAGTACTTCTAAAGGTAATTCTACAGCTCAGAAAACGGTATTAAATATCGCCGAAGGCGACTGAAATAGCCTGAATGTCATTATGACATCTCAGCCTTATTCTTATTCAATCGCTTTCAGCGATAACTGATTACGCTTTTTGACTTGTGAAAGCGTGTTCGAAATTGGAAAGATTTCCATCAACGAATCAAAAGAATTTAGTGTTTCTGACGGTAACTCCACGGCTCAGAAAACAGTATCAAATATCGCCGAAGGCGACTGAAATAATCAGAAAGTCGAAATAATTGAAAAAATTAAAATTGCCGACGCTGCTGAAACAGGTTGAAAGTCAAACTAATGGCAAAAATAAAATTTCTTGCTAAAAGATTACTTTCTACTGGATAATTTACTTTGTTTTTTCCCATGACATGATTAGGCTACTTTTAAAGCTCTCATTGTGTAGTAAAGATGCTCATATTAAGGGTAATCTAGTTATTTGAAGTAACACGTAACTCTTCTCAGCATGATGAGGATTGACGCAAACTGCATCGTCCTTTTTACAGTAAAGATAAAACTAACGGAGCGTGTCGATTATTTCTGAACTATTTTCAGCCATAACTACAAAAGCTATACTTGATACGTTCTTATTTTGACGATTTTCTATAGTACTCGTAGATACTTAATTACAAAAAAATTGTCTTTTTCAAGCAAACTAATTTCTCCCTTACTTTAAAAGTAATTTAAAAAAAATTGTTTTTTACTTTGTGTCTTAAAGCGTTTTAATAATGCTTTTGGAAGAATTCCAAGAAGAGTGAAGCTTTTTAACGAGATTAGACACGCCTTAAAAATGTTTTTGGCTATTTAAACAATTACTTTACACTAAAATAACTTCAATTTTTGGCAAGTGCTGTAAATCTATATTACATGCCATAAATTAACCTATTCTATTTTGCAATTTTGGATTAGTTTGATTAGCGAACTTGATATTACAAATCCTGGCGTAATTTATTGTTTGACTTGAGCTCACTGTTGCGCTATGCACTAGTATAAATAAACTAAATTTTGAACAATAGTTGTGTTCATGTAGTAAAACTAGCAATTTCATGTACTTAATTGAATACCGCCCTCACAGTGGAAGGCTCATTACTGTTAAAGTAGAGACACTAATGTGTTGATGTACATTAACTTCCTGAGTTTGCAGCTTAATGTATTGCGCTGTATACTCTTTTCAACATAAATATTATGTTCAATTTTTAAGCTTTTTATACGCTCGTTCTCTCTTTTAACAAATTACCCCATTGTTTAAATAATAGGGAATATAAACAAATTTAAATTAAAATTGATGAATTTGCATCTAAATGACCTGGTTTGCGTTATTGCTGTTTTGATTGTTACACAATTACATTGGGGTTATCGAAAAAAAGAATTTTAATGCATAATTTAAAAGTTAACTTTTTGTTATTTGTTTTACAACACCACGCTTTAGACCATCTACCATAATTTTAATATTCAAAATTAAAACCATCAATTTCAAATATTTTTATCGGTTTCATTACCAGTCTGTCGCGTGCCTGTATGTCTATCTGTCTGTTTATAATCTAACCACACCTATCAACTTGCCATCTTGTTAGTTTCTCTCTCTATGTGCGTTCGCTAGTCTGAATAGTTGGCTTTTTGTCTATTTGAAGCCGTCACTGTGTGTGTGTATATTTAATAACGATTTTTGCGGGCGGATATCTCGAGCACCGGAAGATGAGAAAAATAAATAGAAACAATCTTGTAGGCAATTTGATAGGCTTTCATTTTGCTAAGCATAATTGTTTCACTAAAACCCATCATTTTGGAGATATAAGCTGAAACCCTAAAAATGGGACATTTCCACCTCCTCCCACCCTTAGCGATCATATACCTATGATTTTTGGTATTTTTACCTCGTAACTACTTCAAGCACATTCCTGAAGAAAAAAAATTCCACTTTCGTTCTTGTTCTCTCTATAACCTCTTCCTTGACTAGACTACAAACTTATATACTTAAAATAAAGGAATATATCGGGAAAACGCGAATCAGCTGCAAAAATGCTCACCTTTAAGTTCTAACAGTCTGCATAGCTTACGAATCTGTTCTTAAAACTTTTGTTTGTCTCGTTGTTTGTTAAGTGTCGAGCACTTTTAGTGTTACTTTCGTTTGGAAGTAGACAAAGTTTGTGTGTTTGTGTGTAAAATTTTGATTGCACTGCTGTCTGAAATGTTGAATGTGAGTTCTCCCTACGTAAGTAGTGTGGTATAACTTTTTTCCATTTCCACTCTAATAATAAGTTTAATAAGTTGAAACTTCTGTGGTGACCTCATGATTATAAATATGTGAATATGCTTCAAACATACTTCAAACAATCAACGTCTTTACAATAAATTATTGGTCACGTGATTTTTAGTGTTTTCCACATCTAAACTCTGTCCACCGAACAGATACAGCTAAGCCACTCCCCACATATTTCTGTCAAATAAGCTGGACGCATGTCAATCTTGTGTGATTGTTGTAAACCGTATTTTTAAAATTCGACCAATAGAAAAATTCTATTCGAACATTTCACACTTTTCTTGGGAGTGGCTTAGCTACATTTGTTCGGTGAACAGCTATTAGTAATTGTAATTGTTTTATAAAGTCTAATTTTCAGTTATTTAAAACGTTTAACTTCACACTTTATATAGCTAGAAGAAAAAGTAACTAATTTCGTAAATTTGATTACCTTTTTAACTGTTAAATATATCTCACACAATGCGTATATTCGTTACCATTTAGAAATTCCTCTTAAAAGCGCGCATTCTTGAATTTACGACTACAAACAATTGACTAATACACCAATTAGTTGTAGATTTCCCATCTTCCATCCTTCTTGTTTAATCAGGTAAACCTTGTAAAAGCTCTCTAGATGCATTACTCTGTTTTTCTTTCATCTCATGATGGTAATTTCGTTCAATTCTTGTAAGATACATTTTATACTTTTACTTTTAATTAAGTTCATTGTAAAATCAGTGTTTTTCTTGAGGGTCTTTTGTTTGTATTTTGATTAAATTGTAATTTCGTTAGGTCCAACTTTTTTTTCTTTGGGGTTAAAAAGATATACCTTATTACCGCCTTATTCAGAATTCGAAGTATACAATTTTTATTTACATAAAAGATCTTTTTTTATGTTTGCACAAGAGAAAAGAGTGCGTGTGTTCGACAGTAAAATATTACTGATAAAATACAACAATATTTTTCGTTAAATATCACACTATTTAATAATTGGAATTTCTATGTACAAACTCATTTTAATTCGTCCATTAATTATCAATGAAACCCATTAGGGCATAAATGTTTTATCATGATTTGCATGCATTCAATTCTTTTTTTGTGTATTGGCAAATCCATCAATAAATTGCAGAAGCAATACATAAGCTTTTGTTGACTTCCATTTAAACGTTACGCTTAACATTTTAACGTATTGATAACAAATAACTAGCCAAAATGATTTTTCACAAATTATTTTTGTGCTCAAATTATTATTTGTTATAAAATTTATGATGCGAATTTAATCCAATTAGACAACATTTAAAAACTTTAATTAAATATTGCTTTTAATTATTATTTATGATTTTTTTAGACTGTAGTAGTGTAGTGAAAATGGCATAAAAAAACTGTTTTTTTGCAAATATCTCCTTACCGGTTGAATTTTCGACAAAAATAGTCTTGCACAAAATTATTGTTTAAGAAATTTTCCACAATTTATGTCAGATTGGATTTTTTTCTTCAGACGAGTAGTTTCGGCGTTTTTAACCAATGCACGGGTTGCGGTTAAATTCGCGGTGCTCGTACGCCGAAACTACTCGTCTGACGAAAAATATGAATAAGAGATAAATTGTTGAAATTTTCTTTTAAAACAATTTCGTCTTGGATAGATTTACGAAAAGATTTTTTGCTCTACTTTCCCCAAAGTGGTGCCATTTCCCATGCCCGTACGAGGTGGTGGTAAAGTGAATATTCGGAAAGCATCTTCATAAGAGAATCTCAAAATCTATAAGACTACCAATTTTCAAACTTTCCACCTCAACCCTAAATGACTGGACTAATTATAATAGATATCAATGACTATCAGGTTTGAGGGTCCTGAAATAACTCTATTTTTGACATCTAAGCCTTTCATCTATCACTGTATGTCCGTCCGTCCGTCTGTTCCTTTATTTGCCATCTCACAGTCTAAAACCAAAGTCGCAACACTACTAAATTTTCTTGACAACCTCATTATAAGACCCAACGACTACCTATGCTGAGATGTAACAAGAGCCTTTGTTGCTTGCAAGGTTTCTCGTCAAAAATTGCTACCAAGTCGCGTATCTGTGAATTACAAGCCATTGGAAGCAAGCAAAGTACCCTTCTGGATATATGAATTTTGCTCGTAATAAACAGATGGAGCTCATTCAATTAGACAAGAATCTGCAATGAGCGCTTATAACGTAGGAGAGTAGGTTCTTCTCTGATTGAATGAGTATTTTGAGCCAGGAATAATAAGTCCTCCATTACATCCTGAGGGCAAAGAAGGTAAAATCAATTCATTATGTCCTAGAGGTTGTCGTAAAGACTAAAAGTTCTTCAGAGAAACCGAAAATCTCTTGTTTAAGAATAGTGAAACCTTTTAGAAATTATTAAACTTTTTTGAAAAAATTTTAAACTCTCTCAAATGACCACAAGGTTCTCTAAAAGGCTAAAATTTAACCAAAGAAGCTAAAATCCATTCATTATGTCTTAGGGGTTGCCGTAGAGGTGGGAAATTCATCAGAGAAGCCGTAAGTCTCTTGTTTAAGAATAGTCAAATGTCTTACCAATTATTAAACTATTTGAAAAAATTTCACAATACTCTCAAATGTCCACAAAGCTCTCTAAAAGGCTAAAATTTGAACAGAGAAGCTAAAATCAATTTATTATGTCTTAGAGGTTGTCGTAGAGATTGGAAGTCCGTCAGAGAAGCAGCAAGTCTCTTGTTTAAGAATACTGAAACCGCTTAGGAATTATTAAACTTTTTGAAAAAATTTCACAATACTCTCAAATGTCCACAAAGCTCTCTAAAAGGCTAAAATTTGAACAGAGAAGCTAAAATCAATTTATTATGTCTTAGAGGTTGTCGTAGAGATTGGAAGTCCGTCAGAGAAGCAGCAAGTCTCTTGTTTAAGAATACTGAAACCGCTTAGGAATTATTAAACTATTTGAAAAAATTTCACAATACTCTCAAATGTCCACAAAGCTCTCTAAAAGGCTAAAATTTGAACAGAGAAGCTAAAATCAATTTATTATGTCTTAGAGGTTGTCGTAGAGATTGGAAGTCCGTCAGAGAAGCAGCAAGTCTCTTGTTTAAGAATACTGAAACCGCTTAGGAATTATTAAACTTTTTGAAAAAATTTCAAATACCCTGAGAAAACGTAGAATTACCAGCTCTTAATTTTACTTGATGTAGATGTCACGCCCTCATATCGGTCTCGTTTTTACTGTGTATGTTATTCCGGTCATATTTTAATTTTTTTAGATTCGTTCGCTTCTGCTACTAACTCTCTATGTTCTCAGATACTGTTATTTAGATAGGCAGACACCTTTCGTTTAGTTTTTGCCCATGTAATACCTACCATGGATTAATAATTTTAAAGCTTCTATTTTTTTTTATTCTCGCACCTATAAAATTAAAATTAAGTTCAAACAAGATCGCGACTATGAAACCACCTGAGATTTAAATTCTTTAAATTTTGAGAATATATTGTACAAAGGAGAAATTATGAAAATTAATATTTATGCAGGAGCACTTACTATCTTGAGATTTTTATAGAGGGTAAAATTTAAATTTTGCATTAAATCATACATACGTTTGCATTTGTAATCTACGATTATGTGTCTCTGGTTATAACTTAAAAAAAATAAAGAAGAGCAGCGAATTTAGGATAATTTATTTAGCTTTAGATGGCTTAAGAGAATTGTTTTTTGAATTTAAATACAATGTAATTGTTCTTTATACTTAGTATAATAAGCGAGCATTTTAAGTTATAAATTTAAAAGTATTACTACTTTATAAAGTATAATTAGGAGAAATTAATATTATATGGTGGCTTTTGTTCTTGCTTAAATGGACGGAAAAAAAATTTAGGGTTATTTTAAAGTAAATTTGTCTAGATTTAATACAAATAAAAATTAATTGAATTTTATAAAATGAAGTAATGGGCTCTTGAACCATCTCTTTTCATTTTTATTTTGATCGCTTCATTAGCGAACCAGAAAAATGCTTTCGAAGCGTGTTGAAATTGTTTACGTAGGACTTTATTTAATTTTTTTTTTTTCACAAGGGATGTTGGTTGCTTGTATCATTGTTTAACTTCTTTTGTTTCTATCCGTGCCCTTTTTGGGGATTTACTACGTTAATGTACTAATACCTAGTAAGTCCCACATTAGTATTGTACACTGTGACCTAAAAGCGATGAATATAATAAATTTGGGGAAAGTTCGAATCTAATTAAAGATAGCTTATGGTGCGTTTTAAGCGCTTGGCTTTTGATGTAAAACGTACAAGAGGGCCACGAACAGCTAACAACTCTCTAAATTAATTGCGGATAAGAAATTTGGTACTGCAAGGTCCATGTTGCAGAGTTCTTAAATTAGCGAGCCATGAACCCGCTTCTACACGAGCAATGAAGCTTTTCAATCTAAGTGGCTTTGTCAGTAAACAAATTTGGTCAATCGAGACCTCTCAAGAGGCTCTATATTCTCCCAAAGTTACATGATACGTTGTCAGCATCAAAAATAATTGGACTATACTTCTTTGAAAAGAATTCTAGTTTGAAACATTTTTTATACCATGAGATAAGACACATTAAACAGGATGTGGTTACCACTCATATTAATTTATTATTAATTGTAGTTCTGAGGCTGGTGCCTAGTGGTTCCTTGCATCCTTCCTCCCTTCTTTGGATTTGGTCTTCTCTCATGGGAGTTCTGTGCTTTTGATAAAGTCCAGAATTTTCTCTATTGATAAGTTAGGCTGTTCTGTTTGGAGCATCTTCTCTTTCCCGAGAATGCTGTAAAGACTTCTTGTGAAAGCCTCACAGTGTATCAGAAGATTAATTCTCATCACACATCCTCTGCATAATTGGTCTTCTTCTAGTCCAATCGTATACAGGTGCTTTTTAAGCCGGCAATGGCCCGTTATTATAGCCGTTGCCAGTTGTAGTTCATCTCTGCTCATTCTGAGTAGAGAGCGAGTTCTTTTGTCAGACAGTTTTTTCAGTAGGGTTTTAGAATGTCCCCGTCCAGCAGTTTGCCTCCAGTGTTTAATATGCCACTTTACTAGAAGTGACTTCATTTCTTTCGTAAGAAATGCCACAGACTGGTTCTGCTCCAATGGGTCTTATTTTGCTGCTCTCGTTGTCTGGTATAATGGCATGAGTTGGCACCCATACCAGGTTGACGAAATTTTTCCTCGCTAGCACATTCAGTCTACGGATGCAGTCCGTTACTATCTCAGACCTTACCTCACAGGAGTTCAGCGCTTTGTGGTCTGCTTGGCTGTCAGATACTATGAAGATTCTTTGGTTGTGACATCTTTTATCTAACAGAATTTGCACACATGTAAAGATGGCGCAAATTTCTGCTTGGAAGACAGTTACGTGCTCCCCGAGGCTTAAGATTACCCTTTGCCTCAAGTTGCCGTCCCCGATGATTCCAGTTCCTGTAACTATTGGGTTTTTAGAGCCGCGTGTGTAGAATGCAAGTCCATTTATTTTGACTGCCTTCTATTCTCATTCTTCCCTCGTCGGAATGTACCAGTCATATAGTGAGAATGAGCTTGGGGAATCTGTGAAAAACGTTCTCCAATAAACTCACCAGCTGCACGATACAAACAGAGAGGAATACAGACGGAATAGAAGACTTCAAAAATCTAAATAATTACAGAATATCTCACAAAGGATGATATCCAGTCTTCAGCTTGAGACCGATTCCTTTTTTCTCGATATTTTTATTACCAATTTCTTGACCAATTGGGCTTCGAAACATTTTTCGATTAGTTTTGGAGCGCACTGTATATTTAGGAAGACATAAATTGAGAAGGGGCTATTAAGGGCGATTAGGTATTCACAAATTATCTTTTTGGTACATGTACACTGAATCCAATGAAAGACCAGTTAATTCAATTTACTACTACACGACTTTGGCTATTATACTGGACGGGCCTTATTGTTTAGGTGAGAATATCTTGATCGTTGGTTGTCATGTTGTGCGATAACAATACCATATCTGACCTACGTAGCCCTATTGATGTTTCAAAAGACTCGTTTATAAGCTCTCGGTAATTAATCGGTCGATACCACCTTGGCTTTAATATGCATACATCATCCACATTTTTATTTAGAGTGTACCATTTCTCACTTATAAATAATCAATATGGAACGAATATATTAAAATGGTCTCACGAACATAACCTTAAAATGCCAGTGCATTATTTATCTCCATATCCATGAGTTACATATTTCTTTTAGTTAGTCGATGCCAAACGTCTTGAATTTATAACACTTTTTGTGCTCCCTTCTACTTCATTTATCTTTTAATGGGCTTTTGTATCAAAGCTGTGGAAGTTTTTAGTCTATAAACTACGTAGCTAAGAAGTATCTACTCTATAGATAACTATAAGTAAAGTCCTGTCTGGAAGTAGCTTGGTTCATGCCGTAGTAGACTCCAAAGGACTTTTATTTACCAAATTGATGTTTTCGAATGAAATATTTAGTTGAAAATTTTGTTTCTATGGATTGCTGAAAAAAAGGTTGGGAAAAACTTCACAAAAGAAATTTGTTTATTGATTACAATCAAAAAAGTGAAATCTAAAATAAAATAAGTTGAATAAGAGCTTTTTAGTTAAAGTGGTTTACTAGTTAGGGAAGTAGAAATGATAAAATACGGTTTGCTTTTCAACATAAGTGAGTTTGAGAAGATTACAAATCCAAATTGCCTAGCTACGAGATAAAAAAAATCTTTTTCGACCGAAAAACGATCTCCAAATTCAATGAAGTAGATGGAATTTTAACAAAAAAAGAGGAGTGTAGTTGTTCAAATATAACAACATAATTCGAGCGATTAACTCGTTAAAAATAGTAATTTTGCAAAATGTAGGATTTTGGACTTTGTTTCAGCAATTCTGTGCCAAGGGCGTAACAAGGGTAGAAAAATCGATGTAAACAATAAGCTTTATAATTAAGAGATAACAAAGAGTGAATTTGAATAATTACCTGTTGATAAAAATCCATTAAAAAACACAAAACAAAACAAATTTAATTTTTTTTTGTATTAAACAAAAACTTTTGTATTTTCACAAGAATCGTGTCGAATAAGTTTTACATAATTTAACGACATTTTACGTACCTAAGTTGAATTTAAATCTAATGTAACAGTTGCAAGAACTTGAGTTTACCTATTGAAATCTCATTATTTATGTATCACTTTCGCTAAGGTAAATTTGTTTCGTGAGACGAATTCTTGCTTTTTTCTTCTCTCTCTTAAACCCAATATAAATTGTATCTTTACGGTTTGTTAGTATTTTTGTTAAAACAGGTCTATTAGTTGTTGATTGACAATTTTCGGCTATAGGGAATTATTTAATCGGCTAATAAGTCAATCCGAACTAGCTTGTAAATTAATTGACTGGAGTTGGATAAACGTAACTAGTAGAGGAATCAGTGCTGCTTTTGGGGTGTGTTGCTCGGATGTGGTTCTCTTTAATCAACCAGTTGATTTCTCTCCACGCCTAAATGTCTTTGTTAGATAGTTAATTTAGGTCAGTTAGTTGCGCTTGTTATAGTGTGTTTTCCCTTCTAATATAAACTGTTATTGTTGTAATTCATATTTGCTAGTGCATATTTTATATCAAAGTGTTCACGGCTTGGTAAATTGCTTGGAAAGTTGTAACAGCAGTCTTTGTCTCCCAACATAGTATAATAATACTGCTTGGTGAGCATTTAATTATAGCGCCAGCCAACTAATGTTTATATTTAAGTTTTACTTTATTTTTAAACTGTTTTCTCATAACCAAAAATAGTCATTATTCACAGAGATTAATATGCTTTTTTGCTAAATTTGTCGTTGTGAATTACCAAAATTAGGAAGAATTGTAAGCAGGCGTTTTCGCTTAACAGTAACCACAACTAATTAAAATTAACAATAAATTTTAGACAGCAAGCCATAAACATAATTTCTACGTATTCTTTTTGTATAGTTCCATGATAGGCAATATTATTTCTAATTGTTTCAATATTACCACCCATCCACGAAACAAAGGGAATGATGGGAAACGTGATTTGTATGAAAACTATGGAATTTTCCTATTGAACTATGTTATGTTCTGGGAAATATGCAGGCATGGAATTTGGGGCATCGGTAATTTTACATTTTTGAAAACATTGGAATCGACATTTAAACTAAACAATATGTGCTGTAATTCTCTTTTCTAGCGATAATTACGTTGTACCAATGCGATGCTCTTTAAAGTGTTAGGAATAAAACGTCTATAAAAATTTACCATACCAAGAAATTGTCGCATTTCTTTGACGGTGTTGGGTTTGTTTGCCTTTTCGATTGCTGTGATTCTGTCTTGTGGAGGTTTTGTACCACTTCCGCTAATGCTATAACCCAAAAATATTACTTCATCTTGCCCAAGAAAGCATTTTGACGGGTTGATGACTACGCAGTAGTCTTGAAGCTTTCGGAAAATGAGACGAAGATGTTGAAAATGCTGATCGTGATTATCCGAAGCTACATAAGTATGTCGTCGATGTAAGCGAAACAGAAATCAAACTCTCGCAAAATTTCGTCGACAAATCTTTGGAATGATTGAGCAGCATTGCGAAGGCCAAATGGCATTCGAAGAAATTCGTAGAGCCCAAATGGAGTGATTACAGCTGTTTTTGGTATATCCTCTTTGTTCACAGGAATTTGGTTAAACGCTTTAATTAAATCGATAGTAGAAAAAACTTTCTTACCGAACAGCATTTGTGCGAAATCCTCAATGTACGGTATAGGGTAGCAGTCAGGAATCGTGCGAGCGTTCAGTGTCCTATAGTCACCACATGGACGATATTCTTCAGATTTTTTTTCTACTAAATGTAACGGGAATGTCCAATTGCTTCTCAAAGGTTGAATAATACCTTGCTGTAACATTACCTGGAATTCCTTCTTAGCTGTTAGAAGACGAAATTCTCGCCTTCACTGTAAATAACGATTTGCAATGTTCTACCTTGAGAGATGCCCCCCGGTATATTTTGCTAATATCCACACTTTTATTTGTTCGTTCAATGGTAAACGAAATTAAACGTGTATTTCTTGTCATGTGTAACAACGTGTGCTTTTAAAAGCATCTCATTGTGTAATCCTATTAGAATTTCAGTTTCAAGTTCCTTTCTGCTCACATAAAATAATTGGAAAATAGTTTTAAAACTTTTGTGTATAGTTTGGCTGAAAACTTTTAGTTTGACAGTCCCTTTTTTTGCTCTTTTGAGAGAGATCCTAATGTTATAGATTGAGTTATGCTCGCTTTAATTTAAATTAAGATGTCCTATTGATGGCCTTTTACCTTTATTAATTGAGGGTTCGTTTTGGCAAATTGCTAAAATAATGAGGTTGTTACAACATATTTAATTAAAAGTTAATTGGATAATGTACAAGAAAATTGTTTTTAGTAATTTAATTTACATTGAATTTTTTTCCATTCCGTTTCGAGTAGTTTTAAACTACATTTTGTCCAAGTTTAGATTGAAATTTCAAATACGTCGAGTACCAAGGCTAAAACTTGTTAATTGTTATTTAGTATTTTAATGTGCTTTAACTAAAATGTGAAATTTTAGTACACAATGTGTAGATCTTGAGTTTCACTATAGTATACTCATCAGGTAACATGCTAATACATATTATCCATTAGAGTTGCTTTTAACACACTCAAACAATTTTAGTCGTTAAAACGTTAATTGTCCTAATAATAACGAAGTTTAAAGTTGTAAAATTTAAATTACTCTACAAATGAAAATAAAATCATTATAGAAATGGTAAAATAATTTAAAACTTTTAAATCCACTTATTTGAATTTTAAGACAAGTTTTAAAAACAAAAAGTTGATGAACTGACAGTTAAACCGTTTAAGACTTTTCTTATTTTTACCAAAAATTATTTAGGTTTTTGAAGGAAATGGTCTCTGTAGGTTACGTAAAAGGACTTTTGTATTTGGCAAATTGCTTCGTGTGGGTATGGTTTGATGGAGGCGAAAGCTTCAGTAGGTCGAAAAATGTGACATCATTAGATTTTGAAGGTTAAGGAATTGGCTTTGATGCAATGCTCATTCTTTTGAAAGAAAGCAATACTAAACCTCCTAATAGAAATTTTTATACTCGCCAATTTATAAGTGGCTCGGAACATCTTTGATGTCTTGAAAAGAAATATTATTTCTTCAAGTTCAAACGTATTTATTTATTTAAAATTGTTGTTGTCGAACTTTTCTATTTCTCATTGTGGATTGCTTCTAATGGCATTTATTCTCATAAAGCTGAAAATGTAACACACACACTCTTGTTGCCTTAAAGAGTGCACTACATTTCTGAAATCAATATTATTGATGGCTAGCATTATTCCAGTAGTCCCATGATCTCAAATTTCAATTATTATTAAATTTTTTCATTCATATTGCTCCTTATCAATTGATAGAGACATCTCTGTGTAGTGCCATAAAAATAATACGAGGGATATTCACAAAATAAATGTCTTTGCGCTCCAGCGTTGGTTAGATACTGACACCATAGACATTTATGCAGTTCAGATAGACTTCTTGGTGTTTGTTTATAATGTCTAAGAAAATAGAAACGCTAGCTATCTGTGAAATACGGCCAGTGATCCTTTTATTGAATATAAAGACCATTAAATCAGTAGAAATTCGTGAATGTATGGACAACCATGCCATAAACGATTTAATTGTGCGGAGATGGATCTGACTCCATGTTCATAAATGTCACCAATTTGACGGTGGATTTCAACTGATTTTAATGTTCCACGTATTCAAGAAACGGATCACAGACCGTATTTCACAGATGGCGGACGTTTCCATTTTCTTAGAGATTGACATTATAAGTGCACACGGCGCAAGCACACAAACCTCTGCAAATGGTATCAGTGTCTTCACAATGCATTCGAAAACTCTACCCTCAAGAGCACCATAGAACTTCAGCTTTGCAGCATCAATTTATAGAGAGCGCGATGCTCTGCATCTACGTTTTAAATTTTTACTTAGCCCCCCTCGGTTGCGGTTAATCAGGTAGCTCTTCTCTGTGCCTAACTCTGAGACAGTTCTCTAAATTGATGTAATGTAACTATAATAACGTTCCCGAAATAACGACAGTGGACAATAAACATATTGTGCGGTAGTTGAGATCTCATTAACCTTAAAAATAATTTGGTTAAAATGGCTGCTTTAGAGGCCAGTTTAATAGAGAAGAACCTACCTGCCTACGTCATTGCGCACCGAAAGCGGCGAGACGATCATTTAAGAGCACCGTCAGATATACATACTTAAGAAGTCAAGTGACCGAGATGCATCAGTACGTACTGAGTGTAGCAACCGTACCGGTAATAGCAATTTGCCCCCCCCCCCCCCCGAGGGGTTATCCATTTTCTTCAGTCAATCTATAAAAATTGAGCTATCAACGCTAGTTATCTGCAGTCAGTGGCAGCCATAGCATATGTAGTCATAGGCACTCAACTGCAGTCAGTGTACAAATTGAGAACAGTGGGTTGACCCCTCGGACCCGCCCTACCAATTTAAGTCTTTCGCGCAATTTCGCGGTGCGTTCTTCTCTATTCAACAGGCCTTTACCCTATAATGACAAATTTCTTTCATTAAAACCAGGGGTAATGTGTATCCCATACACATCCACCCTTTGGTTCGTCGTACAGTCAGCCTCACAATTAATGGCCACCCTAGCTATTGTATGTTTAGCACTAATTGTGGATGCAACCATCATAACACCCCCTACTTAAATTGAGGGGTAACTTTATTTTGCCAACAAGTAGTAAATCAACAACTTCCCCTTCTGCCCTTTTGTAGTTGTTGGCTAATAACCATCTTGGCGTATAGCGAAGGTGGTCAATAATTTTGAGGCTGACTGTACCTCTTACAAGCTTTTAGGAGTTACAAGATGGTTATAGTCCTATCCCTAAAGGCGCTTTAAGGCGCTATCTGCAAGTTTCTACCGTTACACATTATTTTGTTAGTCTAAAATGCCAAAGATTTGTAGTGTAACGCTAGAAAGACTAGCAGTGCCTCGTTCATACCATATGATCTGTATACTTACCTTTGCTCAAACTGCAGTTCAGTCAATAGTTCAACTTCTTGCCCGATGTTTGCTATTCAATATTAGGGTTTCTACTATTAGTTTCTGGAAAGGATGAGTCATCACTAGCTTCCAGTGTTTTTGTATTTTACACCAGAGGCGTTCCTCTAGTGCAGAGTCTCCCAAACTGTGCTCCGTGGAGCACTAGTGCTCCGCGGGAAGGTAGCAAGTGCTCCGTGAAAAAATATTAATAACAAAGGTATTTTGTGTTTTTCTAAGATTTATTAATTATGTCACTATCTACCCTTCAAATTACACAAGGTGCTTCGTCATAATTCAAAGACCCTCAAAGTGCTCTATCAGAGAAAAAGTTTGGGAAACTCTGTTCTGGTGTTTCTATTTATGTAGTTATTGAAAATTTGTTTGAGGGACGATAGAGCCTCTGGGGTCATTATTAAAAAAGCTTGTCTAATTTGTTCTTACAGTTGCATCTATTGTGAGCTGAAATCTATAGAAGTTGAAGCTGATCCTGAAAAATACAAAAAAACATGCGCTTTGTTTTATATTTGAAGCTTTTTATAGCTTTAGCAATTTATTACGATTTTTGTAATGTTAAAAAGTTTGTTAATTTTTCATCTTTATCAAAAAGAAAAGGTTTAAAAATCAAGCGAATCTTTCAATTGATTGCACTATTATTGAAGTTCAGTTTTACGGTTTTTAAACTTTTCAAAACTGAATAAAACAAAAAAATTTTAACAAAACTAAATTATTTCCACGTATAATAAGGTTAGATTGTTATTTTTACAATGGGTAATTATTTTTTTCAACTAAATCGTCAAATAATTTAAAAATTAACATAAAACTAACTAATCAGCTTAAAAATGTAACTCGCGTTGTTTAGTAGATTTTCCAGTCTGTAAAAGAAAATGAATTATTTTTTTTTCAAAAAAGCACAGTAATTTCTTTTAGTTTTAAGATAAAATGTGTACAAGAGACTGTTAAGAATACGGAATCTTTTAAATTAAACTAAGAACATTTTGAAGTTACTCTATACTTTTTTTATTTTGTTAAAACTCATCTACTTCTCCCAGTTGCAAAATTAACGCTGTCTGGCGTTTTTATAAGGTCTGGTTAGGATCGTTTTCGACTTTCCAATACAATAATGCTTGAAGTCTTCTTTTTCTGTTAACATGTTGTATGTGTATCCTATTAATTAGTAAAGTACACAATAATTTACTAAATGAAGAACGAAATGGAGTAGGTATTTATTTTTCAGCGTGATACACTGCTGTATGCATTACATAGTTTTCCTAGACTTTCTATAGAAAGTTGTTATTAAACAGTTTAATTAATGTTTTTTTCTATTTCGGTACGTTAAGAAGCCTATAAGAACACTGTTTTGACGTCATAATAGTACGCTTATAGAGTCTATAACAGCACTGTTTCTAGGGAATTTTTTTTCAATGTGCAGCACTGCGTGTTGACAGATTAATTATATGTGACAGTTATAAAATTAATTTCATTGGACAGATTAGACTAACTTTCAAACACGAACGTCAAACTTTAGAATAAGTACTGCCAACATAAATAAATTTACGCATCAAAATCCCAAAAACTATGTTTTGACGTAATTTTAATACTATTTTTATAAAATAATTCAGCGAAATAGAAAAAATAGTATAAAAAACACGTTTCATTAGGCCCTTAACGTATTCGTCCCATTAGAAAACGCGCGCTGCGCGCTTGTTTTCTAAACTTTGGACTCATACGTTAAGAAGGTGCCTAATGATACTTGCTTTTTAATATACTATTTTTGAATTTTCATCAATATTTGAGAAAACAAACGGCCGAGTTTTCTTCATTTTCACGCAGTTAGCAGAAACAATCTAAAATTATTGCATTCGGTCACATCATAGTAGTTAACCTCGTATCGTTTTCCATCCAACTCAGCGTTTCCACTTGAAAACTATAATAATATTTAAAATATTATTGCCGCTTTATTATCTTTATTGGTTTCTTGCCAAAAATTTCATAGTAAGTTGTTCATCCACTATGAGAGATACGTTAAAAGTGAGAGATATGGGGTTGAACCTCTTTCTCTCTCCCTCAATGTGGCTCGCTGCCTACCTGGATATTTGTGTTTGACAATTGCTAGGCGCTACCTTAGCAACATTTTACTTTATTTGGCATTTAAATTATTAAAATAGTGGGACGATTCGATCAAAAAACGTTATCGAGTTGTAGTCCCAACGTAAGATGAGTATACCACGTGACCAGATCTGCTCGAGGCGTGACTTCAGAGCCCAGTAGCGGAGCTAGTTGTTTTTTCTATCAAAAAAATTATTTTTAAATGATCGTCAGTACAAAACTACTGAGCAACTTTAACGGTCATCACGTAGGGTGGTGTACTCATCTTAACTTGGGGCTACTCTACCTGCTACCGCAGCTCTCTGGCCGCGGTAGTTATTTTCCAGCTAGGTAAAAGTCCCCCCACTCCATTTATTCTGTTGCCATTGTAATTTTCCTATTAGACAAGGCTCTGTCTATATTGTTATGGTATTCCTTTGGTCTTCAACTATTAAATTGTTGTGCTATCCCACCCCCTTTTAAACCACTGATGAGTTTTAATATAATGTGTTAGTTGGAAACTGAAATAAACAAAAACCAAAAATTTTACTGTTTTAAAAAAAGTAATAAAAGAAATTTTAATATATTACCGTATAAGCTTTTGTTTTTTTTGCCAACAACATTGTTAAGTTAATAATAAAACGAAAGCCATTTATAAAAATTAAAAACTCCACACACAATGACGTAATACAAAAGCTTTTTTTTATTTCTCCTCAAATTATATTAAAGTATTACTAAGCTGTTTTAATATTCATACTTTTAACACCTGTTATTATGCAGTAGAAAATTAATTATTCCATCAAGATCTGGGGCGAGATCAAGGGAAAAATTGATTTTGTTGTTTTTTATAACGTTGTAAAGAAATTTCAATTAATCATTTTAACAAGTTTTTTTTGCGAATAACATTTTATTTTTAAACTAAATACCATTTTCTTCTTACTTTATTAAAATGTGACTGACATTTTTCTACTTCGGGTGGAAATTAAATTTTCTTAATCTCGCAACTATTATTTCCTTTCGTTTAAAAATTTTATTATAGGTAAGAAAATGAAAGACGTAGAAACTTATTTTGTCGTGATTCTGATTATTAAATTAAATTTCTGGTTTTGTTAATTCAAATTTTAACTGTTAATTTTTACACGAAATATACTTTTTAGATTATTATCTTGTAATTAATTTTGAACGATTGCAACTTTGCATGTTAATTTGTAATTTTAGAACGGAAGTTAATGTTATGTTTGGGTACAAGGGTATGTATGTGTGAGTTATCAAAATTCGTTTATGAAACGCTTTTGAGTTACATACAGAATCTTATTTCCTAACCAAATTGAGCTTAAATCCCAAAGGAACCGTAGCGTAGGTGTGCGAGTGCCTAATTATTATTTTTGGCCTATTCATACACAGATTTAGCTATCGCTTCCATAATTGGAAGTAAATAGCTTCAAAAGCTTTAAAGTAGAAAATTAGGGCAGTAGCGAGGGTTTGCTATTAATATAAAGCGTCAAATTTGAATTTGTTTCTGTACTGGGGGTGGCCACAGAATCTGGGCCACCTCTAAATCCATTTCTTCAAACTTTTATATTTAAACCGATGGAATCCACGTGGAAACTAACATTTTAAAATAATAAATAAATGTTATTTTCTTTTTTTGGAAAGATTTTGGAAAAACTCTACAGCAGAGATCGATAAAGAGGAATCTATTGATACCGCACTAACATAATATGCATTGTTTTAAAAGTCGCTGTGGATAAGCATAATCTTTAAATAAGCATTATTTTGGAGTGGCTCAGTTTCTATATCCACCCAATATAAGCATGAATTAAATATTTTTCAGCAACTTATATTCTTTTATAACAAAATTCTGTTTTTAAGTTTTTTTAACTCAACTAACTGAGAGGTTTTAATTATGAATTACATTAATTCAACTTTAATTAACGAAATTACCTTCTCAAAGTTATATTTCCTATTGAATAAATTTAAATAAAAATTTAATTTAACGTGCAAATAGAAAAAAAATGATAATTAAATATTTTAGTCCAATTTTTTTTGGGAAAACGTAAAATTAGTTTTTTTCTGCAAATGAATTTAAAAGCTCTCTTTTTTTCCATTGACGCTGTTTAAATCAAATAAGCGCTTATTTTACATCCCTCTCCGAATCCTTTCAATTTTTCGTCTTTTTATAACTTTTTTGTTTAAGTTTAACGATAGTTAATTACTCTAATGCTAATATTATTCACATAAAACTAAATATTTGCTCCTTTTTTGGCAATTTAATTAAAGTAATAACAATTGGAGTTGTGACAAAGGGCTGAAATTTTTAATATTGTTCATTTTGATGTTTTGAAGGTTATGAGTTTCTCATATAAATTAGAAGTAATATCCTGTTCGGATGTTCGACACCCCTTTGTTCAAATACCTCAACTTCTAAACCATAAAGCTTCAAGCATTTAGTCAGTGCTCCATTTCGACACGGATTGATTGGGCGTTTTAAACCCAAATCTAAACATTTTAAAATGGAGGATTAACAGCGATTGTTTTCAACATTCTTTTTTAATTTGTCGTTGGTTTAAATTCCATCTTTTTAATTAAATTTCTTGTTTTATCTTCTTTTGAAAACAAAAATGATCTCTATTAAGATGAAAAGGGGTTTTTCGGATTTATTTAATTTTAATCAAGTCGTATGATTAGTACATTTATGACAAATAACGACAGAAAATCTTTTATTTTGATTGGTTTACAAAATACAAATTTAGTACACTTTCTATTGTTCTATTTATTGAATAAGAAGTACCCCCTACTTTTCTATCAGGAAAAATCCATTTAGCTAATAGCATGGATCGCAATGGACGAGTAAATAGAAATGGTTGCTTATGCTCCCACTTATAAGGAAAGATGATGACAGCCAATGATTTGAGTCATGGAATGAATGAGTCATCCATGGACTTCTAAAATGTCATTTCTGTTGCATTTTCTTTTATAGGCAACGGTTGCTAACCCTCTTTCCGGATGTTTTAGGACCTAATCGCCATGGAGCTTTAAATATATTAATTATATTTAAATATTTCCGGTCAATTTCTCCAATAGAAATGGTTGCTTATACTCCCACTTATAAGGAAAGATGGTGACAGCCAATGATCTGAGTCATGGAATGAACGAATCATCCATGGACTTCTAAAATGTCATTTCCGTAGGCGGTTGCTATACCCCTTCTTCCGGATCTTTTATGTTCTAAGGTTCCATTAGTTGAAATTTGCGATTGGTATTACTGCATCAAGTTCTAAAAATTTCAAGAAAGCCAGGCCGATTTCAAGAGTAAGAACATGTTTGACGTTAGAAATTGGCAAAAGAGAGATTATGTAAAATTGTCATAGATTATCTTGAAATTTTTAATAAATAAATTTATGGAATAGTTCTTACAAACAAGCAAATTTTTCATTTTTATCCCCATACATTACAATGGCTAACATTAATCTAAGAAAATGTTATTTCTCTATACCTACGTTCTTGTATTGTCACCCTGTATAAAAAAAAAATTTTTGAAAAATTATTACGATTTGGAGAATTAGCAAAAGTGCGACAAACACTAATCATTTTGATAATCGTTTAATGGTTTCTCCTAATAAAGGTTTGGTGACTATACCAGTTTGTAGTGAAGCCTCTCGAGCGTCGTTAAAAAGAATAGTTTTTTTGTAACATAATTAATTGCTTTATAAAAATTTTTTTTCACTAAAACTTGTTTGTATTATAATTTTTAACGTTTTTTATGAAAAATTTTGTGTTGAGAAAAATTTTGACGTCATCGAGAGAGAGTATGATTAATATAAACTTTATTAATGACAGGGATAATAATCTTTGAATTTTTTCACTTTCCACACTATCACGCTTTCCACAGTTAGCCCATCATTAGATTACGCAACAATTACATTTTTGGCATAAAGTAAACAACTAAAAAATAAATTTCAAACAAGTTGAATTTCTTTCCACGTTTTTAAATTAACAAATAGAGGAAAAAAACACCCTTTTGAAAAGTGGAATTCGTTTTATGTGATGGTGGTTTTCCTTATGCTTATTGTACACGGTAGTCCATTGTTGACGGTACCTTTTTCCAAGTTAGAAGCCATTGAACCAGAACGAAATTGCTTGTGTAATATTATTTAAAACTTCTAAAGAAATACCTGCCTTAAGAAATCGTTTTATGAAGACTATTCGGAAAATCTTTCAGTAAAATGAATTTCAACTATTTTTCACATACAACATTTAAATGAAATGTTTGAAAGTAAAATTTAACTAAATTATTCGTGTAAAATTCACGTCAGTGGGTAGCTTCTACATTAATAATAAATCTCGTTTCTTTTGGCAAATAATCAACTGGTACGTATTGTACGAATCTCTAAAGAAAGCGTTAGGGGAAGGGAGCGGGGCTACTATCTCTATGGAAACCATAGGCGTCGTGAGTTTCTACAGCTATCTTGTAATTAATTTTTATTAAATTAAATTCTTAGCAACGCCAGTGGAGACGATGAATACGCGGTAAAAACGAATTAGTTAGACGAAAACATGGGGTTTTCAGCCTTTTCCACTCATTTTCATTCTGAGCTCTGCTAAGGCAGTTCTTTACAGTTCTCTAATCTCAGTAGTTTTTCCGGGGACTCCAGCCTTAAGTTTTTTTACATATTTTTGGTCTTACTGGACCTGACTGAAAACTATATAGATCTGTTGTGTTAGTGATTAAATATTACCAAGATAATAATTGACTATTGTGTCCATTATTACGATATCTGGGTTAAAGACGTACTTATCAGAACTTTAACTGATGCATTCCAAGCTCCATTATAGCATTGCAATATGACAAACTAGGCTTTAGTCTTCCCCTTAAAAGGCGCTGGTTTTAATTGACACACTGTTCAAAACGTATTTTCTACGATAGTTTTTATTTTTCTTTAACATTATTCAATTTTGTCTTAAAATAAACTTTTTAAAAATCTACTATTTTCGATAGGGTATTATAGAGATCGTGAGTGCATGTAAATTGTAAATTTGATGTGGGAAGTAGCAAAATAGGAAAAATATAAGTACTTATACATACAGCTTGGATAGAAATCAGCCAAAAATGGAACTTTGAGGATGTTAAATAAATAAATAAAAATAAAAAGTTAAAGCCCTAGAATAACAAGATGTTGTACAGAAACTTCTATATACTTAGAGATGTCATTCCAAAATAAATACAAAAAGTAAATATAAGATCGGGCAAAAAATTTTAGAACTTACTTATTTTCAAAGGCTCACGTTAATAAAACAACATTATAAGAAAGTTGGAAAATTTAATAT
Organism: Malthinus seriepunctatus; assembly: GCA_963924605.1. Taxonomy (NCBI): domain Eukaryota; kingdom Metazoa; phylum Arthropoda; class Insecta; order Coleoptera; family Cantharidae; genus Malthinus; species Malthinus seriepunctatus. The sequence goes on from OZ004600.1 coordinate 19,006,648, forward strand.
AAAACGGGGTAGTTATTAAGATGAAAGCTTAGGTATTAGTTATTAAAAGTACATTTTCAATTAATATTAACGTTCAATTTCCGCGTTGTAACATACCGTGTGCTGCAGAATTATTGGGTGATGGTTCATATAACTTCTAAATTAATCTACCAAATGAAAATAAATATGGAAGGGTTAATCAGAACTGGTTCTAATTTTTTAACCATTTTTTAGGGAATCCCTGTTACACTGGTTTTAGAGTTATAACAGTTGTTTCTTCATGAATTTCTTCATGAATAAATTGATGAATTTTTTTGACTGTATAAAGCTAGCTTTAGGAACTCAACTGTGGGCATTCTATGTTATTTTCTGAAACAATGCTCCGAATTGTGCTACATGCTTTCCTAAGCCCTAATGGAAACCTTGGCCTAAGGCTTGAAGACCCCTACTGTACTAAACCAGTTCGTAATTTTAAAATAATATCTTTTCATGTTTTCATGAAGATTGATAGAAAGATTAGTTGCCATGAAATCGCCAGCGAGGTCACCATATTGACTATAGATTTTCTTTCACTTTCATAAACTTCATCTTGATTTTAGTGTCATCAATGGTTATTAGAGGGGTTGATTTTGAATGACTGGTTTTGATTGTGACCTTAGACGAATAATTATATCTACCAGTCTAGTTTCTTGAGTTTATGACCAACGTAGCCGAAATGGAACGTAGAGGCGGCAGTTTAGAGCACGTTTCTTATTTTTAGTCATTCATAGATCATTTAGAGCGAGAGTATGACAAGTGATATGTTCTTTGCGAACCTGGAATTAAAAATTTCTTCCAATACTGGAATTTGAACCCATGGCTCATATACTTCTAAATTATGTAGACTAAGAGACTATATTTGATTGCTTAAAGTAATGGAGACGTTCGAATGTGCATTTTACAGTTTTCTGTAATTGTAACATAGAAGAAATTGCTCCTGTAGGAAATAATCCTTCCCTCATAGCTTCGAATGACCCTTTTGCTAATTTTCTACCACACACTGTATATTCTCACGCAACTCCCAATTTTGTGTAACTATCGCATTCGAACGACTTCCCTTATACGTAAGTAAATTAAAGCGGGGTTTTATTTTCTTGTTCATTTTCAAATACAACACGACTCAATATTTTTGCGAGGCATTAAGTAAGGTTTAGAAGCTAAGCTTCTACATTGAATATATGTTTCATAAATTAGTTAACATTTAAAAGGATTCTCTTTTACACCTGCTTCGCGAGGACGTATTTAAAGAAGTAACCGAATTTAGACGATTTTACGTAAGCCGACTATTTTATCAATCAATATTAAACCGAATTATATTATTAATTTAAAATCCTTCTCGAATATTGAAAGAGAGTTGCAAAATTTTAAATATTTAGTTAAATCCACTAAAAATAAATTACTCGCTATAGCTTTATAATGGAATCTATAAAGGATTAATCATTAATTTTTAAGTTCTTCTTTTTTTAATTCGTCTAAACAAAAATAATCAATCTGCTATGCTTGCAGCGTTTAAATTTTTACGCTCAATTAAATTTTAATCGTTAGAAAAAGTTAAAAGTATTGCTTTCGAATTAATCTTATTTTTAAGTAAAGTTGACAGAAGTTGATTGGAAATTTTTAAATAGGTCAAACGAAAATGATATTTTTTTTTCGGGAAAACAATTTTTCGTACAATTTTTCCCAATACGTAATAATATTCATCGATCTGAATATATTCACATATAAAAGTTGGCAATATTGCCATACATCAGTAGACAATAATTTTAAATTTACTGGCACCTTTATAGCGTTCTCTACGATTTTTCATTTTGTAAGTAGAGAAAAACCGTTTACCCCAAAAAGAAAAAAAAAAGATTTCCAAGTTTAGCCTATAGTATTCAAAAGGCAGAGATAAAAGAAAAATATATATCTTTTGTTTGATCTTTTTTAATATACCATTTCGACTCAACTTTTTTATTTCTTTAAAAAAAGGGAGATTCATTGCCTTTTTAGTTTTAAGTGAAATTTACGTTCATTTGATGTGTATACTCACATTAAAACCCTAAACTGTGTGTAGTGTGCAAACATTAAACAATTAACTGCCATTTCAAAGTGCACTTTGTTGAAACAAATGGCAGTATTATAAAGATGGTGGTGCAAGTTAAACACTGGTGCTTTTTTACGACAAAATAAATTTTGGAGAACACACAAAAAATCTTATCTTTTTGCTGTGGTAGTTTAATTGGGAATTTATCACTTCAGACGGAGCCAAATTAAATTTTAAAATAACAACTGATAGACCCATTTTAACGACTCTCTCCAGAAACAATTTATTAGACTTTGAAATAATGAAATTTGACTTCCACTATGCTTTTGTCTATCATTTGGATGTCTGTCTGTCTACCTTTCTAAATTTCTACCTGCCTGAGCTTACTTTAATTCATCCGCGCTTTAGACAATGGAATTAACTTGGATTTATTCCGCTATGGCGCGGTAATCGTTTTTCACATTCTTGATGTTTGTATTTCAAAGACAGCTTGATTCTAACCGAATTAATAAAGCAAAACAATCGTTCAACAAAGGGCACTTAAAATATACGTGTTGAGTCTCGAGAATGAAGCGTTTTCTTATTTTTATTAAAATAGGCCTTTTTCTTAACGCTATAAAGAAAGTCAGTTGGAGAGCAACTCTTAGGGAAAAACGCAATAGGAAATTACAGTCAACGCCTTGTTATGGTCTTGTATCAAAGTCCACTATTCCACTAGAATACGCGACATTTAGCCTATCAAAAGTATCAAGTTCCTCTGGTAGGCCGGATGGGCTGAGGAGTAATAGGCACGAAACTGCCTCTGCTGGTATTATACACAATGAGTTTGAATTTGGAGGTTTTAATTCAGGGTCTTCTACTACTAGGAATATAGACCTAAAGAGTGCTCTAGGGTGCTGACGGTCATCATAAGTCGAAAATGTCTTTTGAACGTATGTCAGAAACAAATTCGTAAAAAGGAAAGTTAACCTCACTTAAATGACATCTCTAGCTATAATTATCAAGTATGTATCGAATGGCTGAACTGGTTGAGTATATGAGGATTAGCCTCTTTCATTTCCATCTTCCCCATTACAAAATAACATCTAGTATATTTTGGAAAAGCTCGTAGTATGCTATTTTCTGTTACCCTAATCCACCGTGTAAGATATAGAAAGGTGGCCCAACGAGATTATGCTCGTAAGTAACGCGAAGTGGTTATAATTTGTCCGCAAAGTGTAACTGCGAGGTCGAGAGTGAGATAGACTACGCTACCCGTCTTAATTGCTTGGTTCTTTTTGCTTTCATCTTCTTATGGAGAGCAAGCGTTTTAAGTTTTATAATTAGTGACTGCTTATATCACCTTCTGTATTATACACCGTACCCTACTCATACTTTTCCAGATATTTAAATTTGATAATTACATGCCAATTCTTACGCCTTTAATTAATATTTTGACTTTTTATGACACATTAAAAAACTCTTTTAAAATACTCTTTTCAGTACAAATTTTCTTATTTTTATTCAAAATAATTAATTATTCCTTCCATATTTGTTAAGGGTTGTGTTATGTAAATTTGAAAGTTAGGCTTTGACACATCGCATCTTTTATTGTATCAATATTTCTTTAGTGCGTATTGACAAGGACATGTTTATACGTCGGGTTGGTTGTCCGGACACGATCTCTTGGAATCTCAAATTCGCTTTCAAACGTTCCGAAACCGTTTCCTGTTGGACATCATGCATTATTCAATACAATTCAAACTTCGTTGGCACGCGGTCTTTTATACGTGAGAATATATTATGTATCTAACAAAACTAACTAAAATGCAATAGAATTTGTATAGGAAAATACAACATGGTACGCTCTTACAATGTTAAACTTGAAGTTGGAAATTGAGAAAACGTACAAATGCACCCCTTCCTTAGAGGAAAAGTCATTGAAAGTTAATTTGCTTTTGTTCGAAAAATACTTGAAAATTGTAATCACAATTCGAAATTTTATTAAGAAACGTATGCGGAGGAGAATACAAATTTTCAATAATTTTCTCACGTTGATTCTTATTTTTTAATAAAACAAAAAGAAAAAAGGAAATTTTGTTCCATCCTTGGAATGATTACATAATGAGATTCTTTTTAATAATAAAATTTGGGGATGTTTTGATGTAAATTTATATTAAAATGCTAATTAAGCTTTTGATGGAACTTGTCGCAAAACTTCCTAACCCACAAATGTAATCCAAATTACATGTTTGTACATTTGTTAATAATTAATTTTAAAGGGAAATTTTTTTTCTGTGTTGAAACAAAATTTTGTTTTGTTTGTTAACTTAAAATGGAAATTGTGTGTTCAGTTGGTCCCACACGTGGTGCAAAACATTTCAGTTTCTGGGCTCTGAAGCCTAAACGACTTCAAATATTGACAATTGACAAAGATTGACACGTGACTTTTAGAAAACTCAATAACTAATTAATTTAGTAATTTTCTAAATAAATATTCCATAATAATTAACAAAATTATTGTATTATCACATATGGACATTAAGGGGTTCAATTCATACCCCAAATCCGGGTACCACCTGAGGCAATCCTCAGGTCCTCACGAACCCAAACGAGACAGTATTAACTAATTTGAATACTTAAACGCAATAAGTACGTCGTTTTCATTTTAATTTATACATCACGTCACGTGTCGGTAAAGACAAAAAATTGAAGTTTACATTTCGTATAATTTAACCAACCATGCTTAGCCGATGTCATAGGATAGACTGTATAACACCCAATATTTTTAAGTTGTGGTTTATTTACTAGAAAAAGAGCACTAACGATTTTTGTAATATACATAATAACTTTCAATTTATAACAAAATTCCGCAAGGCTTTTATTGTTTTTGAAAGCTCACGATTAGAGTTAATAAAAACGTTAACATGTTGAATATTACAACATTTTTGCGAGTTGAACTTTTGAACTTTCGTAAAGGTTTTAAATTGGTACAATTATTATGGCAAGTTTAGTAAGAACAAGTAGAAAGACACGAACCACGAACAACTCAAACTGCATCTACTAAAACCACCCTACAAACTTCTGTTTGTACGAATTTCTCGGTCGACTCGTGTTTGATGGCAAGCCACGTTAATAGAATGCAATTCTGGTCTTGTCTTTAGACAAAAAGCAATTAGAAAATGTCTTTAAGAAGTCTCGGAAATGCTTTTATTATAATTAGGTAAATAAGTTGCATCAATAGGTTATAGAACTTGAGCGAACTTCCTTCATTGATCGACAAATGACATATGGTGTTTAATTAAGTTGCACATTTTGACAATGTTAAAATAATCAACACTGTTGGATTCAAACAGGAAATTGATTGACTTTGAAGCTCAACTTACTAAGTTGTTTGTCGCTCTACTGCTCGCTTCTTGTGAAGTCTATCGAGTTAGTTGGTTACTGAATATATGTCGTTTATTTTTCGGTAACAAATGATTAATCGTGGAAAACTAAGTACACTCTAGGGTGGTCGTTACTTTACTCAAAATAGACGAAAGAAAGTCTAGTGTAAGTTCAGTTCTGTATCTCGACGAGAAATGAACCCAATCGTGCATCCGATTGAAGATGTTGGAGTTGTAACCTAATTTGGTGATTTTGTTCAATATTGAAAACGTATAATAATATAAAAATATTCTTTTCACGGGGTTCAATGGTGTAAAAGTCCAACAAAAAAATTATAGCTTTATTAAAACACATTTGCAACGTTGACGCCAAAGATGGAATTTAGAAATGTAATAAAAATAGCAATAGTTTTGAAAATGCAGAGACGTTTCATTAGGAAAAGTGACATCTCGTGAGCTCGCTAAAAGAGTGGATGGATATACCAACAACTTGAATCGCTTTTGATTTGACTATTTGCGATGGAAGTAGCTGGTATCCTGCTTATAATCGTGTCAGTTCTATCAAGAATTCGCGAACCTGAAGTATTTTTCAATTTTTATTCGAACGCTTTTCTTGTTCTAGAGTAGTCCCAACGAAAGAAAAGCCCACCACGTGACAAAATATGCGCGAGACTTGGCTTCAGACCCCAGTGACAGTACAAAACTATTGCGCATTTTTTAATATGGGTTTCGGTAGTCTCTTAGTGTGTGGTCTTTGCTTATACTCTTACTATCATTAGTTTGGTAAAGCAGGTTGATTGAGTAATAAATTACTTTTACAGTCTCTTAAGAGCTTCTAAGTAGCTAACCAGTATTTTCTTTTTAAGCAGGTTTAAAGTCACGTCTCCTACTCATCCATTATCTAGAAGCTCTTAAAGAACAGTAAAACGAATGATTTATTGTCTAACTAACTTACTTTGTTAAAACGTGTCAACAAAGTCGAAACACTCTTAATAACCTATTTTTGATTCTTGTGTAAATTCAAACTGCCTTCTGTGTCAAAACTTAAGTAAAAGCTATAATCTACTAACAAACGCGCTTAATTAGTTTAATTAAAGACTCTTTCAACTTCGAACTTCTATGAACTGTTTTGTTATAATCCCAGGTGATAACTACGTGCTTTATATCTAAAGCAAAAATAACATGAAGAGAGTAGAGTTTATTTCTATTATTATTGTACACCTTAGCATGAAAATCATTCGACAGAACAAAATTGTAAAGCACAATGTGTTCTTGTTTTATTCCTTTCCTTAATAACATCAATATGTCGAATCGTTATTAACCTGACTTGAATTACATACGCTGTCAGGTTATTGAAATTCATCTTATATCAAATTGGCTCGACTCTGGAACATTGAAAGAAAAGAACTTCTTAATTAACAACAAGTTGTGCATATTAGATTATTCTCTTCTGCCAATTTAATCGAAAGTAGCTTAATTCTATAGTTTCATGAAGATAATAGTTTGCTTGATACAAACTGAGATTTGCTAAATTTACATGTTGATAGAGTAGTCACCTTTTGTGATAGTCCTAATGGGGTAGCTCAGGCGTGGATTTAACGTTCACCTTGGACAAAAGGTCGTGTGTATATTCGCAGAGCAGTGATGCAAAAACGCTCTTGCTTGTTCTAATTTCCCGCAAATTTGTTAAATTAGCAATATTGGTACCATTGGGTAATCAGGTTTTTGTGAACACAATGGTTGCCTAAATATAGCAATTTCTGGTTAATTTCTCAAAAAAAAAGGTTGCTTATACTCCCACTTAAAAGGAAAGATCATGACAGCCAAAAATGTAAACTCGACGAAATGAATGAGTCATCCATAGTTTTCAAAAATGTCGTTTCCGTCTCATTTTCTCTTATAAACAACGGTTGCTAACCCTCCTTTCGGATCTATTTATACAATCGTCATGGTGTCCTGTTAGTAAAAAATTATAGTCAAGGTGAATGTGATTTTTTTATTTAAAAAAAAAACAAATAAATCGAAATGTCAAAGCAAGTGAGGTTGGCCGTTGCCAACTGTAACTGACGAAAACCACCAGTTTACCGCGCGCCAAATTCAAACAAACATCATTTATAATATACCAAACGAATCTGCTACAAAATAACGTTTTTCATAATATTGACCTCTTTCTTCTTCTTTCATCTCTTTTTAAATCGAGTTGTTTTAAATGAAATATAAGTATTTAAATTTAATCATTAATCCATTTTGTTTTCCAATAGGATATTTAAAATTCCTTTTTATGAAATTGAATTTAAATGAACTATAAATAAAATATTGCTGAACTCAAATACATTATTTAATTTATTACAGCGTAAAAAATTATATTTTATCAAATTTTCTATTTAAACATAATTATTCATAGAAATTGTGATGAGAAATGACGTCATCAATCATTAGGTTTTTTTTTACAAATCGATTTCACTTATTTTAAAGATAATTACATCAGTTATTGATTTGATTGTCATTTCGTCGATTTTCACATCGAACAAAAAGTATTTTTGTTAATGGGAGGAACATCGTCGATGTTATATGAAATTTATTTAACGTCGCTTTTTATATTCTCTTTTTTAAAGAGGCTGTAACAACAGACGGCAAATTAATAAAAAATAATTAATTTTTCTCTTACAGTTGGAAATAAAAGAGAAAAATAAATAACAAACAGATCTATTAACTCCATCACAATGTTAAGCTTATTTTTGATATTATTTAATATCAATGAGCGAGCCTTCGGTGTCGTATTCAATAAAAATATATTTCAAATTTTCTTTTCGTTAAAGCTTTCCTTCTTTATTTTGTGCAATAAAAATTGATAAATCTTCGAAACAAGTTTTCGATTGACAAGGTGTTAGAAACAAGAATAAGAAGTGATATAAAAGTTAAATAAGAATTTCGACTTTATCTACAATACAACTAGAGATAAATTTCAACTAAATTGAGAATTTTTACGTATTCTCCTGACAATCGAAAAATCTTTCTGTGGGCACCACACAATAAATATATCTCTTTTGAACAAAAAATTTCTCTTTGTAAACCCTTTTACTTAATTAAATTTAAAATTTTTTATTTACAAAAAGTCTCAAGACGTATAACTTTTATATTTACTGTTGAAAATAAACAATTGAAAAATTGATCGTATCAAGTCGTAGCTACTTGGGAAATTGGTAGAAAATATTAACGCCTTTGCAATATTTAAAAGGCCCGAGCTCGGGCGCCAATTGTAGCACCTAAAACGGTTGTATCTTCATCAAGGTTTGCGTAAAGATGGGGATAGCACCGGTTCAGTAGAGTTTAGGAAATAATATTTAAAAATAAGAAACGCAAATGGTGAGCATATTTGGGCAAGCAAAATCGTTTTTTTGCCCTACTTCATAAGGCTCTTAAAGCTCAATTGTATAATCACTCCACTGACAAACGACCCTGCATAACAGTTGTTTTATCCCTTAAAATTTTCAATAATTCCTATTAATTTCTTAAATGTTTCTTTTATTTTTACGGGAATAGATAGTTTTTATATCCATCCACTTCCATAACACTTTTCTCCAATAAGATGACATTTGAATACTTATCGCATTTTTCCAGCCATTCCTTCATCGCACACCGACAATTGGTGACGTTTTGTTTCTAACGCTAACGCTTTTCCTTTCAAATCCATTTTCATATTTATGGAAAACCGTATAGAATGACATTATTAATGAGCGTATAATGTTCGCTATAGCGCGCTCTCTTGTGGTTTGATTTGAACTAAAATCGAAATATCGATGTATAAATACGACCCAGGCAATTTTTTCTCCAAAGATATTTTACGAAAAAATAAAAAAAAATTTCCGGTTAACCTTAACGCGAATAAGAAATAATAAACTTTAGTGCAAAGTGTTAAAAAATGTGTAGGGAATTCTAAAAACATTCCAGATTCTTGGTGTTATTGAATGTCACTCAAACAATATTGAAATATAGAATTTTTTTAGAGTTAAACGAAAAATTTTCCGATTTATAAATTTACGTTAAAAGTTTTTTAAGATAATTTCCTTTTTGTTTGGATAGCGAGGCTCGTTCATTGAAAATTTGAAATTGAAGAATGTTAAAATCAATATCTAAGGGCATTTGCTATGATAACCGTATAATAGATTGATGTAATAAATATGAAAGGAATAGGTATTTCTAGCAATTCCAAGCATACTTTCGGACGGTTATTGCTTATTTTATATTACTTTTCCATCGACGAATGTTTCAATTTATGTTATTTTATTATGGGCACTTTTAAAATAAATTAAAATTGTCAGTTATTGTCAACAAATAATATAGTAGTAGAAAAGTTTTACATAAATCACGGTAAATTCAACTAGGAAACTATGAGGCATAATATTCTAGATTCCTTTTGTAATAGTTCGGCTAAATGTAACTAGTTTTGCTTTACAATTCAAAATGTACATAAACTACATCACGTTACATATATTTGTACAGGTATTCAAAATATGAAAAGTAATTTAGCGGTTTAATGTTATTTTTTTTAATTTTTTACAACGAGTGTGATATACTGGTAAATACCGTTTTCATTTTTCTTCGCCACAAAATAGTGTTTTCAAATACTTATTTCTTAAGGATGCATCAGTTTATAGATGGTGTGGCTCTTTTATAGATAGATTTCTTTAACGTCAAATTTTCTAAAGCATTTTTGAGAAAAGTTAGATAAGACTATTGTACTCATTTTACTCGAGTTCAAATTCTGATTTGTATTCAAGAAAATTGTTGACCCAATATTTACGTTCACTTACTCGTTCTCAATGGACACAATTTTAAATCTTTAAAAACTGAAAAATAAAGACAGATTCAAACGTGATAATTAAAAGCCTGCGCCTCCGCCATATGTCAATTTATATTCTTTTATACTGTTACACTTGAAACTTCTTATTAACAGGCCCTTATTAATAGGGTTATTATTTATAACCCCTTACTCAACTATTACCAACCTTAGGTTAGGAATAAACCAATATTTTCTAAATTCATGAGTCATGACTGTAATAAAAATATGGAAACTTAAATTTGGCACCCCTGTTGATGGAGATCCCTTACCTTTTTATGTAATATTGTTCCTTAATTTTATTTGCATGGGTAGCGTTAAATAGCAAGGCATACGCTTCTCGAAAATTCCCATTGCTGAAAAATGTGTTAATTAATACTACGTGGGGTCGCCAAAGCTCTAACGCACCACTAATCACACAAGTAGCTTGTCGAGCAATCGAAAAATTATTTCTTTAGGTGTTTTGAGAGCCTAGATTAGAAGCCTGAATATTACTATCACGACCATAATCTTTCAAGAATCCCGGCACCTCTCGCATATATCACAACTGGTTTCACGACTGCTGAAGGACTCTCAGGTTGTACCAGGATAATTGGGGGTTTATAAATGTACGCCGGGAGTTTCAATAAAATACAAAATAATAATCTCTTACTCATTCTGTTGTTATTACATTTACTTAATTACGAGTTAAATTCGCGTCTCACTTATCAGTCGTTAACTAGGGTTCCTCACCCTCTCAATCCCAGCTGACCGTCTAACTGTACATTTAGCCAGTTAACAACTTCCTCTAGTGTCGTTATTTTAGGGCTTTTATTAATTCATAACTTCCTATTTACAACTGTCGTAAATGCTATATTGTGCATATCTTTTGATTTCCTTGTTGTGAACTTGCAATAGCTCAAACTACTGTTCTAGTTATTAGAGTGTTTGTTTCCTACTTCCTATTACCTAATTATTGAATAGCACATACACATACACATATATGTGTGACAATACCAATCCATGATGAAAAAAAAAATCATATACTTGTTCATCGGTGCGTGACCAATATGTTTACAATAACAAAATATGTTGGAGTCAATTAAAAATGTAAATAGCGATGTATATCTTAATTATTGGTCAGTGGTGCTAACATTGCTTCTGTATGTGATATCCAACTACACCAAGTACGTTACTTTTACAGTTGTAACCGTTATATTTTGTCTGAGCCAGTGCAGTTGCCCCTAATTACAGTTTTGGTCGCCTTGATGTGCCTGAAAAAATAGGGCTCTGTGGAGCTTCTCTATCGAAAGTATTTGCAGCTTCATAAATAAACTAGACACACACAATTTTTTCTTACGACTTACGTGATTACTAGGCAACTTTATGTGGATTTTAGTAGTCGGAAAAATTTTGTGTGTACCACTAATAGCATAATAACGCCAATTGAGATATCCCTGCACAAATCGATCATGACAAGCTGACGAACAACCAGGTGGGCTAAGACAGACAGTTATAACGAATAGGTTAACGCATAAATCATCGCATAGATAGAGTACGGGACAAACGTGTAGACAGACAGACATAAGGTGGGCGGACAAACGAACAATCATTATTGTTAAAATTGATATTTTTTCTATGTTTGTTAAATACAATTGGTGCTTAATAATTCAAAGCAGAATTACAGTAAATCCTACGATTTAATTTTTGAATTGTTTGGATTAAAAGTTATTATTTTAAACTTAGTAGCTCTTCATTAAAATAACATTTTCCAACAGTATGAAAAATTGAAAAATAATAAGCAAATAGATGGAAATTTAATACCTCTGTTTTTACATGTTAATGGGGTTATTTCGCGTAATTTCAAAAAGTAGACACAATAAATATTAATTTAAGTAAGTACACATAACTATTGTATTTTAATCCCATGTTTTGCTTCATTTAATGAAAAAAGCTTTTATGCTAACTTTTGAATCAAAACTTGTAATTCGAGTATTAATTGTTAAAAGTACAGTTCCGATTTAACAGGAAGCTTATAGGAGGCCAGCTATTGTTTCGATAAAATACCCTTAATAACACAATATGAACAATTCTATTAATACTTTGAACTTTCGGTGAAACGATCCCACTTCTGATTGGCTAGTTGGTTAAAAGCGACGATTAAAGAAAAATTATTGTTTCTTGTATAAGTGGTCCAATTTGTTTTATTGTTTGTCGGGTCCACTGGCTAGTTACCTGTCGAACTCTCTGGTTGTTTCTCTGATCATTTTTCTGCCCGTCTCTTTGTATATCCGTTTGTCTGTTTACATCTTTGTTATTTCATGTTTGTTCTCCTGCCTGTATTTCTAAAAAAAGAGATTTTATAGGTAGTTGTTTGCTGATAAAATGCTGTAATTCGGCGAGTTGATGAATTGAAACTATATTTAAAGTTTATTTACACTTGCTGCATCTTTAACCGAAAACCACTTAAGGTTATTATTATGTCCAAAATAAAGTGAAAAGTGCTCAGAACACTATAACCATTGTATGTTTTTATACGAGTCGAAATAGTTAAGAAAGTTACATAAATTAAAAGTACTGTTAACTGATAAATAATAGTTGTTGGGCTAACTTTTAACTGAACGTGATTTTCCAACAACGTTAGTGGTATTATTTCTTCAATGTTTGTCGAAGTACTCAATTCGGTTGTGTGGTGAACATTAGCTTGATTAAAACTTGAGATTGTTACTTGAATTGTAATTTAAACCGCCTTGAATAATTTATTTAAAATTGCATTATTATTGCACTTATTTGTGTTTTTGCTTGAAACTGAAGCAATTCGATATTGTGTATAAACCAACTCGCTTCAATTACTTTATTTTTCAACGACACTTTTACCTTCTTTTGTTAAATAAATAATCACTTAACATGTTTTCTAAAACTTTTTCTAAAAAGTTTCCTCACACTTATTCGCAGGAAAGCATTCGAGTGCTGCGAAATTTATTACTTTTACATATAGTAGGAATTTGATTGTTCGTATTGAATGAACTGATAACACATACAGGGCGATTTGAAAAAGTAAGATAAATTGGGTGCGAAGTTGGCTTAGAGCCAATTTTGGGTTTCGAATCCTCGTGGATTCTCAAAAAATACTTCTGCCCATGTTGTAAGGTTCCAGTGCTACTATTATACCCTGTAGACTCTCTCGTAATAAGTAACAGGCATTAGACATATATTACCTGTGATGAAGAAGGGATTTAGGGATGTAAAGGCTCTGAATACTGAGCTAATTTTTTAATACTTTCTGTTAGGATGATTTTCTACTGCTACGCTTTAGTGTGATGAGGTCTTCTTGAACTTTTATAATTTTTAACCTAAACTTTTACCCTATAGCACGAGGTTTACAAGGTACATATCATTAGCAACAAGGAAGGGGTCAGGTTAGGGTTAGGAGAGTTAGGTTAACTTATCATGACACAACTTTAAAGTATGGGGTCTAATAACTCAAAATAAAGAAACTATCCCGTCAAGGGAGCTTACCGATTCAGAAGACCGGTGGTATCCTGTAGCATCAACGTGGTGAAGAAAGAACCTGCAGCGAGACCCCACTGAGTTTAAAGAAAAGGGGGCACCCATAGCGGCAATACGGAAACATCATATTCATAACAATTCGATCGACTCGAATCTGTATGCAAAAGTGATTGAAGAGCCCCCAGTCAGTGGGTAATATGAGTCCTTCCAGCCGCCAGGCGTCTGGAGCTAAGCGTCTGCTTAGTCTAAGTTAGGGTGACTTGGGCTATGGTAGGTTAGGTTAAGTTAGGGTAGCTCATTGTGACAAAACTTTAAAGTATGGGTGGGCTAAAAGGTATGTTCTTAGCTTCTACTTGCTATCTCTTCCTGGTGCAGGGTTAGGTCAGGTTGACTTTAATATATCTTTAACCTAACCTAAACTAACCTAGGGGCCGGTACCCGACCGTTACGGGTCCAGGGAGCTTTCGGAAGTTAGCTAACATTTCGGTGCTGCAAGGGGCTTATACAGGGCAGCAATTTCTAGCGTCTACCACCCCTATTGGTGCTGGCTACGCAGTGGTTGAAGGCTTCTTGATAAGTAAGTAGGACACTGTTATCTATGCAGCGGTACATGCGCCCTTCTCTAGGGTTAAATCCCTACCGGCTAGGACGACATGTGACGCCTGCGTATGATCACAGCGCCCCGGGATCCGAGACCGGCACGAACGGTACTTCCCCCGTTCATCTGGTCTAACATTGAGACCCCTGACACGCCGTCTTCAGTAGTCCCAATTTTCGACTGCTGAGCAATACCGGGTGTGCGAGGTATTGATTTCAACACTGTAACCACTAATGTGATGGTGCTCAGCGAAAGTAATCGTGGTGGGGCGACCAATTCCGCCACCAGCATGCAAAAGCTGCGTTATGCTTATTAAGATACTGATGATTGAATCAGAACATCAGAACTCATAACAATTCGAACTACCCGAATATGTATGCAAAGGTGATTCCAGACCACCCTAATCTAGTGGGTAATAAGGGTAAAGTAGGTAAGGCTAATAAGTAATAACTACAGTACTGTACAGTACTGTGAGTAGATTTTAGAATCTTTCCTCATCTGTCGCAATATAAAAGTTAACTTATGTTAGCGTAGGTTAGCGCAAGGGTAGGTTAGGATAAGTTGGGCTATGGTAGGTTAGGTTCAGTGAGGGTAGCTACTTTCGCTTGCGCTCTACTGGTGTTATGCGTCAACCTGACCTTCGCTACCCTAACCTTACCTCTGCATTCGTTTTTATGATTAATGCCCTATTAAACCTCATGCTAGCTAAAGTGTAAAAGTTCAGGTACACCACACGTTAAAAAAACACAAAATTTTTAAATAGACCGCCGATTAGCCGGTAGACCGCACACTAAATTAGCATGTAGTTTTTCGTGATGATCCGTCCACCCTTTATTTTTTGTTTTTCGATTTTCTTTTTGAATTTCCAAGAATATTAAAATACTTCAATAAAATTTGTGTAGTTGTAAAAATTTTTGACAGGCAAAAAGGGTTAAAATTTATAAAAGCTCTCGCCATGTGAATACCAAGAACCTTAAAGTTTTTAAAAGTAAAAATCTTCTTAAACATGACACATTTAAAGTTCGCAAGGAACCATAAATTATTAATATTAATGTAAAATGTACGTCCCAACTTCACCAAATAACAAAACTATAAATTTAAAAGCTCACCTTTTAAGGAAGAGGAAGAAGTAGGAAGGAGGAGGAAGAAATTTTTAAGATACGAGAGTTTAAATTGTGCAACTATGCACTAATATTCTTATTTTCAACAACATACTGTGTTGAAATGCAGAGTATTAAAGTTTTTGGTACTCGAAATTATAACTTTTTTATTTGTTCAAAAAGTTGTAGGAGAAAAGGAAAAATTGCAAACTCGAATCGTAAAATTTATTTCTGGAATTTGAATTAATGTTGACCTATAAATATTTTATTGTTATAAATTGTATATCTTTAAGTTTTCCATTTTTCTTTTATTTATTCCTACTTTTTGTTTCAGCGTCTCGTATTCGATACGAGATCACAAGCGGTAACATAGGAGGAGCTTTCGCAGTCAAAAACATGACAGGTGCCATTTACGTCGCCGGAGCTCTGGACTACGAAACGAGAAAACGAGTGAGTGTTAACATAGGCTTTTTATCTTCTAATCCTCTAACATTGACATTCGTAATTCAATACCAAACAATATTTGATTAACGTTATTTAAATAAGTCTTTGTGAAAAGCTTTGTTCTTGGTATGACTAGTTTATTGAATTACGAATGTAAATCGTCGTATAGAATAGAATTATTTGATTAACGCGACTCTGGGGAGAGTAAATCCGACTGGTTCAATCACAACGAACAATGACTTATGCATATTATCTTTAATAACTCCCTAGTACGAACTGCGACTAGCAGCTTCCGACAACTTAAAGGAAAATTACACCACCGTAGTGATTCACGTCAAAGATGTTAACGATAATCCACCAGTCTTCGAAAGGCCTACTTATCGTACACAGATTACTGAAGAGGACGACCGCAATCTACCGAAACGCGTTCTACAGGCGGGTGTTGCATGTTAAAATTTTCTTACAGTTTTTTAGCTACCACTCACTTGACTAGACGTTGCAGTTTTTTAATTTTTTTTAATTGTTAATGCATGCTTGTAGAGTTTTTAAATTTTTTTTGTCATGATTTTGTTGTGTGACGCATGGTGTAGTACGAGCTAACACTGGTCGCCTCGGACAGTCTCAATGAGAACGAGACCACGGTGGTGATCCATGTGAAGGATGTTAACGATCTTCCGCCTATTTTTAACCGGTCCATTTACGTGCGAACAACCGATGAGGAATTACCAGGACAATATCCTCTTCACTTAATGCAGGTCAGATAGGTTTATTTTAATGGATTTTACTAATGATATTGTTTCCTCGACAAATTGTTGCATTAAAGTAACTCGGTGACTTGTAACTTCTATTTCAACAAGTACTAATAACGTTGCGCTTTTAAGAAAATAAAATATCGGAGTGTTTTAAAATCTAAAGTTAGGAAAAGCGTGAATAGGAGAGATATATACTGAAAATGTTTTTATCGTTTCATTCAACGAAGCGGCAATTTGTTGGAGTCGATTCAGATATCCAGCCACTGACACAAGATGCAGACGCGACGCGATTTGTTATAATGTCCAGTGAGCTGTTTTGGATTGCATTGATGGAGTAGCTTCAGGCGTGCTCGTATTATTTTCGCAAAACCTTAAATCCTATTGTGAACAAATCCGTTTATCACGTTACACAGTTTAATATCACACGTCCAGCAAAGGCTCTTAAATGTCATAGTTTGCGTTTAATTATTAATAAACTATTCTATTATTATAGTTGTATGTTGTGCATGTCACTGCTAGTTTAATGCACATTTATATTTTGCACGATCGTTTACAAATAATTTACTACAATTTAATGTTTAATCGAAGCGTTACAAACACCAATTTTCACTGTTAACAACCCCCACATGGGGTTGAATTATTTAAAAAAATTATGTGGGGTAAGTACAAACTAAAATATTTCTGAAAAACCTTAGGGGTGATACGTTATGTGAAAGCTTAATACATAAGTAAATTTTAATGCTTTTCCTCTGGGCTCAGAAGCATTTGGAAATCGTGATCGCGTGAATATACAAAACGAAGGTTACATTGTATCCTTTAGGGCTTCTACTTTATAATTCGCTTTGCTTTTATTTGAAACACAATAATTAATTAGCATTAATTCAAAACGTTTGCAATTATAATCTCGTTTTAATTAATATTTTCCAAGAGAAAATATTTTATTTTTTGCCTAAGGTTTATTTTTGTTGTACAAATGTTACAGATAATTATTTATTCTCTTACAAAGTTCGTGCTCTTAACATATGTAAAGAAATGCGCTTAGGGCGTTATTTACAATTTCGTTTATTTTTCTGAAGTAAAATGCAGATTTGAGCCCGTTTGAGCCATAATACGTGCCTCTTCTTAGAGGTAGATTGATTAGAAGATGAGTACGATGCACTTACAACAGCAAACTTGGATCAAAAACTATAAAATTTCATCCCTTAAGTGTTAAACTTTTTGCAATTGCAAGACAAAAATTTATTTAAAATTTTTGCTGTTTGGAGGTAACGCCACTCTCAGGCGAAGTAGATTCGGTTTAAAATAATTTTCTTTTTAATAAATAAGCGTTTGGGCTCTCAAAGTCCGACTATTGTAAAAGCATTTTCCATTACGTTTCTTGGGATATCCGTTGTCAGCTCCCGGATTTCCTCTCTAATACTGTTCTTAAGCTTTTATATTGTGGTTGGCTTATTGACGCAAACCACATCTTTAAACAACTACAAATGAATTTGCAATTTCAGTTGCAATTTTTACCTTTAATTCGCTCGCTCCTGGCCAGTTGATGAAATATTCAAGCTGAAAATTAATCTTTGTGTTTAGGAAGTTAAGCTCTGAAATATTTCTTTTAATGCAATAGAATTGTGTATTCTTGAAAATTCCTAAACTTAAGACACTGTCAACCACTTTTTTCCATTTTCAGTTCGCCTACCAACATTTGGCAAATTTCCCTTTTTCGTGACGTTCCTATTCGCTAACTAAGGTATTCCAATTTTTTTTTAAAACTATGTCAGAATTCCCTTGTTCGAGATAGAGATTGGCGCCTACGTAGCAAAGTTATGGGCTGCTGTAGGAGTGGGCAGACCGGCGTCTACATCATTTAGCCATTTAGGTGGTGGCAGCGTCCATCGACGTTAGATGTAAATAATTCACTAAATTAGGCATAACCTGCCGTTGCCAGATTAGAATAATCGTGTTAGAGGGTTGTTGCTCGAAACCGAACAAGGTTATTAGACAAGATCAATTAACACTTTAGAAAAAATTCATTGTTACATGTCTGCATTGCGCCTAATTAATATTTTCTACCCCTAATAATGTAAAGAAAATGTTTCCATTTTGGCTATAAAGAGCTGGATTGTTATAAAAGGTAGAAAAAAAATTAAATGGATAAATAATTACAGTTCTAATTATTAGCCGATTTGAAAAAGCTCTTAGATTCGATTCTATTGTTTAAATATGAATACAAAATTAAGCGACGGAAAATTATTGAAATTGTTGGAATTTTTTTATTATTTAGAATAATTGAGAAATGGTTTTACGAAACTTTTTTAATAAAGTTTAAAAAATAATATTAAAAATTTAATTTCACTTTCAGTTTCTGAGGTATTATAGCACGTTTTGAATTTTTTATGCGCTATATTGAGTTCTACCATTCTACATACTAATGAAAAAAGCAATTTGTTTTATATTACGCGGTATTAAAAGATTGTTTTTAACAAAATGTAAAAAATTTCAAAATTTAATTCGGTTGAAATCTAAATGTCTAATAAAAAACAGTATCGTCTCAAGATTTTCCAAAGTTTACCACATTCACAGCTCTAATTTTTAATTCAATCGATTTTCAAAAATGTCACATAACTCAGAAATTATCAGAGTTTACTAAGAGTTAAAGGCATAGGACACTCTTAATAAGAATTAGAGGTAATACAATTAAGAATTCAAGCAAGTAATAAATTACAGGGTGTTCTATTTGAAAATACAGAGTTAGTATGAAAATATTAGTCTAGTCAACGAAAGGGTTTATAGAGGACATGGAAGAGGGCGAGGTTTCTTTATGAATGCGTGTTTGGAGTAGTTAGGTGGTAAAAACACTAAAATTCGGCGGTCCTAGCTATATGGTTAAGGGGTGAGCGAGTGGAAAGGTCTCATTTTTGGGGTTTTGGCTTATATTTCGAAAACGGCGGGGTCTAGAGAAAAAATTATTCTTAGCAAAAGGAAAGCTTATCGAATTTTCTACAAGATTGTTTCTATTTATTTTTTCTCTATTTTTTAAAGTTTTTGAGATATCAGCCATCAAAAATCGTTAATGTATGAAAAAAAATTGCTTTGCGTTTTTAGTCGAACATTTGCCTTTAGCACCTCAGCCCTTCTTTTTACAGTAAAAGCCTTCAGAAAAGAAGTTGTAAGCAGTAAATTTCCTTTACTATTTTATCTTCAACTGGTACGGAGTTATAATAATTTGAAAATTTTTGCAGGCCGATATCTCAATATCTGTAAGGAATAGAGAAAAAAATGAATAGATACAATCTTGTAGGAAATTTAGTAAATTTTCATTTTGCTAAGAATATTTTAATCCCTAGGACCAACCGTTTGTGAGAAATAAGCAGAAACCCCAAAGAAGACCTTTCTACGGCCGCCCTCCATTTTTTAACCATCAACTATACTCTTCTCCTGACTCGACCTAATGTCTGTTTTTCTTCAATGTCTGTCTGTCGACCAGGGAGCTTGATTATTATAGCTTAAGCTGTTCAAAAGTTATTAAAAAAAGTTGATTAAATAGTAGAAAAGTTTGCAATTAGTTTTTAAAGTAACCATGTAATTCCCCTTTCCCAATCCTTCTCTATAGGTAATTACATTACAGTTCAAATATTAATTTTTAATTTGAAAATTGATTGGATTGTGAAAGTAGCTTATTAAATTTTTACAAAAATTAAAGAAGTTCATAGGAATTGATTAAGGTTTGCGGTTTTCTCTCTTCTTTTGTAAGTGGCTGCTTGAGACGGCAAGTTTGCAGTGAAAAATCAAACTAATTTATAGCTAAAGCGGTCAACCCAGACCAGGCTTTGTCGACTTTTCTAATTTTAACGTTTTGTCGCAGATTATACTTTTCTCTTTTTTTTTTAATTCTCTTCCGATGAAGAAAAAAAGAATTAAAATGGGATAAATTTAAATTTTGAAAAATGCTCAATTTAAAGTGTATTTATCAATTACTCACTATCCAAATGTCGTTGTAAATTCTAAAATTAATTATCCCTTGGCATTTGTGTAAATGTAAATTTGGCATAAATGACAGGGTGACTAAGACAAATTTGTGCCAATCGTTTTGGGGATATTTTCACCTTAACATTAGTTAAAAGATTTCCGGACGTAACGAATACGACCTGATGATGTTTTGAAATATAATGAAGCGCCATTTTCGTTTATTTAAATTAACTCAATTAACTTTTTTTTTAAATTCAAATTTGTGTAGGTAAAAGTAAATTCGCCACAGCTTATGTCGACAATTTGAGTATTTAACCGTATTAAATTGAGGGGTCGCTGTTGTGCTTTTACCTCTTGAATATTTTAAAAATGAAAATGATGTAAATGCAAAATAGGCAGGTTGTAATTGTGTTACGTTACATCTTTGTTTGATTATTATCAAGTGGTTTTGACAACAAAACTGTGTTTAGATTAATCATGTTTTCACTAGCAGAAATGTTAAAATCAATTTTCGTTGCCGTACAACGTTTAACATTACCTCAACAATAAATTTAGATTAATTGCTTAATCTCAAAATCGCTTTTCTTGGAGTTTCAAGTTTTAAACCTTTGGTTTTTGTTACCCTACAACTGGCGGTAACATTTCCACAATTTGAAGCGATTATTGAGTACTTAGGGAAACGTTAAAAATTCTTTAGACCAAAACCGATTTAAGTTTTAGATCGATATTGAAAGACAATAAATCTTTTTACGATAGTTTTTCAAATAAAAAAATCCTGACAATGCAATAAAAATTCTAGATTCAGCAAATGATTATCCAAACACTCAACATTTTAAGATTGAGAGATATGCCTCGCATAAAATACTGATTTAATCCTTTTATTGTATTGATGTAGGATATAAATATGGTAAACATTTTACAACGAAAATGAGACGCAAGTTATAAACAATCGGTCTTTATTTTTTATTTTCGCTTTTGAACAAATCAATTTTCAATTTGAATTTGTATGGACAGCCATCGAAATTCTAACACTTTTAAGAGAATTGTGTTTAGTAGATTTATAATCTGATGGTTAAGTCACTGACTTAAGGAGTAGGATAAATACGAAAATGGGATTATAAGAGAGGGGTGGAAGTTAGAGATCATTTCTGAGGGTGACTCGTAAGAATGAGAACGGGCTGGATGAATAAAAGAGTGGTAGAGGTTAGAAATCATTTGAGGGAAAACTAAGAGTCAGAGTTAAAAATGGACGGGGCCAGTTTAGAGATTGCTGTTGAATGGACACTATTAGTGGAAAGGTAAATTTTTCGCTTCAACACGATATTTTTAATTTGTTAATTAATAAAAGCAAATATTGACCTAATTCGTGTTAAAAACCGCAAAATAAATAATTTTAATAACCCGCGGTAATATGGCAAAAATTGCGCGCGATTATTACGTAGCCATTAATTTGGTAAATAAACCAATTTGCTTATATGACATAAATGCAAGAGTATAACTTTGTTAAACATTGACGCAATAATACGCCATTATTTCACAATCCAACAAGCTTTAATTTGTAAATTAACTACACTTGTTATTTAATCAAAGTTGATAAACTAATCACTATAATACAGGAGTAAGGAAAATAGATTTTATTACCCATATGAATTTCAATTAGAACCCTTGACAAATTTTCTTTTTCATATTACACAAAGTTTGTCTCGAATAAAAATCGATTAAATTTACGAATTTAAAACAAACTTTTGTAGAATCAAACACACAAAGCGTTTGTCTAATTTTGTGTAGCCGTAGAATGTATAATTTTGTAACAACCCAACATTTTATCAAGTTGGGGTGAAGTTTGGAATTTTGATGTGGTAAGAAAGTGTTTACAATAAATTAACTATTTATTAAGGGTTTAGTTTTTGTTTCAATTGTTACTCGAAAGTTATCGAAATGCACGAATAATAATCATAATCGAACGATAGGTAATTCATCTTTCTGAATTAAATGGTGTTGATTGATTATGCAATTTTGGTAATTCGCAAAAGTATCGTTAAGGGAATCGTGTACCTTTTTGTATTATTTTCTTTACGAATTCCTATTTGTTTAAATTAAACGTATAATTTTATGTTGATTGATGACTAAATATTTATCTTTGTCACAAATAATTTGCTGAAATGTTTTCTTTTAATTTAAATATTATTTTTCCAACCACCCCATCAAGTTGATACTTTTCCATTTACCATAAGTGATGCATTCGCTCTGAGACCACTACATCAATCTAGATCATATTTGGAACCGAGTATGTCTTTCTGTTTGAGTGTATAGGTGTACAATTAACCGACGATAACCGTCGAACGACTAATCCCGTCGATTTTTGATTTGACACAAGTTTTTCAACTTCTCGCGTCATCAGAGCAATCATTAGCCTCATCGGACCAAAATCGCCTCATTAATATGTACACACGATAACAATATGCAACAAGCTTTTTTTTGATTCAAAAAATTTGCTTTAAGTCACAGTCCTTGCTCTTTAGGTCCATTAATATGCGCAAAAAGCAAAAAAAGTGTGCTACCTCATAATCAAGGTTACATACAGGGTTAGTTAGAAGTATGAAAACGATGATTTTTTTTCGTTGATATTTACTTTTTTTAAATTTTTTTAAATGTTAATGTATTATTTTTATACTACCATTCGATAGAGCATTTTTTTCTCTTTACAATAGTTATAAAAAAAAATTTTAATTTTATTTTTATAACACTTTTTCGATAAAATGCCGGTTAAAGTATTTTCTAATAGTAGGCAATAGTAGGTAAATCTAAAATAAACAAAAACGGAGCGATAAACAAACTCGAGCGAGTTAACTGTCATTGGTTATTGCTTATCGCTCCGCTTTTATTTCGCTTAGATAATATAGCGACTATTCTTAAATGCTTTAACCGGCCATTTCGCGAAAAAAATAAAATTAAAAATTTTTTTTAATGATATGATAAAGAAAATAAAATACTGTATCGAATGGTAGCATAAAATTAACACGTTTAAAGTATTCTGAAATATCATTCAAATCATTGTAAAAACAATGTTTGGGCATATTTTTCTACATGTTTCTCACTTGCTCTTCTGCGCATATAAGGTCGCTTTTACATTTGACAATTGCTTTAACTTAACTTTTAGCTAAGGTTTAAATTGGGGGAACTAGCGGATCACCTTATCGCTCGTTAAGTAGGATTGCTAGGGTAGAGGGTAGACGTTTACTTGCACTTAAGTCACTTAGTCGGGCCTAATGTGCTACCTCCTTTTAGCAACTCGTTTGCTGTTCAGTTCTCTGAGTCGAATCCATCTCAACAATTAGAAAAGCTCATCAAGGAGACTACACAGTGATACTGGCCATATTAGGCCGTTTTCGATTTCCTGATTTGATTTGCTCTGCGAAACTCTTGGCTGTCATTTTTCCAAGAGCAAGCAGGAAGCCGCGCCGTGGGTTTCCGTGTTTTTCGAGGTTTTTGGGAAAATATCAGTGCCTTCTGTACTGGAACGGTAGAAACAAACTAGTGCAGGGTGGTATGGGAAGAAACCTTACGGTGTAGTAGAAAGGCCATTAAACTTCCTCGTGGTAATTTTTTGCTCCCCATTAGTCAGGTCGGTATGGTGATACTAGGGTCATTGTCAGACAATAGTCAAATGTCGTCTGACATGTTACATTTTTAATTTTTGGCTTGGATTCTGGATTATTAGTGGAGGCGGAGCAAGCTCCCAGCTCTTGGGCCACTTCTTTGGGCTCATTGTACAACCTCCAAGCAACCTTCCAAGGGCCCATCGGGTCCCAAGCCAACCAACTTTTAGGATGTACTCCAAAACTCTGGCGGGAGGAGTGGCGCTTATTCTGGCCATGTCGAGCGAGAGGTCCCCCAACACGGATCATCTTGTAGACTCTAGAGCTGAATACTGACAAAGCACATGTTCAGCGGTTTCGTCTTCGTAATCGCATGTTCGACATCTGGGATTATTTACTATTCAAGTCTGTGAAGATGCTTATTTAGCCGACAGTGTCCCGTGAATATCTCTGCAATTTTTGGCTTAGATTTTGTTCTACGAGTTTTCAAAGTTTGAGGACGTTATTTTTAGAATTCAGTCATGGCTGCTGCGCGACTATCTTTAAAAATATATTTAAAGTCGAGAACGCGGCATTTTTGGAGACTTGAGCAACTACCCCTTTCTCAAGTTTGAGATCGATCTGACGATTTTGATTTTTTGGCCTATCGAGGTAGGTAGGTAAGGAAAATTTGCTCGGATTGGATATTAGGAGGATATTGGAAATTTTAGGAGGCGATGTCTATGGGTGTGCTTCTTCCAAATTTGAGCTCTTGCATTTTAAAGGTTACGGATATCGCAATTTTTCAATAAAAACTTGAAAACTTGTACTTTTCTTCTTTTTCACCCCACCTCACGTTCGCCATGTTATATTTTAGTTTGAGATTTATCTTAGCTGATTCATTTTTTGGTTTATAAAAATAAATCCATCTATATTGTGATGTAATGTCTCATTACAGGCTCGTGGTTCACCCTGTACATCGCTCTTTTTTCAAATTGCCTATAGAATATATGAAATATCACAAGAATATAGTTTTCAGAATTCTTTATATTGCGAGTCAAAAGAAATTTGTCGATAAATAACGTGGGAGCGAAAAGAGAAGGGAAACTAATTTCTAAGCTAAACGGTTATATTGAGTGGTTTCTTATATTTTTTCGCAACGATTTCCACCAGTAATTTTCACGTGAGTGTTTGCATTGAAGCAAAAAACAAGGTTACTTTATTGTATACGAATGGATAGTAATTTTTAATAAAACGTTTTGGTCTGCTGTATTGATTTTCATCTCGATTTATTTAATTATCGAGAATTTTCTTCATCTTTTCCAACATTTGATTGAAATTACGTATGGTTAATATAATATTTGGTAGATTTTAATGAAGAATAAAAATAAAAATGTATCTACGTATAAAATACGTACCTATTCTACTTTTATGCTCGAGTAAGTTTGGTTTTCTTTCTTTTTTAATTGCTCGAATAGAATAATTATAGTTACCAGCAAGAATTGGATTATTTTTCTTTTATTGTAGAGGAAATCAGAGATGCGGCGTCTGTTTAAATGCAAAAGATGCTCTAAGCGAACTGGTTGTAATATGTATTGTAATGGAACCTCTAGTTATTCTTGTTAAATTACTTCCCATGTTTTACAAAATCTATATTTTTTCAATATAATTTTCTTCTATTAACAATTTCCGCTACTTCCAAAACATGAATGTCCATTTTAGAGTTTTCCAAAGATAAACAAAAAAAGTTTTTCATCTTATCGTACTACCAGCCTTTCCCAGACTTTGTTGACTTTGCCTACATTTTTATTGGGACCCAGGGTACCCAGTAAGCCCATACAGGGTCTCCAGTAAGTTTTCTTAGAAGTTCTTTTGATACAGGCTTCACTGCTTTCTACTAATCTCAAAGGCGTTCTGTTGAGAATTTTAATAAATTCCGTTCTCAAATCGAGTTTTGTAAGTTTCCTCGTAAAAAAATTCAAAATTAGTAGATGAAAATTCGATTTATAATCTTCACCTCTAGAGTCTATGAAATTTTAAAGTGGATTATTTTAAAACAAATTGAGAAATATCTTTATAATTCCATCTTGAAACTTTATTTCAATTGCTTTCTCAACTTGATTTAATGTTATAAATATAATTGATTTAAAAGTATAGAGAGAGGATAAACAAACTTCATGTTTTACTTGTTGAAAATTATAATAGAATTTTGTTGAACGAGTTAGACAGTTCCATAACTGGCTTTTTACAACTTGCATTAAAATTTAATCTTATAACGTCCTCGACACACACGCGAATTTTGAAAATTTCCTCACGGAATTCAAATTTAAACAAAAGCATTGTTTACGATCAATGTTTAAGAAAAATTCTATTTGTACGTGTAAACATAAACGTAATCCTTGTAAAGTGTGAGTACGATTTGTACATTTAACAATCTGATAACATTTTATTATAATTACGAGCTTTTATACTTAAACGTACAATTACAACAATGTCGTGTTTAAATGTCACACGAAGCTTTAATAAAATTGCAAATTTAAATACATCTCTGGAAAGTGGAAAGCTTTAACGAAAAAGCAATCTTTTGATTTTCAATATCTTATATTTCATTATATTTAAGCGAGGAAATAAATGAGAAAAAAACAATTTATTATATAAAAAATTTGCTTGTCCCCCCTGCCCTCCTCCGCGACCCACTCTACTTGAATTCAATTCCAAGTTTTTCTTCTCCTAAACAACTTTCATGAAGTTAAATTACATTTTAATTTAAGTCTATAAGGGTTATCCTTGAAATTTAAACTTTCATATCGTAATTTTCAGACGTTTTAAGATTATAGGTAAACAGAGAAAAGTTTCGAGTGAAAATGATGTGATTTCGTGTTAGTTGTTTTTCAAGTTATTCCTTTCAAAACAAACTCTCAAAAGTACTTGCTTTATATTGTGTTAAATTTGTACTTTGATTAAATTCCTTCTGTTTGATCATTAGTCAAAAAACTAAAGTTAATAAAAAATCTTTTTTTATCATTCGGCTAAATAAGAAAAGTTTCTCTCAAGTCTACTAACCCACACAGGATAAGTACTTAGTATGCAAAGGAAAACCAACTATTAAAAAGTAAAAGTTGAGAAATTTTACGTATTATGGCAATCCAATTAAAGTAGAAAGTTTACTTTATCAAAAGCTTCACTTCAATTTATGAAAATGGAACCAAAAATAACATGAAAAACTTGTACCAACTTCCTTAATTATTAAAATCTAAAATTTACATTTTTTTTCTAAAATTTCGACGATTCTTTTGATTAAAAGAATTTTTGTACAGATTTCTTTCTTCAGACATTTTTTCATTCCTTTGTTACATTAAACTCATAATATTACTCTCCCTGAAAGTGAGGAGTTTCGACGAGTCATACCTGATTCTTCTTCTAATTCTTCTCATTAATCATTAGGCATTTTATTGTACTTTCGTCACTTGGATCTTGCCTTGACCTTCTTTAATCTAATCTGAAATTTGCTTCTTTTAGCTCTCTCTAAAAGACTTGAGAAAAATTGGAGCAATGAGTAGATGGTCGGGTTTTCGTTCGCTATGAAAGATTTTAATAGCGACTCGTGAAAGTCTTCTGAATATCTCTCGTATGGGCATCTCTATTTTTTCCTATCAGAAAGAGAGGAGCTGTTATTTATCTAATCAGTGACTAGGTGCCGCCAAAAGCTAATTTTTAAGATATCGTAGCTGTAGGTGCTCTACCGAGCACGAGCACTCCTGTTTTTGCAAGGCTTATGGCTTTGGGTATATTCCTTTGAGAACCCAATTATAATAGGAGTGTGCAATTTCTCAGACTGCCATCGCTGTCTCAGCCAGCGTATGTATAGAGAGCAATTTAAAACGGAAACATAACTATACAACTAGATGCGTGTTTTGCCTATGCGTGCGTAGCACGCTAGAGTTTGGGATCCACTCGTGAGGTTTTCGATCTATTTATTCTAAAAAAAGTCAGTTTAAAAGACAAAGTAAGTCGTCCTAGGGTAGTTAATCTTCTTTGAGAACCCAGTACAGAAATTAGAAGCAACTGGGTATGTTATGCATGTCGTGACTATGCGTGCGTAGCACGCCAGAGTTTTAGGGATACACTCCAGAGAGTTTTGATTTATTTATTCTAGAAAAGGGCAGTTTAAAAGACAAAGAAAATCTTTCTAGAATAGTTAATCTTCTGTGAGAGTCCAGAACAGAACAGGACTGCAACTGGATATGCTATGTATGTAGTGGCTATGCGTGCGTAGCCCGCCAGAGATTGGGACCCACGCGTGAGGGTTTAGATTTATTTATTCTTAAAAAGGGCAGTTTAAAAGACGAACTTAGTTTTCTTAGGGTAGTTAATCTTTTTTTAGAACCCAGAACAGAAATAAACAGCAACTGCATGTGTTATGCATGTCGTGGCTATGCGTGCGTAGCACGCCAGAGTTTGGAACCCACTCCTGAGAATTTAGATTTATTTATTCTAAAAAAGGGCAGTTTAGAAGACAAAGTAAATTTTCCTAGAGCAGTTAATCTTCTGTTAGAGTCAAGAACAGAACAGAACTTTAACTGGATATACAATGCATGTCGTGGCTATGCGTGCGTAGCACACCAGAACTTGGGACACATTTGAGAGGATTCAGATTAATTTATTCCAAAGAAATGCAGTCTAAAAGACTAAGGCCAAGTATTTCAGTCGACCCTTAAACTTAAGTGTAGCTTTAAACTGACCTTCAACCAACAGAAATACGCAAAATTGTAGTAAAGCTCAGTTTAACGCCATATTTAGGTTTAAGGGTCGGTTGAAGTGCTCGGCCTAAGTAAATCTTCCTAGGTAGTTAATCTTCTGTGCGAGTTTAGAAAAGAGCAGAACTGCAACTGGATACGCTTTGTAAATCGTGGCTATGCGTGCGTAGCACGCTACAGTTTGAGACATACTAGAGACGATTCCGATTTATTTATTCAAAAAAATGGCAGTTTAGAAAACAAAGTAAATCTTTCTAGGAAAGTTAATCTTTTGTGAGACTCAAAAACATAACAGAACTTTAACTGGATAAACTAAGTAAGACTAAGTAAGTCTTCCTAGGTAGTTAATCTTCTGCGACTAGAACAGAACTACTACATCTCCTTAAGCTATGTGTGTCGAGGCTATGCGTGCGTATAGTACGCCTGAGTTTAGGGTACGCTCAAAAAGGTTCCAATTTATTTATTCCGAATAAGAGCAGTTTAAAAGACACAGTAAAGCTTCCTAGGGCATTTAATCTCCTGTGACCACGAAAATCAAAGAATCACACAGAGTCGAAGCAACTTTGTGGAACTGGATATGTCTTGGGGATTACAATACAAATTTTCATTGCACTACGTGTGAGCAATGGGCGATATGGAATCGCTTGGTCATATCTTGAAAACGTGGAAGGGAAGAAATTTTGATTTAAACTTTACAATTTAACGTTTTTGGCTGCTTCTAAATTTAACTACAAGTCATTTGTAATCGCAGTAAGGAAGTTATTTATACATCAAACATAGCGGTTTATAATTAACTATACAATTAAAAATAAATTATGATGAAAATTACGCAAAATATAATTAATTTAAACAGAAAAGGTACTAAATGCCGTTATTCATTTTGTAAAATTGTTCTTTGGCAGTGTACGTCAACCAAAAAGATTTCAAATTATTAGATGTTCAAGTTCCAACTTCCATTCCATTGTGTTCTTCTCACAAAATTCCCTAATTTATGTCTACAAATTATATTTATTATGTTTCCATTGTATTTTGGAATTAAAATCAGTGTATTGTGTCAAGTTTGTTTATCAATTTCGCTTATTTTTATCCCAATTTTGCTTTATTTTCAATTTTTCTTATTTTTATTTCACTTGTATACGGTGAGTGCTATTTTATTATGTTCTAAAAAGAGTAAATTTTTAAAGTTAAAGTAAAATTTCGCATTTATACAGTTTTACTAGGGCAAGTAATAAAAGTTTATATAAAGTAACTAAAACTATGTGCCGTAAACTATGCGAAGTGGAGACTTTGAAATGCTTAGGAGAGCACTTGAATTTACTGAAAATATTTTAAGTTGGCTTTAAAATTTTTAGTACACAATTCACACACAAATAACTTATATTAAGCGCTACAAGAAGAAAATAAAATTTATTTCATAAATATGATAACGAGGATATGCAAAAAGAAACGTATTCTAATTCTGTTGAAAATATTGAATAATAAGGCCGGGGAATTGCTTTTAACACAGATGTTTTGAATGATAAAAGCGACGACCGATCAATCTATATGTTGTTCAAAAGAAATGGGGGGATTTTTTTGGATAATAGTACTTTAGATGCGCCGATACCCTCATCATTATTTTGCTGTTAGCGATTGTTATCAATCAGGCAATTATTATTTGAATGATGGAAAAAAAACTTTTGTTTTATCATCGCTTTTGGTAATTAATGATAGCAATCTTACTTTTTGTTTATCTGGGCCTTTGATATATCATTATGTTTAATTTTTGAACTTTTTACGTTACGTTTGAACGTTTCTGAGAAATGTTCAGTTATTCCAAATGGACCAAAATTATACATAACTTAAATATTTTACTATGTGCCTATTTGGTTGTTAGGGTTAGAGCTTAGGAGGTCAGCAAATGGACTTTATAAATTAGTTATTTGTTGTCTTTGGGATTGTTAGATCAATAAATTTCTGGCCTAAGTAAGACAACCACTTGCTGCAAGCCTTGTGTATTTTGTAAATGCTTAGATGACAAATAGAGTCGTAAGTGAAGCTGAGTCAAACGCTTGATGTACCTGCTCAAAATTATATAAGCGACGCCTTAGGTACATAAATTTGTTTTTTACAAAATTGCTAAATAATTTTCTTTTAACACAAACAAGAAAAATACCACTAAATATATTGTTTTAAAAGTAAATAAACTTTGAAAGATCGTAAAAACAAAATTTGAAATTTAGTATCGACTGGATATTTTGTTGTGTTTTTACGATAGCTTCAAGTTTATACGATTAAACTTTGTTAACTATTTCGCTATAAGCGCACTTTTGTTTGTAAATTTAAAAATTTTCTTCTATAAAAAGAAAAGAATCGAAACGTATTATAACTAATTGTAAATAAAAGAATGAGAACATGAGAACATGGCTCACTAAATTTGCTTTATTTATAAAAAGTTCAAATCCATCTGAACTCGCTTCACTAAACAGACGAGAGAACTCTGTATGATCAAATAGTAGATCAATGCAGTTTTATCTTTTAAAATTGCCAAACCAGACTCGCGCCAAAACTGTGCGAGTTTAATATATTTTTCCCTTTAGCAATAATTTTAAATTTGTCACATTCGATATGCTCTTAACATATATTTGGATTTAGGCACTTTCCTCTTCTACATGTACGACCTAAAATTGAATTTATTTAATTGACGAATGCGTAACATATGTAAATTGAATAAAATCGCATTAGGTGGCTAATTTTACTTACTAGCACACATATTCGTTGAATTTTTTATAACATTTTAATATTTCATAAAAAATTTTCATCAAAAAAATATTTATTTACATCGAATCAGGGGTTGGTTAAAGAGATACCTACAAATAGAAACTTTTAAATTAAATCAAAAAGCATACAAGTTTTTTCGTTAGTTTTCATCGAAGAAAAATAACATAACGTAACATTTTAACATAACGTAACATAACATAACATAACATTGAAAATTTTTCTAAATTAAGAAAAGGACAAGATAAAAATTATTTAATTTGGTACCCCAAGCCCAAGTCAACTGAGTAAAATCCCAAAAAACAGTAGGTTCCCATAAGAAAATAAAAAGTTGAACATCGCGACTCCTAGCGTCGATGTGATAAAAGTTCGAGTTTAGTGTCGTTTTATAGCTCTTTTGATCTCCTGAAAAATTTTTTGTCGATCTACTTATTTGAATCGCAAAAAGCATACAAGTTTTTTCGTTAGTTTTTATCGAAAAAAATAACGTAACGTAACATTTTAACATAACGTAACGTAACATTGAAGAAAACATTGAAAGTTTTTTTAAATTAAGAAAAGCACAAGATAAAAATTATTTAATTTGGTACCCCAAGTCCAAGTCAACTGAGTAAAATCCCAAAAAACAGTAGGTTCCCATAAGAAAATAAAAAATAAACATCGCGACGCCTTGCGTCGATGTGATAAGACTTCGAGTTTAGTATCGTTTGATAGCTCGTTTGATCTCCTGAAAAATATTTTGTCGATCTACTTATTTGAATCGCAAAAAGCATACGAGTTTTTTCGTTAGTTTTTATCGAAAAAAATAACGTAACGTAACATTTTAACATAACATAACAAAGAAAATTTTTCTAAATTAAAAAAAGCACAAGATAAAAAGTTTTTAACTTGCTACCTCAAGCTCAAGCCAACTGAGTTATATACCATAATAACAAGAGGTCCCCATAAGAAAATAAAAAGTTGAATATCGCGAATCCTAGCGTCGTTGTGATAGAAGTTCGAGTTTAGTGTCGTTTTATAGCTCTTTTGATCTCCTGAAAAATATTTTATCAAATTTGAATTTTCTCGATCTACTACTTTGAGTTGAAAAAATCATACAACTTTTTTCGTTAGTTTTTATCGAAAAAAATAACGTAACCTAACATATTAACTTAACGTAACATATTAACTTAAAGTAACATAACATAACATTGAAGTTTTATCTGAATTAAGAAAAGCACAAGAGAAAAAGTTTTTAATTTGGTACCTCAAGCTCAAGCCAATTGAGTAAAGTCCCAAAAAAACAGTAGGTTCCCATAAGAAAATAAAAAGTTGAACTTCACGACGCCTAGCGTCGATGTGATAAGAGTTCGTGTTTAGTATCGTTTGATAGTTTTTTTGATCTCCTGAAAAAAATGTTGTCGAATTTCGAATTTTGTCGATTTACTGATTTGAATTGAAGAAATCATACGTTTTTCATCAAGTTTTTTCGTTAGTTTTTATCGAAAAAATTAACGTAACGTAACATTTTAACATAACGTAACCCAACATAACAGAAAATTTTTATAAATTAAAAAAATCGGTAGATAAAAAGTTTTTAATTTTGTAACCCAAGCCGAAGCCAACTGATGAGTAAAACGCAGAGAAAACAATAGGTTTTCATAAGAAAATAAGAAGCTGAACATCGCGACGCTTAGCGCCGATGTGATAAAAGTTCGAGTTTAGTGTCGTTTGATCTCCTGAAAAATATTTTGTAGAATTTTGTTTTAAAGAAAACCATTTTCCAACTACAGTCGGAAAACTAAATTGCCAATTTTTAGTTTTCTTGCGTTATCTCGATAACCATTTTGAATTTTTCAATTTTCTCAACGGATTCTTGAAGTTTATAATAATAAGCAACTTTTTTCTTAGTTAATCAATTTTGTAAGTCGTACTGTTTCCGAAATCCCTATGTTTAAAAAATCAACCTGTTTAGATTAAACGAAAATATTCAAAGGACGAGACAACTCAAATTCCAAACAGTACAAATGAAAACTACCCTAATTACAATTTCAAGTGTCTGGATCCATACTCATATCCAGAACCCAGACCCATCGTAGATCCACAAATAATTTTTTCAGTGCCCATGAGGACACCTGGTATACAACGTGTATGAACTTTTAACCCATCTCTTGGAATGTAATGAAATAAAACGCTGGTAAAAACTAAAGTTATTATTGCAAAATATTAATTTTTGTTTTCTACAACATTTAATATTTAGCTGCAACCGCGCCAAGAACAAGAAGTCCTATAAAATTTAATTTTAATATAAAACAAGTACTTTAGAGATGTTGGATGTAATTAATAAAAGGAAATTGCACTCATATAAATTGTTGAGCAAGCAATATCTTAATACTCGAATATGAGTATCTTAAAACTTTAAACACAACAATAATTTATGCATTAACGATAATCGCCATTTTAAGAGACAGAGAGAGATAAAAGACACTTTGAAAACAATTTTGTTGCTATCGCATAAGTATGTGGTTAGATAGAGATACTAGTGAACTTTTAGTCCAAACTAAAGCATAATCAATTTGGGTAATCCGTTGTTTTAGGTCTTGTTCGTCACTCATTTTAAATTGTTAAGGTGGAAATTTATTGTAATTAATTCATCGTATTAAAACAAAACTTCAATTTCTATGTTGTTACGAAAGTAAAGAGATTAAAATTAAATTCCTAAATCTTCTTATTTTATATTAATTTATTTTCTAAAGCTTTAAATACATAACCTCGTTAATTCGGATACTATTGTAATAAAAAATTGGCTTTTTCTTCAATTGCTCTTCTAGCAATGGGCTAGAAGTCTTTCTAATTTTAGTCTTTTCTAATTTAGCTTTATCTCACAATAGATGAAATATCATCGCTTCCGTACATTTGGGGCTTTCCTTTTCCTCTTTGTTTCCCACTGGCATTTCCATCATTGGCTTGTTTTATCTCATATCGTAATGTTTTGCCTCTCTTTCATATTCATGTTGGAGTTTTCGTTGTTTAGTTTGCCACCGAATAAATTTGTTGCCTTTTCATTTAACTTTCATCAACTACCCACTTCGAGTTGATTTTGTTATAATTGACTTTTTGGAATTTTAACAGCTGCTTCTTATTATTCGTATCTATTTAGACACTCCCTTTTTTCGCCTCAAGTTAGTTAAATGAAAAATATCAACGACTGGTATTATAAAGCTCCTGATTAATTTTAGTTCGAGAAGTAAATTTAATGCGAACTTTTGATTTGTCCTTATAATTAATAATCAATTTTCATTGGTCAAGGAAGAGCTGTGCGTTAGGTCAAATTAATTTTGATTAAAGTTTTATAGTACCAGCAATGAAAACGTATGTTTCTTTTAATCCGGATCATTTTAGTAGTTAAAGTAAAATACTGATAAAAGAAAATTTTATCTATTCGAGCTTTGAATTAAAGGGAAAGTGTAATGGCGCCTTTCCTATTTACTTATTCATAATATGGAAACTTTTCAGTTTTAAGCATTTTACTTTCCTAACATGGCAATTTGCTTAAATTTAAATAAATTTTCAAGTTAACTATTTCTACATTGATTTTATCTTCTTGTGTCTCTGAAAATAAAATAAAAAAATTAGATAAATTAGTACTTTAAAAAGTGCGTGACGTTCTCTTTAGGATGCCATAGAATTTTCTTGATAATTTGTGGGTCAGAAAAGCTATTTTTCAAACGACACAACAGTTGAGCTTGACGGAAATTTAAGTTGGGACAAAATTAATCAAAAAAAAACAAAGAAACTTATAAGCACTTTTTATGGCCATTTGTAAAAAGTTGTGATTGACTTTTATTAGCTTTGAAAATTTTTTTAATATTGGTGGAAATCAAAAAGTGGGCTCTTAGAAAGATATTCGTTTTCTATTTCCTCTTGTGCAATATTTGTATGAAAAATATAAAGTTTGTAAAATAACGCTATATTGACCTAAATCTATTTGTTGTTTTACGATATAGTAGATGAAAGTGTAAACATGAGAAAATGTTGGAAAATATAACCCCAAAGATAAATATTTTTTTTATTTCATAAATCGAATTTCCAAAAGGGTTTCCTATATACATTATTATGTGTTCCAATACGGCTTAGTAAATTAGTAATCAAGAGAGAATACAAACACAACAAAACAAACTAAAGCCAATAATGTATTAATTTCCTTTATTATTTTTAGAAAATATTTTGTAATTTTATGATTTAAATGCAAAAATATTTACAGTTTCTTTATGGGATGTCCCAATAATACCAAAGTTGTATAGCTAACTGCAAAAAAAATATTCAAAAAGCAATATCGAGGGGCTTGTTTAATTTTTTCTTAACGATTTCCTTTGTTTCCAGTATTATTTTCAATGTAATGAAGTCATAAAAAATTATTATTATTAATTTGCCTAACAGCTACGACCTCAGAGAACTTCAGAAATTGGTGCCACTCAGGATATAGGTACACGATTTTCATGGAAGGAGAAATTGTATTTGTTAAATTTCCACCAGTGGCGTCGTAATAGGAAATTTCCAACTTCTATCTAATAATTTTCCAAATTTTAACATCTTGGTGTTCAGGAATCCACATTTTCAATTTTTTATTTAGTGTGAACTCAAGAAGACTATCGCGACCACTGGACATCATAAATAAATAAAAAAAAATTTGATAGAATCGACCGAATGTTTATCCAATTCGTTTGTTGCTTACGGCCCACTGTATAAATTTAAAATGATATTTTAAGTAAATAAAAAAAACATTCGTTAAATTGTTGGAGGGATGTTTTATTGTCAAAATGAAACGATCGCATAAAAAATGTTATTTTTATTTTCTTTTGCTTGACTGAATTTGGGCAAAAACGCTAAGCTCTGTAGTTTTCTTTAAAAAAAAGTCAATAAAAAATTTAAATTACAATAATTGAGCTGCTTTTCCGAATAAAATGTTTTGTTCTCGTTGATGGTACTTTTTAGCGAAACGAATCATTCTACTTATAGCGACGTATTCGTTATATTACGAAAGATTTTTATTACATTTCTTTAAGGACTTAATTCGTTTAGTTGTATTTACTAAAGTACCTAAAAGTACTTTAACAAACTTAAAACTTAAATTTAATTTAGCTTTTGTTCTTTAGTGAATTGTTTTGTAAGTGTTCTAAATGTTTTATTAGCAGAGAGTGCATAATATGCATAAAAATGTAATAAATCCTGATTTGTTGCGTCCTTGGGGGTGGTCCGTTTATTTTTGGAAAATTATGCAAAATATTAAGAAATATGCAAATCTTAATTTTCGTCTTAATCGGCTTGAAACAACTGTGGTTGCTGAGTTAGAGTTTGGAGATTACAACTTGTTTTTTTTTCGCAAGTTTGTCCCTACCTTTCTAATTAATTCTAAAGCACGTATAGTAAATAGCATGTACTTCATACATTAAACATTGAAGCAGGAATTTCAATCATTACTGCATTACCATTCTGAGGGAAGGTTCTTACTTCTTAGTCCTTTTGATTCTGATTATCATAAACAGTATAGGTATCCATGTTGTAATTCTCAGTGGCGTTGCTTGTAAGAATTTTTTTCACTAGATTAGAGTAGAATCTCTTGAGAAGAAACTGCTCAAAAAAGGTGCCCGTTTAAGAGCAAAAATTAAAATCGCATGGGATTTTCTATTACCGAGTTTCGGACTATGAAAATTTATCTGTTTAAGAGATTTGTCCGTTTATTGGAGATGTCCGTTAAAAGTTTACAAAGTTTACAGTTCGTTTAGTACGTTCCACATCATTGAAAGCTCATAATCAACTTATTTTCCAGCAGCGATTGACGTATCAACGAGTTGATCCGTTTGAAGATCTGATCCTCCAGTCAAAAGCTATACGAAATTCAAAATTTCCCAGAGGCCATCTCTTCAGAGAGCAGGCATCTTAAAAACCCGATATATCAACGAGTAGGTCCGTTTGAAAAGCTAATCCCCCGATCAAAAGCTATACGAATTTAAATTTTCCGGAGACCATCTCCTCAAAGAGCAGGTTTTCTAAAAACCTTTCTTTAAGTTGACAGCTTTTATTTGATTAACCGCCCTTCTGTTCAAGCATTCCCAGTTTACTGTCCCTGTGGACGCTCTTTCATTAATAGTCTTAGGAATTTTATTAGTTACCAGGGGGCTGAATTTTCGCTTGCCAATTATAGTTATAAAGCCATAAAAGGATAAAAATGTTCGTTTTTCCAATATCTCCGAAACGGTAAGGTTTTTGGTGAAACAGATCGTACCTATTCGAAATTATAAAGCCTTCAATTTCAAGCAACTACGACCATATTAATTTTTTTTTGGTCGAGTCCATAATTGACCCGGAACTCAAAATGGAAGCTCCGCGCGAGTTTACACGTCATTTAGTACGCTCCATCTCGTTGACAGCCCATAATCAAATTATTTTCCAGCAGCGATTGACTTATCAACGAGCAGATCCGTTTGAAGATCTGATCCTCCAATCAAAAGCTATACGAAATTAAAAATTTCCCAGAGACCATCTCTTCAGGAAGCAGGCACCTTGAAAATCTTTATTTAAGTTGGCAGTTTTCACTTGATGAACATTTATTATTTTAATACAAAACTTACTTTTGTTCGGGTCTTCCCTAGATTTTGGGCTCATCCAATACAGTCTCCGATCCTTCTAACTCGGAAGACTTCTTTGATTTAGATTAAATCAAAATTGTCTCTTTCAAACCGTCACAGCGTTTCGTTAAAGTAGGTTAGGATAGGTTAAGTTAGGGTAGGTTAGATATACGTCTTATCAGACAGCCGAATTTCAATATTTACATTAAAGAAGGGGGAAAACAATGGAACACCTGACGCTGCCTCTGTTAACTGATCGCTTACATATGAACTAAAATGGAATTGTCCATAACTTCTGAACTTCCTCCTTGTGTTGAGCGTAAACCATAGACTTCGCAAAAAAATCAATCGAATCTTTTTCGGAGAAAAGTAAACGCTCGATAATATGTATATTATGTATAGTTTTATAAATCATTAATTTTTCTGGAAACCTTTTCGTTTCGGTAACATTCGCAAAGGGCACATTTCTTAACCCATGCTTGAATTTATGGAATCTTATTAATTACTTCCAAATTCAGTCCCTTGGCAAGTATTCGGATACGTTGAGCGAAGCCCTGTTGCTAGCAGTTGAGTGGGCTGTAAAAACAATTGTAGAACTTCTGTTTTAGCGCACACATGATATGGCCCTAAAATAACTATAAACATCAAATAAATTGCAACTATTTTTCTGCTCCAATTCTATAATTGAATTTCAATTCGTAACATTGTTCGAACCTACTGTAATAGCGCACACGGAATTTATTTCAAATTTCTTTTTTCCTCGTAATTTTCATTTTGTGAATTTTTATATATTAAAACTGTGTCAAATTGAATTTTAAATGTGTTTTTTATGGCGGTAAGAATTATTGGTTTTACTTTTTTTATTGGCAGTTTTATTCTTTGGTTCTGGTTAATATTTTTTCAATAAGTTGAGATGGAAAAGATTCATATTTTATATTGCTTTTGGTTTTGCAATAAGAAATAAGCTTTGACAGTTAAAAACACTAAGCTCAGGTAAAAAAGTTAAATTTGCGGGTGAAAATGGGGAAAATAACAATTTTATGATAAAAAATGATGTCAATTTATATTGTCGGAAAATAGATTATTATTGATTCCTTTTTTAATATTAAAAATTATTTTTAAATTGTTCCATTAGAGAAATTTAGCCCGAAACATGTCTAAAGATATAGAGTTGGATGATTTCGTGATGTAAACTGACACTGAAACAAGTTGCTATAATAAGTTTTGACAAGTTACTGAAGATAGTGTCGATCCTTAGATTACAAGCTTAAACTTTGTTATTAAAGGTGTTATTTATGAACAAATTTAACTAGTAATTAAACTGTGACAAACTAATTTTTGATCCAAACTACACTCTAGTTGGTAATAAAATTTTATTGAATGGATATTATATAACTGGAGCTAAAAACAAATAATAAAAAAGATATTGGTTCTCGACAAAATTAAATCGAGACATAGTTGGATTTTGTTATTTTGTATTTAATGGTCCCAAAAATCAATCAAAAACTACTTTTGGAAATAAGTAATAAGGTGTAGAGAAGCTCTGAATTGAGTGTTTAAAGTAAAGAGAATTATATTGTTGATAAAACGTAAGATACAAATATGTAGGAAACAGGGGCTCAGAAAAGTATCTGAACATCGATTTTCAACAACAGTTGTTTTTGTTTTAGAAGTTTGATATAATTTTCAAAATCAAGTATGCTAGGGGCGCTATTACAAACTAGTTTGCTCTCTATGATATAATGTATAAAGCTTCCAATTTATATCAATAGGAAAACTATAATTGGGACAAAATGAAAAGAAAATAAAACGCCAAAAAATTGATATTAATTAAATTACATTAAAGCTAACGAATCTATATTGCAAACAATAAAAGTGTTGAAACTTTATAAAAATGATGGAGTCTTTAAATTAAATTTGTCTTTCAATAGCTAATAATGAGCCTTTAAATTGATAGTACTTCTACTTTAATTTTGTTGACAGAAAATAATTAGGACAATAATAAATAACTCTTGAAGTGAAATTAAAGCCTTCTATGATTAATTTATAATAAATTATAATGTATTATCAAGGGCTCGTCGCTAAAGGCGTTTTGATTCTAGGATTTCAACTTGGATTTGAATGTGCTCATGAATTTCAAATATTTTAATCCATAATTCGTCTGTTCAAACTTTTCCTTTACCTTTTGGCGTTCTCTGCACTATATTTTGATTAACATAGAGATTTTCACAAAAATTAAGGTTTCTACACAAAGGGATTTAAGTTCAAGGACCTACATCTTTTTTATAAATTTTTTATTTGTACCTTTGAAAATTAGAAAATATAAAAATTGTTCCAAACAAGCACTTGAGCTTGCAAGGCCTTTTAAATTTATTTTTTAGCAGTAGTTTTACATGTGCCACATAATCTTTTAACCCCTATCTTCTGAAGGTATCGAGGGCCATCAATATTTTATTTTTTCACTTAAGAAAGATTGTCGCCATTAGCGTCTAGTTTACTCGTTGTACTCTTTTTTTATGACCTCAGGTGAGGGAGAGGGGTTATTATAAGCCAAGAGGGCTGATCAACTAAAGTTTTAATACTGAGGTAACAGATGTTTAACTATTTGGAGGGTGGTTACCATGTCCATCATGTTATATCCTAGTCCCCACCGATCTCTCGTTGTCTGCACAAAGAGCCATCTGATGGTTTCTCTTCGACTTAAACATCACGGCTTAGGGATTTTTTTGGGCGACAAGCAATTCCAGGTTCCCGGCTGCGATCTGATCCTTACTCACGTTCTTCTGGCTTCGTCCCAGCCCCCACGGATCATTGTTGTTGTCAGCACAAAGAGCCATCTAATGGTTTCTCTTCGACTTAATCATCAGGGCCCAGGAACATTTTTGACGACCAACAATTCCAGCTGCCAGGCTGTGATCTGATCCTCACGCACGTCCTTGTGCTTCGTCCCAGCTCCTACGGATCATTATCGCTGTTAACACAAAGAGTCATTTTATTGTTTCTCTTCAACTTAATCATCAGGATCCAGGGAGGAAGGAACCTTTTTGCCAACAAACAATTTCAGCCTCCAGGCTATGATCTGATCTTCACTCACCTCCTTCTGGCTTCGTCCCAGCTCTTGCGGATGATTGTCGCTGTCAACACCAGGAGTCATCTAATGGTTTTTCTTCGGCTTAATCATCAGGGCCCATGAACCTTTTTGGCGACCAACAATTCGCAGCCTGCTGATCCTAACGGACGTCCTTCTGTCTTTGTCCCACCCCTACGGATCATTGTCGCTGTGAACACAAAGAGTGACCAACATTTCCAACCTCTAGGCTGCGATCTGATACTTACGCACATCCTTCTGGCTTTGTATATTTCTCTATTCCACTAGCAGATGTGGTTCTTCCGATAGAGGCATTACAGTTCGCAGAAACTACTCTCACCAACCTTACCGGTCATCAAATATTTCTTTGTTGAATTTAAATTCCAATCTTTGGCATATATCTAACCTAACATCATTGAAACTGACCTAACGTAACCTAGTCTAAGCCTAGCCTCTAACATAAAATAACGATAAACTTTAATTTCGACATTAAATTGACCGTTGTCCAACCGTTTGAATGAGTCACTATTTATGGTGCTAAGATTAATAAATCTTCCTGGGGTGATGTTGTCGACAATGACCTTCCGATGCTATCCAAAAATGGGGTAATAATGCAAGATTTTTTTCACTTGAGCAATACTTTCTAAAAGCTTTTTTCTTTCTAATTAAAATATTTAAGAGAATTTGTCTTTATGCAAAAGCGACTTTTAATAACTCATACCAGAAGGGTCTTTTCAAGTTATGTTTTTTATTAAAATAACCTAACCTAACCTAAACTGATTAAGCAGAATCGTACGTAAACTGATGATGAGGATACGGTTATAGGATTTTTGATATATTGCTCGGAGGACTCGTTTCATGGCAGGGTTGTTATATGATAAACCTTTAAAATATCTAAACTGCTAGAGTGGTCCCAACGAAACCACGTGACCAAACCTGGACGAGGCCTGGCCTCAGAGCCCAATGGCGACAGTACAAAACGACTGCGCAACTTTAACGGTAATCACGTCATGGACTGTTCTTTCGTTGAGACTACTCAATAAAAATATCAAATTTAAATGTTAGATCATGTGACTTTCGTCATTTGATTTAATCGAAGCTTTTATCCTCATTAAATCGTGCCTTGTTTTGAGCTTAATTTAAAGAGCTTTGCCCTAGATATAAACTCATATTAAGACACAAGAAATTATAATTAAGGACCACTTGACATAAACTTAAGCTTATAGAGATTCTGAGATACCGGACATAAATGACATACAATAATAATGTTGTTATGAGCATTCCGACACAGTCTTTCGGAATTTTGTATGCGTTGGGGTATTTATTACAGCATTTTTAGGTCATATTTTGAAAAGGAAGAATGTAACAAATTGAAGTCATTTTAAATTTTATTATTGCTCCTCTTCCATATTTTTTCTTAAAAATATCCTCATCTATTTACCCGGATGTCTAATACTTATGCATAACGTTATATTTCATTGAAATACGTTTTTTCTTAGTAAACAATTTGTTTTGAAGCCAAATTCTTTTTTTATTTTTTTTTAGTAAGTAAGTGGATGTTTTATAAAAAGTATATTTTGAATTTTAAAAGGCAATATGAACGTAATTTTACATATTATCATCATATACGGAAGTGAAACATCAGAAGAGCTTTCAAAACATTTCTAATAACTTTTGTTGTTGTTCGAGTAATTAGATTTTATGGTATTACATCGCGTCAAACAAATTATTTAAATAATTGTAAACTTTTATTAACTAATGTAAAATTTAAATACTATTACAAAAGTTGATAACTGACATAACTATTAATTGTCATATTGTAATATTAATTTATTATTATAGGATAATATGTGGTAGTGTGCTGTGGCTTATTGTATATGTGACAGTTGAATTAATTAAAATCGACAGACGTAAATCAGTTACTGAATCAATATACATTAATCAATTCCACTGATTGTTACAACAAAACCTTTGTTGTAATTTGATTTTTGTGTGTGGAATGTTTCAAATTTTCGTTTCGCAATCTTTTATTTTGTCTCTTATTGACTGTGCATTAATTAAACATTCTTGCTTTTCAATTTCCGTTTCGGTCATTTTCAAAGCATAATTTCGATTGTGACTTCTCACTTTTTGTCGTGCTTCGATATGCTACAGATGAGGAGCTTTAAAAACGATTTTTTTTGTGACCTTTGACCTTGAATATCTTGTATGAGACTTTTGAGCAAATCTTTAGGGCGTCAAAACATAGGTTTATGCAAATATTTAGCTTTCTGACTTTTATTCCGAGGTTAAACCCTTATTTTACTGGACTATATAGATCTACTATAGTGATTCAATTCCCATATTATATCTCCAACGTTTTAAATGTAATGCCACGAGTTGTGGACTCTTAACAAAAAGCTTTTATTTATTTAATCAAACTTAGAGTAAATTCAAAACAGAACGTACTCGAGAAAAAGTTAAAAAAGTTGGAAAGCAATGTTTTAAGCTGTAAATATAAGTTAATTTATTTTCATTTATATTTTAGCTCGAGTACATAGTTTGAATTTTTAAAAGAGCTCAAATTGAATAAAAAGATAACTTGGCCATTTAATTTTAGGAAATTTAGCCAACTCGAAATTAAATTGTTATTTTTATTAAACAAAAGTTTTCTCAAAAGGACCCATTACGTTACAACGCTCTTTTATTATTTTACAAATTTTTAATTAAAAACTATTGTAGTCGATTTAAAAAACGTCTTTACCTAATTTTAAAAAAGCGTAGTTTTTTTTAAAGAGAAAAGTTCTAATTTATGTAGTAGTGGCACTATTAAACGCTTTCAGAGCCAACTCGAAAAAGGTTTGAAGTTGTTGGCAAGAAAATTAATTCAAAAATATTACGTAAAAATTGATTTTGTTGGATGTGGAATGTTTAGGAAATATTTTTTTTGTCATTTATATTCAATTCAAAGACGATGGGAAAATTTTTCGACAATAGAACGTGGAAAAAGAAAGATAAGAGGGTTCTTAACTCAATAAAAATGTTTTTGAGGTTAATTAAAATAGATTTGATTTTTATGAAAAATTTTGAAAATATTTTTGTTTCA
The DNA here is from genome assembly GCA_963924605.1 of Malthinus seriepunctatus. NCBI lineage: Eukaryota > Metazoa > Arthropoda > Insecta > Coleoptera > Cantharidae > Malthinus > Malthinus seriepunctatus. The sequence goes on from OZ004600.1 coordinate 19,051,113, forward strand.
AAAGAAAAGCGGTTGGAATTATTTTGCTTGCTTCGTGTAAAACGTAAATTTTTATCAAGGGCTTATACGTGGTTTGAAATAATGGTATCGATCTTTATAAAATATCCCTCTTTTTTTACACGCAATACAAAAGAAAATTGGATTTTGTTCGTCGGAAAACACTGAGAATTATAAGATAAACATTTTTTTTTGGTGGTCTGAAACTTGCAGTATTAAATTTTTTACAGTCCGTTAAATACAGAGTTGGTGAATTAGACCTTTTAATAAAAAAAAAAGAGATGCTTTAAAAGATGTCGAAATTGTTTCGTGAAAGAACGATATGTTTTCTATAAAGAAGAGATTAAAAACTACTTCTGAGCGAAAAAAAGAAACAAAAAAGTTTAAACAAAGAATTCTCGACGTAAGTAACATCCGAAATTACCTTTATAAAGCTTTTCTCAAATCAAGATCTATAAATGTTACATTATGGGTTGCTATGTGAGTTGTTAATAGTTTAGTTCGGGTAGGTAACATAGCATCTACATCCTAAACGATCAAAGATTCAGGTTACTTCTACTAAAACTAATTTAAATTAGCTGTTCGAGATATATTCAAGTTGTCTTCAACAATGCCACTTGAAATTGCTTAATTTGTGTAACTTAGAGGCTTACGACGTTTATCAGTGGTAAAAGTCTTTAATGCTAAAGGCAAAATTATAACATACGTGTAACTGGTCAGAACTGCTCGACCACAGTTTACACGAAATGATAATTTGTGTAAGGAATAAAAAAGAATAATTTATAGTTTTCCGGAAATCCTCACTCGAAGAACTATCGCAATACAAACTCCACTCAAACTTCCAAAGCCTACCATAAGTTTACATTTATCTAATATGTGAAAATCCCTAATCCTTTGGACCCCTTAAATTTACCAACGTAGGCCATGAAATTCCTTTATTACGCAATAAAATTTAATATAACTTCCCAAAAGAAAAATTTTTTTCGCCTATTCCAATTTACATATTTGTAATTTTCTTTCTACAATTGAAACTTTTCATGCCTTAAAATGAGAATTTAGAAAAATAAGCTTTCTCTGTTTGATTCACAGATACATTAATCGTGTTATAAATATTCATTAATTTTTTACGATCATTACGAAAAAGGCTTCTATGTATTTTGTAAATCCTTTAAGGTTAACAGTGCTTAAAAGGTGATTGGTAAGAGTGGCTTACTACCTACAACACTAAACAGCCACTTTAGTGTTGAATATTTAGTTGTATCACATGAGCCAATCAATAATTAACATTTAATTAAGACCTCAATTTAATGACTGGAGTTGGCATACATTCAATGCTTACTACGATGTAAGATATTGATAGATTTAGGTAAATTGAACTATCAAAGGCGTCTTGTGTACTGAAACGTTTTAGCAAAGGAATTTGAAACATCAGCGATATAACCCTTATTTCTTAACTATAAAACTAGTTCTGTGCAGTATGCAGCAAAGCCACTCCTTTTCCATATTCCATATTATAATATACGCTTTTAATTAATTTATGTACGTTTTGAAATTTTATTCCAACTCGAGTCAAACAATAGAAGTGTAAATTGAATTAAACGATTTTAGCTGAAGAACTAATTATTTGGATTTAGAAAATAGCTTATTTTGTTGTTATAAATAAATCTTCGTACATACAATACAAATGTTAGGAATCCTTCAGTAAGTTATAGAGGTAGAAGTAATGTGAAATTAATTCATTGAGCCAAACTCAAAATAAAGGACCTCGTGTTCGTTTTCGAGAAAATCTCTATCTGTAAGCGTAAAGCATTTTAGTGGCTTGCTTATCTTTGTGAGTTTAGTTATAGAATGCAACGAGTATACGATTAATCAATCTGATAAAAACAATTGTTCTCTTAATCTAGACCCATCATCAGTTGCCATTTTTAGAATTTTTTGAGTTGAGAACTGTGCCTGTTTTCCTGATATTAAACAGTAAAGTAATAATCGACATTGTTTCGTGGTAAATGACTTTTTATTTCGTCAAAACGTTTTAAGGGCGCACTAGTCGAATAGTCAAAGACAACCCATCTCTGAATTGACATTGTGGGTTCATAACCGTTAGCTCTATAATCCAGTGATGTTCCTATAGGACTACTATGACCCCAGAATTACTGATTAACGATCTTGTAAAATAATAGACTATAGACCGGGAACCAGCTGTACGAAAAAAATTATCATAGCCTATCGTATGACGAGATGCTCTAGATTGTCAAAAATTATGGCCTTGGACTTTGGGAACTAAAAAAACCTCTTCACACAGTTTAAGCCTCCAAAGTCGCCATGTTAGCTCATTTCCCGTGGGACACATTGTATTTAGAGCTTTAAAACATTGTAAAACGTCTGTTCCAGTCCTCATCGCTGAGGCCAAAGCGACCCTCATCGTTAGCCAGAGGAGTTATGGATACAGCCTTAGTCTCCTTTCCTCAAAGAAGCTTACTAGCTTCCAAGGGTGTATTCGTTGTAAATATGCTGGCTACGAGTAGACGGTATCCAACGTTTTAATTCTGAGTTTCGCAATAGCAGGACACTAACATAAAACATAACATAAAATATGTTTGGCGGATTCGTCTTCCTCCCCACAGCCTCTACACCTCTAGGTCATCACAGATTTCTATAGTGTAGGTTTTTATTTAAGAGACCTGTTACTAGACCTGTTGTAACTGTCCTCAGTTGAAGCCTGCTTAGCTTTAGCAGTGTGTTTGCCTACTCAGAGCAAGGACTCTTAGTAAAGAGCTTCGCATGCCTGAGATGCTAGTTTTTCCATTGCCTTTTGTGTTTCCTAGACATCCATTTGGTAAGGTCTTGTTTCATGAAGCCATAAGGGATTCCAAGTGCGGCTTCCGGTCCGCAGAAAGGGATCAAAGTGCTCATCCGCTATCTCGTTTTCCTCTATACCAGAGTGGGTTGGAATCCAGTGCAATGATATGTTTTTATGTATCGTTAGGTTCTGTAAGATCTGCCAACATTCCAGAATGAGCTTAGAGGTTTTCTTAAATTGAGAAGAGCCCTCAGACCTGCCTGGTTGTCGATATTTATACATGTGAATTTTCCCTGGTAAGATCGTTCTTGGTTTAGCCTAGCACAGGTGGAACAGCTCCACCTGGAAAGCAGTTGGATATGAACCTAGTGCTAGCCTAAGTTGTGTTCTTGGCTTTACGCCGTAATTTCCTGAGCCCAATGCAGATCGAGCCCCATTATAATGATTGATGGCAAAAGTAAAATAAAATCTTTTCACAATAATGAAGGTGCTCACCAAGAGAGAGACACTATTTGAAATATTTTCCTTTCTTTATTATACACGTGAGTCAAAGTTAAAAAATTTGCATTACCCTGTGTATATTAAAAAGTTAAAGTTTAGATTAATAAAATTGATTGTTGAATTAATTTTTGTTTAAATGTTGAAAAATGAATAACCTTGCACAGCGTTTTCTTTTAATCGCATTTTGTTCGATTGTGATAACAAATTCAATTTTGATAATTTCACCATGTAAAATTTTTAATATTCAGTCATTCAGTACAGTTTTATACAAGTTACATTGAACATCGTGGTGCGTTCTTATCGCGTTTTGTGCAGCAATTTTAAGGAATCAACCCCTTCAAGGAGACTTCTAAAAGGTTAGCTTTCTATTTTTAATGTTGGTGGTGATATTTGTTTTGATAAATACAAAAACAGATTCGTTTGCGAACGTCCCAGCTTTGATATTTTAAAAATGGGTCTCGTCGATTTTGGTAGTAATTATTAATCGCTCGAGGTGTATTTGGGGACGTTATTTCAAAACAACACATTTTGAGCAAAACAAAATTGTAAAAAAAGGTGTAGGTCCCCAAGCGATGCAATAATGCCAAATTCTCTGTCATCTATAATTAGTCATTGATAAATAATGTTGGAAATAATTAAACAATTTTACATTAAGGTGAATTTTGATTTTTAATACAATATGTAATTTAATTTAACGTAAAGCCATTCGACCCAAACAACTTAACCACTACTAACTGAACAACCCTCAAACTTAGTAAAACTACTGTAATTGTGGTATTTCGAGCCCCAAAGTCACCTCTAACTATAACAGGGAATACAATTAACGATCAATTGTGTTGAAAATTAAAAACGATAATTAAATATCATCCACCTTGTTTTATTTTTTGTTACATAATAATATAACAAGTATATAAAATTATTTGATAGGTACATAAAACACGAGCACATACCGGACATAATATTTTGTAACGATAGCGATCAATTTTGCACTTTATTGCTTACAAAATATTATTATGCAATAAAGTGGGAAAATTATTAACCTTTGTGGTGCTTTGGTATATAAAATCGATTTTATAATGTAATTTGCACAACATTAAAAGAAGGTTTTTCTGAATAAACAACCGGACAATTTTAATTTTCATAAGACACCTTGCGAGATAACAGCTTCCAACAAAGAAAATCCTCACGATTCCATTATAAAATCTGATAAAAGTGAATATTTTTTTATTTTTTGTTCGGGTGAAATGCAATGAATTTCTTTTTAAATAATATTTTTGTTGTAAAGAAATTGGATTTTGAATTTTTATTTTGCAATGCTTTTGTTTTTTTACGGTAAACTTGCTACAAACGCTTTAGAAAATTTACAAGGAAAAACAACTTAAAACAATGAACGTTTTATCGAAACTTCCATATGGCTGAAGGCAGCCATCGGCCTCCTTGATTATTTATTCTTATTTTATGAAAACAACGTTCTTGTAAGGGTGGGGATTATTATTAGAAATTTGAATTATTGGGGTTGCTGCGGTTTCAGTGAGAAATTTGCTAGTATAGCTCGTGTAGTTTTCCCCATACCTATGGTTTTTTTTGAAAAACCTTTGTTTTTGTAGAAAATAGAAGCGTCCTTCGTTTAAAACAACCCCAATTTTCTTCGATTTTTTAATCAGTTGAACACTTGAATTTTTTTAAATTGTCCTTACCTATCGACCACAGATCTCTTATGGCTTCCTAGATATACCAGGAGAAACCATAAAAAACGAAGCACCCTATACTTTAAATAAAACACCCCCTCGCAATAAATTAAGTTACATTTAAATAAATCTAAAATTTTATTATCTTACTAAATGGAAATGGTTTTCTTTTAAAGCGAAAATAAGTGAAATTATAGACATCTGCGTCTTTTAAAATTACATTTTTTCCAAACGGGGGTTGATATTAAAGTGCGTAAATAACATAATTTTGGCTGTAATTTATTAAATTTATTGTTACTCTTTTGTTTTTCGTAAAATAATCTTTTATGGGGCATAACGAATTGTGTATTATTTTAGGCTTTACCTTCTTCCTCTTGTAATTCTCTAGACTACTTTACGTCTAGATATTATTATAAGTCGTGTATGTGACCTCTAATTGACTACACGCGTTTAAAACCAGCTCTCTTATCTAAGTGCATTTAAATTAAAGTTCGAATAAAACATAATTTTTAGTAAATGTTATTTCAAAGTAAATGAAGAATTGATAAGGTTAATAATTATAAAATACCTGTAAGTACATAAAAAAAAAAAAAATTTCTAAAAAAAAATAAATAAAAATAAATAATTAATAAAAAAACTTAAAAAAAATTAAAAAAAAACAAAAATTTAAATTTTAAATATTATAAAAACCCCAAAAATAAACGTTACCTCTATGATAGAAGATTGAAGATGTAATTAATTAATTAAAAATCTTCGTAAATTATTCTACGCAAGCACGAATATGGCGTATGCAAATGTCATAACTAACCCCACAGCACCATGGCAGCTAGTGGAAAACCGAAAAAGGATTAGAAATAGTCCAGATAAGATAACTCCCAATCCTAAGCAGTCAAAAATTAGTGACTACTGGCTCGATCTCCCTAAAACTTCAAATAGATTCAGTGCGTTAAATGACGAAGAAAAAGAAGAAAGCGATATGCAATCAATCTCAAAGATTACTAAACCACCCCCAATTTTTGTTGCTGGCGTCAAGGTTATAAATCCACTTATTCAATTGTTAAATGAAATTGCAAATGATCATTATATAATCCGGGTTTTAAACCAGGAACAAGTCAAAATACAAACTACAGATATTGAGACATATGACAAAGTAACTACAGCCCTCAAAACCAAAAATACCGAATTTTATAGCTATCAAAAAAAAGAAGACAAACCTTTCAAGGTCGTGTTAAAGTACATGCATAATACAACAGATTTAAAAAGCCTGAAAGAAGAAATCGAAAAACATGGACACATAGTTCAAAACATTAGTAACATTCTACATAGAATTACCAAGACTCCACTCTCGCTATTCTTTGTCGACCTTAAGGCTGCTAACAATAACAAGGACATCTATAAAATTGAATATTTACTACACTCAAAAATAAAATTTGAACCCCCAAATCCAAAACGCGAAATACCACAATGCACCCGCTGCCAACGATATGGTCATACTAAAAACTTTTGTCAGAGGCAACCCAGATGTGTCAAGTGCGCATCAGACCACCCAACAATACAGTGTCCACGCAAAGAAAAATCTAATGCAGTAAAGTGCGTCTTATGTGACGGCAACCACCCGGCTAACTATAAAGGCTGCGCAGTCTACAAACAACTACAAAAACAAAAGTTTCCTGAACTCAGAAAAAAAGAAATTCCAAAACTACCACAATTACCGAGACAACTACATACATTTGCACCTATTCAACCAAGAATTTCTTATGCCCAAGTAGTGAATGAAGCACAAATAAACAACATCCCAGACCACGCAACGCAGAATAACAACTACCAACAAGAAAACGATTTAAGCGACTTAAAAAACATGATGAAAGTATTGATGGAGCAAATGAGTACCATGCTAAATCTTTTAACGAGCCTTGTCGCAAAAATGTCTTAATGGCCAACGTCCTGAAAATAGCAGTATGGAATGCCAACGGCTTGTCTCAACATGGACAAGAACTTGAAATCTTTATTAAACGCCACAACATAGATATCATGATGATATCCGAAACTCATTTTACAAAAAAAAATTATATAAAAATACCAAAATATCTCGTCTATTCTACTAATCACCCAGACGGTACCGCGCATGGTGGAACCGCGATAATCATAAAAAGTAATATCAGACATCACGAAGTTGGGGCTTGTAAGGAGAACCATATCCAGGCTACAAACGTGGTTGTGGAGGATTGGACTGGTCCTTTTGCTGTCTCGGCTATTTACTGCCCCCCAAAATATAAAATCAAGAGAGAACAATTCGAGTGTTTTTATAAAACGCTTGGTAAGCGTTTCATTTGTGGTGGCGACTACAATGCTAAACATCCACATTGGGGCTCCAGACTGACAACACCGAAAGGTAGAGAATTGCGCAAAACACTAGAAGTCATGAACTTGGAGGTAGTTTCCACAGGAGAGCCGACCTACTGGCCTACCGATCTAAGAAAAACACCTGATGTAATCGATTTTTGCGTAATTAAAGGAATATCCAAAAACTACTTTAAAGCCGAATCTTGTTTGGAATTATCATCCGATCATTCTCCTATCATACTTACATTAACCAGCAAAGTTGTCGTAAAAGAACCACCATGTGTACTCAACAATAAAAAAACAAACTGGAACTTCTTTCGCCTACAAGTGGAAAAAACAATAAACACATATATACCTTTAAAGACAGACCTAGATATTATACAAGCAGTAGAGCACTTCAATCACTGCGTACAACAAGCTGCGTGGAATGCAACACCTACCATTAAACCTAAAGCAAAAAACGAAATATCCTCAGCATCTATAAGAGAAATACTTTCAGAAAAGAGAAAAATAGAAAGCAGTGGCAAGTTACCAGATCACCGGCGCTGAAAACTAAGTTAAATGCTATCATCAAAAAGTTAAGAACTCTGCTATCGCAGGAAAAAAACCAAAGAATTCAGGAATACCTCCAGAACTTAAGTCCAACTGAAGCAACCGACTATGCTTTATGGAAGGCAACAAAAAAGCTGAAGCAACCACAGCTACATATACCACCAATACGTACGGTTAATGGGTGGGCTAAAACAAACAATGAAAAAGCCGAATTATTTGCAAAGCACTTATCCACCGTGTTTACCCCAAATATTCGGGAAATAGACTCAGAAGATGACGACAAAATACAAGGCTCATTAAATGAAATACATCAATTGGAATTTCCTCTGAAGAATTTTACCAAAAGTGAAATAATAAAAACAATCAAGCATAATCTTAATCCGAAAAAAGCACCCGGGTACGATTTAATCACAGGAAAAATACTCCAAGAATTACCTAACAAAGGGTTTAAATTTCTTACTCAGCTGTTTAATGCTATACTTCGAACAAGTTACTACCCGCTCCAATGGAAAGTGGCGCAGATTATACCGATACTTAAGCCCGGAAAAAAACCGGACGACATCACTTCGTACAGACCGATCAGTTTACTACCTGTCACATCAAAACTATTCGAAAAGTTGCTACTGTCGAAGCTGATGCCGATAATAGAGCAAAAGCGGTTGATACCCAGTCACCAGTTTGGTTTTCGTCAGCAACACGGAACGATAGAACAAGTCCATAGAATTACCACTAAAATTTATGAAGAAATGGAAAAAAAAAGGTATTGTACGGCCGCGTTCTTGGATATCACACAAGCTTTTGACAAAGTCTGGCATGTGGGACTCCTTCACAAGATCAAAAAGACACTACCACTTAATTATTATACCATAATAAAATCATACTTGCAAAACCGACATTTCTTTGTAAAATTTGAAGATGCAACAACCGAAATAAGTGTAATTGAATCAGGCGTCCCACAGGGAAGTGTCTTAGGGCCAATATTGTACTTGTTATTTACTGCAGACATTCCGACACCGAAAGGAACAATGACAGCTACTTACGCAGACGATACTGCAATATTGACTGCGCACGAAAACCCATATATAGCATCTCAACTGCTTCAGGACAATTTAAACAATATCCAAAAGTGGTTGAAGAAATGGCGAATTAAGGCAAATGAGAGCAAGTCAGTCCAAGTTACATTTACCACTCGAAAAGAAACATGCCCGGCAGTAACCTTTAACAATCACACAATTCCACAAGCTGACGAAGCAAAATACCTGGGCATACACCTAGATAGACGTTTAAACTGGAAAAAACACATCTTCACTAAAAGAAAACAACTCGGTCTGAAACTAAGTAAAATGTATTGGTTAATTGGTGGAAAGTCCCAACTATCAACAGAAAACAAACTTCTGCTATACAAAACAATCTTAAAACCCATATGGACCTATGGTATCCAACTATGGGGATCTGCTGCGGACTCCAATATTGGAATAATACAGCGCTTCCAGTCCAAGGTGTTGAGAGTGATAGCAGGTGTCCCGTGGTTTGTGAACAACTCCATCATTCACCAAGAGTTAAATGTGTTAAATGTTAAAGAAGAAATAAAGAAATGTAGTGCCAGTTATCGGGATCGTATTAATGTGCATCCAAACATTTTAGTGCATAAACTAATGGACCAACCTGGTACACGTAGACTGAAACGAAGGGTCCCAGCTGACCTAGTCAATTAGTAATGTAAATTTAAAATAAAAGTTTGCAACATAGGTTGCATTCTTACATGATTTTTCTCCTTTTGTCAAAAATATTACTGAATGTTTTTTACTTTTACTTATATTGTATAAAGACAGATTGTGATAATCCTTTGTTAATAAAAAAAAAAAAGATATTATTATTGTAGTAGATACGAACGAGCTTAACGTATTCACTAATCGTATTAGCCATTTTAGCTTTTTGTTTACTTTTTGTTTTCTTCTTCTTCCATGACATTCATCTGTCGTGCAATTACGCGTATAATCAAATTTAGGTATAGGCGCTTTTGATATTAGGTGTAGCCTTAAATTAAATTTTCGATACGTACGAACGTGAGGATTTTTTCAAACAAATATAGTAAGGGTTTAAAATATAATAAATATCACAATACAATTTGTGTTGAAAAATATTTATAAATAAAAGCTTTTCTAAAGCTTTTCCAGGTTTTTACCTTTCGCGATTATCTACTTGACAGTAGCTGACACTTTTCTTAACAATTGTTCATCTAAATTTAGATTAAAGAAGGTGTTCCTACATTTGAGGGATGTTTTACTAACCATTTTAATCTAAATTGCTTTTTCGTAAAGCTTTTAAAAAAATTTGTATTTTTTAGTGAGGAAAAAAGGGAAAGGTTAACACAAATCTGTATTAATGCTTTTAACACTTTTATTTTTCAATTTCGACCTTTTTAAGGATCCTCTTTTCTGCTAGTAAATTGTTACACTTTTACATGTAATTTAATCTTCTCTAAAATATAGTTTCCCCATATTCTACGTCGGTTATGATGTAAATTAATTTCTAGTGTAATTTATGCGTATGTAACTCGGATTCTTGGATAGAAATACATTACCGAACAGTTTGCTTTACTTAGATGTAAGTAAACTGAAGCTGCTGTTTGTTGATTTAGTGCGTTTACAGAACACCGTCGTGTTATAACCAAATTATATGCTTACGAGAAGAGCTTACTCGTCAAATTTTGGAGTTCCATTAACAATTGTCATTTTTTGGGTTCTATAATAGATACTAATAGTATGTGGGGAATCATTCTTGACTTGTGTCTTTGGTGTCTATAGTTCTCGGATATGGGGATTGAACATGTAAAATTATAATTTCTTAATTTCCTGCTTCCCTAATTATTTTATGTCAGTAAGCTTTAAATTAAAGTTGTAGATCATAAAATTCTGCATCCAAATCATTAAAACAAATTAATTTTGCATGCTTGGAACAGCACCAACCGGTTATGCAGAAGTCGAAAATTGACACAAAATAAAGCGATACCCATGGGCTTTTCTTTTTAATTTTTTTTTAATTTGACACTGATGAAAAGCTCTTAATTAATTAAAAAAACATTAGAAATTCTTCATTAAAAGTTTCATGACTATCGTTATTTTGAGGTAGGTTACTAAGATTTTTGAAAACGACCTCAGCGAATTTTACGTTTAAAAAATTATTTAGGGGCTGGCAGTGGGGCTAAATTTAAAAAATTCAATAAAGTTTAATAGAGAAGGAAAAACTACAACAGGAGTTGGAAAAATGTACAGCGTATTCCATTAAAAAAATGAGTTAGGATTTTTTTAAATTGCTAAAATTTGATTAACGTTTTTGAACACCCTATACAACCAAAATTAATTTTTTCGACATACGCAAATTGTCTAACGTCTTGACTTGAATTACGTCCAGTTTTTAGTCTAAATTAGTAAAACCAAGGTTACTGCGATTTTTTAAAACTAGCCCTGCGAATTTAATTTTTAAAGAAATATTCATTTAGGGGGCTAAATTTAGGCGAAATTCAAAAAATTACATATAGTTGAACAAAGAAGTAAAAACTAAAACAGGTACTGCAAAAATATACAGGGTGTTCCAATTAAAAAATTTGAGTTATGGCTTTTTGAAATTGAAAAATTTTGAAAAAAATATTTGAACACCCTGTACAATAAAAATTAAATTATTCAACATGAGCATATTTTTTCAAGCCTTGACTTGAATTGTGTCCAGTTTTTAGTTTAAATTCGCAAAACTAACGTTCCTTCGATTTTTTAAAATGTGTCCTGTGATTTAAATATTTTAAGAAAACTCATTTTTAGGGCTAAATTCAAAAAAATGAATATACATATAATATATGTAGTTTTATTAGTTTATTTTTTAGTTTTTAGTTTATTTATTAGTATTATGTAGTTTAATAGTATAAAATGAGTATGGTGCTAGTTCATGAATTTTCAGAGATAATAAAGAAAGAAGAAAGACCCTTATAATAAATTTTTGTTTGTTTCCACGTCAATTCGTCTGCCCACTCGTTCCGTTCACCCATATGGTAAAAATACTTTCTCAGGAGCTTTTTCAGCAAAGTACTTCTAAAATATACTGTATTTGGCTACAGAATGCAGAAACTACAGCTTTTATTGAAAAAAAAATCTTGGTGAGAAGGGAGAGAGCAAATTGAGAACGCTTATTATACAAGACTTTTCGTGGAAACTTTTGTAAATAATCCAAAAGAAGGAAAAATGTGTCTCATTTAAATTTCGATTATATAAGGTGACTAAATGAAAATCACAAAAGACGTGTTAACGTAACGTAAGTTTGTAAGAGATTACTTTCGAAGAGGAGCTTAAAGCCAGCACGTAACAAATGCACCTACTCGGGTCCATTAGTAAGTTAAGAACAGTCTTTAAATTTAAATAAGCTATGTTATATCTACTAGTTTTTTTTCTGTGAAAATGCGGTACAGATTTTCCATCTAATACCTTTTAGGAAGCAATTTACCTACATTTTTGCATTTTTCCCGAGGTTCAAATATTTCACAAACTTATGCAGATGAGATAAATTGTTATAATTTTATAGAATATGCATACTAATTAGAAATTTATATAATTATACAAATTTCAAGTTTTATGATTAATTCACGATATCTGATTTTACTAGCTGTAAAATAGTTAACATCCCTAAATTAATTAATAGACCAAAGTGTAGATATGAGCGGTTTCATCCCATTAAACAAATTGAATATACGATATTTACCATAGATATTTCAATAAAATTAAATAACTTTTAAACCTTGATTTAAATTGATATAGTTGAGGAAATGTATTTAGTCCCAAATAAGTTTCATAAATAAAACTGAAAATTTCTCAGTAAACAAATACGACTTGTGTTTAAACACTAACAAAAACACAAACTGCTCGGAGCAACTGAAAACAAGATAAACTTGGCTCGTGTCATACATTGACTTGTTCAAAAGTAAATAAAACTGAACGTTCAGTAGAGAAATCCAACTTATTGGACTCTTAGACAAATCTCGGCTCAAGAAGAAATAAACATTTACAAACATTCATAATACAACGAAATTAAACTTCAGCGAAGAACTTTTTAATTTAAAATTTTCCCAACAAAAATGATTTTTCTAAGAAAATGGCCGAATCAAAAATGTAGGTTATGTAGTGATCAAAAATGAGGTCATTAATGACAAATATTATGAGAAACAAAAGAATCATATGTAAATGTTGACATACAAACCGATTTAAAGGTCTTAGGCCTGTTTGCACCACTTAACTTGAACTATAACCTAAAGTTTTTTTGATAGTTTCGACAGTTTTTGACAGTTAATATGAATATGATGCATACGTAAATTAACTACAAGTAAACTTTAATGGGAAGTGGTACAAACCGGTCTTACAATAATTGTATGCAACAACTTTATTCGGACACACTGTATAGGCACGCAATATTTACATTTTTAATTCAACAAATTATAATCAAATCGATGCAAGGGGTAAAGGATGCAAAGATATTTTAATTAATTCCTTTGAGACGTTTTGAGATGTAAAAACGTTGCTCCTCGCTTTTTCTAAAAAACCGCAAGCTCTTCGCTAATAGGTTAAATTAGTGAATTGCTTCCTTTTGGATAAGTTCCAAAATGTAAAACACGGACCGTTCATCCAGAAATTATGTACTATAAATCATCTCTAAACTTGTAGTTTTAGTCGATTTTTTTGCAAGAATGTACTAGCGATTAAACTACATTTGTATCAAGAACGGTTAAAATGAGAGCCATCTGCCCTTGTTTTGTTTTCGCCACCTAAATAAAAATTGCTACACCTTTTCTTGGTATAATCTTGTAAATATTTTACTTTTTTCCAAGCAATTTTTTTTTTATTTGGCAAACTTTCATATTTAATTTTTAATATCGCTACCAAAGGCTTTTTCTCTTTCTCTATCAGTTCCCACGGGTATTTAGCATTTTTATCTCTCTTTATCTAAATGAGTAAAACGTTTATCCAATAACATACATTTTTTTCCGTAAAATTCCTGTTATAGATTGCCACACTTATACGCCCAAAATGACATAGTAGGTCCGTTATCTAACCCATTTTGCGTGAATACATTTGATATCCTTCACCCCATACTTCCATACACCAAATGGCATTAAATATTCACAACCACTAACGTATGCATTCCGCTACTTCATGTAAATGCAAAGCTTGGTATTTCATTTGGAATATTTGTTTCTGAATTGAAGCATTCTTATTGTTTAATATAAGGTTCTCTTTCTTCCCCTGCTTGTTTGTTTTGTTATGAGAAAAAATGAAACTTGGCGCTTTCTTTCATTATAATATAAAAAAAAAGTAATATCTAGATTTTCTTGGTTAATTTTCAATTTTAAAAAAGATATAAATTATTTCTCATTTTAAGATTATACTACTATAAGCCCTTATAGAAACTTTTGCATAACATATTTTTTTTATATCCAACTAAAGTAAAAGTTTTAATAAAGTTTAAATCTTAGTAGGTATTGATTTGATTCTTTTGTTACTTGTTTGTTTTTTGTTGTTAAACAGCCAGCGGGATTTAAATTTTATACGTCAGATTTGTTTACGGGCAAATAGGCGGGAGGATTTACAAAGAAAAAAAATTTGAGGTAACGGTTGAACTCGTTACAAAATGGCGCCCGAGCAGGGCCTAAATCACTTTAACAACAATTTTACAGGAAAATTAGATTAATTAAATTATTCGATAGGATTTTACCAACACATTGAAAATCGTACGTTACAGACCTCTTTCTCCGGATCGAGGGGTAAGAAAAAAAAGACAAATTTTAAGAAACACGCTTTTAAATACTTTATAAGCGAACGTTAAGGATTACCGGTTTAGACACGCTTCTCTCAGTGCCGGTTTTTCAATCATCGTTTAAACTAAGTTCAAGCTCATGAGCCGTAACTCGTTTACATTACAGTAAATTTACAGCGCATGAGATTAAACTTCGTTCAGCTGGAACTTAGTTTAAACGATGATTGAAAAATTCGCCCTCAGTCTCCAATCAGTTGTCTTTGACCGGTAAATCATCCTTACCGTTCTCCATACTTAATATACTATAAATTACGGTTTGATTAACGGTTTGGGGACGCAAGGTTGGGATCAATCGATTTTAGTATGTTTTATAATTACAGTAATACAAGAGTAACAATTTGCTTACATCAAATGCAAGAAAAATGGGTTTTAACTAAGATAAAAAATTGTTTTCTGCAAAAAGTGATGCTTCAAAGCGAACAAATAAATGACAATTTTGATAAATAGGTTCAAATAAATATATCTGAACCACAAATATTACACGAGCTCAAAATAAAGCTGACATAAATATAAAAAAGTATCATCTGTAAAATATTTGGGTGTGATCCATGAACATCTACGTTGAGATTCCTACATTATTAATCCATGTGGACGGTTGAGGAAAACAACGTACATGCGTCATTGCTTAAAAATGTTTTAAATTTATTTTACAATTAACGATATACTCCGTATCTTGTGGTATTATTGGTTTTTGGAGGTAGGGGAGTATCGGACGTTCACTTGGGGAAACCTTAAGCAATGAATCTTATCCCTCGGGTAATGTTAATAAAACCGCTTTGGATTTCTACAGATGCGTTAGGGAAGCAGGAAAGCCAGAGTAATGAATGTACAGTAAGTTACGCTTTCGTAATTATTAAATATGTTCATTGTTCATCAGCTGCAATAATAGCACCAAAGCATTTGTATTCCACGCGTACGCGATCTCTGGCTACACTACAACAAACAAATAAGGAAAATAGGTCATATATGGTTGTTGTATCTGATGCCAACGCTTTAAAATGAATTGATTGAATTTTTTAGTCGACTAAGGATTATAGTTAATAATTCCAGTGCTCTTTATTTTGACATTTATTTATGGGAAAAACAGAAAAACCTTAACTTTTAGTTAAAGGACTGCGAGGCCCGGTTTATCTGAATTTGTTCAAGTGAGAGGTTGTAATTCCTATACTTCTCATTTTTGCTCAAAAGAGAAAATTATAATACCTGAAACTTGGACGTTTAGTTTAATTTAGGAAAATTTAACTCGTAAGCTGAGAGTTTTAATTTTAATTCAAAACCAATCCTCGAACTTTCTCTCGTGGAATATTATTTACAAATTAATTAACTTCAATAGTTCGACATTAAATAAAAGTTATAGAACATTTTTTTCTTCTCCTATTTTTGTTAAAAGCATTAAGAATTTTAATAAAACGAGTTGTATAATTCATTCATTACTGTGCCATAACTTAATTGGTTAAAAGTACGTTTACACTTGTTTTACTTGTTAAAAGTTAAAATTGCAAAACTAATTAACAAATGAGTTTATAAAAAAACAGGACAAACACATAGAAAAGTCTTTAGTTAATAGTTTAATCTGTTACTCGCAAAGTTGCATTTATTATTCATTAGAGAAATTAAATGGTAAATTTCTTCCGAGCCTAATTAATAATTAATTACTCGGGATTATAGGTTATGACTTTTTTGTTTGACGGTTAACAGGTTGATTAAACTTCTATTGCTGGTTTTGAAACCTGGTAAATTCGGTGCTTTTGTGGTCGTGATACAAAATCAATGAGGGATGTTAAAATCACATTGACAAAGCTCTATGGGGACTACGGACGGATATGGACACGGGATTCGATAAAGTATTCACGGATTTAGGCTTTTTTTGTGTCTTATTAGGACAAAACTTATTTTTTCAACTGCTGGTGAATGCATGACATATCTAAAGTTCGTTTTTGTTTCAAATTGAAAGTAAAATAAAATTTTTCATCCACATCTGCACTTTCAAGAATTTTTTAAATCGTAAAATTTGATTTTAATTTAAAAAAATTTCATTAGAGATTTAATAAAAGTGCTAATTGCCTTTTAATTCGTTTTCTTTGTTTAGACTGGGAAAAGCAATTATTTCAAAAATATTATATTTGGGAAAATTGTGTTTGTTTTACTTCCAATGCAACTACGAGGGTGTATTAATGTATTATTAGCATATCGTAGAAGCAACAACAATGCGAAAATCAGAATATTTGATTATTCAACGTATTATTAGGGCGATCCTGCTCATTGTTACCCTCTAACTATAGTTATTTTTGTATCAAGGGAGTAAAATTATAGATTTTGACCCGTACGTGTGAGAGATGTTTTATGAGGCGCAGCCGAGGGAAACCCTCATACTAGAGTCAAAATCTATAATTTTACGCCAGAAGTGCGAACAATATAATTTTTTCTTCGACCCAATAATTTAAATTTATCATAAATTAATTCAGTTGTCAAGTTGACTCTTTTGTCCTAGCGCAAACAAGACTTCCTTTACGCCCACTTTTGAGGGCGTAAAATAGTAGTTATTATTCAGGTCGTACAAAAAACACTTTTTTCCCTAGTCTGCAAACCAGCTCTCCACCCCTTAGCTAGAGAAAAATTTAGAAACTCTTATCATTTCATGGAAGAGACATTAGTAGTCCACGTTATAAAAAACACTTGGATCATTAGAAATGCGCAGTAGTTAAGTCCGAAAGAGACAAAGATATAAAAAGTAGGGTAGGGATAAGTTTTGAGAAATGGGGAGTGGGGGAAGTAGAATAGGGATTGGTTTAAAGAAATGGGGAGTGGTCTGTCATTCTAGTTATCATGTATTAAGTGTCAATCTGTCACGATAGTTACCATATGTCAACGTCGTCATATGACATCATATGACATCATAAGTCAATGTCAGAAGAGACTTCATGTGTCACTCTACATATGCCAATGTCTAAGTTATCTGTCACTATAAGTCAATTTCTTCAACTGTCACTTCATATACTAGTATGTCAGGTGGAGTTTTCTATCAATTTCAGAGATTTGTTTTGAGAGATGGGGAGCGGGGTAATCTGTCATCATAGTTACAATATGTCAAATGTTAATCTGTCATATGTCAATGTCGTCATCTGTCAGCATTGGGGGGGGGGGGGGGCTCAACTGTCATGCCATATGTCAGGTGGAGTTATCTATCATTCCATCGGTCAATGCATCTGTTATCATTTGAGAGGTTGGTTTAGAGAGATGGGTATTTGGAGTAATCTGTCATCATATGTTTTACCCACTATACAGATTGAATAGTTCGAGTTAGCATATAGGAATTATGTGAGTTGAAATAAATAAGAGATATTTTTAAATGATTACGAGAGAGAAAGCGTTATTTTTAAATAGAAAATAGGTGTGCATTTATTCATAATCTAAATATTTTTGTTTAAATCAAGAACCATTTTTACAATCTTCGCTTTAAAACACCAATAATAAAATTAAAATAAATTGTAAAAGTAAATATTTATCACTTATCAAAAATTGCAGGCATCTGTTAATCCATCTGTTAACCCATCTGTTAACCCATCTGTCATCAAATCTGTCATTTCATATGTCATCTCATCTGCGCGCGTAACGTGCGTTCATGATTTAGTAAAAATAGAAGGGGTGTTTCAGTTATTCGAACCGTGGATCACGAATTATCGTTATCGTAGCAATGTCTGATTTGTGTGCACCTACATTGTCCTGTTGAAACTATGCCTCTTTGGCTAATTTTTCGCATTCTATAAACTCCACCCTTCTTAAACCTTAAAGAATCATAAAAGTGTAAAAAAGGGGATATTTGATCCCCCACCACTTTTTATGACGTCACAAGGTCTAGGTCTCCTTGGAGCTTTAAGATGACCTTGCAACGTCACAAAAGAGTGATAGGGGATCAAAGATCCATATTTTTGCACTTCTAATCAGACTGCTTTAATTCAATTAACTTCATCCGTAGTAACAAAAAATTTCAAAAACTGACGAGTGACAACACTTTTCGCGTTGGTTTCCCTCTTGCTTGTCTCCTAAGTGATTTATAGATTTCTTCAATTGCGGTCGACATTTTTTCTTCTAAATTTTGAAATTTTGTTTTACTATGTATACAAAATAAAACAATTTAAGTCGCCTTTTGTATGCCATATAAAAAGTACGATTTTAGTTACACCTTTTATTTTTCTTGAGGGTCTTCATCAATCATTTCTTTCTCCCAATTTAAAATATAGTTGAATTGTATATGAAATATTGTAACCAAAACATTGACTCGAATTTTTTTGTGGAGTAAAATTTTGAATTATACGTTTATTGTCACGACCACGCAGCTTTAATTTTAGAAAAAAAAACTGTTGTATGTTAAACCCCAAATGATTGATGTTGAAAGCCACATATGCACATCATAAACACCCAGTATAAACAATATATCATTTTTTATACTCTAGAAAAACTTTTTTTACTTAAATTGTTTTTTCTGCTAAACGTAAGTTTCCGAGGTTTTCTTTTTTCGTGTACTAAAAACTTGAAAGTTTTCTTAAGATACAGAAGAGAAATTTACCGTTGCCATTGGCATATAACTGAACTCGGCATAATCATAAAAAGTTTTTTAATTGCTCTGTAGCATTTTAAGTAAACAAGAAATAACTTGGTCTTCTTTTTATTTTTCACCAGTATTTTTTTTTCACAACAATTTTTCGTAATTAAAAGTTCAAGAGGTCTTAATTAAAAGTTACTTTTTAGTTTTGATTTTCAACTGACTTGCTGCTCGTCATTATTTTTTAATTAATTGCATAATTTGTTAAAATGGGGGATATTACGAATAGATATTCCATCTTTTTTGTTGAAGTTAATTTTAAGGGAAACACGGAAAATAAGTTGTATTTGAGTTAAATATACTACACACTTTTGACGTTTAGAAAAATTTTTCACTTGAAGTCAATATTGTCATTAAGACTTGGAGATGAATTGATAGGCTTTATAGGCCACTATAGTAACAGAGCAACAGATTGAAAGACAGACTAATACATCTCCAAGATAACTGAGAGATGCATTGACATGTGGGCAGGCTAAAAGATCGGCAGGCAGTCTGGTTGCCTGATTAGTGGGCAGAAAAAGACTAACAGCTACATGAGGAGGCGCGGAGGGAACTTAGTCCTGGAAGTATCCTTAATTGTTACGGGGGAGTCTTAATATCGGTATCTAAAATTTATTTTGCTCGTTGATATTACTTTTTGTAGACGTGGAAAGTGGAAGGTTATATATTTCCATTTTGTACTAATTTGAACATCATTTGATTTTTAATGTTAATTAAGCCTTTTAGCTTTTACCGTAAAAGCTGAAAGGGATGTTTTATGAAAGTTCATTTGTATGTACTATGTATTCTATCCGTTTGTTGCTGTTTCAACACCAAAACTTTAGTCTCATTTCGCATTTATCCTAAAACCCATTTCTTGTGTCGTATAGTAATCAAATAATTCAGCATTCTGTAGAGCACGTTTCCTGACTTGGTCAAAAACATTGCATACAAAATAATGTAACAACTATTATAGGAACTTGATATCGTAAAAAAAGTTTTGATATGCTAGTGGGTCAATAAAAGATAGGGTCAAAAACGAATTTTATGTATCTTTCGATTTTTTTATCCTTTTTATTTTTATGTAAATTTTATTTTTTTAAGGTTGAACTTGATATGTAAAATGTATATTATATCTCTTCTATTTCATTTATAAATTACAATTATATCTGACATAAATTTACTCCATTGGGAATTACACTGGTTTATTCTGAATCTGACAATTTAACAAGCCCAATCAAATTTTTACCAACCCTCTACGCTCCAAGAATATTAAAAAAATAATATTTAGCTTACTGAAAATAGAGACACAATCGGGAAAATGTCATTTTTACATGTTGAGCCGTCTCCTTTTTTTGCATATTTAATTTTAACGAGGATGGTTAAGTGTATACTTTTTTTTAAATGGACATTTCTAAAACTCAAGTCTAAAAAATATTATATTCGAGGGCGGAAGAAAACTTTTTTTGAACTATTGTGGTTGGTGAGGTCGTTTGGGTTGAAGAGTGGGCTTAAGCTTAAAGGAAGTCGTCATTTGAAAGATATGTCTTCGATTGTTTAAATATTACATCAACTCGCCTTTAGAGCTGCTTGTTTCTGCCTAGTGCTTGTTAGTCATCTTATTCTATCTCTTTTAGATCACATAAAATTTGATGTAAGATCATTTATTTTTTATTTATTACAGTATGTACAGGGTTCGGCATAAATGGTGTGGAACAATTGATTTATTGCCCAATCTTATTACAGGCATTTTTTACGCCTTTCTACTCGAATTTTATTACATTTTGTTATCTATTATTCACTTTTTGACGTTCTACACGATAGTGACGTCATAAACATTTTATAAAATAGATCACATTGTATATTTTCTGCACCAACCATCTTCAGAAATACCCTTTCAGATTTAACGACAGTTTAAAAGTTGACTATCGCATTTAGAAAATAACAGGCCCTAAAATTCTTTCCTCATCCCTCATGTAATATAGGTGGCCATCGACTCAGTCTTTTCTTCTGTTTAGCTGCCTTTGGACAAAACTTGTCCATTGTTTCTACTAGAAATCTCTATTCCTCCACTTATTATCGATTTATTTATGCATGAACATAACGAAGTGGGTTTTTTCAATTTTTCAACAAAATACAGTTATCGAGAATTGATCAGTCCAAGTTTAAAAAAGTTTTTCAATTTAACAAGTTGTGTCAGGGATTTGATGGCATTGGACATGGCCTACCAAAAGTTTCCAATATCAGTAACTTGTGACGTCACAGATATACGCAATGACCTACTAGGATGAGAGTTGTGAAAAATTTTATAACTAATTTAAGTGAGGCTTAAATCCACCTAAAACTCATTTCCGAGAAAGTTAAGTCAGTAATCGATATGTAAAAAAAGCATTTTTACGAATTTTCCCCAATTAGCACATTTTATACACGTTTGGTGGTTTGAAGAAAGATTTATATTGATCCAAACACTAAAATACGTTTCACGACTTACTAAAGCTATTTAAGAAGATTAAGGAGGGTGGAATAAAAAAAATCTGGCTTCAAAGCTTGATGGAAGCTGATTTATTAAATTAATGGCTATTGATATTTTTTTTAATGTAGAATTAAGATTTTTCAAATTCAGATACGAATTTCCATTATACTTTAAGGATTATTATCTTCCTAAAAGAACAAAAAACAATAATTTAATTATATGGCTAATCAAAATTTATTATAATTTTCTTCAGAAGGAAATTTTTAAATTCAAACATCCACGTTATGTACAAAAATTTTCTTTTTTAGTAATTTAGGTTATTACAAGATATAAACTTTAATTTAGCCTTAATTGGCGAATCTGCAAAATTAAATTGCCTTGCAGTCCTTTTATTAATTGTCACAAAAATGTTTTTTTTTTCTTTTTTCGAGAATTTCTAACACATAATGCACTTTGTTAGAGTTAGGTAAGACAGTGACAAAATAAAGAAAAAATTTAGGAAGTGAAACTACCATTTCATCTTATTTACGACAGGTCCAAGCTATATACTGGCAATTTCCTCAACAAACAAGAACCTTATTTTGATATTTTCTTTGCATCATTGTTGAACTTCATAAAGATTACAAATCTATTTTAATTTTGTAAATATTAGCCCCTTTTAATGAGTATTATGCGGGTATCGAGCCCATAAAAAATTTTGTTATCTTAACATAAAGTTTTCTTTTGATTACACTTTTTTCTTATAAATACGTAAGAGCCACAACATGTTATCAATACGTTTGTTTTTTCTTGCGACTAAGCGAAAAACAATTTCTCGTCATAAATCAACAAACTTTTAGTCGGTTTCCAATTTTTTTAAACGTTTTCCAATGACTTTTCTGATCAAGAAATTAATTCAAGAGGCATGGGACAGTTTTGGGGTGAAATTTTTTCTTTTTGTTTCAATGAAAAATATACAACAATAACATTAACTTCAGAAGGAAAATTTTCTTTTAATTTCATCTCTCTGACACCCTCTCGAATGGGATAAGGTTGAACCTATTTATTATTTATAAACTTTTGAAGGATATTGACAATTAAAAAACCGATCAAGAACTTTCTAAATTTTCATACTTTATTGCGAGGGTGTCTATCTGTCTGTTTGAAGATTGGGCAGTGGTGTGGTAGGTGGGCCATTGGGCCTCTATATATGTTTTAAGACAAGACCTTACGAATAGATCTGTTGATATTAAATTTGGTAGGCAAAAGTTTAAGTTGTATTTGTAAAAAATCTTACGACTAGAAGGGGCTAAAAATTGGGGTTGAAAATTAAAAAATAAAATAAATTGAAAACTAACCAAAGACTCCTCTTTTCTGGGGTGTCTATTTAAACTGATGACAGGAACGTTCGTTGAACAGTAGTATTCTAGGCTGGGATCTTGTAATTATTAGCGTATTGAGAGGGGGAAGAGGGGTAAAGGGTAGGTAGATTAGCGTAGCGTAGCAATACATTAATAATTACAGGATCCCAGCTCAGATCCGGATCGCAGTCCGGTGACTCTTAAGTAAAATAACCAAGAACTAAACGAATCTGGAGCGATACTTAAAAACACTAAGTAGTGCTTGTAAGTCTTAAGCCCAAGTCTTACCAACTGTGCTGAAACATAGCGTTAAACATCATTGCACAAGAAAGCGACGCACCCCTGGCGTTTCCCAAGGATTTCCCGAACGTACAGTTTTAAAATAACTTAATCCACCCCTGTATAACTTATTTACTTTCTTATTTCCACTTCCTTGTAAGAAGAGACCTTAAAAGTGTAATAAGATTCTCATGTTTCGTAAAGAATTGAACACCTGTATCGTCTCAAACGTAGCCTACTAGATTGAATTATCCGAAGTGTTTCTCTGTAACGATACCTTCTTTTTCTTCTTCTCGAGTCGTTCATTTTGTTAAATAATACTTGAGAGCTTAATTGGAAAATTAACCTTTTTTGATACTACAATAAAAAATAAATTTTTCTTTGTAAAATCGAAATTTTGAATTAACATTAATTAATGTGTAAATTAGGAAAAATGTTAATCTCTAATTGAAAAGTTATAATTAAATTTTAAACTTTTTTTGGTATAAAGCATTATTTTATAATAAAAAAATATAAAAAGTTAATTTTCATGCAAATTTTCCTTAAAAAAAGTTTAAAAGTTTGTGAAGAAAAATTTTTGTTTTGCTTTTAAACTCTATTTTGTTATTTTGGCCTACTATCTAATAATGCTAAACCTAAAATGTACTATTATTTATAAGATCGTTGATTTCAAAAGTTAATCAAATATACAAAATATACCTCCTGAAAACTATTGTTGAAATTTGAAAAAATGCCCTTTTGGTTTAAATTATTTTGATTTTCAAACACCTGCATGAATGGATCTAAAATTGAAAATTTTGCCATTAACTTTTTGAAAGGGAAGGTGTGAAGTTCTTAGTTTTCATTGTCTTGCGATCCGCTTTCGTACTAAGGTCATTTAATTTCGCGGTAATTGGGTTTCAGATGTGTTTGGGGATTCATTTTGGATTTGAAATGGATGTAGATAACATGAGGGTGGATATGCATTTAGGTAATAAGGTGTGTCTGTATACATATAATTTAACGAACAAGTTTGTTCCAACTAATGTCATCAATTTATTCAGTTATGCAGTCGAAATTAAACTGAATTGAAGCTGTAATTGCTTGCTTTTAATTACAAGTGGTGATGATTAGGTGTTTTATAAAATACCTGTTAACTGTGTTGTGGTTTTGCGAGCGAAAGATTGCCTTAATGACTGACTAATCAATTATTTTATTCGTTTTATTACACCGTACGATTGAAAAGCTTTACAAACATTTTAAGAGATTTACAAGTGATTCGTGTGAAATGGTTCAGAAAACTTTAATGGAGTTAATTATATTCTCTATAGGCCCCTTAAACGATTTGGATGGCCAGTTCTATTCAACGATTCCGATTTCAATAACGATTTGCCATTATAAAAAACCTATAAGTCATTAACATTAAGCTAGTTTTTCATAAATCACAGAAACAGAAAGGAATTTTTTTTCTTGTATCGTAACAACTTTTACTATGACTCATTAGCCTTAATGACTTAGCATTAGGATTTTCAAAGTGAAGAGTAAGCTAAAGTGTTCCTACCTAGGCCACTTAGTTGAGCCCGTTTTGTGACATTTTCTCATCTATTAGCTCTGAACCCAATTCCAACAACTTTTGGATGAACCCAAAAGGATACTGAAGGGTGAAGTATCTCGTAGTTATCGTTATCGGTAAACGTACAGCTCCTGCAGTACCTCAGCAGTTTTTACGGGCTGTCCTTTATGACTTATGAGTTTTGAAAGGCCCAAACCTTGATTAGTTTATTCTGGAGCAATAATTACGTTAGAAATGTGCTCAGCTGCATCTTGGACCTATGTCGTTCTTCTCTGTAAGTATATCTATTAATTTTGGGTTGGAGATTCATACTGCCTGACAAGTGCATCTCATGCTTAAGCCTGCTTCCATTACAGTAGGCCTGTTTAGGACGGAACTGCGCAGAAAAGCCGGAGCTACCACTTTATCTCTACACGAGCAAGCTTTCACTATGGCAAGCCCTTCCAGGCCACAACTGCGCAGGCTGTCTGAGCAATCTACAGACACTAGCGGTATGCCTGTGAAGTCTTGGTCTGCACAGGTCTTCTACTGTAAAAACCTGAGCCTTAGTAGTGGGTTTAACTGCGCAGAAAAGCCGGAGCTATAACTTTATCTCTACACGAGCACGCTTTTACTATGGCAACCCCGTCCAGGCCACAACTGCGCAGGCTGTCTGAACAATCTACAGACGCTAGCGGTATGCCTGTGAAGGCTTGGTCTGCACAGGACTGTCACTGTAAAAACCTGAGCGTTAGTAGTGGGTTTAACTGCGCAGTAAAGCCGGAACTATCACTTTATATCTACACGAGCAAGCTTTTACTATGGCAAGCCCACTCAGGCCACAACTGCGCAGACTGTCTGAATAATCTACCGACGCTAGCGGTAAGCCTGTGAAGGCTCAATCTGCACAGGTCTGCCTCTGTAAAAACCTGAGCCTTAGTAGTAGGTTTAACTGCGCAGTAAAGCCGGATCTATCACTTTATCTCTACACGAGCAAGCTTTTACTATGGCAAGCCCACTCAGGCCACAACTGCGCAGGCTGTCTGAATAATCTACAGACGCTAGCGGTAAGCCTGTGAAGGCTTAATCTGCACAGGTCTGCCTCTGTAAAAACCTGAGCCTTAGTAGTAGGTTTAACTGCACCGAAAATTTGGAACTATAGCTATGCCTCAACACGTGAAGTTTTTTACTACAGCAAGCCTCTGTAGTAGGTCTACCTAGACCTGCCTGAGCGTATGTGGCGGCGTTAATGTTATATCGGGGGCCAGTTTTTCCTCTACGTCTAAGATCTTATTTTTACTATTTACTACCCTCGAACTTAATCTGAATTTTGATGACACAGGAGTGTGGATAACTCTGTCTCTGTCTTCTTACGTGTTTAACCTCAAATTTTTGACATGAAAGTTTCTCTTGAGCGATCTCTTAGCATTCTCGGGCTAAATCGGTGTCTTATGATTATGAGTCATGAAGCATCGTATACTTTAAAAGTAACCACAAGGTCTGTGTCAAACGATTCAAATTTTAGAGGCACAACTGACCGTACAGTGGCCAAATTTAAATCGTGTTGTGATGTAATACTTCTATGCCCAAATCGAACTTAGCAAACTACTGAAAGATGCTTTTCCTGAACTTTTTCTATGATCTCAGTCTCGGTCTGATATAAATTAACTATCGTGTAAACGATCAATCAGTTGGTAAAGAAAAGGCTCATCAAAGTCCCAATAACATTAATACGCCTCAACAGCTAGATAAGCTATAAATGCAATGCATCAGAACCTTACAATAGCATTTGTGTTGGAAAACTCTCGAGTTACAACGTTGTAAGACTTATAAGCTTTTCTATGAGACCTTTATAGGTCAACTTTTTTTTCCATTCTATACAAATTTTTTTTGGGTTTTTTCAAATGCTACAGTAAACAAAAAAAGGTGTACCCACTTCAATATAACTGTCATGCACCTCTCCATCTCTCCTAGATCAATATAAGTCTCTACAACTATCCAGGGACTTGAAGTTTTTTAATATTTTAAACTTTTATGACACCACAAGCTTGCTTGTTTGTATTCTCAAACCTTTAATCTGTTTTAGTTGGTTGTACTTGTACATAATTTATTTTTATAAATTGCTCGAAATAATTTATCACGTATTATGAGGCAGATCCTTTTGTTTTGCTAATTTGACCTAATTCAAACACAACCTATAGTCGAAAGCTGCGAAAACAAAGAAAAACGGAACTCGTGTAATATTTCGAATTCTTCTTAAAACAAAATCGATCGCTGTCATTTCGTATGCAAAGTCTTTGAATTCATTTGCAGACATTTTTGATTTTCCAATTCGAATTTCAATTCTTTTTACATCTACCACACACAACTTGTAATATTTTCATTAAAAATTTATTTTGTTACGAGCGAGGACGACGTATGTTGAATATGGAAGAAAATAATATGAATTACTAGACACATTTTGTCTTATTTTCAATGTAAACTCAAAAACAACAGCATAACCTGCTTAGTAGTTAGTATAATGTTCGTTATGTTTGGTATTTTAGTCCTTTCATCTTTCGTTTCTCATTTTGTTTGTGTAAATTTTGCTTGTTTTGCATATTCAATTGATGTAATAATTGATTTTGTCTTTTATACCCTATTTTACGATATTTTTCAAACAATAAAAAATTTTTATTTTATTACCAAAGTTAAGATTTATGTTCTCTTTTACTTTAATCTTTTTTCTATAATTTACCCCTAAAATTTTTTTATGGAAAATCTAGTTGCGAAAATTACTGTACACACAAATATAAATAATCGTTTTGTTATTTTGATTAAATACAAACCCGAATTTTGAAATTGGAAAATTAATAGCGGCGTATTAAATTTAACAACGTTATGCGTAGAAAGGGATTATTTTGTTTGAAGCTGTAGTAAATTGATATTATAGCAACGTTTTCACCCAGTATGTATGTTGTGTAGAGGTGCTTTAAATTTTATTTCATTATACAGTGTGTTTAAAAATATTGGGTAATTCTTATTACTCACAAGAATGAATTTGGGACACTCGTATACGACTCGTGTCGCAAATTCATTCTTGTGAGTAATGAGCTTCATTACTCGCTTATTAGATAATATACTATAATTCAACTGTATCAAGTAGCGACTCTCTACTTTTCGATTATTCGGTTTTGTTACTATGGCAACCGCTTTACGGTCTAGATACCGTAAAGTGCTACTTTATGGTTCCTAATTATGCTTAGGCGGATGCGCCATCTATTGACATTTATATGAAGTTTTTATTCTAAATAGGTCAATACCTATTTTAACTGACGTTTATAAACATTTACTGCAAAAGAATTTAGGCTTACGCCTCGACTCGCAAGACTCCACCTTAGCCTGTAAAACATTATTTTATGTCCTTGTATCATAAAATACTATTTTGTCAACCCCCTAAAACTCAAATTTTCAGTTCAACAGATTTATTTAATGAGGGTCTTATTTTGTTTTGAAAAACTTTCTTAGGCACCCGAATTTTGAATTTGAACCGAAAACTCGTCAGCCTAATTAATAAGTTATTGTAAAACGTTGCTTGTAATTATTTTCTATTTTGGACGAGCTCTAAGTGTGAAAGTGTTGAGCCTTTTGAAACATTTAAATAGTAAAAATTTTTTCCTAAATTAATACGTTTTGAAAGTTTTTTGTTTTAATTAGTTAAAATTAAGCAAAACGTGTGATGTCTAGAGAAAAGTAATAGGCCCAACTTTACAAACTACCAACATAATTATCGTGCAAAGTTTACACCCTTGCAATTATTTCTAATAATAATTAAGGCGTTTAACTTTCCGAGAGTTTCTACAATTTATTAGAGGTAAATATTATGTAATTTTATAACAGAAGGTATACAGTAATAAATTACAAAATTTAAGCTACGATTTAAGTAGTTGAAACTGAAGACGTAAAATACGCATAGGTTAACGAAATAAGTCGACTTGTGTAGTTAAGAAGAAAAATAAAATGAAAATCTCACTTTTAAAAGGTAATTCCTAGTCATCCATCAGCGCTGTGTTACCATGTAATGAAAATAGGTAGTAAAAACTATTTCAATCTTGTAAACAAAATAACAAATACTACTGTCGTAAACAAACTTTTGGGTCTTAAATTATATCAAAACTTATACGATGGGACGAAAAATACAATTTTAAAGGTATAAAACAAGACTTGTTTTCGTCTCGCTTTTTTAACGATCTTCTTTTTACATCGAATTAGCTCGTTTTTCTAATTGAATTTTCCAACGACTCACCAAAGATATAGTGAGTTAGGCACCAGAGAAAAGCTGTTGGCTTATTTTTAGGTCGTGGGAAAAATATTGTACACAACTCGATAGATTGCGTATCAACATTCTTACTTGTGTGTGAAGTATCACTTTTAATAATCTGATTCAATAACCCATATATTTAAAACGCGAAGGCTTTTCTTCACGGATTATTATAGCATGCTTGTTAGGACCGATCTGACTAATTTTTTTTAAATCGAAGCTTTCTACCCACAGATACGTCAGCACTAATTTTTTTCCCTTTAAGTTATCAATTTCATTCCTTTTTTTTAAATAATAAATTACAACAGTTAAATGCTATTTCCTATATCCCCATTTCAACGTCGTTCGATCACGTTGAATGACTGACACGCCTATCGTGCATTTCATTTTACTACAAACAGTCAACGATGTAGGTGCATTATAATTTTTTAAAATTTTATTTTTCTAGCGCATTCATATCTTCAAATACTTCGTCGAATCTCGACGGGATGACCACTCGTTATCTTATTATTGTTGACTTCGTAGAGCATAGCTTTTGTTGCTAGACCAGCGCTTATCAGTCTACAGCAGCTTTTTACCGGTTTTTTACTTATAATAGGTATATGTGACTATCAAGCAGTTAACTAACATTAATTGATTATTTTCTTCGACTAAGCAAATGAGCCTTTAAACAGCTATCTTCCATTACTCTTTACAGTTAATGAAAAACTCATCCCTTAAATTAAAGCAGATATTTTTTAAACACCCTGTGTCTTGTAGATAAGAAACATACTCAAACAAGTCTCGCACGTAGATTTCGAAAAGCACAAGTTTCAGTACGTGCTTCTATAGTTCTTGGAAGTTAACTGCATAAAAGCATTTCAGCTGTCCGACTTTGGAAGTAGCATGTTTTCAGTCTGATCAATTGTTGTCTAGTGCACTGGTGTGTAAAGTATGGATAACAATTGTTGGTGATGTCGAAATGTTGATTACGTGCATTAAACCATTAATAATTCTGAAGACCTATCTAAATCCTTATATTTACTAATAGCTACAAAGAATTTTAGGGATTGCGTCTATTGTCTGAAAACGTTTGCTCTTCATCCATTAGGCGGGTTACAACTCATGTTTTTACACGTTTCATTAAAAACGCGAAACCTTATACAAACCTCCTCAAATTTTATTTTAATTTAGCTAATAATAACTTTTTAAAAGAAATTATTTTTTTAAATATGAGGTCTTCAGAAGATATCTGATACTTTCAGCGTATCAAACATCAAATGAAATCCTCTACTTTTAAAATTAAATTTGAAGCACTTTATGAAAAAAAAATGAAAAAGAAATTCATTTTACATAAAAAAATATGTTCCCAAAACACTGATTGATATTGGCAGGAGTAGAAAGAACATTTCAAAATTTTTATATCTTTAATTGACGTTTAGTTTATGAGAAATCTTTTCTTTTGTTATTTCCCAAAGAGGTCTTAGTTTTTCTTTTTAACAAATTACAACTTATTCTGATAAAATTCTAAAGAAAAAAAAACAAAATTGTCTTTCTAACACCCTAAACGTAGATGAATTTCTCAGTAGAAATTAGGGATAGAATAGAGTAGAGAAAAACGTGTGAAGTCAATTTATGTTAACTAACTTTGGAAAAATTTTTGCTGAAACGACTCCTTAAAAATAAATTGAAATTAAAGAAAGAAAAGAAGAAAAGTATTTTTTTTTGCGAAATATTTTTTTTTGGAAAATTAATTTTCTTGTTACTTACGTTGGTTGGGTGGGTAATGTTTGTGTTGCGTGTTGATTACTTGCTAGTTAAGGGTGAAATAAATATTTACATTGTTGTATACATTTATTCTACTAATTAAGTAGGCACAAGAATTAAATAGCTTTGTTGTTTTAATGACAAAGTATGACAAAGTTCGCCTTTTTGTGGAAAATTTGTAAGGGACTTGAAATTCCATTAAAAAAAATTAAAATCCAAAAACTATTTATTTTTTAACTCTTTTGAAGTTGCAAATAATTGCCTCAGATCACTAATTCATAAAATACGAGAGCTAATCCCTGTCCAGCGAACAGATGCAGTTAAGCCACTCCCCACAAATTCCTGTCAAATAAGGTTGGCGCATGTCAATTCTTGTGTAATATAAACCATATATTTTTAAAATTCGACCAATAAAAAAATTGTATTCGAATATCACGTGCTTTTTCTGGGAGTGGCTTAGTTGCATATGTTCGCTAGATAGAGAATAGTTAATAATTATCTTACACATTTGACTTGTTCAGAAATCTAATCAGTAGTATACCTAAAGGGATTTTATACTGGATGTGACGTCAAAGCAGACGCATTCCATTTTTAAATTTACACGCCTACTTGCCGACGCCATCTTCCATTTTTAAGTTTACACGCCCACTTACCTCCATATTTGAACGCTGTGTGCTGTGACGTAACATCCGGTCTAGAACCTGCTTATGTATACTACTCCAATCGTCGACCCTCTTTTGCGGTAAAACACTGTTCCCGTACAGTTAGGAAAGTCGTCGATGAATTTTGGCCCCAGATACATCTTCAAGAATTACTGGACGCTGCTGCTTTTTATTAGAAGCGGAGAATCTATGGTTAACAGTCAGAGTAGCGACATTGAAACTGACCTAAAAACTTAAAATATGGGCAGCAGTGACAGGGTCGGCTCGACTTTATTTAGTTCCACCGGCAACAGCTGTAATTTCCCCCCTGCGTCATCTCGATCCCCATGAAATAATTAAATCATAACTAAACAATCAATAAAAATCCCTAGTATTATTTTTATATAAGGTTAGGTTAGGGTATGGTAGGGTACGTTAGGTTCGGTTATGGTAGGTTATAGTAGTTCCACCTGCAACAGCTGTAGTTTGCCCCCTGGGCTCTCTCGCCCCCTTAAAAGATCAGGAAATAATTATATCACAACTTAACAATAAGTTAGGTTAGGTTACGGTAGGTAGTTCCACTAGCAACAACTGTAATTTGCTCCCTGCGCTCTCTCGACCCCCTTAAAAAATCAAGAAATAATTAAATCATAACTCATTATTAAACAATCAATAAAAATTCCTAGTCTTATTTTTATGTTAGGGTATGGTAGGGTAGCTTAGGTTAAGTAAGGTGGGACCTGGCGATTTGGACAGTTTGGCCCTGAACTGAACTGAAATATGCATGAAAATATGAAACTCTCACTGTCATTTTTTTATGGAGCAAGAAAATGAAATGAATAGAAATTTCAGAAAAAAACTTGTATCCTCAGCTCGCAAGGAAAAATCTTGCAGTGGCGTGCGCTTTAGAAATGTATCGTGTTGCAAATATTTTTGCACCGACGCAAGTGCCATCTCCATGGAATTCTCATTACTGAAATTTTATAATTTAATTCCTTTATATCCTTTTCATTTAGGATTAAACAAAATAATTTTATTATTTATTCATCATATTCTACTAATTATCTTTCCCTAGTGTTATTATTACAGATGTGGAAGTTTCTACAAGACTTAAGTTGTATTTGCATACAATTTAATACTTTAAAGTTTCACTACAAGTTGTTTCCTAGTATTTTTTAAGTAATTAAGGATTCTTTTAAAAAACCTCCTCATTGGTAAACTTTGAGCTCGTTTAAATTAATTACAGGAATTAGCTGACCTGAATAATTGAGAAAAAGCAAGTTTTATGCAAACTTAGCAAACACGAAAATTTTGTAAAGTCTTTAATAAATAAAAATCTTTATTTTACATTTGTGCTGAAATAGGGCCAAAAAGTTGATAAATGAGACCTGGTAGTTGAAGGGTTTTTCGTGAAAAGTTTTCGTTTCAAAAAGTGACGGTTAAGTATACAATCTAGCCAACAGCAGTTTAATATTAATTTGTGGCGGATATTAATTTTCACAACTTGTGGAATATTGAAACACGCTGTAACTATTGTAATTATGGTAATTTAAGAATAGCTCTTACCTATATGTAACCACTTTTAAGTGTTTATTTGGGGTTTCTTGTTTGATAATGAAAGAAAAACTTGAGTTTTCTCAGATATTAAATATTTCTTTATAGGATCAACTTTCGTAATTATTTTCGTGCCTCTTAGAGATTGTTTTTTTTAATAAAAGCAAAGACAATTAGTGTTATTGAGATCAAGGAAATCATTTTATAGCTGTCGTCGAGGGGTAAACCACTGTTCTGAATTTGTACACTGACTGCAGTTCACTGTCTATGACTGCATATGCTATGGCTACCATTGACTGCAGATAACTACCGTTGACAGCTCAATTTTTGTACATTGACTGCAGAGAGTGGATAACCCCTTGGCTGTCGTTAAGAAATAAAAATACGCTAACGTTCCGTTTTCATGTAGTTAAAAATGCACATACAGACAGGCATATAATATGCACATGCAGGCAATACGGCTCTATCTACATACCTGTGTTGAATTAATAAGCCCTTTTTTGATTTTATTTGATTTTATGAGAACTTCTAACATTTAATAACATTCTTTCTCCTTCCCTCTCCCTCCTATAAATCATTTTTGCGACAACCGACGTGCAAAGTGGTTAGTCTGATGAACCGAGCTGTTACCTGATTATTATAGCACTATCGATTTACGTGATGGGGCAAACACGGAAAATTATTTTGATGATTAGCGAAAATCTTGGAAAATGCAATACAAACTAGCAGTTTGTATCGTTTTCCAATACCTCTATGAATACTTGAAATCTTAACAAAAATGCGTGATCGATGATGTTTCTTTGTCAACTTGAGATTAACTAAACATTTTTTAAATTACGAAAAGTTTAAAGAATATATTTATAGGCCCGAGAACATTTCTGCTTAATGTTACGACTTTTAAAAGGAAAAACTAAATAAACCTAACTTGAAAACTATTTCCTCCTTCTTCCATTTGATACGAAAAAAAAAGTTTTGTAATTCAAAAGAAATTTGCAGGAAACTTGTAACGTTACGTGAATAAAATTGAGAATATTGGTAAAAATAATTTAAATTTCATAAAAGCGACGTAATTTAGATTGGTTTAATTGAAGAAGACTAGTAACTTTGTGAGTATCTCCGATCTATAGAGAAATTAATTGCTTCCAGAGCTAAACCATCTTGGAATTTCCTTTGCGTACCTACAACATGTAAAATCGATCAAGGTAAATTTGATGATATATTGTTGGTGTAAGGTTAAAAGTTCAGTGTAAACATTTACTAACGATATAACTGAAGAGAAATAAGAAGAAAAAAGCCGTTATTTGAAGCGTGTTACTGAAAAGCTATTTCATTGAAATAAGTTTTTCGTGAGTCTGAAAGTCTTTTATGTGTCTTAGATAAACAAGACGTTGAGTTGATCTTAAGATACACAACCAAAAACTCTATTAACTTAATTTCATTAAAGTAATTTTCTTTTGTAATATTGGAGAAAGAGAAAGATTATAAAATTATTGTTTGTACTCGCAATTAAATAATTTAACCTGAACGTTTCCTCTTTTCAATTCGGTTTTGGTTTGATCCAATATCCATTTCGCTTTAAATGGACGGTTTTAATTTAATTAAAATTCTATTGTTGATGAAAATAAGAATTTTGTAATTGGATAAAAATTAGATTATAAATTTTATTTCGACGCCCTTTTGCTTCGCTTTTTTTGAAATAATAATATTATGGTTTAGTACGTGACAAACACAAACTCTGCATTTTTTTAAGGTTTCGAATAAATTTTTTATTGTGCGAAAATTGAAAAGTCAATACAGCTAATTTAAATAATCTTTTTGGAATAAATTTTGGATAATATTTAGAGCATCTCATATTTTGACAAGTCAATTAAATTCGTCTTTTTGTAATTTAAATTTCTTTGCCGTACTTTTGCAAACTTTTTGAATTTTTTATGGAATATTACATTCACCTATCGCGTGATTCATATACTGTAGCACAGTAAAATAAAGATTTTGATAAAGAAAGAAATTTCCAATAGTGATTTTATTGCTGAAATGTGATGGGAGGGGTCCTTCTGAGTATGTGATTAAAAAGTACCACCTCCACCCCTTGAGCTCAACTCAGGGGAGTGCAAACGTGTGA
Organism: Malthinus seriepunctatus; assembly: GCA_963924605.1. Taxonomy (NCBI): domain Eukaryota; kingdom Metazoa; phylum Arthropoda; class Insecta; order Coleoptera; family Cantharidae; genus Malthinus; species Malthinus seriepunctatus. The sequence continues at coordinate 19,086,417 of OZ004600.1, forward strand.
CTCATTCTAGTTTTTGAAAGTTTTCTCCAAAATGAAGCAATCTAGAGAAAAATGACTAGAATAATATTTTAAAGATAAGGAGTTTTTACAAACAATATGTTCTATAAAAATTTTCTGTCAGAGCAACGGTTTTCTCACAAAACGAGATTTAAAAGAGCTATGTTTTCAAATGACTAGATTTTAACTTTTTTGGACTTAGAAAGTCTTTTTGACATTTAGGCGGCCCCTATAAATGAGTCTTTTGGACATATTCGACTAACCATGTTACTGATGGAACAAATTTTGATACTCATGGTAACGTGTGTGATCAATTATAAAATTGATTATAGCAGTCCATGAACCACCTTGTTGGTTGAGAGTTTGTTTTCAAGAAAACAAATGTTAGTCGTGAAAACAAAATGCGGCCAACGAAAAATTCATATTTTTCTACGATCACGTTTTTTATTGATCCACTATTATAATATTTTCCATCATTTATGTGCACTTTTTAATCCTGAAACTTACATAATTAATGTTAAAATACATAAATACACATTTCTATTAGGTTTCTTCTAGAAAATCCTTAATTAATTTATTATAAGTAGTGGAAATCCAATAAAAGTTGAAAACTAGAAAATTTATTCAAATATTAATTTAGAGAGATAATGCTGCATAATGAAAGTAGATTCAAAGAGCTAATCCTTATTACTTTTTGCAGCTACCTATGCACATACAAATATTTCAAAGCAACGCTAGGTTTTGGGAATTACTACGAAATTAATTTGTTGTGCACATAATTATTACGTAGTGTATTTCATCTTGGTTTCATAGCTCATTTATTATTGAAGGTCCAATAATAATTAATAACACCGAAGCCTTTGTCTTTTAAACGATATAATTTTTCTTTTTGTCACCTCGAATCTTCTGGTTTCATCTCAAGATCTAAATAATTTAATGATAATTAAGCTCTATTTATAATACATGCCGCTACATCTCGCTGAAGCCAATGGCACACTACCGATAAGAAAATTGCTTAGTAAACCGTCTCGATTTAATGGTTCGGCTACTACATTGAACTATATAGGTTCTATACAGACCCACAAGTTTTATTAGCGCGCTGAGGGGATGTGGATAGCGCTGTCATAGATTTTGAAGTACCTACACTACGAGTTAAAAATATTTCAGTCGCTAAATTTGACAAGTAACTGTCACTAAAATTGAATATGACAGTGAATTTGAAAAGTACAATTTACTGTCATTTTCAAAGGTTTTATCATAACCTAAAATAGTTGTAGATACACGCGACTTTTAACTATGCCTGTACCTAACATGAATTCTTAATTATGATTGGATGATTCTTTTCCCGCAAAAAAAGATTTCAAATAAAATCAGTTTATAGTTGACATAGTTTCCATAACGCAAAATTAGTTGGTGGAACTGTACTTGGTATCTTAATTAGTGCTATACTAGAGTAGTCCCAACAAAAGAAAAGCGTACCACGTGACCAACTCTGCACAAGGCGTGGCTTTAGAGTCCAGTGCCGACAGTACAAAACTACTGCGCAACTGCAACGGTAATGAATCACCTGATTGGCTTTTCTTTCGTTGGGACTACTCTACCACTGTATGCGAAAAAATTGGACTCATGTTAGGCCGGTGGTTTAGTCAATTTGTTGTGTTTCATCTGCTTATAGAGTGTTGAGAACTTGATTTTTTGGTTCTATCTGTGTGTCTGTGTATGTGTTTGTCATTCTTTCTGTCCGTCAATATGATGAACTAGAAAACATTCTTCTTTTGGAATATTTCATCACTTTTTCCAATATTTGAGTCGAAATCAAAGTGAGTCGAGTCGGATGTTGTCCTTCAGATCATTAATGGTTCGTGGACAATTGGCATAAACTTAACTTTTCAAGAAACCTCACATAAAATATTCTGGAGGTGTTAAATCAGGCGATCTTGCTGGTCATGAAACTTTGCCTTTTTTCTAAAAAATTTTGGAACACTTGTCGTAATAACTACATCGTTTCTTTGCTTGTGTGACATAGAACGTCATCCTATCCAAACCAAAAGAACTCCAGATGCTTTACCTGCATTAAAAAATGAGTTTCAAAATATCGCGTAGCATTGCTCTGTAATGCTCACCATTCACCATAACCACATCTGTGCTTCAACGCCTACGATAAAGAATGTTCTGGTAACCGTTTTTTATCATGAAGTGGTTGTTGAATGTTGATGAATGATTTGTGGATTTTTTCAAGGTGAAATGAGTCTTTTTTGCACTGTTCTTGAGAGAATGAGCTTTGTAGACTCTGGAGCTAATTGAGTTGTGATCCGGTTGCTAGACTCTGTCTACCAAACAGATGCAGCTAAGCCACTCTCCATAAATTTCTATCAAATAAGGTTGACGCATGTTAACTTTTGTGTGAGTGTTGAACACCGGATTTTCAAAATTCGACCAATAGATGTTAAAATATCGCTCGCTTTTTGTGGGAGTGGCTTAGGTGCATCTGTTCGGTGGACAGAGATTAGTCCTTTATAACAAGGGTCTTGCGGAAATAATTAATTGACTCATATAACGGATTTTGTCAATCTTAACACGCTCTGAGAGCAACAGAGCAAGGTGACTTTTATTCAGAAAGGGTTCAAGAACTAAAAGCTAAAAGAAAAGTAGGTGATTTGTTGCAGTGTACTCTTTCAATTTTTAACATTTTACGAGCGTCTCTAAATAAATATTAAATTTTACATTAAACGTTCATGTAATAGAGGTAAGGGCGATTAAAAATTTATGTAGTCGATGTTAAATTTTGTTAATGAATTGTTATTAGTTTTGTGAGGATGAGCTACCCATAGAGCGTGTCTCCAGGTGGCATGATAGGGGGGAACGGCCTTACCTGTTGTAAGCATAAGCTACGGCTGTAATAAACGGGAGGTTTTCTCCTCACTCACCCATTTACTAGTCGTAAAACACTCTCGTGTTTTATGGGCACCTATTAATATTAAAAATTTTTAAACTGTACTGGCGGTAGAGGCAATTTTCTTTACAAACTTTACTTGAGGAAAATCACACCATCTTTGATATATGAAGAAAATTAACTGCAAATTTTCTATGTATATTTAAGGAAGGTTTTGATTAATAAAACATACATAAAATGTAAAATATTTTGATATTTTCCCTACTCCATTAAAATACCATTTTTGAGAAAGTAATAACAATTTTAGTAGCAATATATTTTGTTACACTTTTATGCCCTCGTTTTCTTAAAATAAATGTATGTTAACACTGGAGTAAATTGAACATTTTACGTTACTTCCAAATAAAAAAACAGTACATTTATAAACAACATTAAAGGAAAATGTGTCGATTTTTCATAAAATTCCACTTCGTACAAAATGAACCCTCTTTTAGTGTTTGTTCGGGTTTTAAAAAAATTTTAAAAATGTAATTTATTTTACAAAGAGGAAAAATATAATCATCCCTTAACCAATATTCTCATTTACAGAACAAACAAAACCAAAATTTAAAATTTATACGGCGTAAAACAATAAATTTTCTTTGCTGTCTTATCAACCCCGCCGTAATAACAGTTACTAATTATTTCCAACTTATTAATTCGAATATTGTTCGAATTCGATGTTAAATTTAGATTTGAATTTTAATAAAATTTCCAACGTTTTTTTTTAAATGAAGGGTTATTTGCATATTTTCATTTTGCGAAAAGTGCTACTTAAGTAAGGAATAAGAGCGTTGTTTACTGTTTATTTCAACATGTTTTCTACTATTTTATACGAATCTTAAGTGCAAGCTTTTCTAGACATTCAATTTTTAGTATTGTACTGCTTTGAAAATATTTACCATATAAATTGTCGTGACAACAAATGGTTTCAAATTGAAACATATTCTTTTCACATAGTTTTCCGAAATTATATCCTGTAAAATCCATTCTAAGCTATGTGTAAGAACAAATTTTGTTAACGCACACCAAAGCAAAATTTTGGTACAACAACGTCGATATTTCATTTTAGATCAGGAAAATAATTATTATCCTTGACAAGCTAAAGGTGTGCGTACATCCTATTAGTTTCAGAACGGTTGGGGAAATGGAAACGTAAACTAAAATGAAAAGCAATTATGAATTCCAAATTATGTTTAAGTTTGCTAAACTTATAAACTTCTTGTTCGAGAAAAAAATTTTCTACAGAAAACATATTTTCGTTTCTTCCTGTCGAACGAAATTTCTTATTTCGCAAAGTGTTTTATTTTTATATTTTAGGATTTTCGATACGTTTTTATCATCCTATTCGGGTTGTTCTGCTCTATTTGGTTCACGGGAGAATTTATTAGAGGTTCAATTATCACTTTTGTTAGTTATGTCTTTGCTCGTTATCACAATTGATGTCACGTTCTTTTACTTTATGAGCAGTTGTCTTCTTCAATGCATTTTTGTGATGTCTCCTGAAAGGATTGTTTAAGACAAAAAGCAGTTTTCTTGTTGTTTATGTTATTCATGAAATGTCTGTGCTATTACTTACACATTCCATGTTTAACTCGAACAGTTCTAAGAAAACTAGTATTTTTCTATGTCAAGTATGTTAAAGAATTTACTCAAGAATTTTTTAATAAATCATTTCTACGTCTCGTAAGATCACCGCAATTACTAATGGGGTGGATTAATTTTATCATTCAAATATTAAATCTTCTAAACTCTAATAGTACTTTTGGTTGCATTGTTAGAAATTTCTCTGAACGCTTTTTCACTTCCAAGTAACGATCGCTTCGCATAGTCTGCCTGTCTGCTCGTTCTTAAGCTGTTCTGTTTACCTGTTCACTCCTTTACGTTTTACAGCATTACTATCAATGCCCTTGTGCTCTAACACTCGCATCAAAGCAAGCTTCATGCTTGCTTAGGGTGTGCGCAAATTAAAAGATTCGAGCATAGAGTCTAGAGTCTAGCATAGACCACAGCGTTCTGGGGTACTCAAATTCAAAGCTGAGAGCATAGAGCATATTGCACCCTTGTAGGGACATATGATTCTAGCTGAAATTTCAAACAACTCTATGTAAACTCTATGGTCGAAACTTCTAATTTGCGCACACCCTTAGGTTAGGTTAGGTTAGGTTATGTTAGGTAATGTTAGGTTAGGTTAAGTTGGGTTGGATTAGGCTCAAAAGTTATATTTTAAAAATAAATAAAATGATGGTTTTTGAATTACTCGTTAGGGTCCACTATCTATTAAGAAGGTGTCCCTGAAAAGCACAGACAAGGCTTATCTACGGGGATTCAGATTCCAAAATCTTTAGTCAAGGACAGGGACGAACAGATCTCATTTGGTCCCGTCGGCAACAGCTGGAATTTGTCCTTCCGTCCTCCCAAACAATTCAATAATTTTCTAAATATAAAGAAATACTTAAAACACACATTCCTACCCTTTAATAACTTGTGAAAAAAAATCTACAATGATAACACACCATAAAGGCACAGTCAACTGCACAGACTTTTACTCCTAGCTTTCTGCAGGTCAAATTTGCCTGTACAGGCCCAGAGGTTTCATAATCCAAGTTGAAGTAAAAGTTTGTACATGTGTCTCCGCCTAAAGTTAAGTTCATTTTTATATAACACAGCATTAATTTTCCCATTAGTAAAAACGAAGTAGAAAATTGCCAACTATATTTACAAAACAGCCCAATAGAACGAGTATCTCAATTTACTTATCTTGGCACCATTGTCAACGACCAATGGGAGCACTCTCAAGAGATTAAATGTAGGATGGAAAAAGCGAGAGACGCTTTTATAAAAATGTCCAAACCCTTCAAAAGTCACAACTTAAATCTCAACATCAAGATACGACTCCTCCTCCTACATCTTCTTCATCCTATACTACGGGGTTGAATCTTAGACGCTAACAGAGGCGGCACAAAAGCGTTTAGAAGCTTTTGAAATATGGCTCTACAGGAGGATACTCAGAATATCCTGGGTGAACAAAGTGACAAACAAGGCCGTGCTGGAGAGAATGAAGAAGGAAAGAGAAGTAATGAACACCGTTATAAGAAGAAAGTTAGAATACCTTGGGCATATAATGAGAAATGAAGCAAAATACCAGCTCCTAATAAACATTATCCAGGGAAAAGTATATGGCAAGCGAGGACCAGGAAGGAGAAGAATCTCTTGGTTAAAGAACCTGAGGACATGGTTCGGGAAGACCACCACCGAGCTGTTCAGAGCTGCAGTCAACAAGGTGGTCATAGCCAGGGTGATTGCCAATATTCGGAACGAATAGGCACCACAAGAAGAAGAACTTTCCTATAGAAATTTTGCATTTGGGTATACTAAAGCAACCAGTTATACATTTTTTCTGCTGTTCATTGATCTTAAATCGCCACCCTTGTCAATTCTTCTAATGTCAATATTTGAATAAACTTCTGATAAATCAGTCAATACTACTCTGGACTTTACTTCCCATCTGCACTTCTAAAGCAGTTTTTGTGTTTAAAACCTGGCACCGAGTCATTACCATCTGTTCGGTTGGAAAAAAGTCAGGTTTGGGTGGGCAGCGGTTGGAGATCAGTGAAACGCAAAAAAAGTGTATGCCATTTGTAACAAGGATTTCTGAGTTAATTTGCTTAACAGGACGGACAAACGCACGACCGGAATCTTCTCATAAAATATAAAGTTTAAAACGTTTCAGTTTGAGTTCTTGTTGTGGCTGCCAAGAGCTTTTAGCTCCGTCGGCAATAATTGCCAACCTTCCGACGTGGTCAGGCCGATTATATGAGTGTACATTTTAGAGACACCATGTAAAAAAGTATGTAAATTTAAAACCTAAAAAATTTGTATGTACATTCCTACACTTTTTAGGAAAAGTTTCAAAACTCCTGTCATTTAGAAGAATTTGAAACTACGCTGGCAGAAACTTTGTCTCCAAATTAACAATAGTTCGCAATTAATTACTTTTTGAAAATAGAGATACTGCTTATGTGCTAAAAGCCGAAGAGCTTGCTAAAATATGATGCCCTAAGGCGTCGATAAAGTTGAAACTTTCTCTCATTTGCCAAACACCACAATCAGATAATTTGGAAGTTTCCTGAAAATATACCTTTGAGGAAAAATTTTGACGATTTTCATCATTAAATCGCGACAAAATAAAAAAAATCCAACTGCATTTCACCTTCAAAAAGATCTTTCATCTAGTTATAATTTTAATTCAGCGGTTGCAGTATTTAAAACTGTCATGAATTTTCTGCAAGTCATACCGGGTTTTAATCTCTTTATATTCATAAAGAAGTTTAGACAGTAATGGGTTCAATTAAAAATATTAATAAATCCGAAATAGCACTTTTTATCAAAATGGAGATAATTTTGACGTCGCTCGAGCGATCATACTTCTTTATACTGTTGTCGTTTAAAAATAAATTGTACTCCAAAATCCAAGTACTTGCCAATGTAAAATAAGAAAAATATGAATATAGTTGACGATACTGCAATTGACAGGACAATTTCATAAAATGAATTCTCAAATTCACTTCGTGTTGTAAAAGATTTTTATTACAAATTTTAATTATTTAAAGCTCTAGTTAGCATAAGTAAATGCTTTTTTATTCAAATGGAACTATTGAAATCCATACTATTAGCTGAAAAGCTCGTTCCTGGTAGAGTAACGGCTTTTTATTCAATGATCGTTCCAGTCGAACTAACCTATTACTTGGGCAAACCCTTCTTAATTCACGCCTCGCACAGTTTGGTCACGTGGTGGACTTTTCTTTCGTTGGGACTACTCTAGTTTGTACTGACTGTGCTTGTGATTAACTTTTGCTGTAGAAAAATAAATTAGGCTCTTGAGCTAAAGTTGATTATAATGTTGAACAATCAATAGAATTATTAACGTCAACTAATTTACATCTCAAACCGAAATTGATCTGGTAAGCAGCTAAGATAACTTTGGAAATTCTAAAACAAACACTAATTTAGTATGTGGTATTTAATTAACGGCGTACAAACTCAAATTAGGTATTCACATCATCATTAAATTTTGGGGTAAAAATAAAAGCTTTTTGAAATATTTACGTAAACGTACACAAAAACTCCCATTCTTAAACCGACGAAAAATATTTTTCTTGGTTTTTCTTATTCAATAAATCAAATTGTTTCTAATTCTCTTAAAAGGTGCACTTAAGATAAATTTATTAAGTGATGGAAAAATATAAGAAATTGAAGTTTTAACTCGAGAATTTTCCTGATTGCATTAAATTAAGTTGTTGAACTTTTAAATTTCGTTTTTTTTTCAAATTATTTTTCATCATTACTTACTTAAAAACCATAGTTCTTTTCGCTATTTAAGATGCATTAAGTGCACTTCTTGTTAAAAGTTAGTAATTACGGGATACTTAAAATAATTGCGCGCAGTTATTAAGGGTGTTTTAATGATAATGCGCTTTATAGTGGTATATAAAAGTGTGAACATATTGAAAGTATTTATTGCTTAGCACGTCTTGTTCAAGTTTTTATATTTTTATGTTTGAGCTATAAATTTTGAAAAAGCTGTATATTTGCACGCTCCGACAAGCAAAAATGGATAAATCTCCAACGATGTTCTTACTTTTTGTGCGGTCTCTCCCATGACCAGCAACTTCAATATTTTCTCTAAACCACTACATATTACCTTTTTATATTACTCTTTAATCTTAAGCAATGCTAAATTAACCAACTGAATTTAAATTCAAAAGTGAACGCGAGTTGATGATGATAAGAAAAAGAGAAAATACACAAAACTGGTGTTTTTTGTAACTTTCCAAGCTTGAACCGGTGCATTTAGTTTCGTTATTAACACCGAGAGTTATGTATTATTAATATAATGCCTTTCTTGGGGACTCTTTCAAAAACTTATCACGAGTTTCCAAAGCGTGCATCTACTTTAAGAATAGCTTTAAAGTCCATTTGTTACAACGATGATGCTGCAAAACCAAGATAAATTTTATCGTGTGCACTAAATTAATTGATCACCTATATAATATTTTAAAGAGCTTTTACCAAATGTTACTTTTTGTATTAACTTTTTTTCTTCTTTTTGATTTATGCATTTGAAACGATTACTGCTGCACCGATAAATTGGTACACAGATGTAGGTTAACAAGCGTTAATTAAAGACATCAATTACTATTTTTCCAAAGAATGAAAATTATAAAAATTGATTTGAAATTTTCTTCTGCACGTTTGGAATTAAAATTCGAATGCTGAATAAAATGTGTAGGTAAATAATTTTATTTAATTAAATTTATTTTAACGGAAAAAGGATGAGAAATTTCCTTTTGCTTCTTTATTTAAATTAAACAACCATTTATGTCGCGTATAAAATTTAAAATTAATGGCTTATGCAAAAATAAATCCTGAAAAGATTTTGTTAACATCCTTTCATAAAAGAGAGATTACTATTATTAATATGAGTAAAGTGAAGAAAATTTTCCTGTTTATAGTTTACAGATTAGTTACCTACAGTTTAACAAACTTACATTTTAAGCTTAAATTTTATATTTCTGATTGAGACTCTAGTATAAATACAAAAATATGTCTGGGCGCGCCAAAAATAGTATATTGTAATATAAGTGCGGAAAGGCCTCTATTGCAAAACAAATACAAGAGTTGCAGCACGAGCGATAGCCAGTGCTCTAATTACAAGAAACCTTTTCCGAAAGCCTGTTACATACTATTTTTTCTACAAAAGCGTTGAATATTCTACATCAATGAACTTCAAATATTCAATGCAGCCATCTCCATAGACCTCAGGACGGCCCTGCTGTAATTCGCGTGACATTCAATTCAACCTGATTAAATAAAAGTTATTTTTCATTAACTCCGAACAAAAACACCAAACAGAATTTCCTCTTTTAAAATAGTCTCTGCGTGTGGTTAATTAAACTTCAATTGGCAAGTATTGCGAGTTGCAGTTTGTTGACATTTTTTAAATCAAATGGGTACGTTGTAGACGAGCTTATGTCTTCGATTGCGATATAAAATAAAGTTTTATCAATAAATCTTCACCGAACATAAAATAAAGAATATTTTCATCAAAGTCTAAGTAGAAAGTAGAGTTTGTTGTAAAATAGTTTCTCTGCATGTGGTTAATTAAAAGTTGAGCTGCAGTATAGAGTTGGAAGTTTTGATAAAATTTATGTAGGGTATTCCAACACTTATTAAGATTATCTTCGATGGAAAAGTTAAGAGTAAAGAAGAAGTTTAACTAAAATTTAAAAAAACACCACAGTTAAGTTTGAATAAAATATTACGGCGTAGTTTTAGTGAACGACAAATCGGATTTAATACGTCTACTAAAGCACTGAGATACTCTCTTTTAGACAGATGTCATCCTTTAATATAACGTTATATGTATACTTTAGTTTTAATGCATTTTCTAACATCATTTTCGCTATCTCGTCTACTGCAGTAGAAAAAGTCGTTGCATTTTCGACTGTAAATTATGAGACTCGAGTAAAAATACAACGAGAAATTCACTTCCTCTTGATATAAGCGACAACGACAAATTTAATTTATTTTAATAATTTTAAAAGTTTACAAACTACTTACATTAGTGAAAAATGTGAAAAATAAACGCCCAAAGAAAAAGACATCGTTGTGCAGGTACTTAGTTTATCATCGAATTTTTATTTTTAAATATTTGCTCTTGTTTAAACTTACTTTTTCGACTGCAGTAAAAATAAATAAATAACTTTGGTGTCGGAATTTTAGAGGGTTGCTAAATGGATTTTATTTTCACCAACTTTTGTTTGTTGAGTGCAAAATTTTAAGGTAGTGCGAATCGTTTAAATTCACTACAAAACGAAAGATAAATTTAAAAAGAAACGTTTTGTTGTTGATTAAAAAAGATACAGGGTGTAGAATGGTTTGTAGAACATAGAGACTTACCACTTGTCCCCACAATAATCTCTCCTCTAATCAGTGGTTGGTAAAAGTCGCTACAGAAAAGTTTCAGGTTATCCAAAAAGCTACCAAAATATGACCACATTTGTTATCCTAGCTCAGGGTTTCCCAAACTGTGCTCCACAGGAAGATAGCAAATGCTCCTGGAGAAAATATTAATAACACCTATTTTTTATTTTTCCAAGATTTATTGATTATGTGTCCTACCCTGTAAATTACAAAAGGTGTTCTCTCAAAATTCAAACACCCTCAAAGTGCCCCATTAGAGAAAAAGTTTGGGAAACTCTGTCCTAGCTAAATCGGTTCTAGGGTTCTAGAGTTATAAGCTCTTTCCTGGATAAAAAATCGACCCGCATGTTTTAGGAAAACACAGTCTGCTTTAAAAATATTAACACAAGCTTGGTAGGTCTAAAAATCATTTTACACCCGGTATACAACCCTTAACATTAAAATTTTGTGTAAATGATTTTAATTGAGTAAAGTTTTATTAATTTACCCCAAAAATTATATTATTTTAAAGCATTAATTTGAAATAATAACTAAAATAGATTGTTGCTGAGGAAATATGGCTATGTTTGTAAATAATAAAGTCTTTGGGGATTTAATTAATTTACCATTCTACAAATAAGTTAACAAAATAATCCTCATTTATAGTTTAATCCTTTGAGAATTAAATTTTCTATTAAAATACTTTCTGGTTAATATAACATTAACAGTTATCCCACAACAAATTGTTGGAAACAATAATTATACAGTGCGTTCCAATAGTCTGGAATGATGGAAATATTTTCTTTCCAGATTAGAATATCAAAAAACAGTTGGATACGTCAAATTAATTTATTTAAAAACAAACATTATCCGATGATTTTCATTTTTCAACCCCCTACTCTCTTAGAGCTACAACTACTAGATAAATAGTAGCTGACTCGTCAGCCATATTGGGCCGTTTGTCAAAGTGACATTTGCATAAGGCCGATAAAACAATGTCTCTGTTTGATTACCAAGTTTGTATATTTATTACATTAAACGTCAGTTACGACACTGTAATAGGCCGAACTCTTTTACAAGCTCTTCCCTCACAAACCTAAAATTACGTTGTCTATTATTTAAATGGCTCGCCGGACTTATTAATGCCCCACGTTGCGAGTGTCAATTGTAATAGACCGACGCTCTCGACCAAAAACGCGGTTCTTACAAACTAAAACTAACCTACCTGTTTGGAACTTTTATACTTTTATCAATGCTCAACTGATTCTAAATTATTAATGGGCGCCAAGACGTTTTGAGGTTTACGCCTAACCTTCTGATTTAACTTTATTTGCTCCGGTCTAATTCGTTGGTAAAGCCTCCCTGAAATACTCTACCCTCAGGGTGTGATAATTTTAGTAGGTTCAGGGGTACAAACTCGGTCGACTCTTACTCTTTAATAACTTACACCCAAAAGCATCCAAAGCGACAACTCCAAGCCGATGATGGACCTGTAATTATATATTAGCGCGCTCAAAATGGCTTTGAACAATAAAACATGTGAAAAACATTTAAACATCTATTAAATAAAATTCAATATCATCAAACACAATTACAAATCAGGTACATGACAGTTTTTTATATTCGTTTGAAATAATTAGTTTAACTGTCAGCTGACGAAAACAAAACCCAAGTTCAAATTAAACGATGCAACTTAACTGAACAAAAAACATTAAATTCAAACAAGACGTTTAATTTGCCTTAAGTAAAAATACTTAAAATTATAAATTATTCAAAATTGGTGACAACCAATTGGTGGTTGTAATTATCAATTATTGACAAACAACTGTTCAAATTTACTTTAACATTAGGTGTAGCAAACACCTCCACAAAATAATTAATGTTACTGTGAATTCACTTGTGACAGAAGTCGGTACAATATGAGCTTACGCTAGAGAGCGTGCTCCTCAGTGAAAACCCAGTTCGACGAAATTCAATAATAAAAGTACCAGGCTCAACTCACAGACAAGTTGAAACCTATAAAATTCAATAACACAATTTACACAATATTTCTAACCTTTATACGTAAGCACACGTGGAACGCTCGCTCGCTGTCCTCGATCATCGGATGGACGCTGTCCCTTCGAATGCCTTTGTACGATCCGGCGACGTTTAAATCGCCCGCGAATAACAACAAAGAAGCTTAACTTTCACACCGTGAAACCACCAAACTATCACACCTGCTTTCTCCAGTGATAATTACTTAAACGCAATTTCCCCCTTGTGGTAGGAAACCAATTTTACTTAGCGTAATTTTAACGCTCAACACACTTAGCGACTTGATTACTTAACTCGACTGCAGTGATTATAACTCACTGGTCGATTCGCAGCTCAACTTTAATTTATTTCCTTTTATTAGGAAATTATTAATCATAAACTTGTGTCTTCGGACACCCGCAATTTAACTCAAACTCTTTTTTGAGTCTTTCGCGGTCAGCGAACACGTGAGTTCGTTCCAACCTAATTTAAGACTTAACGGGGAAATACGTCCCGTTATGCTGTTGAGTCAAGACTGATTTTTAAAATTCCAACTTAAGTGAGCTCTTAACACTCCACTTGCCCCTTCTGCTTAATTATCACGCAAACCTAATTGGTCCATTTTTATTAACTTCCCTACTATTGGCTTCATCTTTCCCTTTACCACAATACTCCCCGCTAGTTTGAAATTGTCACGTTGCTTCGTCCCTGAAGCTTAATCGTTTCAACGAAATACACATTGTGGCTAAACAACACCAAATCAGCATTTCCTTACATTTGAATTAATATTTTATAACTTCGTAGAATCACATTTATAAAATGTGATTCGAAACAATTGGTCTCTGTTTGAATTCTTTAATCGCCGGATGCAGGATTGATTACCGGCAGACTGGCACCATTGGAAAATTCTTTACTTTAATTTAATTTAAACTATTTTAATATTTCGAAAAAAAATAATGGCAAGCTAAAGCGGGTCGTTACAACACAATATGGCTGACGAGTCAGTTGCCTTTTATATATAACCTATACTTAGAGCAGTGACGTCATCAAAGATTTTTATAAATTGCAATCCCAATTATTGTCTTTGCCGATTTGGATATACTAGACATGAACGAGCGCTACCCGCGCTACCTTTTTTTCTTTGTCCGTCTCTGTCAGTTTATACCTCTTCTATCTAAGAATATCGTCTATTAATCGCATCTGTCAGTCCCATAATGTCTTATCATCTCACCTATCCATCTCATCTGCAAATATCATCTGTTAATCCCATCTGTCAGTCTCATAATGTCATATCATCTTATCTGTAAATCTAATATGTTAATCTTATCTGTTATTCCATCTCATCTGTCAATCGCTTCTGTCATTGAGCTAACAATCACCTCTGTCATCTCATCTATCAATCTTATCTGACATATCATTTTATGTGTCAGTCCCATCTGTCATTTAATCTCCTCTGTCAATCTTATTTGTCATTTCATTTGTCAATCTCATTTGTCATCTCAGCCAATCTGTCACTCATCCCATCTGTCATCATCTGTTACAGATCGGATAACAGATGGAATGAAATATGGGATGACAGTTGGTTTGACCGATGGATTGACAGATGGGATGACAGATGACCTCGCATATAGTAGTAGAACATAGAGTAAATATTGCGACAGATTATCCCCGCTCCCCATCTCTTTAAACCAATCTCTGAAATTATAGATAACTCCACTTGACCAAATACATGAAATGACAGGTGAAATTGACATATGGTGACAGATAACTTAGACATTGGCATATGTAGAGTGACAGATGAACCCTCCTCTGACTTTGACTTATGGTGTCAAAGTCAGAGGTCAAAGTCACTAGAGTAACTCTAGTGACAGATTGACATTTAACACTCATGGTAATTATGGTGACAGATCACTCCCCATTTCTCTAAACCAATACCTATCCTACTTCCCCTACTCTATCTATCTCTTTCTCTTTTTTTATATATCACTGTCTCTTTCGGACGTTACTGCGCATTTCCGATGATCCATGTGTATTTTATTGTGTGAATTATGAAATTCTGATTTCAGCAATATGCACATGTTTGCCCTTTAGACCGACAGTTTCGAAGATATTAATTTTTAAATGTGCAGATAGTGGTTGAGTTTTGAAATTTTTGCCAAGTAAACCAATTTTGGTTGGGAAAACAATGCTTTTGCACTTGGCATTTTGTCGATGCTAAAACTCAAAAAAACATTTCTTTATTTTTCTAACAAAAATCATTTTATTGGTGGATTACCGATGATCAAGCAAAATGATTTTCGTTCGAAAAACGCATGAAATGCTTGAATGAATATTAATTCTTTTATAAGTAAAGAATGTTATAGCGATAGCCATGCCGCTGACAAATTGCGAAATTGAGATTGACAAATCTCAATCATGGTCAATCATGACAATCATTATTACATCGCTTTGTTTTTGGAAATAATTCTCTTCATTTTCATGAAAATTTGTTGCAGTTTTTACTTTTGAAAAATATTGAACCTGCTAGGGATTTTGTTTGAAATAAAATATTTTCTTCAGAAAATTAAGTGGAACTTAATGTTTTCTATGCACTTATGTAACAATCTTGAGGTCGTGGGTTCGGTTTCTCTCTTATGATTAACTTTTGAAGAACTTAAATTGTTTGTTGTTACTATGAACAACCAAAGTTTCACCGAAACTTGGAAAGTTGATAGAAAATTTCTAGTTCTTCCAACAAAGTCAAAAATGGTGTAAAACGGTCTTTAGATTTTTGATTAAAATGAAGAAGGGATATTTCACATTTTATTCATTTCTTTTTAATTTTTGTAATTAAAGTTGACGACACCTTTTTTAAACCATGCGTCGACAAACTTTTTTTCAGTAAATCATCGTAAATTGCGCTTTGAGCTTTTATTTTTGACGGATAATAGGAGGAGCGTTTATTTGCATTTTTTTAAAAAGAAAAAAAAGTAATTTAATGACCTGCCAGAATGTAAATCTCAAACTCACTGGTGTGCTTAACTTATACGTGATCACAAATTTTTGTAGTTACTTTTTAACTCGAAAAGTTTAAAAGAGTTTTTAAGAAATAATTCTTTTTTGTTTTATTATTCTACATGAGCTTTTGATTTTTAAAAGTTTCGACTTCAAAACAATTTATTTAAACAGAATTTTTTTACTCGATAAATTTCTTTTAAGGTTTAAGTGAAATTGAATTATTTTTAAATTGCATCCCTCTCCCTTTTGGCTCGTGTCATATGTTTGATGGAAATCTATAAAATCCTTGTTTCAACTTTTAGGACTGATTTATTTGGATTATAGTATTTAAAATGAATTTTTTTGATTTATTAATACTCGAAATTTTTCAATTGTAGGTACATATTTAAAGCTAAAATCGTCAACTGACGAAAATATGTGTGTGTTTTCTCATTAATCATTTTTTAGCTGTTATCACATTTAAGCTTTCAGATCAATGGCTTTTTTATTTTAAACATAACAAAAATGATGTACAAATTAATTAATAAAAGTAACAATTTTCTATTGATATTTCCCGAATTTTTACTCCTTTTCTCAATGGAGGCAAATCGAGTAGGTAAATTTTCTCAATACTAGACAATTAAACTGGGAAGCAGGCATCCTAGAAGATGAAGACAGCTCAAATTAATAATTTTAAAACGAATGTTATTGTTTTCAATTTTGAAGTTTCCTCGCTCTACGAGATGAAAGGAAAGACGAACAAAAACGCATGTTGGAGTTTATTAATAACTTTATAATTGGAAATTGTTGCTTTTGAGATTGGTGTTACGTAACGCTTCGAATTCAATTATAAGTTTTTCCTAATGTGTAGTTTTTTTATTCAGGTCACAGCTACAGATGGTGATAAGGATAGACCTCAAAATATCGTATATTTCCTAACAGGACAAGGAATTGATCCAGACAATCCTGCCAATAGCAAATTCGACATCAATCGAACAACTGGAGAAATATTCGTGCTTAAGGTAACCATTTCGATCAATTTAATTCGACATAATTTTCATAAATCACAAACATGGTATAAGTTTTCATCTTGTCTGGAGTAATTGCAGCTGATTCAGCAAGGAAGCTGCCAGTCAATCTCGTGTCATGCATCACCAACTCCACCCTTTTGTGGATTGTTTTCTTGTACGTTGTGAAAGTTTATCGTCCAAACCAGAACGCTTTTCTAGTCGTGATTGGTGGGAGCTGTTCACTTTTTATAGTTAAAAATCGACGAAGCATTTACTGCTTTGAGCTTCTCTTAAATCCGCATGTAAACCCACCATATTTTTCTATAGCTTTAATGAAAAATTGAAATCTGGAGCATTATTTTTAAAATCGCCTTCTCTTTATAATAAAAAAATCATGAGCCCATTCGGTATTCGATCATCATTTATTTTTTTCTCGTAAAATTTATTTAAAAAATTTTTCACAACATAAAAGTGTTTCCGGAAGTAGAGGATGTGTGAGAAATTTAAAAACTGAATTCATTTTATATTTATCCGGAACCTGAAATATGTTTTAGATATTACTCGAAATATGCAAATTTTTTCACAGAAGAACTTTCCTTTAACATTTAAATTTTTTTCGTTAAAGCTTTGTACGTCTTAAAGAAACATTTACTATTCTAATCCATTTTTTGTTTTTTCTTCGCCCTCCGGAGAAGATAAAAACACATTTTTCTCACTTTACATTTTCAAGATCAGTAATTTACTTAATAGCGTTTCATTACAATTTTCCAAAGCAACATTTATAATAACATCCCCTTTTTATTTCAAAAAAAAACCTCTCCGATGGTACGGGTTAATTTCAATAGAAGTTCAGCATGGGATTTTCGTGTTTCGTTCGTGAATGACTTTTAAATTGTTAGCTTACACCCTTTCATTTTAAAAAATCTCACATACTTTGTACTAGAGCGTTTGATAAATTTGATTTTGTGAGAGCTTTAATTATTCATTTCCGAACAAAATCCGTGTTGGTTTATTCGAAGCTCTTTTTGTGAGAGGATGAAAACGACTTTTTTTATTTAGTTGTAAAACATAAAATCTATTTAATCAGTTGTGTGTGCGTGTTATTGAGAATGCTTTTTATAGCCTTTGGATCGTGACCAGCCAAACGGGCGTCCACAATGGAGATTCACCGTATTTGCTCAGGACGAGGGCGGCGAAGGATTAGTAGGCTACGCGGACGTCCAGGTCAATTTGAAAGATATCAACGATAATGCTCCTATCTTTCCACAAGGTGTTTATTTCGGTAACGTTACTGAAAATGGAACCGCAGGTATGGTCGTTATGACTATGACCGCCGTCGATTACGACGATCCTTCAGAAGGCACGAACGCTCGTTTAGTTTATTCTATCGAAAAGAATGTTATAGAAGAAGAAACGGGTT
Source organism: Malthinus seriepunctatus (assembly GCA_963924605.1). NCBI lineage: Eukaryota > Metazoa > Arthropoda > Insecta > Coleoptera > Cantharidae > Malthinus > Malthinus seriepunctatus. Next base: position 19,104,733 of record OZ004600.1, read on the forward strand.
CGCCAATTTTTGAAATTGAATCAGAAACCGGTGTTATAAAAACTGCAGTGTGTTGTTTAGATCGCGAAAGGACTCCGGATTATTCTATACAGGTTGTGGCTATGGACGGTGGTGGGTTAAAAGGAACGGGGACAGCGTCGATAAGGGTCAAAGATATAAACGACATGCCGCCTCAATTTACTAAAGACGAGTGGTTTACAGAAGTAGACGAAACAGATGGCACTAGTTTACCGGAGATGCCAATACTTACGGTCACCGTACACGACGAAGATGAAACAAACAAATTTCAATATAAAGTTATCGAAAATAGCGGTTACGGCGCAGACAAATTTACTATGGTTAGAAATAATGACGGCACTGGGTCGTTGAAAATTGTACAACCTTTAGATTACGAGGACTTATTACAAAGCAACGGTTTTCGTTTTAGAATACAAGTTAACGATAAAGGAGAAGATAACGATAACGACAAGTATCACGTGGCTTACTCGTGGGTTGTTGTTAAATTGAGAGATATTAACGACAATAAACCTCAATTCGAAAGACCTAATATAGAAGTTTCTGTTTACGAAAATGCTGAAGTAGGAAAAAGTTTAGAAACGTTCAAAGCCACCGATCCCGACCAAGGGGGTAAAAGTAAAGTTTCCTACGCAATCGATAGAACGTCAGATCGTAAAAGACAATTTTCTATAAATCAAGAAGGCACCGTAAGTATACAAAGATCGTTAGATAGAGAAGAAACTCCTAGACATCAAGTAAAAATACTGGCGATCGATGACGGCGTTCCACCTAAAACCGCTACAGCGACTTTAACAGTCATCGTACAAGATATCAACGATAACGCACCCACATTTTTAAAAGATTACCGACCAGTGCTATTAGAACACGTTCCACCTAAAAAGGTGGTGGAAATTTTAGCAACCGACGACGATGATAGATCTAAAAGCAACGGTCCTCCCTTCCAATTCAGATTAGATCCAGGCGCAGACGACGTCATTCGAGCATCGTTCAAAGTCGAACAAGATCAAAGTAAGTTTAACTTTAATCCCCACCTGTTAATAAATTGTTAAAGTTTCAAAAATTGTTTCAACAAGTCAAACTAATTTCGAAAGTTATCATTTAGACCCTCTTTACAAAATTTTGTTTTAATATAAATTTAAACAAAAACGTTATTCCCTTAATAATTACTCTAAGGTACTAAATTTGTAATTTTATGTTAGAGGGTGCAAATGGAGATGGTATGGCTATTGTTTCATCGCTGAGGTCGTTTGATCGCGAACATCAAAAGGAATATTTAATACCTATTGTTATTAAAGATCACGGAAATCCTGCCATGACTGGAACAAGTACATTAACTGTAGTTATCGGAGATGTGAACGACAATAAAATGCAGCCTGGTTCCAAAGACATTTTTGTATATAATTATCAAGGCCAAGCTCCAGATACCGAAATAGGTCGTGTTTATGTTTACGATTTGGACGATTGGGATCTTCCGGATAAGAAATTTTATTGGGAAGGTGCCGAACATCCGCAATTCAAACTCAACGAAGATACCGGAATGATAATTATGAAACATGGGACGAAAGATGGAAAGTATCATTTGAGATTTAAAGTATACGATAGAAAGCATACGCAAACAGACGTTCCGGCCAATGTTACGATTACAGTTAAGGAAATTCCACACGAAGCTGTTATAAATTCCGGTTCGGTTAGGATAGCGGGAATAACGGACGAAGAGTTTATTAGAATATGGCATTATAAAACTCAGAGTTTATCGAAAAGTAAAGCGGAAAAGTTCAAAGATAAAATAGCCGATTTATTGAATACAGATCGCGATAATGTGGATGTGTTTAGCGTGCAGTTGAGAAGAAAACATCCACCGGTTACAGACGTGCGGTTTGCAGCTCATAGTTCACCTTACTATAAACCGGTTAGGTTAAACGGATTAGTGTTAATGCATCGCGAAGAAATCGAAAAAGACGTGGGGGTTAATATAACGATGGTCGGTATTGACGAGTGCTTGTATGAAAATCAAATGTGTGAAGGATCTTGTACAAATACTTTAGACATTAGTGCCTTGCCCTACATGGTGAATGCAAATAAGACTGCATTAGTTGGGGTTCGTGTCGATGTTTTAGCCGAATGTACCTGTGGAGCTAGAAACTTTAGTAAAGACGAAAATTGTAAAAATAATCCTTGTTATAACGGCGGTCGTTGTATAGAAACTCGATATTCGTTATCGTGCTCGTGTCCTTCGGGATATAGTGGACCAAGATGTCAACAAACAGCCCGTAGTTTTAAAGGACACGGATGGGCGTGGTATCCCGCTCTCGAAATGTGCGATAAATCTCATTTAAGTTTCGAATTTATTACTAGAAAAACGGACGGATTGTTACTTTATAACGGTCCTATAGTTCCGCCAGAAATTGAAGAAACTATGGTGTCAGATTACGTCGCTGTAGAACTCGAGCGTGGTTATCCAAGATTATTAATCGATTTTGGATCGGGAACGTTAGAGCTAAGGGTTAAAACTAAAAAGAGCTTGGACGATGGCGAATGGCATAGGCTAGATATATTTTGGGATACAGAAAATGTTAGATTAGTTGTCGATCATTGTAAATCAGCCGAAATAGCCGAATTAGAAGATGGAACTCCGCCAGAATTTGACGATAGTAGTTGTCAAGCTCAAGGTACAATTCCACCCTTTAACGAATATTTAAATGTTAACGCACCTCTACAACTCGGTGGTTTGTACGTAGAACAATTTGACCCGACTCACTATCACTGGCAGTACATGCCTGTTGGTAAAGGCTTTGATGGCTGCATACGAAACTTGTTCCACAATTCGAAATTGTACGATTTGGCTCATCCCGGATTATCGAGAAATAGTGTAGCCGGTTGTCCTCAAACTGAAGAAGTTTGTAGCAGATCCGAATCGACTGCTCGTTGTTGGGAACACGGAACGTGCATGGGTAGTTTTACGGAAGCCAAGTGTCAGTGTCGACCGGGATGGACTGGGCCTTCTTGTACAGTTGCAACGATACCTACGACTTTCAAACCACAATCGTATGTTAAATACGCTTTAAGTTTCGAACCTGATAGATTCTCTACACAAATACAGCTTAGATTTAGAACGAGAGAAGAGTACGGTGAACTTTTTAGAGTTTCGGATCAACATAATCGTGAATATGGTATATTGGAGATTAAAGATTCGAGACTGCATTTTAGATATAATTTGAATTCTTTACGAACTGAAGAGAAAGATTTGTGGTTGAACGCCGTCGCTGTTGATGACGGTCAGTGGCACGTGGCGCGTGTTAGTAGGTATGGATCTGCGGCGATGCTAGAATTAGACGGTGGTGAAGGTAGAAGATACAACGAAACATTTAATTTTGTGGGACATCAATGGTTGTTAGTTGATAAACAAGAGGGTGTTTACGCTGGTGGAAAAGCCGAATATACCGGAGTTCGAACTTTCGAAGTTTATGCAGATTATGCTAAAGGTAATTGGTTTGTTTGAATGTACAGTTTGCTAATTAAGTTGTATTTAGGTTGTTTGGATGATGTTAGACTTGAAGGAAAACATCTACCACTACCACCGGCGATGAACGGAACACAATGGGGTCAAGCGACGATGGCGAGAAATTTGGAAAGAAATTGTCCATCGAATAAACCTTGTGCTAATGTAATTTGTCCGGAACCATTTGAATGTGTTGATCTTTGGAACGATTACGAGTGCACGTGAGTATTTTTGACACATTTTTTTTAACAAAAAATTTAATTTAAAAATTAAATTAAACTTAAATCGACTCAACAGATGATCTAAAATCATGCGAAGGCACTGAGATACGTTTCTTGTCACATTCAGTAGTTAGTGTGTGTTTTCATATTCCATAATAAGATCATCTACTTGTGCAGTGCTTTTGTGAGTTTAGCATGACGCAAGAGACATTTGTGATTATATCTAATTTGTAAATAATTTATGAAAATTTTCCATTTGTGAAATTAATCAAAGTAGAAGAACTGTTGGCAAATAATTTTGCAAAATTAAATAAGTCATGCATGGATTTGTAAAAAAATTATGAAAAGTATCGCGTGTACGAGTTTTTAACTGATGAAGTTTGAGTTGTCGAGTAAAAATTTACAATTTTCTCTCTGTATCTTAGTTTCTTAAATTTTCTTTGAAAACTAACCTACGAGAAAATTTAACAAAATCTATTAAAAACATTCTTTTAAATTATTGCTTTTATACTGGTGATGGTATTATTTAATGGTATTGCATGTGATTAACTAACAGCTGTGGAGAAGGACGTATCATGTCTTCTGACAATAAGGACTGCGTGGACAAGGACGAGTGTTTAGATTTGCCTTGTTTAAATGGTGGTCAGTGCATCAATCAAGAGCCACGACTGAGATATCGATGTAACTGTCCCGACAGCTTTTGGGGCGAAAACTGCGAGCTTATTCAAGAAGGCCAAACACTCAAGCTCAGCATGGGCGCTCTTGCTGCTATCCTCGTCTGCTTGCTCATCATCCTCAGTGAGCATCATCAGCCTTTTTGTTTTGCACGTTTAGCATAGGATTTAGTTTAGTTCTAGTGCATCCGTTGTTTTTATTTGAATTTGTTTAACACGAATGTGGCATCGATTCTTCACTATTATCCTCAGTGCTGGAGCAGAGTAGAGTAGACTTCGCAATTTGGTGAGTAATACTTTCTATGTGTAGTTGTCAACAAGGGTACAAATTGGTCGAAGGTGGTTGCGTTAATGAAAATGAGTGCATGTGGATGCCATGCATTAACGGAGGTATATGCAAGGATGCAAATCCTCCACAACGGTACGAGTGTAAATGTCCTTTAGGCTATACAGGAGGACATTGCGAACTTGAGCTTGCTTTATCGGGGGCTATTAAACCTTCAAGGGATTTCATCATTGCTGTTATAGTTTGTCTTTTAATGCTTCTAGGTATGTATATTATGCTCGTTAATGAACTTTAACTACCTTTATTTATAAAATACGCACATAGAATTAAAAGTAGCTTTTCACTTTAATGGATGTGTTATGTGTTCAAACGCACATTGTTTTTTCTCTGTATTTTTACAACTGATCAAAATTTTAATATAATTTTGTTTTCCAGTCTTAGTATTAGTGTTCGTCGTCTATAACAGAAGACGCGAAGCTCATATTAAATATCCTGGTCCCGATGATGATGTGCGCGAAAATATTATTAACTACGATGACGAAGGCGGTGGTGAAGATGATATGACTGCCTTCGATATTACACCTCTACAAATTCCAATCGGTGGGCCTTTACCCGAATATGCACCACCTAAACTAGCTTGTAAGTATTCAACTTTCTAAAATTTTAGCAGTCTTAAAGAGTTAAATTTTAGATCCGCCGATGATTGGAATCGGTCAAGAACCAAATGTTGGAGGTTTTATCGAAGAACATAAAAAGAGAGCTGACGGTGATCCAAATGCTCCGCCGTTTGATGATTTAAGAAACTACGCTTACGAAGGTGGCGGCAGTACGGCTGGCTCGCTAAGTTCTCTTGCCTCTGGCACAGGTAGTTTGAGTGAACCAAATAATGCTTTTTACTAACCAAAATTTTTAATAGGGACTGATGACGAACAACAAGAGTACGATTATTTAGGTGCATGGGGTCCTCGATTCGACAAACTGGCAGATATGTATGGACCAGGTGAAGAGACTGAACAAGAAGAAGAATAAAGTGGCGAACATTAATAATAACGAATAACTCTTTCCAAAAAATAACAAATAAAAGATTTTCACGTGTTCCAAAAGACTGTTGGCAGTTTTTAATACTGCATTAATCATAGAAAACAATTGTGAGGTGACGTTGAAGTTTCCTTTCGAGCCTATTCATCTAAATTCACTGCCATGCCTTTTAATATTCACAATAATTTATCTTATAAGCATTTTTCAAATTGAGCAAAACTTAATTTTAAACATCTTCGAGTTAAGGGAAACTTCTGTGATCACCATAAGGCATTGCAGAATTTAAAGATGCACACATACACTTACCTACCGTTTGTCATGTATCGTTAAAGCCAGTATTCCTATGAGCGATGTAGTAATAGCCAATCACTACATTCTAGGTCAAATTACAAGTGTAGATTAGTAAAATTTCGTGCGTATTTTGTTCGCGTGTGCGGGTAAATGTGAACTTGTGAATTGTATATAATTATAATACGTATCCACGCTGCATTTATTGAATGCGGCTCATTGCCTAACCTGTTGCCATAAGAAATGGGACTCTTTTTTATAAGTTATCAGCTCATTAGAATTTTCAATGTTTGTAGGTATGTATATAGTTTTGTGTGATAGTGCGTGAGTGAGTAACGAAAACGAGAGAGCCAGTGCCAATTAATCGTAAATTATTATAAATGTAATAATTCTTGAATGCTGTGTAATAATATATTATGTGTTTGCACTTGTGAATTATTTAAAAATGATGTATACTTAACGATATTTATATTATTAGCACTTAGCACCATTGTAACACTCAAACCAAAAATTTCATTTGTCCATAATTCATATTTCATTTATATGTTAAGTTCGAGTGTTTTTCTAGTGATGATGATGTTACAATTTGTTGATATTATTAAGAGATATTAGTAGTGAACATCGTCAATTTTTTATTTGTACAAGATATTTTTTATTTGAAGGAATTTTATTAAATAGAGTTTTAATGTACTTGTATCGAATTTTTTATATTGTTGAGTAAGTGGCAATTATTTTCAATATTCTACATTAGAGTAGTAATGACCATTGTCCACACTGCTCCTTATTTATAAATAATTGTTTGCAGTAACCTTTACATAGCCTGTAGCCCCTAAATTAACCTACATTTAAAAACAACTAAATACAATAAAGAACTACCTACTTTAGATTAGGGGAAAGTGTCAAAAACGCAATTATAATTAACTTGTGAACTTAAGATAAACAATTTTAATAATTTTTCATTCTCATAAAACTTAATAAGCTTCTGGCAGTGGTTTTAATACTTTATAAAGTTCTGATAATTATAACTGTAAATCATTCTAATATTTTAAATTCATTAGATTTAATATTAATTAAACTAACTTGCATCATTTTAAAGTAAAGTACTTATATAAATTCGATTTAGATTAGTTAAATTATTGAAAAATAGTTTACAAAATTCAAATTTTGACGCACAAGTTAAGTAGGCGCCCTCTATTGGTGTACCTCATAAGTTCTAGAAAAAATTCGTTTCACATTTCACCGTTAGAGGCGCCGCATCAAAAACCGAATAAATTTTGACAGTTTTATGACAACTACGTTACTCGGCAAAAATAAATTAAAGTTTGTGTTCGTGTTGTTAGAAGAAAGTGCTAAATAAATTTAATAATGGCTACTACTGAAACGACCGACGTTGAGATGAAAAATGCAGACAGTCCCGCTGGACTGGAAGCAGGAGATTCTAAAAGGGATGCTGACTTGCAAAGTGTTGTTGAACTACGTGAACATGCAAGGCAAATCGAAAAAGCGGTCACAAACAAAGAAAACCGTTTCATATTGCGTGTTTTGAGAGGTCTACCAACTACTAGGAAGAAGTTAAATGGGTTTGTACTTAGAGGTTTAATTAATCAGTTATATCCTCAAGTCGAACGTGAGGCTTTGTTGTGTTTTGTTGAAGAACCTACACTAGGTGCTGAAGATACTACTACTAGAACACGTTCTGCTGTAAAATCACCAGTACCTGAAGTTGACACGTACATGCACTTATTAATTTTAGTTCGTTTGATCGATACGCATAAACTCGAAGAAGCTAGTAGATGTTCACAAGCGTTGCTTACTAAAATAACAGGACAAAATCGTCGCACTTTGGATTTGATTGCTGCTAAATGTTATTTCTATCATTCACGTGTAGCCGAACTTACAAATAAATTAGATTCAATTCGAGGACTCTTACATGCTCGTCTAAGAACTGCCACTCTACGTAACGATTTCGAAGGACAAGCAGTGTTGATTAATTGTTTATTACGAAATTATTTACATTACTGTTTATACGATCAAGCAGATAAATTGGTCAGTAAATGCGTATTTCCAGAAACTGCAAGTAATAATGAGTGGGCAAGATTTTTGTATTACTTAGGCCGTATCAAAGCTGCTCGTTTAGAATACAGTATTGCGCACAAACATTTGGTGCAAGCTATGAGAAAAGCGCCTCAAAGTGCTGCTGTTGGTTTTAGACAAACTGTACAGAAATTATTGGTTGTTGTCGAGTTGCTTTTAGGTGATATACCTGAACGACAAATCTTTAGACAGGCGAGTTTAAGACACTCTCTAGCACCTTACTTTCAATTAACTCAAGCTGTACGTATGGGTAATTTACAACGTTTTGGAGAAGTTTTAGAAAATTTCGGCCCCCAATTTCGTCAAGATTTTACTTTTACTTTAATATTGCGTTTACGACACAATGTAATAAAAACTGCAATTCGTTCTATTGGATTGTCGTATTCAAGAATCTCCCCACAGGATATCGCAAAAAAATTGGGTTTGGATTCGGCCGAAGATGCAGAATTTATTGTTGCAAAAGCGATTCGTGATGGTGTTATAGAAGCAACTTTAGATCCTGAAGGTGGTTTTATGCGTAGCAAGGAAAGTTCAGATATTTATTGTACAAAAGAACCTCAAAATGCTTTTCATCAGAGAATCGCATTTTGTTTAGATTTGCATAATCAAAGTGTTAAAGCTATGCGTTATCCTCCAAAAGCTTATGGTAAAGAATTGGAATCTGCTGAAGAAAGACGCGAAAGGGAACAACAAGATTTAGAACTTGCTAAAGAGATGGCTGAAGAAGATGATGATGGTTTTCCTTAGATGTTTCTTTGATTATGTTCTAACAAATCAATTAAAAATCTTATATAAAGAATATTTAAAAGTATGAAGCTTTGGTTTTTTTTGTAATTTTAATATAATAAATTTTGTTTCTCTAATAGTAAATTATTGCTTTTTAGAGTTTTCTAATGTTTCAGTTGGATTTAAATAAGTGTTTGTTTGAAGAAATGCGAAATTGGCCAACAGAAGAAATTGTTCGTTTTTTTTAACTGAAATATATGTATGGATGTCCCCCCCCCCCGAGCAAAAACTACAGAAGCGATTTTGATGAAATTTGGTTTCAGCCACTCTAAAAATCTTTCATCGGCAAAAATAGCTTAACTAAGAAATCTATACAGGGTGTCCAAAAATAAGGTGGTTATTTTGGGTCCAATTTATTTTTATTTGGCTATAAGATAGTTCATGTGAGCCCTAATTGAAAAATAAAATTTCAATTTTTTTTATTCAAAATGGCGGCCAATATTGTTCCATTTTGTGGTTTTTCCTTTATAACTTAACCGGTAATTATTATTATAAAAATTTCAAAACGGCATGGTACAGCCAAAATATAGGGCTTTCGCCTAAGCAAGTCGATTTTCAAAATTGTTTTAAAATTGCCTACCTTTAAGAGGCCAAAGTAGGTCAAAATTTGAAATGGATTTTCTTAAAATTTCCTCTGCCATATTTTTTCTTTTTGGGATATGTTACAGACAACGTAATTTTCTATCGAAATATAGATATATTTTCTATTTTTATTAAAATCGCTCGAGCCATTTTGGAGTAATGATTTTTTGAATGTCAAAACTTCTAAAATCTCTAATTTCTTTTGCAATAAAAATGAAAACTTGAAAATGGATATATTTATCAATCTCATAAATATCTATTATTTGACACTATTTTCAACGCTTCCGGAAATTACAAAAATATCAAAATTTTTAGGAACACCCTGTATATTTTTCAAGATTTGACGGACGTAAGGGACGGAATAAGGGACACAATTTTGGAATAAATTTAATTAAGGAAATGCTGATAAAAAAATTAATATCTACTATAATTTTATCAAATGTGTAGATTTCTGTTTTTTATGTTATGTAATTTCCTACTTGAAATTTTCAACAAAAAATTCGATTCTTAAAATTTGCCGCCATTTATAATTATCATCACCATTAAAGTGTACGTCAATTTCTTAATCGATTATCTTTGATTAAATATTAGTTACGGATAATTTATGTAGATATTTATTACCATTTTAAAGCTGTAATAAACGTTACAATCAAAGAAGTGTAGGAGTGAAAAGCGGCGTACATTTTATGTGCGATAATTCTGTCAGTCTCCATATTTCTGTCAGTGATCATTCCAATTCTTTAATTTTATTTTGGCTAAATTTGTATGTTTAATAATTATTATTATTGTACGATAATCGAGCAGTATGTTAATTGATTTTTTTTAATATAAAGTGTTAATCTTAGCATGTGTTTACGTGAATATATTGGACGTAAGTATAAAAGTGAGGTTATGCTGTAATGTATTTTTTAAATTAATTATTTTTAGATATTTGACTAAAATATTCGATGTTTACTGGAGATGGTTAACACCGAGGATGTTTTACATTGGTTTGGTAACCTGGAAGGTTTTAAACGTATAGATGTAATGTTCAAGTTGTTAAATATGTGTCTTCCATTTGAAGTACGATTTTTGGGGTCTTGTATCGAAGCAATTGGTAAACATAGTTATCAAGACTTGCACGGATCTGCGATTGTGGCAAACGACTACGATAAACTTTGCAAGGATACATCTTTTACCCAAAATATACTAGACGATGGTGTTCGACATCGTGTGTTGATACATTTATCTTTACTATCTGCGTCAAATTTTAAGTGTGCCGAATGGTATTATAAAACTTTATTAACTACAAATTTTGTCAAGCCATGTGTTTTGCAAAGAAGTTGCGAAGATGAAAATTTTAGAACCGAATTCTTGTTGCTGTTTACTATGGCTTTACATCATCCTGCATTTACTTTTGAACAAAGAAGGTTTTTTGGAACTATGCTCGAATTTGTACTTAATAAACGCGAGTGTACCAACCAACTACCTGATAAGACATTTTCAAATTATTCACCTGGTTTAGGGTACTATTATGTCATTGTAAGAACTTTTTATTTTAAATTGTGTCAATTTGTAGTATACAAAATCTTGATTTTCAGCCTTCTCCATTAGAAATATCTACAATGCCACAGACCAATTCATTAGCAATTGTCGGCAATGAGATTCAACCATCTTCTACAACTGGAATTCCTCCTATAGATTTTATACATAATTGGAATCGACCTGGTTTTCCAGGTCCCATTAGTGGAGCTCCCGAGGTAAACTATTGCACTTATTAAATCAATATTTCATTATTTTTAATTGTTGCAGATGCCGGCATTTCCTTCAACATCTGTGTCCCCATTGATTAGTCAACCTACATCACCAATTCATAGTCGTCCTGATTCACCCCACAGATTGATGACACTTGTGCCCAATAATGTTCCGCTGCAGCCAAACAATCAAGTTGTAGAAGTTGTTCCTATTTATACACCTCCAGTTTTAGTTGATCCCCTGTCCCAAACTAGACTTTCTTCTGTATCATCAGAAAATAGTGTAAGTTAGATTTTAATTATAAAAAAAATATTCTTTATGTAATATTTGTAACGTACTTTTTTCTTTCCAGTTAAACAATGCTTCAGAAGATAAAATGCGAGATATTCATTGTACAAATGCTGTGGTACATTTAAGTAATATGAAACCACCAAATGGTGTTCGTTTGAATTCTTTCAATAAAATCTATGCATCTTCCATATCGGATCAGTTACAAACTTTAAATCTTGATGGCGACTATCCACATCAATGTTCGAGTTCGAATTCTTCAAGCAATAATAGTGTAAATCACTCTCCCCCTACTACTCCTCCTACTGTGCACACAAATTCTCATCATACTTCTCATAGTCCTATTAGAGAAGATAAAAACAGATTGAACGGTGGACCTGTACCATATGTTAATCCAAATTTACCAAATTTGGTAACTGTTCCTCCTCCACCAATATGTGATACTTCAACACCACCTCCTCCATTACCAGCTGCTTTGAATAATTGCTCTGTGCCTTATCCCTCAAATTATCCTGCTCCAGTTACATTACCTGGTATTACTAACAGGTCTGTATATAATTATACTCAACCTTACAGACCTCCATTTAGTGCTCCTTATAATTATCAGCACGAATTAATTTATTTTCCATTTATGGTTTCTAGTGCAATATCACAGATTCCACCAAGAAATTGTTATAATTGTGGAGGCGACGGACATAATGGAGTCGAATGTACAGGGCAAACTATAGAAGAAATAACTCAAAAGAAAACTTATATGTTAGATTACAACTTACCCGAATTTGATAAATGATAATGACTGTAGGTATAGCTAGTTTTATATTTATTGCAAGTGATTGAACCGAGTTACCATTTTGGTTTAATTTGATTGTTTAATTGTTATAGATAACGTTTAACTAATTGCAACTTAAACAACAATTGTTAGTTCAAATTTTAAATTATTTATGTAAAAGACAGAGCACAACCTTTAGTCGTTATATATGTTTAATTTTATTACATTAATTTTTTTTTTTAATTTAAAAATCGTTTACGTGTGTTTCTGTTAAGAATCTAAAAAGAATGCTTAACATTTTAAATAATATATGGTAAGAAATAATGTAATAATTTTTTAATTATAATATGTATGCTTAAGTAATATTAGTTTATAATATTTTACATAAACTGAGGTTGTTTGCTCTGTCTTTAAAGAGTACACAGAACTAACAAACTGCAATCTACAATTAGTATAACATATTGTACTAAACGTATCAGAATAGTAAATTTTTGAATGAATGGCTCGCTAATTTCAAGTTGCTTACTCAAATGATGGATTTCCAAAAACAAAAATGATGTCCTGAATAAGTTGTTATGTTTTATGCCTTAGTGGTAATTTTTTTATTGGATCAGTTAATTAATGTGTGCTATGTATGAATGTTTAACTGTTGCAGTAAATCGAAAATGTATTTATTATGTGTGTTAAAGTCGCAAGTACTTATATTATGTGAATTGAGTTTTCTTTTAAATTAATTTTTTTAGAATTAAAAAATTGTTAGTATGTAAATACCACAAAATAAATTGTTTCTAAATGAAGTTTTAAGCAAAATTTACAGCATTTTAAATATAATATCTAGTAATTGTTTTATTTTCATAGTATGTTTACTACTCTTTTTTGTTGTTATTATCGATTTTATTGTAAATATGGACTTAGATTTACAGATATTAATATTGATATATTTATAAAATAAAGCAATCAGTATCTGATTTAAGCTTAATTTAAAATGATGAATAAATTACAAGATTTTCTACTTTGTTTTTTTATGTTCAGATTTTGTAGAATGCGGATAGAAATGTTTGTAGTAATATGTGAACTCTGTGATTGAGGTACATAATTAATTTACAGCCGACTTGGTAAGAAGTCGAATATAGTTAGGAAAGAAATGAAAAACTAACAGTGTTCCAAGCTACGCAGTAGTGGTACTAGAAGGTGCAACATGCTAATCATGTTATATGTTACCATAACAAGTTTTCGGATTCATAGCAACAAGAAATCTGTCTAATCAATATCAAATGTGATTACTACAATCGTTCAACTATGGAAAACCCTCAAGATATTATAAATCTAGCTGAATTATTAAAACCCAAAGGATCGAATAATTCTGATTCTGAAGATGATCTTGACCAAAGCCAAAATAATGCTAATGGTAAGTTAATACACCATCACTACGTACTAAACTATTTTTATCTTTACAGTAGCAACTCCAGGTGATATTGGAAAGAAGCAACCACAAAAAGAAAGAAAGCCAAGTGTTTACACTAAATTACCTGAACCGGAACGAAAACCTATCGACGTGACTGAACTTGACAATGAGAGTGAACACAAGTTATTTTTTGAAGGTGAAGGCGCCAATGAAACACTGTCAGATTGGAGAAAAACTCCACATTGGGATGTTTCTTACAAACAGCAAGTTACAGCGTCTGATGTGTTTTTACAGGTTTGTAAAATGTAAAATTTGCATTCAAAGTAATAATGGTATTAATTTAGATGAGTGGTAAAAGTCCAGCTACACAGAGTTGTGAAGACATGATAATAAAAATTCATTTACCAGAGGAAAATCGTCATAATATAGATTTGAAAATTTTAAGAAAGAGTATTTTCATGGTTTCTCCAAAATTCAAGTTAGATGAACCTTTGCCTCATCCTGTTGATCCCAAATTGGGAAATGCTCAATGGGATAATGATAGCGAAACTCTTATTGTTACATTGAGAATGGATCGTGAATTTGATTATCTTAATTTTTAAAGATGAAAGATAATTGTAATTTATACCAGTTTATTATGTGCTTATATTTTACACTCGCTTTAGACTAAACGGCTGATCAGGAATTACATTGCTATAAATAATTAAAATAGATTATTTCTGTGTTACTAAATGTTTATGTATGTCTTTCATCAATAATAGGTAATTGAATCTATTTGCATATTTTGTACTGTAGTTAGAAATGTAGTTAGAATTTCAAACTCACTTTGAAAGTGGCTCACACTTTGGTCAAATGACCATCTAAAGTTCTCCAAAAGTTGAAGTCAGCTCAGGAGGGCTATTTATGGTATTATAAATATTGGGTAATGCTTATATGTTGATAATTAATTAATGTTTCTGTGTAGTATCTGTCGTTCTTTGCTCATTATGCTAATCAGAAGAAGTATCAAATGTTGAACCTGGAAGGCTACTGCTACAATGTACTGAAGTGTAAGAAAGATAGATGAAAGCAATATAAAACATGTACTCCAAGAAAAATTAACTGGTAAAAACACGTACATAGTGTGGAGAAAAAAAAGTAATGGAGTACTTAAGAAAACAAGTACATATACTACAGTGGACAAAGGCCGAATGTCTAAACCTGGAAGGAAGAAGAAAAAAAGAGGACATAAAATAAAGGTAGTAATGATTACGTTTAATAACAATTTTTTTATTGATTTCATGTAATTAATTATATTTTTACTAATAATTTATATTAATTATTATTTTTCAAATTTGAATAGTGTTGAGTCTCATCTTAGTCAATTTTATATTATAATTTTTGATTTATGTTACTGAAATATAAATCTAAATTCCTGCTATATTGTATGTATCCATCTGCAAATGTTTGCTTAATTTGGTAAATAGTAATTCGAAAATTAATTGATTTTGTGCTTTTAGTACAAACGACTGCCAGAGCAATTTCTATTCAAAGATAAACTAGCTGAGGAGAACATGGAATGGAAGTCGGAACAATACCAAAAGAAAGTAACTAAATTTAAGCTTGAAGAAAAATAATTGGAAGACTTTGAAAACAAAAATACAATTCAGAGAGGCCAAAAACCAAAAAACTAAATCTGGAATGAAGATAAAGAAAAGGTAGTAATTATCTTTAATAATAATTTATTATTTTAATAATTATTTTTCAAATTTGTACAGTTTTATGAGAGTTTGATCTTAGTCAATTCCATACTGTAATTTTTTATTTATGTTATTCAAATATAAATCTAAATTATTTCCATTTTGTATACAGTGTGTCCCCGGATTGAGTTCACTATAGGTGTAATTGACAAAAAATTTCGGAATTTCGTTTTGATGTTCTGGAATTCAGCCCTGCTTGGTCTGAAATGAATTTTAAGCACATTTTTAATTTTTAAAAATGAAGGCCCCCGTGACAATTAAGAGAAATCTATTTTCTGTTCAGGTAAAGTGTCGTTTTGGTCAACAATATAGCAAAATCTCATTAACAGAAGTTGTTCAGAATATGAAATTATGGCTCTATACAAAATTTCAAAATGATCGGCACACTTTGATTAAATCGGTTTTGATTGTATGGATCAACGAAAAATCGCATCGTACGTATAGACTATGGGCCCATAACAAAAAACTGGTGGTAATATTATGTCATTGGGGTGTCACCGAACACGAAATGAATCCTTGCTTTGTAAATTGAGATAAAATTTTATTCAAAATGTTAAAATAAAATTACTAATGAATTGATAGATCGGGCGTGGTTTGCTCTTATTATTTTGAGCGATATTGATATTTAGAGTGAAAATAAATAAGAAATAAGTAACTGCATGGCATTTTTGTATGTTTCAAAAATTATTTCCTAGAATGTTGACTGTAGAACAACGTGTTAATCAAAGTGTGCCGATCATTTTTAAATTTTGCATAGAGCCATAATTTCGTATTCTGAACAACTTTTATTAATGACATTTTCCTTTATTGTTGCCAAAAAAGACACTTTACCTAAACAGAAAATAGATTTCTCTCAATTGTCACGAGGGTCTTCATTTTTTAAAATTTAAAATATGCTTAAAATTCATTACAGACCAAGCAGGGCTGAATTCCAAAACATCAAAATGAAATTCCGAAAATTTTTGTCAATTACACCTATAGTGAACTCAATCCGGGGACACACTGTATATACATCTGCAAATGTTTACTTAATTTAGTAATTAGTGGTTCATAAATTTATTGATTTTGTGCTTCTAGGTACAAACGACTACCAGTACACACTAAATATCACGTTAGTAATAGAGGTAGCAAAATAATTGTTGAAGAAAACCTATTTGCTACACCACTAATTTAAAACAGTTCGTCGAATCAGGTCACTTCCAAATGTTATTTTATGAAGTTGAAGTGAGATATTAAAATTATATAATAACAAGTAGCATTAATTATTATAAATGTACTACTAATACTAGTTAAGTAATGTGTCCCATAATTTATAGACCCATTTGTTTTTATTATAACTTATTAACTTAATTTTTGAAACGATAAATAATGGGACACTCAAAGTTTCAAAGATTTTTTGTTCCTTTTATAATCTGTAGAGTATCCAATAAGTTCAAAGAAATTAAATTTAAAAAAAAAAGTTTGTAATTTTTCAATTTAATTTTTTTTAAATTAATAATTGTGAGAAATTGCTCATTTATTACAAAATCTTTTAAAGTGTAAGTGTAAAAATACGTAAAGTTCAGGAATTTGAATATTAAATTTATTGGTAATCGGCTATTACATAACTGTTTACTTTTAAAATGATAAATACAAAAGTTCAAAAATATCGATAGTCATACCTAATTATTTGTCATTTAGTATATTTTTCCACAGATAAAAATTTATTATTTTATTTGTCGATTGAGCTTTAGTTTATATTTGCTAGTTAAAGTGTTTATATGTATATTCCAATTTCACAGTTATAGAGAGAGACTCATTCCCAAAATTTAGACAGTGAGGAATATTGATTACACAAAAATTACTTTTTAATGTAAGTGGAAAAATACCCTTATGCCCTTAGTATAAGAAATTAATTTATTGGTCAATGACTAACTTATTACTAATATTACATAGCTGTCCACTTTTAAAACGACAAATTCAAAAATTTAAAAACTAAAAAAATTGATACTAATTACCATGATTGTATTCATTAATTCTCATGTAACTGTTTGTCATAAAAGGGTGCATTTATTAAAAAAATAGTTCAGTTTATAATTGTAAAATGTAAATATTTCATTTACAAATCTAGTCCACTTATTTAAAATAATTATCCTTATTTATTTCACTTTGTAACTGTTTGTTATAAGTGGTTGCTTATGTTCCTTAAGGTTTACATAAGGGTAACTAAATAACCACTACCCAAAATTTGGTTTTTGTATTTCAACTTGAAAAAGATGCAAAAAATTATTATTTTTATTCGATTCGGTGGGCATACTGAAATTAGCAAATGACATCATTCAATCAACTTTTAAGAACATTCATTGGTGGATGTGTTAACATTTAATATAATCTTGAAACCCTTATTTACTAACAGATAGAATATGGATAGAATTATAAACTGAACCAATTTTTGACCAAACAAAATCCTTGTCATGAAAAGCAACTTGAGCCCAGCATATAGGCAACTTTTAATACTCGCATATTATTGGTTGATATATCTTTAGTAGTAGGAGAAAGTTAATATAAGTGCGAGTTTCGCCATAAGTTCAGATGCTTATCAGTAACACAGATCAACAAAGTTTAGAAAAATAAGGGTTACTCTTGTGAAAATCAACTTTCAATTTTAGAATTTTTTTTGATTGGAAGTTGTTCCTAGTATTATTATAAGTATTTCCACCAACTATTAATTAATTTATTTCAATATTAATTGTAAAAACTGAAATAATGTGATCAACAATTATTTTATAATTTAAGGTAATTGTAAATGCTTATTAGGGATTATAATTTTAATTATAACTCACTTATATTAATGTTGGTTATTTTATAGGGTGTATTGGATTTATTAATATTTTTTTATGTAAAAAAATAATTACCTACATTTCTATACTAATTAAAAATAGTAAAAATTAATCTTTTGTATTTTATTTGTACCATAACTTTTGTTTATGTGTGATTGTTTTTTTTTGAGAAAAAAGTCTTGGTGTTAACAGCATAAAAAATAGTTGGTTCATACAAAAGGTTACACAAAAATCTTGGTTAATAAAAAATGGTTTAAAAAATATCTTGGTCCATAAAAAATGTTAAAATAATTCTTAGTGTTATAAAAAACGCCACTGTCCTGAATTTGTTCACAGACTGCAGAAACTGCCGTCGACTGCAGTTGACTACCGAACCTTAGTACATTGACTGCAGAAAGTGGATGGTCCCTTGGTGTAAACAATTACTTTGATAAAATCTGTCGGAAGTAGTGAAAGGACTAGCCTCGGGGAAGAGCCCAAAAATTAACTCTTACTTTCTAACGTTGCAAGCCATTCCTAAAATAATAATAATATTGTACATTTGTTTACTTCAAATTTCAATCTTAATCAGTAGTATTAACTAAAGTGAACTTAATTGTCTTTTAATCTCTCAAATTTAGTGTAAATTTCTTCCAATAATATTTATCCATTCGATAACGCATCCGATATGCAGATTTAAATTTATACAGCTGTTCTTTGCACTTTACTTTTATGGTCTTTCAATAGTTGCTTAGATAGATGTTAAAATGTCGATAAACACATTATAAATCTTTAGTTGTAGCTACCACCTCTGTAATATAAAAGTATCGTTACCTCTACTTCGGAGAGAAATTCTCGATGTAATTAGGTTTGAATTATTCGTTTTCTCAATAACCTTACCTATTTTTAATTTAAATTACATTTCATAATTACAGGTGAGATGTAAAATCCTTTAAAAACTGCTCAAAACTTAATTAAACGAAAGTCAATTTGAGGTTATGTTCGTTATGTTTACATTTTTGTTGAGAAGATAAAATTTACTTTTAACAAACTCCTGCTACTCTTCTGTGCTCCTGTCACTTCAATTTGCTCGTCGACTGCGTCTTATCAATTTTTAGCGCATTTTTATCAAAATTATCTGATTTGGACTTTCAACTTTTGAACCACAGGAGCTACAGCGTTGAAAATCGACACCGGGCTAGCCGAGGGGTCGTATATACTCACAGTTTTTTCAAAATTGAAATACCTACCCTTAAACCAGAGCTACAGGCGTTCAAAGTTTCAAAGGGTGAACAGCTTAATTCTTTAAAGTAGACTATAGAAACTGAAAAAAATTGTACGAAGATAGAAGAATAATAGCCCAAATATCTTCCTTAACTGAAAATGAAATTTTAAAAAGCACACCCTTATTTAAAGTGGAGCTAAAAACTCGGGAATAAACAGCTTACAAGATGTTGTATTATAGAAGTATTTTGTAAATTGTTTAAACAAATCTCTTGCAGCTTGGTACATCATCTACAAATATATTACATAGGTATGGGTAAACTACCCCACCCCATTGAACAAAATATTTTTTTAAATTATCTGATCTAAGTTTATTTGAACTTAAAGAGAAATATTTTTAAATTCTTTACGGACAATGGACATACCTAGTCGGGAAAAGACCTCATTGTTAATAAAATAAACGCACCCTTATTTAAAATATGAGTTTCGTAGATTGAATTTTATTAAGTATTTACGTTAAATTGTCAAAAAGTTAATAAAAACCGGATAATAAGTTTAAATCGTTATTAGAGTCAATCGGAGCCCGGGAGCAAATTTAAGGGTTACTCTTGATGAAAATTAACTTTGATTTGTGAATTTTTTTTGGATTGCAAGTTGTTCGTATAATATTATTCTGAATGTTTCTACCAAGCTTTAAATGAAAAATTTCAACAAGGACGGCGGAAAAATAATATGAGAAATCAACACCCCTAAACTAACTAATTCGTTAAAAGAGCTCTAATTAATTAAACTATAAAAATATAAAAAACACTGATATATGAGATTTCAACCTGAGCACGAAATAGTTACTTATTACAGTTTGTTGCCACTTTCAGTACACAAATGTAGTATCATCTTAAGAGGGTAGTTTATTCATGCCTGTGTAGTAAATATATTTGAGCCAAACTGAAAGAGATTTCTTAAAACAGTATACAAGATTCAATATCTTATAAACTGTTTCATTTTCATGACTTTTTACCTCTAATTTAAATAAGGGTGTGCTTTTTAAAATTTCATTTTCAATTAAGGAAGATATTTGGGCTATTATTCTTCTATCTTCGTACAAATATTTTCAGTTTCTATAGTCTACTTTAAAGAATTAAGCTGTTCACCCTTTGAAACTTTAAACAGTTCTAGCTCTGGTTTGGGGGTAGGTATTTAATTTTTGAAAAAAGGGTGAGTATATACAACCCCTCGGCTAGCCCGGTGTCGATTTTCAACGCTGTAGCTCCTGTGGTTCAAAAGTTGAAAGTCCAAATCAGATAATTTTGATAAAAATGCGCTAAAAATTGATAAGACGCAGTCGACGAGCAAATTGAAGTGACAGGAGCACAGAAGAGTAGCAGGAGTTTGTTAAAAGTAAATTTTATCTTCTCAACAAAAATGTAAACATAACGAACATAACCTCAAATTGACTTTTGTTTAATAAAGTTTTGAGAAACTTTTAAGGGACCTTACATGTTACTTGTAATTATATGAAATGTAATTTCAATTAAAACTGGGTAAGCTTATTGAGATACAGAATAATTCAAACCTATATTCTATCGAGAACTGCTTCCCGATGCTAGGGTAACACCATTTTTAAATTACAGTGGTATAGTCACAACTTAAAATTATTAATATTAAACACATAATGTGTTTATGGATATTTCAACATCTAAGCTATTGTTAGAAAGTCAAATGGAAAGATCGGCTGTAGGAATTTATAGCTACACCATGTATCGGAAACATTTTCTAATAATCAGTAACATGTTTAGAAGATGAAGTTAGAATAAAGGCAGAATTTCCTCTATCAAAACTATATTTTATAACAATTGTCTGCATTGTATTTTGGAGAAGGTGGAGAGTAATTGATAGTTTTGTGTTTGATTAAAATGGAAATGTTTTGAAGTTGAACTGAAGAATTTGATGGTTCCAACGTTGGAAATTTTATAAAAAATTTTGGTGTTTCAAAAAAACTTAGTGTTATAAATCGAGGTCTCATTAGCCTTCAATTGAAATAAAATACCTTTAATTTTATACCTTTATTATAATTAATTACTCCTATTAAATAATTACAAGTACAGATAACTTTTCAACTTAATCATTACATACACATCAAACTTATTACAATGTAAGGAACAACTTTCAAACATAAAAAATTCGAAAGTTGATTTTCACAAGAATAACCCTTATTTGAACTCACTAACGCACTAACCAATAAAATGCGAGTATTGAAGCATGAGTTGCCTATGTGTTAGGCGTAAATCAATTACTTTTGCATTTATTTAATTTATTTCTAATATAAGGATTATTTATAAACAAAATTAAACTTAAGGGTAATTAATATTTAGGCAATTAATAAAATAACGGTAATTTTATATTCAAACATCATTTTATCCTGCCAAGCTTTTAGTAAAAATAAACAACAAACTTTTACAAAAATAAAAATACATATTTCGTTACATAAATTATTGTGTAAATCTGAAGTTTAAATTTAAAAGGCACAATAAAAATTAAAGTATCAGATACTTTTTATGATTCACTCTGTGCCACTTATAGTAAATTTCGTAATTTATTTCAGTTTCAAATAAACTTCCGAGCTAGAAACATCGTTCATTAAGTAGTGCCAGTGACTTTAATACAAGAACACAAAGATTGCCAGAAGAATATTGTCATACTACCATAGCGGTGCGAGTTAGTGGGTACTTCACAAAGAAAATCCTGGATATGGAGTTGGAATCGTGGAAATTGAGCTGCCAGTTGCCTTGCCAATGAAAGACTGCAAAAATTTGGTATGTAAGATTTAAATTATAATACAACTTTCTTAATTATTGAATAAATTAAAAACGTTTTAATTCTCGGTATGAGGAGTGTTATAAAAATTACAAAATATTTTTAATTAGGTGTAGTAGAGTTTCAATTAAGTATTTATTAATTAGTTAGTTTAATAAAAAGCAGAATTCCTGAATGTAACTTTTTATAACAAATCCTTACATCGAATAAAAAAAAATCAATAATTTGTATGTCGGCAATTAATGCATTTACCTGGTAATTAGTTGGATAGGGTCGGTCAATCAATAACTCCATAAAATAATTAAAAAACTAGAACTTTTAATTTGATAAATTATTTAAAAAATACAGTTAATTATTAATGATCAAATTAACCAATAGCATTATTTAATTATTTTTAAGGGTGTATTTATTTGTAAAAAAATTTTGCAAGTAATATTTTAGAGTTGATCAATTCATTTAAATTTTGCGCTGGTTTCAAAATATTCTCTTTACTGCAAAAAGT
This sequence comes from Malthinus seriepunctatus, assembly GCA_963924605.1. Taxonomy (NCBI): domain Eukaryota; kingdom Metazoa; phylum Arthropoda; class Insecta; order Coleoptera; family Cantharidae; genus Malthinus; species Malthinus seriepunctatus. The sequence goes on from OZ004600.1 coordinate 19,127,492, forward strand.
TCAACATTGTCCAAGTTTGAAAAGCACAGTCTCCCAATATCAAGGGCATTTATTTTTTCTAAGAAAGTTTTTTAATGTTTTTTAACAGTCTTAGTTATCATATCTCAAAGTCGGTTAACTTTAGACCTCCTTAACACTTTTTTACTTTAATTAAGCATATTACATATGACTTTTATCGTATAAGCCAGTGGTCGGTAGGCGTTTCTGAGCTACATAAGTTTTGTTTTGGTCCTAAAAGAACTTTTATCATCGACCCTTCTCTTAAAAATCAGGGGTAATGGAGCTTATTTGAAACATCCGGAATTGTTTATGATAATAAATTTTGAAATTCTGTTTTCTACAACATCCTGTATAATGTAACGATAAGCATTTACCTTGCATAAAAATACATTTTTTAAAAAGAAAATAAAAATCAAAGTAGATAAAGAACAATAAACTTTTAATGATTCACTTTGTGTATATTATAGTAAATATTTTGTAATTTATTTCAGTGTCCATTAAACTTGCGAGTTAGGAAGATCGTTCGTCAAGTGTTCTCTATACCACAATAATTCCAAAAATCAATGGATCGAGGATTACAATAAAATTAACAAATAGGTAATTAAATTAACTACTTTTGTCTTTTTAAGCATACCTATATAAAGCGTAAGAGATATTTTGCCAATGCATAATAAGAATAACTCTTTTTATAATTAATAAATTCTTAAGTTTTGCGCTTTTTGGAAAACAGGCTTTAATTAATAAACTTCTAACTATGTAAAAAATCTCTCAACAATTAAACATTTAATTAATTTAAATTATTTATGTAAATCCATAGTAATCTCACATGGCTTTAGAAATATTTTGAAACAAATATTTTTAATCAATTAATTTATTTACTTTGCAAATGAAAAAATGAAATAATTTGAAATAATCATTAGTTGATTATGACTTTGCTTTTCAACTCAAACAAGCGTGATAATAAAAGGCACTAGTGACTAATGCTTTTGGCGAATCAGTTATTGTCGTGACATAATTCTAATATGTGCCAATTTGTTTCAGTTTCGAAACTGCATTTGACTTCGAAAGATGTGCTTTTTAGCCCCACAACAAGAGGATTACTAGAAATTTTAATAGACTAAGATGAAGTTATTGTAAGTATAATTTTATCAAAGTGCTTTCAAGATATTTGTAAGCAATTACAGGGTGTAACCAAATTGCTTGAAGAACCTTTTAGGGTACCCGTATTTGCTGCTTTCTTCAATTCCTAATTTTTATTGCACAGTTAAACGTATAATTTAATTCTCTAAATTCGAGAGTGTTCATCATTGAGAGCGTATAGTACGCGTTAAAGTGGGTAAAAAAAGTTACATTGAGTAGTGTCCAATAGTTCGTACTTTTCGAGTTATGGCCACGACTCAAAAAGTATGATCTATTGAACACCCCTCAATATAACCTGTTTTACTCTTTTTAATGCGCACTACACGCTCTTAAAGTTGAAAATGCTTTTTTAACACCCTAGAACCTGCAAATTCCACCAACTTAACTTTTTTAATTGAATTGATCTTCGTACAATTCACAATTAGTTTCTTCACAAATTATTTTTTGAACTTTAATCACGTATTTTTCATTTGCTTAACAATTTTTTGCTTCTGTTTATTTTTCTTCTTAAATCTTAAATACGTCGGAATCCTATTTTTCAAAAATAATTAATTTATTATTTATTTCAAATTACCATGGCTCTTTTCTAATTCTTCTTTTTTCTTTAAAATCATATTTTCTGTACTATGAAAATGCAATTGTAGTTTAGAATTAATTACACGCATAGATTGATTTTAAAAATTTTAAATTTAACACTTAGCTGTACAATAAAAATATTGAATTATTCGAGGGCGACCAAGAGCAGCTTTTACAAAATTAAGACTTGGGCTCCCAGGCTACACTGGGATAGTTTGCATAATACAATATCGTTAACATCGGTCAAGGAGTTTCTAAACTATTCACAAAATGGGGTTCTGGCTAGAGACTCAGGATTCGGAAAAACTAAAAAATACGGGTACCCAAATTTTAAGTAGAGAACATACCCTCCTAGAAGTTTGTTGAAGGATTTTGCTTACACCCTGTATTTTTAATTAATTTATTTTGCAAATTAAAAATTAATTAATTAATTGAAAATAATCATTGCTTTGTAATTAAAACAACTCTCAATTTATTTCAGTTTCGATTTGGATTAGAATCTTCGACTTGGAATGATGTTGACGTAACCGACAGTGCCTTTTGGTCCACATCAAGAGGATACAAGAAAACTTAACGGACCAAGTGGAAGTTATTTTACCTAAGTTTATTTTATCACGAGGCTTCGAGATATTTTGAATCAAAATATTTTTAATTATTAATTCACTTTAATTATTAAAAATTAATTAATGGTATATAATCATTGGGCGATAACTATTAAAACTTAGAAAGCAAAAGTCCTTTTAACGATTCAGTTTGTGTCAAAATGGTACATAAAACTAAAACAATTCTCAATTAGTTTCAGTTTATCTTTGCCGCGGAAAGATGCTTTTCTTTATCAAACCGACAGTGGTTTTTGGTTTTGGCACCAACATAAGGATTACGAGATTTAATGGACGAAGATTAATTTATTTTGGGTTTTATTCAAGTAGAAGGGTAGCTACACCTCTACACTGTTAATCGCTACCAATTAGTTTTTTTAATTAATTTTTTTCATTTAAAAATCATTGTTTGGTTAGGAGGGTAGCTACCCGTCTATACTAGTCATCGCTACAGATGACTTAGCGGCTAAGTTCGTTGCTTTCAACAGTTCTTCTCCAAGTTAAAGAAAGCGCCAAGGGAAGCAACCTCTAAGACCACTGCGAGTTGTCCTCGAATTGGTCGGAGGTTGTTTCTCTTCCGTGGTTTTTAATGTGGGGATCGGCGGCGGTGGCCTCGATGTTGGAGTCTGGATCTGGACGCAGATCCTTGCTCTGACACCGCGCCCACGCACTCGTCATTCCTCCACCAGAGACTAAAGAGGAGGAGCAACGACCGGCAATTTCAAGTACAACCCGCACTGGTGAAGAGGTTTGCCTCCCCTCATACTCTCTCTGACATGGTGCAGTGCTGTAGCGACACCACCTACCTAGCAGCTACCCTTTAACTAGCGATTGATCCAAGCAAGAGCATTGGTAAGCGAACTTATCACGACTGTCCAGTCACGCTAGACCGATGACGGTGATAGGGGAAGCTTCCTTGCCTTGTTCGGTGATAAAATCGATTCATTTTGTCAGTTATTATTGCTATTAGCGATTACCAATAAAGTAGCTGCTAGGTAAGTTGCTTCCAACAGTTCTTCTCCACGTTAAAGAAAGCGCCAGGGGAAGCAGCCTCTAAGACCACTGCGAGTTGTCCTCGAAATGGTCGGGTTGTTTCTTTTCCGTGGCCTTTAGGTGGACTATGCGGTGGACTCGAAGTTGGAGTCGCGAATCTGCGTTGGCGTCGGGCGGGGGAATGGGGGGAGGGGGGTCTGCGTCCCCCTCCCCCCATTCCCCCGCCCGACGCCAACGCAGAACCAGGCTCCACCCCGCGTCCACGCGCATGCGCATTAGATGCTAAGGAGGAGGAGCAAGGGCCGGCAATATCAATGACAACTCGCACTGGTGGAGGGGGTACCTCCCCTAGTACTCTCTCGGACAAAGTGCAGGGCTGTAGCGACGCCACTTACCTAGCTGCTACCCTATAAGTAGCGATGATCAGTAAAGTAAATATGTTGTAATTATGTATTGTTTTAGCATCACGTCTTGTGGGCGCATTTTTTTTAAGGTACAGCTATTTTTCTTATTGCTAATTACTGAATCGTTAAAAGGACTGTTTCATGCCTCTTGAATTTCGCTTGGGTGATTTACTAAGGGTTGGCCCGTCAGCCAATAATGAATTATTTACAAATAATTAGTTTTAAATTTGTGAAATTAATTAATTAATTAATAGCATATTATTATGATTTTCTTGTGTACATAATTATATTAAATATATGTTTTATTGTTAATAAATATGTGTATAAGAATATTTTTTTGTGTATTTTTTCATTTTAATAAATAGTAAACTGATTTAAATCTTGACATTTTCTCAAGAAAACATCACTCTTGGAGTCTTTAAGACTCTTTTTTCTCAATACCCTTCTTAATTTTCAATTTATTTTTAACTTTCCAATTAACTTTGGATTTCAAAAGCAAAAGGTAAATGTTGAAAGCAAATTAAGTCTTAATACATAAGACATTAAATTCCAGCTTTCTAATTCTGTAATACAAAGAGTTCTTCTTTACTTCTGTTAAATGTGATGATAGAGGCAGAGGAGATTGATATAGGAGATGAAATGAAATGAGATAAAGACACTGATGAAATGAGATAAAAACAGTAAAATAGAAAGATAGATACAGAGATAAGGAGAAAGATAAAGACACTGATGAAATGAGATAAAAACATAGTAAAATAGAGACATATACAGATACTGATGAAATGAGATAAACACAGCAGTGAAATAGAAGAAGTTAGAGATAGACACAGATATAAAGAGATAGCTAAAGAGACTGATGAAATGAGATAAAAACATAGAAAAATAGAAGGAGACAGAGATAGACACAGAGATAAGGAGATAGCTAAAGAGACTGATGAAGTGAGATAAAAACATAGTAAAATAGTAGGAGACAGAGATTACGTTTTTCTTTCAGGAACTTACTTTTAAAGTTTTTCGGTGTCCTGATGGAATACTTTGAATATAATCATTATTGTAAAACAATGTAACTAGTCTAATAAAAGTACTTGATTTAACTTTAACATATAATATGTTAAATTTACTTTAAATCTTCCAAACAAAATTAAACTAATAATTATTTAAGTAGAGCACCAAATCAATTATTGTAAGAATTATTGTAAGAACCGTAGGGGGCTTTCTACAGTAAACAATCATTAAACAAAAATTTTGTCTTTCAATACAGCGCAAAGATTTGTTTTTCTATACTAATTTAATTAAGTTTTGCACCTTTCCTATAGGCAACTTAATATACACATTTTAAAGTTACATTGCGCATTTGTACTTATTCTAGTTAAATTAATGCTCGAATACTATTGGTTAAAATTAATAAAGAGGGGCGATAATCACCACCAAAAGTTAATAAAAGGCCGAGTTTCGCCATAAGTTGACTTTTTTATCAGCAACTCAGATCTTCAATTTTTAGAAATTTAAGGGTTACTCTTGTTGAAAATCAACTAGGATTTTTGAAATTTTTTTTGATTGGAAGTTGTTCCTAATATTATTCTAAGTGTTTTTACCAAGTTGTTAATCAAAAACTTCATAAATAAGTGTAGAAAATGCAATTTACTAATTAATAATTATTTATAAATTTTATACTTAAAATTTAATTTTAATGAATTGTAGGTAATAATTTTGTACAAAAAAAAACTAAAATTGATATGATTATTTATTGTAAAGTGTATAATGTATTTATAAATTTCATTTGTACTTAGATAAATAATTGACTTATAAATAAAAAAAATTGTGTTAATTACATACTGCTATTACTTAATAAATGTATTGAAATTATCTGTATTTTTTTCTGCTCATCCACCTCAATAAAGAATTGGTTTATACACTCGTGCTAAGCAAATTTTAACAAATTTGGACACATTTGGACATTTTTTATGTCAAAATAAGTTGATTTTTAAACTAAACTTTTGATATAGAAGAGATGGAGGGAGAGAATAAAATATTTGTGTAAAAATCATCTTATTTTGACATAAAATATGTCCAAATGTGTCCAAATTTGTTAAAATTGGCTGAGAATCGGTGTATAAACCAGTTGATGTATTAGGAGAGCAGAAGTGCTATAGGATATCATTAAAAATAAAAATATTAAATTAAAGTCGCAAAGAGCTTTACGTAAAAGCTGTTATCGAAAGCTTATCTTGATATGTGAAGATAAGGCCTTGCATTTAATGCTCTTTTAATTTAATATTTTTATTTTTAGTAATATCTTATAATACTTCTGCTCTCCTAATACATCAATTGGTTTATACACTCATGCTTAGCAAATTTTAAGAAATTTGGACACATTTGGACATTTTTTATGTCAAAAAAGTTAATTTTTACACTAAACTTTTGATATAGAAGAGATAGAAGAAGAGAATAAAATATTTGTGTAAAATCATCTTATTTTGACATAAAATGTGTCCAAATGTGTCCAAATTTGCTAAGCATGAGTGTATAAACCAATTGATGTATTAGGAGAGCAGAAGTATTATAAGATATTACTAAAAATGAAAATATGAAATTAAAAGGCCATTAAATGCACTACCTTATCTTCACATAACAAGATAAGCTTTCGATAAAAGCTCTTACTTAA